>CM074719.1:410965773-411565773 GCA_037306005.1 Rhinophrynus dorsalis | reverse complement strand
CTTAAAGCAGAACCTTCACCACATACAACACCACCCCCAAATCAATTATTTACATAATAAATAGTAAAATGCAGGCAGTTACGCCTACTAAATACTTTCACTGTACGAGAAACTATAGCCCACATATTCAGCCAAGACAAGAGACAGCACAGCCATTTTTCTTCTATTACAGCACTCTCCCCATAATCTGCCTTCCCTTTTTCTTCCAGCAACGAGTCTAAACAGCTGCCCGCAGGCAGCAAAGATATCAAGGAGTAAGCCAGGCAATGAATACATGGTAAAAAGCAACGTCTTGCACTGGTAAGTAAAGGAAGTTGCTTTTTACTGTGTATTCATTGCCCATCTTGCTTCTTCATGCTGCTGCTGCCTGCAGGAACCTATTTAGACTCATTGCTGAAGGAAAATGGGATGGTGCTGGTCGGCATATAATGCCACAGGCTTGCCTGCCGGTGCTACAGGCAAGGTGTCTAGTGAATTAATTAAAGTGCCATTCAAAAAAAGTAACACATTTTTATAAACTGACACTACTTTTTATGTGTTTTCTTGCTCCCACTTTCATATGGGAGCAAGTTGTTCTAAGGTGATAGTTCCCCTTTAATGGGATAGTAATGTTTCACAAAAACAGCAGCTCTAATTAATCTTCATAGTATCTGGGCCATGGAGAGTATTATTTCAATACTGCCAGAGTTGTAGTTCAAGAGTAATTGAATGATAAAGTATCCCCCTCCCACCCCCTTTATCTAGTGTAAGCCACCTCCCCTCAGATGTGGAATTTGGTCCCTTGACCAGACAGATCACAGCAAGGGCCAATCTTCTTACTGTGATCATAAGTAAAACCCTGCCCCCCTTAGACAGGTTTTTCAGATTTTTCCTTATACTCACTGAAGATTGTCCCTCTCTGCAATCCATCCGGACAGTCTTTCTGCTCTGAGGTGAGCAGTGTTACATCAGTAAAAGGGCGGGAGAGGGATATTTTATAATTCGATTACTCTTGAACTACAACTGTGACAGTATTGAAATAACACTCTTCATGGCCCAAGTACTATGAAGATTAATCAGAGCTGCTTTTTCTTGCAAAACATTACTATCCTTTTAAAGGGGAACTTTAGGCTAGCGTTAGAAAAAAGTCTCATTTTATTTAACACAGTGAATGCCTGAGCGGCATCCAACACATTCTACTGCAATGCACTGTATGCCTCTCTGGTACTCAAAGGATTAACAGAGGGACATTGGACTCATTAACACAAATGTCCAGTATGTGACTTTACATGTTTATATCTTGCATAGTATAAATGTAGCAACAGAAGAACACTTGCAAAACACAGTTACCACTAAACAGATGCCTTACTCATTTACCAACAGGCATTTAACATATAATTATTGATATATAATATGCAATTGCTCATTAAAAAAGAAAGCTCATCACACACTC
Source organism: Rhinophrynus dorsalis (assembly GCA_037306005.1). Lineage (NCBI taxonomy): Eukaryota > Metazoa > Chordata > Amphibia > Anura > Rhinophrynidae > Rhinophrynus > Rhinophrynus dorsalis. The sequence continues at coordinate 411,564,341 of CM074719.1, read as the reverse complement.
ATCTTATAAAATAATAAATACATTGTCATTAGTTTGATTAAATACTGTTCCAATCCTTCCTGCACCATAGGGAACAAATACAAATTCATAAAGTTCACAAGGAGCTGAAACGGAACTATCACCCTAAATAAAGCCCAGCCCCAATAATTGGGCATTTATGCTTAGAAATAGTGCTATTAACGAGAGTAAGTAAGTACCGCATTATTAAAACATCCTTCTTCTGAGACTGACGGGCAGGCTTCTTGCTTTAGAGGCATCTGCACACCTGAGCCGTTAGTCCCTTCCTGTTACTTTAAGGTATCATGAAGAAGACCGGGAAGGACAGCAGTGCAGGTGCACAGATGTCTCTAGTCCAAGATGTCTGCACACATGCCTGGCCGCCAGTCTCTGAAGAAGTAGAATTTCTTAATAACACGGTACTTATGCTGGATAATAGCACTATTTCTAAGTTTATCACTATATGCCTAATTATTGGGGGGGGGGCTTTATTTGCGGTGATAGTTCCACTTTAAATGAGGCTTATAACCCCTTGAATGCTAGAAAGTACTCCAATACATTATGAAGCATTGAGAATCACTCTAGCGTACAAGGGGTTCAAATCCCTGTTTAAATCAATGGAAATTTTAATTCCCCCTATGCTGAAATTGGTTTGTCCTGATTTTGTGCAACATAAAGGAATAGTACTGTTTCACAATAAGAGCAGCTCCAATTAATCTTCATAGTATTTAGGCCATGGAGAGTGTTATTTCCTTACTGTCAGAGTTGTAGTTCAAGAGTAATTGAATGATAAAATATCCCCCTCCCGCCCCTTTTACTGATGTGAAACTGCTCACCTCAGAGCAGCAAGGCTGTCCAGTTGGCTCTCAGAGAGGGACAATCTTCAATTAGCGTAAGGGAAAAACCTGAAAAACGCGCCAAGGGGCGCAGGCTTTTCCTTATGTTCACAGTAAGAAGATTGTCCCTTGCTGTGATCTGTCTGGTCTGAGGACCAGATTCCACATCTGAGGGGAGGTGGCTTACACTAGGTAAAAGGGGCAGGAGGGGGATACTTTATCATTCAATTACTCTTGAACTACAACTCTGGCAGTATTGAAATAACATTCTCCATGACCCAAATACTATGAAGATCATTTGGAGCTGCTGCTTCTGTGAAACATTATTAAGCCTAATAAATAAGACCATATGACCCATATTAATAAATATATTGGAGTTATTCTGGAGTAAACCAACTGCACCATAGGGAAAAAATAAAAATTTTTGTTAAATTAAATTGGACTTTTAACCCCTTGAATGCTAGAGAGGTCTCCAATATATGTGTATATACCAAGTAAATGAGTATCACAGTATGTGATAATACCTTTATATATTGGACTAACTTTAAATTTTAAGTACATGCTTTCGAGCACAACAAGCTTCTTTTATGAAGTCAAGAGTATACTGAGTTTAAAAAAACGAAATATGTACATTACATGCCTAGCTAAGGAAAACATAACCCTCTCTGTTCTTACGCATTCCTCCAAAGATTCTTTGTCAAAATAGCAGATTTAGCAGAGCTGTTTATTTAGCGCTGCATGGGAAATTTCTATATTTGTCCTTAATTTAATTTACATATACAGCATTTATTTCCCTGAACTTAAAGGGATAGTAATACCTAAAATGTAAAAAAAAATATGTTGTAGGGTTTATCCCCCTGAGTAAAACAAGAGTACTCCCACTGCTGAAAGATGTTTCATTCAAAAGTTATTAATTTTCAAAGTTGAATTTTTTAGGTGCAATATCACAGTGGCCTGAAATTGTACAGTGGCGCTGTTGCTACACGATCCTATGGACAGCTCTGGTCTCAGGACCATAAATCTCCATAGGATGGTGTAGCAACAGCGCCACTGTAAAATTTCAGGCCACTGTGATATTGCACCTAAAAAATTCAACTTTGAAAATTAATAACTTTTGAATGAAACATCTTTCAGCAGTGGGAGTACTCTTGTTTTACTCAGGGGGATAAACCCTACAACATATTTTTTTTTACATTTTAGGTATTACTATCCCTTTAACCTCAGACCCCACACCCACACCCACACCTCAATGTTTCCTGGCTAATTATAGTCCAGACATTTATAATTACTGCCATGGTAACCTTATAAACTTTTCTGTACTACATTGTACCTCACACAGTACACATGGCTAATTCTCATACCTGGGAACTTTCAAGATGTGCTGACCCTGAGATCTTTGAAATATTAACCCTTAAAGCTTCCCATTATGTAGATTTTATGTGATATGTGTCTGCTTGCTCTAACACAGAGGTGATCCGGTCCGTGTGCGAGGGACTTTTAACATGCTACAGTTTGGATAACTCACTGCCTGAACACAAACAGGACAAGCAGGACATATCCCACTGTCTTACTGGTACTAATGGCACCAGTTTAGAGGCTAAGGAAACATTTAATTGGGGAAATTCTTATAGTAGGTGACACAGACCTCTCTCAACTTGAGAATTTGGCCCTTCACCCTGAGACTCTGAGATCTGGGTCAAAACCCTGAGTCTCAGGATCAAACCCTGAGAGTTCCCAGGTATGCTAATTCTCTATGACCAACATGTGAACTGCAATCAGGAGATGCCTGGAAGTGGAGCAAAGAAGACTGGCATGGTATCAACCAATAGAGATTTACTAGAAACATACAACGTTGCATTACAGTTAATAAATTGACCTTTGTTCAATCCTTGACTTTTGTTTAAATTATAGTTTTAACCCTTTGAATGTCAGAGGTGTGTGCAGTGCATTGCAAAGGTTAAGAGTTCTAGCTGATTCCATTAACAGCAACCTCTTTTATCACTTTCCTTACAAGCCCCATTGAAACACTCAGTGACCTTAGAACCTTCTTTCATTCATTACATCTTGTCTGTAGAAAAAAAATGATGTTAGTTGCTGCTTTCGAGGGATGGTTTTGTAACCTTGAAGTGTCATGAATGCACTACAGTCACTTAGTGGCATTCTGTAAAACTAGAATTTCACACGTTTGAATGCTGCTGATCACATTGCTTCCTAAAAAAAGACTTTTAACATATGCACGTGATTTATTAAGCAGAGAATCTATGGTCATTGAATTGCGATAAAAGGTTTCTAAGCAATGGAGGTCAGAGACATTTCAGTATACTACTCTATAATGCAAAGGATGCCTACATTGCTTGAGGCAAATATAATCAGGTTGATACCTTTATGAGCTTGACACATCAAACAATATTCAAATTTCATTTAAGCAGAGATGGGCAAAATATGGCCCATTGGCTGGATTAAGTCCATAAACTGACTACATCTGGCCCTTTAGGACTGGTTTACTATACACAAACAGTAGAGCGGATATACTAAGAAAACATATCACTTGTGACTTTCGCTGCAGAAGAAGAATGATACATTTTACTACAAACCAAGAAGCAGTTATGATTTTCTTGCACATGCTCAGTTGTACATTCAAAATGTGCTTAAGGTAAGGTGTGGAGGAACATCATTCAAGGATATCTTTATGTCTGCTCTAGCCATACCCCTAGTTCACACTGTAGACATTTGGTTAATCAAACCAATTAGAAATCCAGGTTATCTGCTCTCCAATTCCTGTTTTTCCTATGGAATCTCCATTTCAAAAGAGAGCTTGATTCATAGTCTCCATTAATTATATAGAAACTGGATTGATTTCTCTCACTGGAGTGATTTCCTACTTAAGAGTATCTCCCCAATACATTTTTGCAGTTAACCCTTGAGTTCCATGCAGGTATCTAATGCATTGCACTGCAATGCATTAGATTCCTCTCTCCCACTCTAATGGTTAACAAAAACAACTATTTAAGGGCTGGATTCTATTGCAGGTGATAATCTGTGAGGTAAAACCACTGATAACAATTATCAACTGCAAAGAAATCTAAGTCCATAACAAAATGTATAGTACAGTAATGGAAAACTCTGCTGTTGGACTTTTCCATCATCCTGTGCATGTCAGTTTAAGTTTGAGGATGGTGAGAACTGTAGTCCAACAACATTTAATATGCACAGTTAATATGCAACAGGATTTCCATCCCTGCAATGTTATCCAACAGAAAAAGAAAATGACAAGATAATGAGAACAAAGTAAAGATTTGAACAATGTGCCAAAGACAAGTGATTACTGGTAAATGCCGCAATCACACAAATGCTCCACAGGACTATTTTCAAAATGACTTTAATAAGGGGAAATTGTATTAATTCTAGGGTATAGTAAGAGTTCAACAGATGTACCATTGACATCACAGAGAAATATTATACAGGAGATGTTTAAGTTGATGTAAAATGATTGTATAATATTATCCTGTCATTATACAGGAAGTAGCAGGCCTCTCTGTTTAAGGTAATAGAGTTATTGCAATAAAAGTTTTCATATAAATGCATGAACTGTGCATCAACCAGATCTGCACACTATGACAAATCAAAGGTAAATTAAGAAGACATATTTCAGAAAATACACAGTATGAAATCCTCTTAACCCCTTAAGGACCAGTGGTGATCGCAAAGCATTGCTTTGAAAGGTGCCGCACACCACTCTGGTCCATAAGTGGTTAAAGGATTAGTAAACTTCTTTATGGAAATCATACATTGAAGGGTTTTTTTTCTGCTGAGTAAAACAAGGATACTCCCATTGCTGGGAAATTTGCTCTTCCTGAGTCATTACAGTTTAAACTGTAACATTAACAGTGCACTCTACTGGCCAGAAATGTTAACCTACAGTTCACCTGGGATGGAGATGCATTAAGGTATGCTGCTATGGTGATGTGTGTCTGGTGATGCGTGGTGAGATATACATTGCCATGTGCATTAATAATTAAGTATGCAAGTGGAGGGGGAGAGAATGTAATCATTAACATGCAGGGTTGCTGTACTGCTGGAGATGTGTAAGAGATGCCCTGTCTTGCATATCACTAGTAGTGGCAGTACCACATTCCATGAAGTCTAAAAGTATCCTTTCTGCTCCCCGCTTGTCCAGTGGAGGAGCCGAGAAGATGCACCCAGACTTCAGATCAGTGTATATTCCATCCGCACAGACACATCGTATGAATAGATTCAATTGCCGGTACCTAAATGGAGCCGTTTGTTTCTTTATTGTTCTACCCAACATGAATATAAATCAGTTCAGAGAATAATGAGTCTCGTACTTAGTGTGGGTTATGATTAAGCTTTAGTGATTATAGGGGAACTATCACCCCAAATAAAGTCTCCTCCAGCAAAATTACAGCGTTATTCAGAAATCCTACTTCTGCCAAGACTGACAGCCAGGCAACAGCGCATTAGAGGCATTTGCGCGCCTGTGCCATCAGGCTTGCAGATGTCTGTAAGGAAAGATGTCGGCGCTGTTACCTGGCCGTCCGTCTCGGCACAAGTAGGATTTCTGAGTAACGTGGTAATTTTGCTGGCTAATAGCACTATTGTTAAGCTTATTGTTAGAAGGCTAATTGTTGGGGGTAGACTTTATTTGTAGTGATAGTTCCCCTTTAAAACTTATCCTTTTTCTTGTGTATGGTAAAAATAGAAACATTTCAATTCTTCTTTTAAAATCATTGTGGTTGAACAGGATAAAAATAATTTCCTCAACAGCCCAGATAAAACCAATTAAGTACTGTGGGCTTTAGACTTTAAAGGTGGAATGCGAGAAAGGAGAGTATTAGCTATTTTAAAAAAGCCATACATATATGTGCTATTTGCAATTGCTCACATTTTGATGAAGGAAACCTATTAATGCCTTGATGCTGAATAGCTCATGCTCCTAAATTAACTGTAAAGTAATCCAGATGTATGAAAATGTGTGCTAATTGGTTTGCCAAACTGGGTGCATTTGCTAATCCTCCCACAAAATGGTGGACATTTTAGCCACTCCCACTTTTTCAAACACATTTTCTAAAAAAATTAGCAAGCATTTGCTAACTGAGAAAAAAACATGAGCAATCCAGTAACATTTTGGTACATATTATTTTGCATTAAAAGTACACTGTAAATAGCGATTACACATGATTCTTGCATTCCGTCCTAGTTAATAGTAGTACCTCTACTCAAAGTTTAAGGAAGAATAATAATGTTTAAGATATTGGTGTATTTAGTATATAATATAGAACATTCAGCATAACTATTTAAATACAAAAAAAGAGATGATACAATCCTCTTCTCTAGTATTCTTTGCTTTAAAATCCTCTTTTAAAGGGATAGTAACAGTTAAAATGCAAAAATAAATATGTTATAGGGTTTATTCCCTTGAGTAAAACAAGGGTTCTTACACTGCTGAAAGATGTTTTATTCAAAAGTTTTTACATCTCGAACTTGAATTTTGTAGTTGAAGGATCACAGTGGCCTAAAATTGTACAGTGGTGCTGTTACTACACCATCCTACAGACAGCTCTAGTAAGTTGACAATAAATCTCCATAGAATGGTGTAGCAACAGCGCCACTGTACAATTTCAGGCCTCTGTGATACTTCAACTACAAAATTCAAGTCTGAGCAGTAATACATTTTGAACAGAACACCGCTCAGAAGTGCCCTTGTTTTACTCAGGGGGATAAACCTTACAATATATATTTTTTTACATTTTAGGTATTACTATCTCTTTAAATCAAAGGAAAGTTTTAGAATTGTTATTTCTTTCTATGATGCAATTGCTTTACCCCTGAATGCCTCCCCTTTTCTTTTGAACATTTGGCTCAAATTGTTTCTGATTGCATTGCTTAGTAAATATCAGCAAATTGATAACAGGGTACATGTAACCCTCAATATTAAAAACTGAAAACAACCCAAAAGATATTTAAAAAAAAATTGACATGTAGTTTCAAATAATAACTTTTCGCTCTGGCATTATAAACAACTGCTTATGACAGGTTTGAACATTTTACTGACATAACTTCTCAGATCTGCAGGTAATTGTCCTTTTTGTTTGAGCAGTTATTAGAGTGTCAGTGGTAGTCATTTTATCCTATGTGGTTTAAACATACAATCCATGAACTGAAGGTATGGTCCTCATTTTTTGATGATTTAGCCCTTTCCACATGGGGGGGTTCCGTGCTAAAGAAAAGGTATTTTATCTTCTCAAATAATAAACTTGACATGTAAATCACTTACCACACACACACAGGTTCCCAATGTATTATTATAAATTAATTACCATGTTAAATGTGTGTTAGTTACATTTTGCCTTTATTACGGTAATCTGCATGAAGTACATATTTTTGATATTTCTATGGACGTGTATATTATTGAAATAGTATAAATGCCTGGGATATCTATCTCAAAGTTGATTATACTTATAGTCTCTCTCTACTCTCTCTCATATGTATGTATGTGTATATCTATATATCTATATATCTATATATATATATATATATATATATATATATATATATATAAATACTTAATTTAAAGGGATAGTAATGGTTGCTTTTAACAAAGTTGAACATTGTAGATATTAAAAATATGAATGCAATGAAGTAGGTCCCGTCTCTCAAACATGTATAGTTTGAGACATATAAGCTTATAAAATTCCCCCCTCCCACCCCTTTCACAGACGTCAGCACTCTAGCCAACTGAAGGAGATTCTGGTCATTTGGCCGGCCGACAGCTTTTCAGCAGAACCTATATAGCATTATCTAGAAAGAAATACTTCACTGGAACGGTCTACAAAGTGTGCTTGCAAACCAGGCACACTTTGAGATGAGAGTGACATGAGAATTCTATAGCTTTGGTGCTACCAAATAAGTTAGTCTTTATCAGACCTTCCTGATTTGCCTACTAATATACAGTATAACCCTGTATGTGGCCTCTTGAAAGAAATTTATTTAATCTTCTCTTACATGTATCTGCTGTATCTGCCATAACCACAAGGAATTCCATAATTTAACAGACCTTACTGTAAAAAAGCCCTTCCTCTTCTGAATGTGATCGTTAAATAGAATTAATTGCATGTTTATCTTGCTTTTCCGTCTTTATTTTTTTAAATCTCTTATACTGCTAAAATAAGACTCTATAAACAGGATCTGTAAACTTCAGGTAAAACCAGAAGCATCAATATTAAACTAGCTTGAGAAAATCTCTGTTATTATGTTATTTTACATTAGACAGAATTAGTGCAAAATTTTAAAGATAGTTAATTTTATTTTTATTTATTTATTTTTTAAAGACTAAAATAATAGTTTGTAATGCCAGAATAATGGTTGCAGCTAGTACTTTTTTGAGTTGTTCAACCCACTGGATGTTAGATAGATAATGCATTAGTAACTGACAAGTGACACAGACACAGAGACAAGCAGGAGGTTCTTTACCTGAGCTGCAAATGAAAGTAACAGTAACAGACAGAGAAACAGATCAGACATTATTTTCAGACACATACTTACAGGTGTGTGGTATACTTTACAGTAAAAACCAACACGTATATCACTATGTCTAGCAAATGTGCTAGGTGTAGGAGCAAGGAGAAAGGAGTAGGAGTAGTGCATGGATGTGTTGGTGATAATAAAGTTGTACTACAGTTGCAGCTTGTGCAATAAGTGATGATGATGGTGATGAAAGATGATGATCCTTCCTGACATGAAGAGGCCATTTGTAAAATTGATATGAAAAGTTGTACCATAATATTATGATGAAGATGGTCATGTTTGTTGTTTTTGTGGGACTGACAATGGACACAGTGACTGAACCATCTGATATCTTGGGGGGGATTTAACATTGTAAACATGCTTAATTAGATCATCCTCACCTCCGCAATACTAATAGTAGCAAGTTGGACACCCACCTGCACCATATAAGGAGCATTCACCCAACTCTTCTTACCCATTTTTTCCCACACACAAACAGCATAGAAGGCAACAGAAGCAAAAGTTGTACTGGTGGTGTACACTAAGTCTCATGTCACCATATTGTTTCTTCTCTTTATATAGCTCTCTGCTTCTACAGCTTTCTCTGTCTCAACTACAACTAAGAAATTAAATGGGGGTCATGGAAAGTCAGACAAAAAGGTGGCAAATGATTAATTTTACACAAAAATAACTCCCACAAAAAATTTTTACTTTTTAATCATGGCATTTGTATTTCCCAACAGCTGGATGACCAAAGATTGGCAACCCTGTAAAGATGTGCAATTTTCTTCATTTACAAAGATTGTGGTTTATCTTACATGTGAGATTCTCTTATCAAACACAAAATGACTGCAAATATATGTGGAACAAGCAAAATGTTGCCCTTGCTGAGGCATGTACAATTAACCCAGAGAAGCAATTCACTCAGTGTGCAAACTATAACTCATGTTGTTTCACTAATGAATGACTAAAAGCTAATTAAGAGTTTGAGCTGTTTGAAAGATGTTACTGCAGCCTGTATTGATTTGTAGGCTGGCAATGCTGACTGATGTCAATCTTTATTCAATAAGCTGCGGGATATGTATGAAAATAGAGCTAGCACCTAAAATGGCGTTATGGCTATTACATCATGTGCACTACATGGGAATGTTTAGGGCAGAGGAGGCCGTGATTATTCAATTGTGGGTTACTTGATCAGAAATAAATTTATTTTTTATTGGTAAAATGTTGAATTATAACCTGTTATCCACTTAAAAAATGCCTTAAGGACCGGGGGGGGGGGGGGGGGATGAAATACATTGCTTGTAAATGCATTGAGCACTCTTGCACCTTCTGGTACTTAAAGCATTATTATTGAACTTTGTACAAAAGTGCACAGTTATAAGCCTAGCTCTAGTCACTGATCAATTCAGATCAAGGCAATGAGAATACTGTTGTTTAACAGACTGAGCTGTTCTTGAAAACTGTAAGGTGTTAGTAACTCAGCTGGCAAATGCTTAGCCCTTACTGTCCTACTCATGTCTGCTAACTAATTGGGTAAAAGTTATCTGTTTTTGTTTTGGTTTTTTTGCAAATAATCTCAGGCAGCTTACTGTATGCCCATAGTTTAGGAGTTATAAAGTAAAAGTATCCACATGAAAGCACAAAAGAGCAGCACATGTGTGAGCAAAGCAGAAGGAAAAAGACACCAATTACATTTTCATTCGGGTTTAAGCTATGTTCTCAGGGGTGTTATCAGTGCAACACTGTTGTCTACGTTTAGTCACCCTTGCAGAATATAACATAGAAGGTTGGTTGGGCCATTCACATGGGCAACTATCACCTCACATGAACACAGCCCAATGCAGCATGCTGTAAGTTGTGTGCACTAAATTTGGAGTGCAGGAAATCTGCAGTTCAGTTGTATGTGACACTTTGCAGACGGTTCACGCAACCAATATTGGAGATTGTAATTCTTTTTGCATCTTCCAATAACTGTTTGACCCTCACAGACATATATAGCTGATTCTGACAGGCTGGCCATCAGTCACATACCCCACTCAAATAATGAGATTGCTAGGGGCATGCTGGACAGAATAGTCAAAATACTAGTTCATTATATTTAGACTGAAACAACAAACAAATGGCACTGAATGTGCAATTTCAGAAACCCTAGTGGCATATTCAGTTAATTCATTCTTTTAAATCCATTTTTTCAACTGTTCATTCATACACTTACACACCACACATTAAACAAGCATCACACTTACCTTGATATCGGAGGTCCAGCAGTGCCCTCTAAGTCTTGGTCATCCAGCAATTTAAGTATAAATAAAAGCTGAATTAAAATACCATAATACCCTACTGCTACTGTCACCACCATCGCCTGTAATAAATAAAATTATTGTTGGCCAAGCCAGTATGAACAAAAAATGAACAGGAATTTGCTTTAAACGGCTAATCCGTGTTCAAATTATTCCCACACTTCCAAAAATACCCCTTAATCCTGCCCAGGCTGTTACCTGAGCCAATGTGAGGAAAAAAATTAACCCTACAATCCCAGGCAATCAACATCTAGCTGGAGGGGTCAAGCATATATGTAACATCACCCCTCCAGCTATCCAATGACTGACTAGGAAATTGGGGCTAGGGGGACAACTTTGCAATTGGATAGAAAACTGATTGAAGGATAAGGAACAGTGTATGGTTGTACATAGACAATTCTCCAATACAGTTAAAGCTGAGAGTGGAGTACCTCAAGGTTCAGTACATGGTCCACTGCTTTTTAACATGTTTATAAATTACCTGGAAATAGATATAGGAAGAAAAATATCAGTATTTGCAAATGACACTAAATTATGCAGGGTAATAAATTCAGAACGGGATATGTGTTCTCTACAGAGAGATTTACATAAAATGTCAGATTGGGCAAACAAATGGAATATGAAGTTCAATGTGGGAAAGTGTAAAGTCATGCATTTGGGAAGAAAAAATCCCAATGCTACTTATGAACTTAATGAAATCATTACAGGGGATTTGATGCTAGAGAGAAACCTGGGAATCCTTGTAAACTGCAAACTGGAAACAGTGACCAGTGTCAAACAGCAGTAGCAAAAGCAAACAAAGTCCTGTCTTGCATAAAAAAGGATATTGAAGAAAGAGTGGATAACATTTTTGCCATTGTACAAATCATTGGTAAGACCTCACCTCGAATATGCAGTGCAGTTTTTGTCACCAGTTCTGAAAAAGGATATTCTAGAACTGGAGAGAGTACAGCAAAGAGCAACAAAATTAATTAAGGGAATGGAGGGCTTGATGTATGAGGGCTTGACGTTTATTTACTCTAGAGAAAGTATGACTAAGAGAAGATCTTATCAGAATGTACAAGTTTATAAGAGGTGAATACATGGATCTCTCTGGTGAGCTATTCATTCCAAGGCCTGATCAAATAACCAAGGCCAACTCTTGAGATTAGAGGAAAGAAGGTTTCAACTTTTACAGAGGAAAGGGTTTTTTACAGTAAGGTTTGTTAAATTATGGAATTCTTTGCCCAAGGATATGGTTATGGCAGATAAAATGGATACTTTTAATAGAAGATTAAATACATTTCTTTCAAAAGGAAACATACACCTATGAATATTTTGGTCATCTATAATCATAATGGATAGATAGATAGATAGATAGATAGATAGATAGATAGATAGATAGATAGATTATATGTGTATGTCACATTACAAATTAATACTTCACTAAGCTTATGATTCAAGATCTGAAAAAAAAATTCCTTATGGATAATTATAAAATCCATCCATGGCATCTTGCAGATTTTGGAAAGGCTGAGCCATCAATAACAATCTGTTTCTAAAAATATAACACATTTACTTTACTGGCATAAATAGGCCTTTTCAGCTATTGGTGTTATTTCTAGTTTTGCACTGAATGTCTATCAGATGAATTGTCTCTATATAGAAATATAACTGAAATGAATACAAAATTTGTCAAATAATTTGTCATTTCAAAATTATGAACAAGTCTAAAACAAAGAAGGATGAGAAATAAATTATGACACAGAGAAGAGCATAATGTCTAACTCTTCTGATATATTTTTCCACTCTTCACAGACTCTGGAATGTAATTTTAGTTCTACCTTTAGTAAAAGCTTCCTTACAACATAAAATAGACTTGACGACCTGAATGAGAAAAGCCAGTCATGGTTCTTTAGCTCCATGTAAACATTTTACAATACCGTTCCAATGCAAAAAATTAGAAAAAAAAGAAATAAAATATATAGCTGTACATGAATACTATATAATACACACAAAGGGACGTCCTTCTGTTGAACAAATAAAGAGGTACTTAATATTACAGTATGATACACAATAGCTTATATACTGAAACAAATATGACCATAGCTTGGAATATCTGTGCCTTGGTCCACCCATGGGTGCCCCAATCTTCTTGTGGTAGGTGGGTCCAAATGTTGCAATTGGTGCCTGCAGAAGGTGGGGTATGATCAGAGGTAGAGTGGAGGAGAGTGGGTGAGGTTGTTTAGAAAGTAGGCGGTATTGCATAAAAAGTGGACAGAGTACCCGTTGAGTCCAGAGAACGATGATCAATCCCTTGAGATGTATAACTTTAAATTAAAAACCTGGATCGCCAGAACAAATGGGGAGTGTTACCCTCATTTTTCTATAAATCTAAAATCCTGAGAAATGAAAAAATAAACCACAAAATAGGTTAAGAAGAATTCTAGTCTGGACATTATGGAATGTAAAAAAAAAAATCATATAACAACTAGGATTTTAGATCAGATACAAATGAAGCAGGTTAGGTGTGCCAAAGTCAAATGTAGTACTTTTCCTGTCAGGTTCTCTCTAATCTGCCCAGTGCATAGATCCTATCATCATCATAACAGATCTGGCTCTGCCATGTATCTATATATGAAATATGCTTCCCCTCAATGAATGTTTTAAATTCTCTTATGTAGTTATTTCTGTAATCAAAATATGTTAAAGCTGAATGTGGACTGGTCACCCTAAGATGTGTATGTTGTTTTAAAGAATATTAAAATCTGCTTATATAAAATAACAGTACATTTTTTATGCAAAACTCTTTTGAGGAATTAAACTTTAAACATCGATGACACATTATGGCACTTTATGCTAATTTAATGTGCATTATGTCCAATTAAAAAATTTATGGAGGTTTTGGGAGTTTTTATTTGTTCTTTTTGGTGTGGTTGGTTTGTCCCAGATTTGTACCCCTTTCTTAGTACATCAGCCCTGCTGTGCAGCTAGAGATACCCCTACTGTGTGGGCTCTTTCTAGACTGGTATAATATTAATCCAGCACAGAAACTAATCAGCATAAGGTGCCAAACAATTCCACCAAGAAATGAAGGTTAGTTTATCAAAAACTAATTATATTCCAAATAAATGGCTAATATAAGATATATGCAGATTTTTATTTCTAATGCATTCAAGGTTCTCTATCATTCAAAGGCCTAGATGCACTAAAGGTCGAAGAGTCAACGAATGTCGATGTTCTGTCGGAGCAGTGTCGTAGGTACATCCTCAGTATTCACAAAGTGTCTACGACATCACTTCACCAGAACTCTGACAAAAAAATACCCACATCGACATCAATCCAACATGCCTTCAAGCGGTGAGAGGGAGATATCAGAGGAAGCGGGAAGAGGGAGGTATTGTACCAAGCGGGGAAAGGGAGGTAAACAATTCCCATCCTGATCCTCTTGTCTCTGACCAGGTGCAATTAACTGAGCATCTCTGACAGCGGTGCCACTTGAGTTGGTGGGGTGGGGGTGGTTGGAAGTTGACCACATGTGCCATGCTGTTACTTCTTGGATGTGAGACTGGCTTTGAACAGTCGAGCAGTAACAGGAGTTATCCCATAGCGGCACTAATTAAAATTAACTTCACCGAGTTCAGTGTGTTGCAATGAATTGCTGAGACAGCAGGGGTTAGGGGTAGGACTGCTCAGAGATACTCCTGCACCAGATCACATTGATCAGCCAGACAGAGTTCAGAGTGGAATCCGGACAAACAGCAGTTCAGCTCAGGTCGATCTCCCCTAGCTAAGTCATCAACCTACTACTCCATCTTCCCGCCATTAGGGCAGTTTACATTTGATGGGTGCAGAAGCATTCTGTGCATCATGGGTTCTCCACGTGATCCGGCAGCCCCAAAATCAATTTTTATTACTTGCTATGGCTTGGAGAAAACATCAGTCACAGAAATTGAGCATAAAGGAATAGGTCTTGTACAAAAATAAATTTATGTGGCTAAGTATTACTGTTCAAAAGGAGTGATAGACCTGTGCCTTTGCTGTTGGATTACAATGGCCATAATTCCCTGGATGAATTTAGTTGTAGTTCAACAGCTTCTGGAGAACCACAGGTTTAACATCTGTACTGACTATAGCAACGATGAGTTCCAAGGGGATGTCCAGACCTCTGACACTAAATAGGGAGAAAGTGACTTAACCTTTTGAATGACAGAGAGTTAACCAACACAAAATGCCTTGGACACTCCTCTTACATTCAAAGGGTTAATCCACTTTAGGTACACTTTGGGAACCCCTTTAGCTTTATATAGAATACATGTTTGTCAGTTTCACTAAGTGGCTCATAGTGAATTATATTAACCCGTTCAGTTTCAGATGGGTGCTGATCATATTTGTTAGCTGTCTTGCTACCTAGGCTTAGGCCCAGCTTGTTACTGCAGCAATAATCTGTACATTCTTACTTTTTAACCTCTTGGCGACCAAGAGTGTGAAACAGCAATGCCTTGCTCACCCCTCTGGATGTAAGTACACATCTACAAAGCACAATTAATTTAAGATCTTTTTTGTAAAGTGAAAACCCTTTGAATGCCACAGGGGTGAGCAATGCACATCCCTATGGCATTCAATGCTGTCCATGGTGCTGAAAGCCTTCTCTGTATTCCCCTACTGGCTGTGTAGGGAAGCACAGAGAATGCTGTTCAGAATTGTCATAGTTTTGGTGATGTGTGAGTAGGGTTGCCACCCAGCCGGTATTTTACCGGCAGGTCGGTAAAAAATTGGCTTCTGTCCAATGTTAAGTCTATGGAGGGAATGCCATGGCCGGTATTTTTTTGAAGAAAAGGTGGCAACCCTATGTGTGAGGGGAGGAGATCCCTTCCACACCGACAGCACTTCGAAAATCCTGTATGTTAATAGGGACCTTCTCCAACCCTCCCCTTCCATCCAACAATTTTTGTGAATATGTCGATGTGTGTGCAGATCGAATTGTCGGAGTGATTCGAACACATTGACACGATCATACCGACACCACATCAACCTTTAGTGCATCTAGGCCATATTGTTAAAACCCCATGAACATCAATGAGAACTTTAATTGATCCTTGTGATTCTGATCCTGTAATTCTTGACCACATAGCCCTTCTATCTGCTTTCAGCTCTGCACTGAACTAAGTCCTGACATCTGTGGGGTATGCATTAAGGTGTGATAAAGAGGTGATAAAGTGGAGATAACGTCTCTAGTGATATCACTTCTCCAGTTCTTAGGTTATTCTATAGAGCCTATGCAATAAGATCTCACACACTTAAAAAATCTTAGTGCATTGGATCCATAGAATAACGTAGGAACTGGAATAGTGATATCACTGGAGAAGGTATCTCTACTTTATCACCCCTTTATCACACCTTGTATCTCCCCCCTGATACCAGTAGAAATGACTTCCTTCATTGGATACAACAGGGAACTATGGTCTAGTGACAAATCAACACCTACGAATATGTACTTATTAGAGAGGAGAAAAGAGCCACTGTACAGCTGTCCCCCATGATTTTTTTATGACTTTTCAGACAAAGGATATTGTTTTCATCTGTAGAGCAAATACTATCAGTTCATAAAAGACCATACTTTTCAATACACCTGCCACTTAATTAATCACAACATACATTAATTTATCAACTGGCTCATCTTTATTAAACCCAGAGTTATGTTTGTGATGTTGAACTAAGCATTCTATCAACCCTACTGGTGGCCAAGCTGTGGCCCTTCAGTTATTGAAGACTACAATTCCCATCATTCCCCACCAGCTCTTGGCTGGCAGAAGATGTTGGGAATTGTAGTACTCAACCGCTGGAAAGGCTCAGATTACCCACTACTAAACTTCCCAATAAGAGCATTATGAATAGTGGGTGGGTTATCACAGATCTCACGTACCCAGTGAATCACCTTCTGTCCCTAGAGATCTGGTCTGATCAGGAGAATTCCTGGGTATGGAGATCTCCAACACACTATAAAGTAACATGCTGGAGAGCTTTCTAGCATTCGGGGGAAGAGGGGTAAAAATCCCATTTAAATTTATGAATTATTGGGAATTTTCATTCCCCTACAGTGCTATTAGTTTTCCACAGAATTATCCCTCTTGTCTTTTCTGCTTAAGGCCCTAACTTAAATATCATAAACCGAGTAAGGTATTACACTGTATTTAAAAATACAATATATTAATCAGTCCTTGTCAACACTGGTTGTTTGGTGGTCAAAATGGTTACATATAATTGAACACAAAGATCATACTGTTGCCTGCTTGAGCAAATACCATAGTATTGGTGTGAAACATGAGATGGAGGACCTTCCTTCAGTTACACACAGGAAGTGCATCCATCTCTGGTGACAAAATGACACAGATCCTTTTAGGGGTAAATTCGTCAATCTGGGAAGGGCTCAGTGCACAAGGAAATCAGATGATTTTGTTGCTAATTAGTCATCCATGATCCAGCAGTGGCCATATCATATATAGGCATCATTTATTCATTAATGAGTGATGGCTGGATAGACATTAAGCTTCAAGCTGGTGGATCCCATTATAGGTAGTGGGAGGTGAACTCATGCATATATACACATTATATGCCTGTGTGTACGTATTGCTGGAATTATATTATGCCACATTTATGTCATATTTCTCTGATTCACAAACACAAGGCAGGACAATATGATTGATCATTGATGCATGTCCGAAGGTATCCATCAATAATTGTGGTGAAGTGCTAATGAAGAGCAACATATTTGATACACTGATTTTCCCCACTCCTTGATGAATTCCCTCTTAGTGTTAATGTTGTGATGCTATGGGACATATAATAAATTAAATAAATTGACCAGATTGCTTTTTGCTATAGGGCAGTTATGACATTTTTATTATACAGGACAGTTTAAGAATAAGTACAATACTGCATATTTTTTTAATAAGAGCCTCCTCATTAAATGCTTCCAAATATTACTATGAATCAACTTTTTTTTTTTTAATCAAGCAATAGTGCTGCATAGTGTTCAAAAATGTTGTTTTTTTCTTCCAATTGCTACCTGGGAAAGTTTGAGTCTTAGTATAAAGTGAACCACAGGAAGAGATAGCAACAATGCCACCTGGTGACCACAATAGAAAGCAGTATTTTTATTTTAAACGATTTGCTGTAATATATTTTGAATGAAACACCTTTCACCAGTGGAACCATTTGTGTTTTTCTCTGCAGGGAAACTCTTACAATGTACTTTGTTTCCATAATCAAACATTACTGTTTTTATAAATGAGAACTAATATCAACTTATAATGATCATGATAAACAAAATAAAAAGTACCTTCCTATGGCCAGAAAATCCTAATTTCCCCATGAATCTTGGCCTTACTCCTTGGCCCCAGAGATAACATATTCAGTTCTTACTGGATGCCATGTTGATTGAGACAAACAAGACAAATGAGGGCAGTCTCAAACAGACAGAAAGCAGGATCCTACTTAAAAGAGCAGTAATCTTATTTTTATGGAAACCTATATGTTATAGAGCTTTTCCTGCTGAGTAAAACAAGGGTACTCTCACTGCTGTCAGTTGGTTTATTAAAACTTTATAACAGTTCAAATAACCAGGAAGTGAATTTACTGTGTTTACTTCCTGATTGTTCTGACAGGAATTGACTGGCAGTTTCTATCACATTCTATGGAGAACTGTAAGTCACTGACATCCTTCTTCATTAGAATGTAACAGAATAACTAATTGGAATTTGACCACTAGAGGGCACTGTTAATGTAAAAAAGCACATGTTTAAACAGTAAAAACTGGAAAAATGCATCTATCAGTAGTAGGAGTACACTTATTTTACTCAACAGGAAATTTCCTATAATACATATTCTTTTCATTAAAAGTTTCTTGCTACTTTAATCCTGTAATAACCAGAGGGATGTATAACACATTGCAAAGCAATGAACTGAGGATAAGAGTCTGATGTGAGGAGAGTGGAGTTTGAGCTGCGTGGTGAGTGCAGTTGAGGTAAGTCTGTTGGGGCTATTATTGGGGGTATTAGTTGTCCTTTAAGGTAAGGCGTGGACACTTTAGATGTAAATCACAGTGCTTTTATAATCTACTGTATGATTTTTATATTTCTATTGCTTAATAGTAGCTAAGATAGAAATTTACTGCTGAAAATGCACTTGCTGAGGTTAAGGGGCCAACTTAAATGTTATTCTCCGTGACTTGACACAAATAGCATTTGTCAAACCCACAAAACTCAAGAGAGTTATAAAAATGTAAATATCATTTAAAGAAGGCACTATATAAATTCTTGGGCAGATGGCAGTGCTTGTGTAGGAGTCTGACAGAGTCCCCCGGGTCTTAATGACTATATGTTAAACTGCAGTTCAGAGATTTTCTTTCGTAATGCCTGACTTCATAGCACCAGCAAAAGCTCCAGAACATAAGTTCCAAACGATGGTTATAACTATAAATCTTCATTAACAGTAAATATTTTAACTATGTGAGTGCTAAAGAGGTATCTAACACATTGCAGGAGACTTGGTCTCAAAGTTCAGTCTCTTCCTGCAAGATCAAACAGGGAGCCTGAGAGGTCTCATAAAGACCTCCGTTCTGATCCCCTCTTGGTCTGTCAGGGCTCCGTGGGCATCCATGAGGGGGGAGGAGGGGGCTCATGGCCTCCTTGCATTTGCCTGCACAACAGATTGTGATACACATAGGCTTGTGATTCTGGTACCCCCTTCAGTATGTAAACCATATTTCACTAGCTGGCAGTATCTACTGAGTACAATAGTAAAGTCCATGGTTGTCAGATATAGTTTCCTTTTATTGGGGAAACATTTGTGCACAATAGCATAGGAGTAGAAAAATATGTTGTGCCTCATATGATGCTGTGGATTGGCTTCTTTCCAAAATTGCATGACTTTACTGCATTTTCTTCATGCATCTCTTTGTTACAACCATTTTAGTGGAGGTATGTCATATCTGAAAAAAGAAAGCTGACAGATTGTGGCAGGTGCAATTTTTGCCCCAGTACCATCTACAGAATGTCAACTCATACTAATGGGTACTAGTGATGAGCGAGCACCCCAATGCTCGGGTGTTCGGGTGCTCTGACCGAGCACCCCCTGAGGCTCGAGTGCTCGGCCGAGCACCCGAGCCCCATTGAAGTCAATGGGAGGACTCGAGCATTACACCAGGCACCCCCTGCTCTGATGAGGGGAGGGTGCCTGGTCCATAGGAAAAGGGAAGAAAAGGATGGAAACACCACAGAAATGGTTCAGGGACAGCATAGGGAGGATGTCTGGATGCATCTTGGACTCCAACATCGCTGCTGGGAACGATCTTTCGCCCGTAGTACGCCATTTTTACAGACTGACCATAAAACACACAAAAAGGAAAATAAAAACGACTTTAGGCGAAAAATTGTTACCAAACAATATTTGCTGTATATTTACTTGTATATCATCTGCAAATTATCCCAAAAATGTCCTTGATTTTCGGAAGTGAGGCCATGATTAAGAGGGAAACGTGCGCAGAGGCAAATTCTCCCAAAAATTTCCTTGATTTTCAGAACTGAGGCCATGATTAAGAGGGAAACGTGCGCAGAGGCAAATTCTCCCAAAAATTTCCTTGATTTTCAGAACTGAGGCCATGATTAAGAGGGAAACGTGCGCAGAGGCAAATTCTCCCAAAAATTTCCTTGATTTTCAGAACTGAGGCCATGATTAAGAGGGAAACGTGCGCAGAGGCAAATTCTCCCAAAAATTTCCTTGATTTTCAGAACTGAGGCCATGATTAAGAGGGAAACGTGCGCTGAGCTGACCATCTAAAACATTATGGGTGAGGGTCTGCTGCAGAGCTGACCATCCTAAACATTATATGCGAAGGCCCGCTAGTGAGCTGACGCTATAAAACATTATATGAGAGGGCCCGCTAGAGAGCTGACCCAATAAAACATTATATGAGAAGGCCCGCTGGTGAGCTGACCTATATAAAAATTGTCAAACAGGGCCCGCTGGTGAGCTGGCCCTATATAAAAATTATATCACAGGGCCCGCTGGTGAGCTGGCCCTATATAAAAATTATAGCACAGGGCATATGGAAGAGGAGGAGGAGGATGAGAAGATTAAGAGTCAACCATATACCTGTTTTTTGGGTGGAAGGGGTGAATGGGAATACAGAGTATTCCCATCATTGTAAATAACATATATAAAGTGAGTTTATGTTCCCCCGCGGCTTTCCTCCAGTGGAGTGGAGAAGTCAGGGGAAATCCAGGCCTTGTTCATTTTTATAAGTGTCAACCTATCAGCATTGTCGGTGGAAAGGCGGATACGCTTATCTGTTATGATGCCACCAGCAGCACTAAATACCCGCTCAGACAGAACGCTGGCGGCAGGGCAGGCCAGCACCTCCAAGGCGTAGAGTGCCAGTTCATACCACGTGTCCAGCTTGGACACCCAGTAGTTGTAAGGCACAGAGGGATCATTGAGGACGCTGACACGGTCTGCTACGTACTCCTTCACCATCTTCCAAAACTTTTCCCTCCTTGTGACACTAGGCTGCGCATCAGGGTGAGGGTGCTGGCGGGGTGTCATGAAGGTGTCCCACGCCTTGGAGAGTGTTGCCCTGCCTTTCTCGGAACTGCTGTGTGCTCCCCTTTTCTCCCCTTCTCGGTTGGCCAAGGTAGCACGTACTCTGCCGCCAGCGTTGTCAGATGGAAAATTTTGGAGCAATTTTTCAACAAGAACCTTCTGGTATTGCACCATTTTGCTTGTCCTCTCCACCGGAGGAATGAGAGATGAGAAATTCTCTTTGTAGCGGGGGTCCAGAAGGGTGAACACCCAGTAATCCGTGTTGTTTAAAATGCGTATAACGCGTGGGTCACGGGAAAGGCAGCCTAACATAAAGTCAGCCATGTGTGACAGAGTACCAACAGTCAAGATTTCGCTGTCCTCACCAGGAGGATGACTCTCAATCTCCTCATCCTCTTCCTCCTCTTCTGCCCACCCACGCTGAAGAGATGGAACTAAAGTTCCATGGCTACCCTCTGTAGCGGAGGCAACCGTGTCTTCCTCCTCCTCCTCCTCCTCCGCCTCCTCCAATTGTCGCTGAGAAGACGAAGTGAGGGTGCTCTGGCTATCACCTTGTGTAAGCTCTTCCTCCCCCATTTCCACCTCTTCCACATGCAAAGCGTCGGTTTTAATTGTGAGCAGCGAGCGTTTCAGTAGACACAGAAGTGGGATGGTTACACTGATAATAGCGTTATCGCCGCTCACCATCTGTGTCGATTCCTCAAAATTGCGTAAAACCTCGCAGAGGTCTGACATCCATTCCCACTCCTCACTTCTGATTACAGGAAGTTGAACGGAGAGGCGACGACCGTGTAACAGCTGGTACTCCACTACTGCCCTCTGCTGCTCACAAAGCCGGGCCAACATGTGGAAGGTGGAGTTCCAGCGCGTGCTCACGTCACACAGCAGCCGGTGAGCTGGCAATTGTAAGCGCTGCTGCAGCTTCAACAGGCCGGCCGAAGCTGTAGATGACTTACGGAAATGTGCACACACGCGGCGCACCTTTGTCAAGAGATCATGCACATTGGGGTAGGTTTTTAGAAATCGCTGAACCACTAAATTAAATACATGCGCTAGGCATGGTACGTGTGTGAGCTTGCCGAGCTCCAAAGCCGCCACCAAGTTACGCCCATTATCACACACAACCATGCCTGGTTGCAGGTTGAGTGGCGAGAGCCACTGCTCGGTCTGGTGACTAATCCCCTGCAACAGCTCTGAGGCCGTGTGCTGTTTGTCCCCAAGGCAGATCAGCTTCAGCACGGCCTGTTGACGCTTCCCCACTGCAGTGCTACACTGCTTCCAGCTACTGGCTGATGGGGGAGTGGCGCTGCGTGTAGAGAATTCGGAGGTGGAAACGGAGGAGGAGGAGCCAATAACGTAGGTGCTGGCGGAAACCCTGATGGAGGTAGGGCCTGCAATCCTCGGCGTGGGTAGCACCCGTGCCATCCCAGGGTCCGAGTCGCTCCCAGCCTCCACGACATTCACCCAGTGTGCCGTCAGGGAAATGTAGCGTCCCTGGCCACAAGCACTTGTCCATGTGTCAGTCGTTAAGTGGACCTTCCCAGTAACTGCGTTGGTCAGGGCACGGGTGATGTTACGGGACACATGGTGGTGTAATGCGGGGATGGCACACCGGGAAAAGTAGTGGCGGCTGGGGACCGCGTACCGAGGGCCATCAGGCTGCGGAAGGACTCAGTGTCCACAAGCCTAAATGGCAGCATTTCGATGGCCAGTAATTTTGAAAGGTGTGAGGTTAGTGCTATGGCCTGTGGGTGGGTGGCTGGGTACTTTCTCTTGCGCTCAAATGCCTGGGGTAACGACATTTGGACGCTGTGCTGGGACAGGGAAGTGGATGTGGTCGCTGATGGTGCTTCAGATGGTACAGGTGCAGGGCGGGAGGTATGCGGGCCTGCGCCTTCGACAGGCGATTGGCCGGCACCGAAAACAGGGGAAGAGGAGGCAGTGGTGTGGCCTGCAGACACAGATGGGCGATCCAGGCGTTCCTCCCACTTACTACGGTGCTTGGATGCCATGTGTCGGATAACGCTGGTGGTGGTGAGGTTTCTAGTGTTCATGCCTCGGCTCATTCTGGTGTGGCACAGGTTGCAAACTACAATTCTTTTGTCGTCCGCACTTTCCTTAAAAAAACGCCATACCGCGGAACACCTACCCTTTGGCAAGGTAGATTTACGCAAGGGGGTGCTCCGTGGAACATTTGCGGGCCGGTTTGGTGCGGTCCGCCTTCTTTCTGTAGCCACACCACTGCCTCTTCCAGCCTGTTGCGGTGCTGCAGATGGCTCACCCTCAGGACTGCTGTCATCGCTCGGCTCTACACCTTCCCAGGTGGGGTCAGTCACCTCATCGTCCACCAAGTCCTCCTCCACTTCCTCACTCTGATCATCCTCCTCAAGTCTTGATCCCACCACATACTCAGTCAATGACAACTGTATAACATTCTCCTCAACAAGGTCTTGAGACGGAAATAGTGGTTGATTTAATGGCAACTGTGTCTCATCATCATCATCATCATCCACTACTTCCTTTGACCTTAAATGCCGTTCACATCTGTCATCTTCTTGTGATTGGGTAGCCTCTAGAGGTTGTGAATCAGGGCACAAGATGTCATGTTCCTCTGCAAGCGTGCTTGGAGAGAGGGTCAAATGAAGGATTGGTGATGAGACGAGCTCCTCACTATATCCCAGTGTGGGATCACTTCTTTGACCAGACCGTGTATGGTGGGAGGAAGGATGATCAGAGTGAGGATTATGTTGACCAGACTCTTGGCTACTGAGAGTGGACTTGGTGGAAGACAGGGTGGTGCTTAACCGACTGGAAGCAGTATCAGCTGTCATCCAACCGACCACCTGTTCGCAGTGGTCGGACCTCGAGAGTGATGTCCTGCGACGCCCTGTAAAATTACACATGAAGCTAGGTATGGTGGATGTCTTTCTTTCTTGTGCTCTGGCACCAGGCACAGTTTCTCCGCGTCCTGACCCGCGCCCTGAACTATCAGGATCACGTCCACTTCCCCGTCCCTTTTTACCCGCCTTCTTCATCTTACACGATATATATGACTTTAATATATATGAGTTTGAAAACTTAACAGTATTTCTTACTATTCTGCAACTCTGCAGAGTACACAGAATAGGCTGCTAAACGGCGGTGACACACACTGAATGGAATATGTGACTTTAATATTTGAGTTTGAAAAATTAACAGTATTTCTTACTATTCTGCAACTCTGCAGAGTACACAGAATAGGCTGCTAAACTGCGGTGACACACACTGAATGGAATAAGTGACTTTAATATTTTAGTTTGAAAACTTAACAGTATTTCTTACTATTCTGCAACTGTGCAGAGTACACAGAATAGGCTGCTAAACGGCGGTGACACACACTGAATGGAATAAGTGACTTTAATATTTGAGTTTGAAAAATTAACAGTATTTCTTACTATTCTGCAACTCTACAGAGTACACAGAATAGGCTGCTAAACTGCGGTGACACACTGAATGGAATAAGTGACTTTAATATTTTAGTTTGAAAACTTAACAGTATTTCTTACTATTCTGCAACTGTGCAGAGTACACAGAATAGGCTGCTAAACGGCGGTGACACACACTGAATGGAATAAGTGACTTTAATATTTGAGTTTGAAAACTTAACAGTATTTCTTACTATTCTGCAACTCTGCAGAGTACACAGAATAGGCTGCTGAACGGCGGTGACACACACTGAATGGAATATGTGACTTTAATATTTGAGTTTGAAAACTTAACAGTATTTCTTACTATTCTGCAACTCTGCAGAGTACACAGAATAGGCTGCTAAACTGCGGTGACACACACTGAATGGAATAAGTGACTTTAATATTTTAGTTTGAAAACTTAACAGTATTTCTTACTAT
This sequence comes from Rhinophrynus dorsalis, assembly GCA_037306005.1. Taxonomy (NCBI): domain Eukaryota; kingdom Metazoa; phylum Chordata; class Amphibia; order Anura; family Rhinophrynidae; genus Rhinophrynus; species Rhinophrynus dorsalis. The sequence goes on along the minus strand of CM074719.1, from coordinate 411,539,213 downwards.
TCTGCAACTGTGCAGAGTACACAGAATAGGCTGCTAAACGGCGGTGACACACACTGAATGGAATAAGTGACTTTAATATTTGAGTTTGAAAACTTAACAGTATTTCTTACTATTCTGCAACTCTGCAGAGTACACAGAATAGGCTGCTGAACGGCGGTGACACACACTGAATGGAATATGTGACTTTAATATTTGAGTTTGAAAACTTAACAATATTTCTTACTATTCTGCAACTCTGCAGAGTACACAGAATAGGCTGCTAAACTGCGGTGACACACACTGAATGGAATAAGTGACTTTAATATTTTAGTTTGAAAACTTAACAGTATTTCTTACTATTCTGCAACTGTGCAGAGTACACAGAATAGGCTGCTAAACGGCGGTGACACACACTGAATGGAATAAGTGACTTTAATATTTGAGTTTGAAAAATTAACAGTATTTCTTACTATTCTGCAACTCTGCAGAGTACACAGAATAGGCTGCTAAACTGCGGTGACACACATTGAATGGAATAAGTGACTTTAATATTTTAGTTTGAAAACTTAACAGTATTTCTTACTATTCTGCAACTGTGCAGAGTACACAGAATAGGCTGCTAAACGGCGGTGACACACACTGAATGGAATAAGTGACTTTAATATTTGAGTTTGAAAAATTAACAGTATTTCTTACTATTCTGCAACTCTGCAGAGTACACAGAATAGGCTGCTAAACTGCGGTGACACACACTGAATGGAATAAGTGACTTTAATATTTTAGTTTGAAAACTTAACAGTATTTCTTACTATTCTGCAACTGTGCAGAGTACACAGAATAGGCTGCTAAACGGCGGTGACACACACTGAATGGAATAAGTGACTTTAATATTTGAGTTTGAAAAATTAACAGTATTTCTTCCTATTCTGCAACTGTGCAGAGTACACAGAATAGGCTGCTAAACTGCGGTGACACACACTGAATGGAATAAGTGACTTTAATATTTGAGTTTGAAAACTTAACAGTATTTCTTACTATTCTGCAACTGTGCAGAGTACACAGAATAGGCTGCTAAACGGCGGTGACACACACTGAATGGAATATGTGACTTTAATATTTGAGTTTGAAAACTTAACAGTATTTCTTACTATTCTGCAACTCTGCACACTACACAGAATGTGCTGCTAAACTGCGGCGAAGCACACTGAATGGAATATGTGACTTTGATATTTTAGTTTGAAGACTTAACAGTATTTCTTCCTATTCTGCAACTCTGCACAGTACACAGAATGTGCTGCTAAACTGCGGCGAAGCACACTGAATGGAATATGTGACTTTGATATTTTAGTTTGAAGACTTAACAGTATTTCTTCCTATTCTGCAACTCTGCACAGTACACAGAATGTGCTGCTAAACTGCGGCGAAGCACACTGAATGGAATATGTGACTTTGATATTTTAGTTTGAAGACTTAACAGTATTTCTTCCTATTCTGCAACTCTGCACAGTACACAGAATGTGCTGCTAAACTGCGGCGACGCACACTGAATGGAATATGTGACTTTGATATTTTAGTTTGAAGACTTAACAGAATGTGCTCTAATCTGCAACTTTGCACACTAAACAGAATGTGCTCTAATCTGCAACTGTGCACACTAAACAGAATGTGCTCTAATCTGCAACTTTTCACACTAAACAGAATATTTTTTTTTTTTTTTTTTTTTTTTTCCCCCCACACAAAATAACCTGCTGCCCCCACACACAGTAGTCCTAAAAAGGACTTTTGGTTCTTTTTTTTAACAATTTTGGTTTTTTTCCTCCCTACACTGCCTTTCCCTTCCTATCCTCAGCTCTCCCTGGCTAAGACTGAGCCGAACTCGATGGTCAGGTGCTATACAGCACCTGACCACGGGTTCTGGCCAGCCAATCAGTGTAATGCCAGCAGCCAACATGGCTGCTGGCATTACACCGATGTCAGAGCCTCCCTGCACGTTTATTGGCTGCGCAGCAGCCGCAAAACGTGCGGGGAGGAGACCCGAACATGGCGGGCGAGCACATGCGGTACTCGTACGAGTACCGCCATGTGCCGAGCAGAGCGATGCTCGAGCCGATCCGAGCATCGGCCGAGCATGCTCGCTCAACACTAATGGGTACCATTTTCCTCAATCACAGTTTTCAAAGATATCAGTAGATATGCTTGAAGTGAGGGAAACATTGTCACCTTCTGGATTAATGTCTGCACAGCACACCAGTCTAGTTGTAGAAATACATGCCAGACAGTCTTGAATTCTCTAGACTGTTTACATGCATGCTTTTGGGAATTCATTGAAGGGACTGTACAGTTGTGCCTTCTAAACCATGATTTGTATGGTCAATAACATTTGTTACATATAGTTATTATTTAAATAATTCTGGGCCTTATGAATGAAGACAAATTTAAGTAATTCTAGGGCAAAACAACAACACTGTATAGGACAAAATGTCCCAAATTTACATTGATTTAAATGAAGTTTTAGCCCATTGAATGCTACAAAGGTCTCCAATGCATTGGACACCCTTTTAGCTGTCCCCTCTGGTGCAATTGGTTTCTGTTGAATTGCTCTACCGGGCTATTATACATAAGGCCTTGTTCACAATTGAATGCTGCTTTAATTACAAATAAATAGACAACATTGCTGCCTATGAGACTGTCCACACTGGTGACTCTGGGGGAGATTTATAAAAAGTGTTTTTGTTTGTTTTTGTGAACGGATCCTTAAAATGTCCTTTTTCATTATTATGAGTGTTGGTATTCTAGGTACATCTATAAATGTGGAGACACATAAGACATGGCCGCTAAGGTTCAGGTGAAAATTCCTGCGAGTGCTAATTTTTACATGGTTATTATACCGTTTCCACATTTATCTACGCCATTGGACTAATATGGCTAACTTAATTTAAATAAATAAATATATATAGAATTTGATCTGCTGCAAAAGTAAAGTCAATCCATGTTTTCCCTTTTGATGATTATTTATGCTGAGTTGGGGAGTATAAAAGTGGACAGCAATCCATCCTTGTCAATTGAATTAATAGAAAATAGCTGAGTAAGTTGGGAAGCAGATTTGAAGTCTAAATGTGCCATATTATGCATGTTCTACTTAATTGAATAAGTAGTTTCAGTCATAATCATTAGTCAGACTGACAGTAAACCTATGTCCCCTGGGAAATAAACATATTATAGGACTGTGTATGTTGAAGTGGTGCTGTATAAGATTAAATTGCATCATCATGAACAATCAATTTTTAGATCAAATGTTAAAACTATTTTAATCTTCACTTTTCATACAGATAAACCAGTAAGCAGTATTAAAGGGATAATCACCTAATTGCAACTTTATTTATTTTGATTAAAATGCATTCTGCACTTTGAGGCTTAACTTTCCAGTTTATTTATAGATAAACTATATCCTAGGAGTAAGGATGGATAGATAGACAATAGTGTTTTTATTAGTAATGCAGGAAGCTCTGTTGAAATAACCGAGCCACTGATTCCTTCACCTGTGATCATGAGTGTATAGCCTGAAATCTTGGGGGTTATGCACTAAGGTATGATAAGGAAGTGATAATGTGAAGATGACTTCTCCAATGAAATCACTTCTCCAGTTCCTGTTTTATTCTGTGCAGCCTATGCACTATGATTTTCTCCAACTCTGGAGATCTTATTACACTGTAGTGCATAACCCCCTTGTCTTTTTTTGTTTTTGTTTTTCTGGGAGGTGGGTTCAGGGGATCTTTATGGCTGCTTGGTGCACCTATGGTTTAATGCAATGGCAAACTGATGGAGATGTTAAATTAGCTTGTACTAAGCACAGCTTTGATTGATATCAAAGGATCAAGGTGAAGTCACATGGAGAGGCAATTTCACCATATATTACAGGAGACCATTCTCACTGTGGGCCCTATGTTCAAAAGTGGAACAATTCTGGAACATATTAGCATGTGTTTCCTATGGTGAAATTGATTTGCCCCAGAATTGCTCTACATTAGAGCTCTATATGTAAGTGAAATGTCCAAGGCTGTGTTATGGCGTAACCTCTCCAGCTTTGTACCTCTCTGAAACACAAAAAAATTGTTGAAATTATTTAGTGAAGTAAAAAAATGCAATTCTGTTTCACAGGTATTCCAAACCATCCAGAAGGTTATAGTGATTAAAAAAACTGACAAAAATCTCATCTTCCTATAGAGTATATGAACTTGAGTGCACGTTATCTTTTCTGAAATCCAAATAATCCAAAGTTTACATTGTTTCTATTCAACCACATTTATATGGGATTGGAGTCTAAAAATGACTGCACTGTGTGCCTTCATCTGCATGTCGTTAGAAGGAATTGGTTTTCAAACTAACATATCTCTATAATAAATATAATTATAGTACACTTATTTAGCACATGCTATACAAATTTAGATCTCTATGAGATTAAACAGTCAGATGTAAACAAATCCTCAATCAAAACCTACAGATTTCAGGTAGTACACATGAGGACGGGAGTTACCTTCCATTGACCTAAAGGTTTGCAAGAAATATGTTTTCATAATGAAGCCGTACTATAACTGCAAAATAATTCACCTTAACCTCTACTTAAAAATAAGAAATTAACATTTTTAACTCTTTGAGAGAAGCCAAAGTGCCACCCCTCTGGTTCTCAATGGGTTAATTAGACCTTAAAAAACACACAGACAAAATTACATTTCACAATCCTAACACAGAATTCAGATTTATAGAAGGTCATTTTTTATTTAACATATGCCTTTGTGTAATCAGTATTTAATGGTACATTAATAGATGATAACAGAAGACAGACAAAACGTTATAGAATATGATGACAAATTTAGTAAAGCAATTAGCCAAATGCTGCATATCATTCAAAACTGAAGGACATTATAATATGGCCAATTCAGTGGTTCAATGCTAACAAAACCAACTCACTGAGCACCTTTCTGACACTCAAACGGTTATGTTTTTCTATAACAGAAAATGCTCAGATGCACCTTTTTCAATATATATATATATAGATATAGATAGATAGATAGATAGATAGATAGATAGATAGATAGATAGATATAGATATATATATAGATATACACCCCAGTGAATACTACACAGCACTGCCAGTGGGATTCGGTGCTCTGTCAGTCACCATCCCTGTGAATCTTGGAGGACGCTTCAACTCGAATGAATTTCACTGCAGCGATTTGGACAGGAGTGATGGGGGGGGGGGGGGGCGCTCCTGTCCATATTACAACCCTGTGGCAATTTTCTGGGGTGGACAGCAAAAGAAAAACAGATGCATTTATATATAACATAATTGTATATTAACATGATTTCATCTTTATCAGTTTAATGCAAGGTCCAACTTTCACTTTTGACGTTATCTGACACTCTAGAAAATATCAAGATAGCTTGTAAAATATTAGAAAGCTACAGTAAAATACAATTGCATAGCACAAGAATATATTGACCTTGTCAGGAGTAATTTCCAAGAAGACTCCTGTATTTACTATTAAGTGCATGATCACAGTGCTCTGGTATCACTACTCTTTTTCTCTCTGAATTGCTCCTTCCTTGGCCTGACTTTTCCCTACCCAGTTTGCTTAAGCTCCTACCATACACATGATGTGATTATTTCTAGGACTTTTTTCTAGGATTGTTATTGTCTACATATCTTTTTTGCATAGCCTGTAGTATTGCGATCATACCTAGGGGACAATGGAGGACAAATTGGTGACAAAAAAGTGAGACTTAAGACGCAAAATGCGACAATTTTTATACATATACTGCAATCAAATTCTTACTGTAGCCACACCCACAAATGATGTTGTAACATTGTCATGATGCACAATAACCTTTGTACATACATGTAGCCAATTTTTATTGGAAAATAGTGACAGATCTATGTTTGCACCACTTATATACTTTGTATACGTTCCATATATTCTCAGTCAGTGAATATAGAAGCAATGCATTGGAGACCTCTCTTACATTCAAGGAGGTTAAAAACAAAGAAGAATGCATTTGATTGTTTAAATGTCATTATTGAATCAAAATCTCACGTGTTAATTTATCTGAATAATTATGTTTTTGTGTTTATTCAGTTATTTGGGGTGTAAACTGTTATCTGCTATTTTTGACATCTAATCCATAGCAGTGTACACATGGCTAAAGCTTATCATGTCTCAACTGTGTACCAGCTTCCTTCCTAACATAGCTCTTATTTTTATTTCTCTACAGTCTTCTTTGTGTACCAACTGTAAATCCACTAGCCTTCTGTAAACAACAGTAATCCCACAACTGTGGCTCAGTTCTGTGTAGGCATAAATACACTACTACAATGTATTATATATACAGGCCATCATTTTTACTGTGAACGTGTTTTGCTCAGGTAATGTTTGCTTTCAGTTAAGCCATTACAGAGAAATAATGTCCAAATCTATATCAGTCCTGTCCCACCCATAGAAAGTCCAATCCTCAAATGTCAGGAAAATCCTCTTTGCATCAGAGAAACAGCATAATGTTAGATGTATGTGTCGATCTTTGGTAGACCTCATCAGGGAGGTGCAGATTATTCCCTCTAGGTGTAAAGGAAACACTGATGAGGCCCACTAAAGGCCATAACCTACATATGGAGTTGTTCTGCTTCTTTTGTGCTTATAAGTTTATCTATGATCATATATTGCTACCTGTCAAAAACAGATCAATTGTCAAAATGCTACCACAGGTCCTGCTGACAAGTAAAGGAACACTTACAGCTGTAAGTAAGGTATAATCACAAATACCTTAATATGACCATACAATCCTAATGGCCCTAATGAATTTTGTCCTTGTGCCTTTGTTCAAGAGAGAACAGTTTCAATCAGTCTTGGGTGTCATTTTCATGGAGGCAGACATGACAGTTGCTGGTAGCTTTTTCAAACTGATGCAGACAGCGTGCTCAACCATTTTAGATACCAGAGGTGTGCAAGTCATTGGGAAGCAATGTACTGCACACTCTTCTGGTTCTTAAAAGTTCAAGATTAGCATGTGCAGAGAGCAGACTGCAAGGTACTTTGGCCCTGCCAGCAACTGTCATTTCTGCCTCCATGGACATGACATCCACGATTAATTGAAGGTGTTCTCATTTGAGCAAAAGCACAAGGGTACATTTCATAGAAACCATTTTGCCTTTTGAACCAATTAGACTACAAGAAAATGATTATGTGACATCCAAAAAAATAAAAAAGAACATGTTTGCATACCCTGCAAGTCATTCTAAAAGGTTCCTGTCTGAGTCACTTCTCATCTGATTAACTTCATATCAGGGCTTAAAATTTGAAGTCCTTTGCTACTAGCCAGACCTGAAAAGTTACTCGCCACTGTAAGTCATAACATACCCACCAGGGCTGAATTTCTACTCGCCAGGGCTAAATTTTCACTCGCCATTGGCTAGTGGCGAGTGGAAATTTTGAGACCTGTTCATATTCTTGCATATTTAAATATCGCATAAAATCACATAATCTTGGGTTTATGGATGAGAAGTATATTTTAAAGGGGCACTGACACCTAAAATCAATAATGTTCACATTCTCTTAAAAATCTTGAAAATAAAATATTTGGAAGCTAATAAGCTCCGAAATAGTAAGATACTAGAAGTGTACTAAAGGATGGTATTTAGAATTTTATCATTAGTAGAACTCATTGTTTCATTAAGGATTAGTGTTGAGCGAGCACCACGATGCTCGGGTGCTCGGGTGCTCTGACCGAGCACCCCCTGAGGCTCGAGTGCTCGGCCGAGCACCCGAGCCCCATTGAAATGAATGGGGCAACACCAGGCACCCCCTGCTCTGATGAGGGGAGGGTGCCTGGTCAATGCCCCCTTCATCTCCGAATGCCCCCTTCAGCTCCGCAATGTCCCCCTTCAGCTCCGCTATGCCCGTCTTCCACAATGTGCCCCTTCATCTCCGCTATGCCCCTCTTCCACAATTGTGGAAGAGGGGCATAGCGGAGATGAAGGGGCACATTGTGGAAGACGGGCATAGCGGAGATGAAGGGGGACATTGTGGAAGAGGGGCATAGAGTCTATGCCCCTCTTCCACAATGTCCCCCTTCATCTCCGCAATGCCCCCTTCATCTCCGCAATGCCCCCGTACCTCCAGTCCCTGGTGGTCCAGCGGAGCTTCTTGGGATCTGTGCCTCTTCCGGCACAGATCCCCGCCACCCGAACATGTCGGGCGAGCACATGGCGGTACTCGACGAGTACCGCCATGTGCCGAGCAGAGCGATGCTCGAGCCGATCCGAGCATCGGCCGAGCACGCTCGCTCATCATTATTAAGGATATATACTATATATATAAATAGTTTTAGTTTTAATTCGCATTGAAGTCTATGAAAAAATTTGTAGAAAACAGCCTTGATAAAGCTATCAAACACTATAAAATGCAAAAGCCTTGGATACTGAGCTTCACAAAAGATAAGTGCATACATGAAAAGAGACAAGCTTGGGAGACAATGAATAGAAAACTGGTGAAATGACAGAATGGAAAGATTTTTGTAAAATGAACAAGTTGCAGTAAAGTTCAGGATCCCATGATAGGCTGAATGTTTTTTTGTTTATGCTGTTGGAATTATTATCTTTGCTGTTGAGACAAAATTATGTAAGACTGGGTTGTTTCTCTGTACAGAAAGATTTGCAAAAAATGAGTTAATCAACAGATTTAATATAAATGTAAGAATATACATTTGGGTTCCTGAAAAAAAACATTCTACACATACACTTAACCTCTTACCACCCGAGGACGTACATGTACGTCCCAAGTGGATGTCCCAGGTGGACAGAGGACCTACATGTACATCCCAGAAATCGTTTAAAGGAATGGAAAAAAAAGTTCGGCTGGCGTTAAGTGCCCGCCGTGTGCGCCTGCGGCTGGTTACTAAGGGGTTAATGGGAAACTACTTGGAGAATCCATGTTAGAAAAGGATTTGGAAGTGCTTCTAGACAATAGGCTAAACAGCTTTGGGCAGTGTCACTCTGCTGCTGCAAGAGACAATAAGGTCTAAAAATGCTATAGATGCAATTGATGCAAATATAAATCTACCTCTTTAGAAATCCTCTATAAAACATCATCTGGGATATAGAGTAAAGTTTTGGGCACCAGTTTATAAAAAAAAGAGATTACTGAATTGGAAAAAGTGCAACAAAAGTGATTATACGATTTTAGTTAATGTGGGTTTTTTTGCATTAGAGAAGAAGAGTCTAAGGGATACGATTACTATTTATGAATATATTCAAGATGAAAACAGAGAATTCTTTATTCAAGAATCCATGTAAAAAACACAGGGGAATATATTAAGAGTAGAGGAAAATTTTTGCAGTACAACAAAAGCTAGTGTAGTAAGGATGTAGAAATATTTTCCTCTGGAGGCTGTGTTGACGGAAGCTGTATATCGTTAAAAAATATTGGACACTTTTTTGTAGCTAAATTTATGACAGGGTGGGTAGGATCTTGAATCAGGGAAAATCTAGTTGACTTTTGGAAAAGAAATAACGTTTTACCAACTTTAAGAATAATTGGAAATGGTTTCAAAGGGATTTTTTTTTGCTTTCTTTTGAATCAACAAAGTAGATATCACATTCACAATGATTTAATTTAATGGACTCATGTCTTTATTTCAACCTGATTAATCATACAATTACTTTATTATATTTAAAGGCTATTTATGACCATCTAACCATGTTTGTACACATAAGTCCTTAAAAAGCGATTGTTTCAACAAATTCCATAACTAGGGTTATCAAGCAAGTAGGCAATAAGTATCTCTGTGAACTGAAGATGGAATGTTTCTGATCTCATATCAGTTATTAATGTTTTAGGTTTTTATTTGTGTTTTAACAAGCTTTATAATAAAAGGAACCTCTATCTCCTTCCATACACATTTATTATAACATATATTAGACATTCTGTATTAACAAATACAAATTTCTGCTTAATAGTACTTTGAGTTTCAGAGGATATGAATCTTGTTTGTGTTTGCTTTTAGATAAAAATGTCTCATTAATATAGAAATGAACTCACTATGCTCATATCAGTAAATCTAGTGTCAGATTTCAGAGTGAGCATGAGCAGTAATCTTTCTCAGGATTAAGGAAGGAAATAGATTTAAAAGAGAAATAAACTGGCCATGCTAAATACAGTAAGTAACTATGAAAAAAGGAACTGTCAGTGTTCGTGTTTGCTTATTTAGAATTAAAAAGCACAGTGAACAAGTGAACTAGTCCACCCCTTCTCAAGTTTTACTCAAGGAAGCAGATTTAAGACAGAATGATTGAACATGCTCAGTTCTTTCTTATGTTAACCACAGGTAGCTAGAAATTATTCATAACAGCAAATGGATGGAGGACAATGTAAGAATCAGCAAGTGCAGCTAATTTTCTGGGACGCTGGCTCTCTTCTCATACATTGGCGTGTGGGAATAAGCTCTAGAGCATGGGTAGACATCCCTTGTTCACAAGAGCTACCAACACTGCATGTTTTCAGGATACCTAACTGGCACATTGACTTAATTGGCTTAATCAATTTAAGTGCTTCACCTGTGCTCCATCTAAGATAGCTTGAACACATGCACCTTTGTTAGCTCTTGAGGAGCAGGACTGGCTACCCCTACACTAGAGTATGTGACCACTTTAGCGCGTATCAGTGTACACATTTTCAGTTGTCATTAAGTCCTTAATGCCCCCGAGTAGCATGCACAGGGAAATAGAGTAACGTTACACACATATCACTTGGCTCCACAGGTCTTCCCTGGGGTGGAGAGGTGGGTCCCTTCTCTGCTGCCCCGTGTTTTGGGGAGGATATTTATCTCTCCCTCCTGGCATTAATGGCTTTTTCCCTCTTGTCATCTTTTCTATTCTGTTTCTACATCTGTTCTACCTATATTACCCCCTCAAGAGTTGTCAATTCTGGAGCTTTGGAGTATTACACCAGAGTTAGTGTGGGGGATTTCTTTGTTTTCCCATTTGGGACATGATACTTGTGCCTTGTTATATTCTGATCATGAATAGTTAACTTGATATAATGCTTACAAATGACATGCCACTGCCTGCATAACAATTTACATGTACTCTGTGTTCCTATTGTACAATGTTTCAGATTGATCTTTTAATAAAGGTTTTGTCATTTAAAAAATAAAAAAGTTACACCAATTTGCTCCAGTTAGTAAATAATGTAAAACAAAGCTCAGAGGAATGGAGTGCCCCAAAACACCAATACCCTTCCCTGCTGTCCGCCCCGTGTTGTGATTGTTGATAAGTTGAGACTTTTTAGTTGATAGTCATTTATAAATTGGCACTAGGCAGGAGCAGCAATAAGAAATCAGTTCCAGCTCATTGTTCACTTCTAAATTGTAGTATACACCCCCTTCAGACTTTGGCTACAAAATATTTACCAATGGACTAAGAAACACAGGACTAATTCCTGGACATATGAACTTTAAATAAAAATGTGAACACTTCCATTGTTTTAAATGGGGCTTTTAACCCCTTTAACCCCTTAATGACTGGCAATTAAGGACCACCGGTTCCGGGCTCCCCGAACGGCATGCAGCTGCACGGGTAGCCCGGAATTCCATGATGGTCTTGGCACATCATGGTCCTTAACGCAAAACAACCCATGACGTGCCAGGACAGTCAAGGGTCATTAAGGGGTTGATTCAAGAGAGGTCTCAAAAGTATATTCTTAGCCTTAATCATTACTAGAGGTGTGTTGAACACATTCTCACTCACTCAAGAAAAACAGCATAAGTGCTCATGTTTATATGGTATATAAAATATTGGAGATGGTGTAAATCATTTTGACAGGAACTTCTGTTTAGCTAATTTAATTTTCTCCTTAATGTTTTTCTGTCATTTGTTACTGTATCATATATCCCCCAATTTAGCTTTGTTAACCAGTATATCAATGGCAAATTATGTATCCATAAAATAATTTTCACATGTATTTCATATTTAACTACATTTGTGAGCATGTAAATGCACACATAAATGCATGAGCACACACACACACATATGGGTGGGAGAAAACTCTAAAACTTCTATGAAACCTGTTTTGGCTATTTCAAACCTACTATAGAACTATTTCATTCATCCCTAATCATGACTATGGCTGGGTCTCAGAGGAAGCCATGTTCCTTTTTGCTCTGAGTGTATTACCTAGAATTTAGTGACATCTGCAGTCACTGAAATCTTGCTATCTATAGCTACATCCAATGCTCTGGCGATCTCTCTAGCTTTCAAAAGGTTAAAAGCCCCTTTTAAATTAATAAGAATGTGCAGAATATTCATGTTCCTCCTATGGACTTAAATGGGAACTTCCTCCCCTTGAGGCCCTGTAGTTGTGTGACTTAATTGGGTTGGGCAGGGCTTACCATCCTTGTGTCATAAAGTGGGCAGGAATTGAGTGGGAAATGGGAGAAGTGGGCAGGAAGTGGGAGGAACAGTATGAAAAGGAGGATAAAGTGGGCAGAGTTTCAGAAGAAACAAACTACAGCTGGAGAATCATCCTCTGCCGTGGAGACCTGGAAAGTAATTTTAAAAACCGGAGTTTCTTGGGCATATCCGGAGAGTTCCCATTCATGTCTATGGACTTGTTAGTTTACCCAAGAATTGCATCTCTTTAGCTTGATGAATAGCTCTGCTCAAAAATACAACGAAACAGAACATTATAATAGTGGCCAATTTTGCTGAAATTATTTTCTAATAAAAAACAAAATACAAAAAATAATAATATAAGCAATACATAACTGACTGTGTAAATTGTGTAAAATCTTGCAAGCTTTTCCCATTTTTTACCCTTTGAGTGCTAGAATGTGAAAGGTTTCACATTTACAATACTTTGGTAATTTTGTATTCCAAAAGCACTGCACTGTTTTATCCTCTCTGCTTGCTGACACAATGTCATCCATTTCAGGTTGTGAACCTTTTATACACCATATAGACAAATTACTTTTCTTTCTCATATATGGATGCTCATGTCACAACTTGACTGATAGCACATGTTCTCAAACTGTTTCTGTTTACTGGCCTTGATGCACTTCATCCAGACACATATGGTAGAACTCCATATAAACTGTAAAATGGGGGTGATTTCATGACACTGCTGGGATATATTGCATTCCATTACAGTTGATCAAGGGTATTATCTACAAATGCTTCCACAGATTTCAAAGGCAGTCTGTATGATAAAACCAATGGATAAGGCTTAACTTCAATGTAATCTAGGACTAAAATTCATAGAAAGAAAAAAGTTTACCTCCCCCCCAAATAAATAAATAAAATAATAATAATAATAGTAGGTTTTAGTAGTATTAGTAATGCTATATAAAAAATATTATTAGCCTCCCAAAACCCAAACATCAACCTACTCCTATGAGGATATGTATCTAGGTCAGTTTCTTGCATTTAAGAAGTAAAACCGTTTATAAAAATTATATCAACAAATAGTTTACTCAACAAATATAAGCTTCACATTATATATGCAATCCTCAAATTCTAAAAAAATACCAAGTGGTTTTGCTTAGTAAAGTTCACATTATATATTGTGATTTATTATCTCTTTGTAATTTTAGACATTGAATTCATTTTTTGTCTTCTCTTTAAAGAAAAGTAATATTTTTTCAGCTGTTATTATTTTAGTAGTATATATTAATGCACTTTTTCTGCTGGCATTTTCTTTAATTATGTGTCCTCATCTTGTATCAGCCATTACAGTTCTTTCTTATCACTTTCAGTCATGTGAGTACCCTCTACCTGTTCCCTGTAACGGAGTCTGCGACTCAATTCTGTCTGTCATATCATAATGGGAATGTTTGACAGTGATTCTACACAAAATACAAGCACTGGGTTTGACTTTATGGCCTTATATCTGCCTAATATCCATACATTAACCTACATGCTTCAAAATGTCTCCCCTGAATAACTGCACCAAGGGGGGGCATTTCAGGTGTTCCTTTCCACTACACCTTCTTAAAAGAAGCAGTAAACTTTCTTTTATGAAAAGCTATATTTTGTAGAGCTTTTCATGCTGAGTAAAACAAAATCACTTCTACCACCGTCAGTTGTTTTATTCAAAATGTATAAAGGTTCAAATAATCTGGAAGATAATTTACTGTTAGATTATTTCCTGATAGTTCTGACAGGAAGTGATTCGGCGGTTTCTATCACATTCTATGGAGAACTGTACATCAGTGACTTTCCTGTCCATTAGAATGTAACAGAATACTAATTGGAATTTTACCACTAGAGGGCATAAGTTTAAACGGTAATAACTCTGGAAATATGCATCTCTCAGCAGTAGGAGTACCCGTATTTTACTAAACAGGAAAGTCCCTACAATATATAGTTTTTCATAAAAAAAAGTATATGGTGTATGTTCATCATTTCCCTGTGTATGCTATAGTCAAATCTGGGAACATTTAAAATTATCTGAACCTGAGATCCTGTAAATATTAACCCTTAAATTTACCATAATAAATTCTCTGTGACATGTCCTCAAAGAGCCATTAATGTACAACACCTTAACCCTTTGCGTATCCCTCTGGCACTCAAAGGATTAAAGATGGACACACACCCACAAGACAAGACAAGCATGACTTCTACATCTGCCATCCTGGTACAAGTGGCTCCAGTCTAGAAATTAAACAAGCAATTTTGCTGAGTACATTATAGGTAGCTCCCTGAGAATTTGACCCTTCACCCTGAGACTGTGAGATTCAGGTCAAACCCTGAGAGTCCCAGGTATACCTGGATAGCTTACAGAGCTTAATGTCAATAATGTGCGTAGAGATTGTCGGCCAGTTTGTCACACTCTGTACAGCATATCCTGGTGCAGTCACTGGCGTTAGAGGCTTAAGCCAGTGGGTCTGCACTGGATAATTTATACATTTGCCATAGTTTGTGTGTGTGTGTGTTTGTCTAATTATCTGTTTGCCAGCACTCAATGTTCAGCTGAACAAAGATTAGAGTATGAGAGACATGGTTTTTATTATCTTTTGCAGATATAGTTTAATCACAGACTCTTAACAGGCTGTGGGCACGAGGTTCTCACATTGCTGAAACTGAAATTGCTAACAGTACACATCATTAAAACCCTTTGAATGCCAGAAAGGCACTCAGAGCAATGTGTTGGCTACTTCTCTGGCACTCAAAGGGGTTAAAGAAAAAAACAGAAAAAAAGAAAGTCAGCAGTTAAAGGGATAGTAATGTTTCATAATAAAAGCAGCTCTAATTAATCATCATAGTATTTGGGCCTTGGAGAGTGTTATTTCAATTCTGTCATAGTTGTAGTTCAAGAGCCTACATGGGTTTTGGAGAGGGTCACACCTGGGTCACAGAGAGGAGAGGAGCCCTGGGAGCATACCCATATGAGCAGGGGTAAGCTGTATGTCTTCCAAGGAAAAAAGGATCTCTTGGAAGTAAGCTGAGGCAACAAGACACTCTTGCCCCCAGTGGCATAACTGATTACCATGTCCATTTCTGAGCCAAACATCTATTTGCCCACAAAAGGAAGAGGAAATCAAGGATTTCCATGAGGACTGGTCAGCTGACCAAATCTTAAGCCTCAAAGTGTAACTCGCAGCTACTAATAAAGCTGAGGCCTTTTTGGTAAGCTTAGCAACATCAAAGGCTGCTCCATAAGATAATAATTAGTTTCATGGATCTTTGATATAAGGACCACCAAGTTCTCCTTAGGTGCGTCCGTGTGGATGACATCCAAAAGCTGGTCCTCCCAGATGGTCATAGCCCTATGCAATGGTGAAAGTAGTGCATAATAGACCCCAGGGGTAGCAAAATTCACCTTCAAGGAGTCCAGATGATTGCTTGAGGGCTGCAGCATTATTACCCAATCAATGAGTACCATTGATTGGGTAATAATAACACCTATTATTTCAGCTGCCGATTTGGTTAAATCCGAGAGCGTGCGCTGACAGCGCTTTGAGTCCCACTGGGAGAAAGGCGCTATATAAATACTAGTTATTATTATTATTATTATTATATTAAATGCAAGGCAGTATTCTTACTGAGGATAGAAACTGGGGATGGTCAGCTGCTGGGGGAGCAGCTTCAGAAGAAAAGGAATATAAAAGGGACATACACCAGTTAAGGAAAACCTGTTAAGTGTCTTCCATTGATTTGTCAGCAATTTGTCCAAGCAATTGTGTGGAGGAAATAAACCAGCTTTCTTATTGTGTCTCTTAAAAACAACCGCAGTTAGAGGAACTAGAATCGAAAGTCAGTGATACATTAAGCTCCTCTAGGATAGCACAAATAAGACCCTCAGAAATAGGGGCCTTTCTTGTAAAATGAGAGAACAATTTGCACACAAATTGAGATAAATTTGCAGAAGTTTTATTATTCTGGACTATAAGCTACATAAGCCACTGTGAGCTCTGTGGGTACTCTTGATTTACAATTTTTCAGTGTGTAAAAGGAACTGTACATATGCAGAACCAGTAACTTTGAATTTAAGTTTGTGATGTTACCAATATTAGTGTTGTCACAAGTATTGCCATTGATGATTTCATTTGTGATATCATATCTGATGTCATAAGAAAAGCTAATGGGGCATGCAGTTAAGTTTAAACAATGTAACCTGCATTTCCTAGCTTTTGTGTTTTTCAGTGAAAATTTGAATTTGGACTAAACAAAAGATTTTTTTTGCCATTGAATATAAAATAGTTTAGAAGATGTAAAATTTAGAAGGATCTATTTCTCATTAGTACACACTTGATTATTCTCACAATGAGAATGAGGGTTAAATAATGAGTCTAACTAGCCAATAAAGAGTTCTTATTTGCAATAGCTTGTTAAATGGAGGCAATATGTGACTGGGTCTCTGTGCTTTTGATAACCGGAGGCTGTCCAAAGTTATATGTGTTTGCTGTATTCATTCCAGGATGTACCAGATCAGACAACTAGTACATGGGTGAAATGTGTATATAGAGATCACACATTATTATCTGCAATGTAAAGCGTACTCTTGTAGCAGCTAAACACCTTCATAAAAAGCCATAACATCTGCAATATTTTTACACAGCTGTCTTTTGTTGTACATTGTGTGAAAACAGATGTCAACAGATCAGAATAATTTGCACGCTGCTCTTAGGAGAGAAGGCCTACAGAAATGATCTGCATTAATAAAACAATTCCATGGATTGCTATATACAAATAAATAAATAGCCCTTTTCATGAGGGTTTTACAGAAGGGATTTTACCATTGATGCTAATAATAAAACTCCTATTGCAGTGTTTTCTAACAGGAATGAGTAAATACAATTTATTACCTTGAAGATAGGAGACATCAATAGACTCAAACCTATTACAGGGAACAGCTAAGGATGCTAAGGATATCAGATCACATTTACAACATTCACTAAGCCTTACAGCTGCAAATTCAACATGGACAGCAAATCCCATGAGCCAGCATACAGTTATTGAGTGTAGTTTTATGCACTCATTTATTACTTGCATTGTATGGAAAGAAACAATAACTGACAAATGATGTAGGTGTTATTTATTCTTTGCACAAGAAAAGCAATGCAACTGTTGGTCAATTTTCCTTGGTAATTAATGTGGCATTGCTGAAAAAAGCTCATTTACAAAAACACTAATTGCCTTTTGCTTCCAATCTCTTATGGAGCATCTATTAATTTTTCACCATGAACATTTAAATTAGAGATGAGCGGCATGTTTATAAATCTAAGCTAGGGGTGGTCAAGCTATAGTCCTATTTTACTGTATCTCCCTTAAAGGGATAGTAATACTTCGTTTTAACTTTATTTTATTTTGTAGGCATTAAAAAAACATGAAGAATGATATACGTCTTATCTCTCAAACCTTTATGGTTTATGAGATATTCACAAGCAAAGTTTCCCCTCCCGCCCCTTTTACCTAGTGTAAGCCATCTCTTCTCAGATGTGAGTCTGGTTGTATGACAGGACAGATAACAGCAGGGGACAATTTTCTTTGTATGAAAACAATGAAAGCCCTTCCCCCCTTGACAAGTTTTTCAGCTTTTTCCCTTATCTTAATAGAAGATTGTCCCTCTCTGCAGTCTACCTGGGCACCTCCCTTCTGATCTGGTTGAACAGGGGGGGGGGATACTTTTTTGTGAATATCTCTTAAACCATAAAGGTTTCAGAGATAAGACTTATATCATTCTTCATGTTTTTTTAATGCCTACAAAATAAAATAAAGTTAAAATGAAGTATTACTATCCCTTTAATCCTCTGCAAGCCAACAAGTGTAGTAAACCAATATCTACAGGGCAGCATCTAGCCAAGTTACTAAGAAAATGTTGAAAATGTTGGGCGGCAAAGAAAATGGTGCATTAAACACGTCGCCGCAATGAAAAGGGCAATATCAGAATCTTGCCTGCATCAAAATGGTGAGATTCTGATATTGCGGGCTTAAAGCGTTGCACATTATAATAATTAACGTTGACAATTATAAACTACATGCTGCATACACTGATGGACATCAGAGAGATTCACTACAACAATGATTTTAATGGATGCTGGAATCACACATACAACCGCTGTTAGTGCTTACATCCATGTATGTTAACCCTTTGTGCAAGCTGTTGTTCTGATGCAAGCAATGGTTGTATGTGCGAATGCTACATCCCTTAAAATCATTGCTGTAGTGAATTGCTCTGAGGTCCATCAGAGTGTGAAATGTGTAAGTTATATATTTCAACATTAACTATTACAATGTGCGATGCTTTAAGGATGCAATATCAGAATCTCGCCCTTTTGATGTGGTATTGCAGTTTTCATTTAAGCAACATGTTCAATGCGCCGGTTCTTTGTCGCCCAGTAGTGGGCAGTGTTTCAAAAGGATACCCATCTTGGCCATCCTTGATATAAGTAGTAGAGGAAGAGATATAAGAAACAAATCCTAGTACATGTACTAGCTTGAATGCATGTAGTATATTCCTTCAGTTATTTTCACTATGGCTTAGGCCACACTGGGGTCTTATATCATATTTAGATCTGGATTGCAGTTGATAATGTTATCAAGGATTTCATATACATATAGGCTCCAATTGGAATCTAATAGCTAAAATCAGTTGACAGCATTTATTAACTGCAATGTGGGCCTTAAATTGTTGATGTCTTTTTTTTAAGAAATTAATACAATTTACTCTGCAAAATTAAAAAAAAAAAATTAAAAAAATGTTAAAAAATACAATTAAGATACCACTCTGGCACTCAATGGGGCTGAAAGCTGAATTCCAAAATGATTAGCAAAATGATTAGCAAAAATATGTTTAAACTGCATATAACCATTGTAAATGGAGCATAAACATTTGTAATAAAAAAACATGTTACAGTGCTTTTCCTAGAAAAACAAAAGTACTACCACCAATGGGGGATGTTTCATTGAAAAGGTTTTACATGTCAGACTGTTAGAAGCAGCATCAACTGGTGTCCAGAAGGAAAAGTAAGTAACCTTTGAAGATCTAAAAGAAATAGAAAATAACCCAGGGCCAAAGTAGTACTGTTTCTCTGTCTTGTATATTTTGACTTTGCTCCATTATGTAGCAATACTGAAATATGTGCATACCCCATTACCCCAAAGGGTAATACAAGACTGAACAAAATGTGTACTTCCATCTATTGTTGGCTGTTCCTTAAAGGGCAACTATCATCCAGTAATTGCCCCACTGTCAGATTTGATCAACAAACCCACTACTGCATTGTGAGTGAGCCCTGGAAGGCCAAGAGGGGAGCAGAATGCGGGTCTGAAACAGACTGATGCTCCCCTAGTGCACTGAAGCTGCAGTATGCAAGACAGTTTTCTGTCGTGTGTGATACACTTCCCCATAGACCATCTGTTCTGGCTTGAAAGACCCACACATTGGGTCCATGAAGGGTGGGCATATGCAGCTCTGGAGTTTATGGCTGAGAAGTACATTCTTCTGGGTTGCATTACAGTCAGGGGAAACAGATCTTTGTCTCCCCATTTGGCTTATAGGAACTGTTTTGGGGCTGAACAGTACAGCCCCAGGAATTTTATTAATTCTGTTCTCATTGGAGGAAATGTAGTAAATACTGATAACTGCCCTTTAATCCATCTCAACACATTTACTAATACACATTTCTTTGCACCTTACAGACCCTTAACCCTTTGAGTGCCAGTGCAGCTTCATTTCAGAGCAATACTTCTCTCTCCACTCTGGTATTCATAGTGTTAAAAGCTTAAATGTAGTAAAAATATTGTGATGCATATTAATCCTTTGAGTGCCAGAGGGGTGCATAATGCATTGCAAAGCAATGCATTACATGCCCCTCTGGCACTCAAAGGATTAAAACAATTAGGCTATCATACTGATTGGGGGAGAAAAGCTCCCCCTCCCTTGCTTGAATTAAAATCTAGAATCTGACTGGATTAATAATCTAGAAATAAACTATTGGTACAGTCCCTACATAAACATGATAGTATCTGGAAGAGCTGGGAATACCCCTAAATATATAAAATTACTACCAAGAAAATCACAACAAGATAACAAAAAGGCTGAAAAATAATATCAATCAATTTAGTGCTGTCGTCTGTTTATCTTTGATCTGCAGAAGATTTTATTTTATCAGTTCACTTGAACCAGTGCCGGATTTCCCAATAGGCAGAGAAGGCAACCAGACTTTGCAGGGGCGTTCCAGCCATACTGGCCACACCCACTATTCTTGGGTGTGCCCAACAAAATCTCACAGATCTTGCACCATTCATGGTATAGGATGTTGAATTCATTTACCAGTTTATCCTATATAATAATTTGCTAAAACGTGTGTAATGACGCAGTCATGCTCAGTACAGACTGCTGCACGTGCTGCAATCACGCGCAGCAGAGACTGTCCGTGACGGTCCCGCTCTGTATCAGCCGCGGCGCGGGCAGTCTCTACTGTGCATGACTGCCCCACGACCTGCTGGCAGTGGCACTGTGGCCCGTGTAACAGGCTCTTCAACTAGTATAGTTTATATATTAATATAATGTCCATTTTATATACTGATGTTGCCAATTTACATACATACCCCTGTCCCTACTAATGAATTAAAGAATTTCTTCTCCATTTGTATGTCATAGGGTAACTATATTTTCTGTGCAAGGCAAAAGTTAATTGGGCTGGTATTCTTGCTTATTGGTGCCTGATATGTAAAGCCGCCCAGATATTAAATGATTTGGAGAAGTTGAGTGAATGGGCGGAAAAAGTGGCAGATGAAGTTTAATATAGATAAATGAAAGGTTATGCATTTGGGCTGCAGAAACAAACATGCTTCATGCACAGTAAATGGGAAACTGCTTGGGGAATCTTCGTTAGAGAAGTACTGATAGACAATAGACTTCTCAGCATGTGCAGTGTCACTCAGATGCTGAAAGTCAATCAGGCATTATCCTGTATAAATGGGGTATATATTCACAGGATGTGAATACAATTCTACCTCTATATATGCTTGGTTAGGTCTCACATATGAAGTACAGTTTTGGGCACCAGTTCATAAAACTATTTAACCTGTGTCACAGTCCATTCCTATTTGTTCTGGCCCATGGGCCTCTTTTTTCCACCCCTTGCTTCCTATTGGCTATCTGTCCTTCATAGCCTGACCGCTTGCTGTTGCTGCAGTCTGTTTTACAATCAGTTTTACAAACAGTTTTCTGAGAGTCTGTTCGTTTGTTCCTGTATACCGATTATCGTCTTGAACCTCAACTTCACTCCTGACCACGTATCCCGGTTTATAACTTGGCACTTCACCTGTGTTATCCAGCTTCATCTCTTGGCTTGTTTGACTTTGTCTCATCTTGTTCATCTAACAAGAGTATGTCTGGCTTGTACCATGTCACTTTTCCACTTCCTTTCATTGAGTTGGCTCAGAATTCACTTGTCAAATTCTCCTTTCTCCATAGCAGAGCACCACCTGCCTTCCTCTTAATCTCCACTCTTAGTCTCAATCTCCTCTCTGGTCCCCTTAGGTTTTTTGACCTACTCTTCAATCTTCACCTTCGTCTTAGCTTGCTGCCTTCTTTTGTGCGAACTCTATCAGTTTGCCACTATCCTGAATCTTGACCTAGCTCACTCTCTAGTCTCCTCTCAGGCCTCCTAGATCATTCATTTCTTTCTTTCCATCTTTGCCTTGCCTTACTCTGCTCCTTTCTCTTGTCTGACCTCTAGTAGTTTGCAGCAACCCTACACCTTTGCCTAACTCTCTTTCTAGTCTCCACTCAGGTCCGGCCAGACCATTCATCTCTCCATTTCATCTTCACCTATCCCTGCTTCTTTCTCTTGTCTGTACCATAGCGGTTCTCCACTACCTTGCACCTTCATCTCTGCTCTTATTCTGTTCCCTCTCTTGTCTGCCTAGTCCATTCACCTCTCATTTACCTTCATCTTCGCCCTACCTGATCTCTGCTTATCTCCTCTTGACTGCCTCTTACTGTTCTCTGCTATCACATCTTTGCCTCTGTCTGTTTTATCTTCTCCCTTCACCTTGGAAGTTCCACAGTTTGGGTCCTCTTGCTATATGGGCTTCCTATCTCCTGCTCTGTACTCAACAGTTACTAGCCTTCCCATTCTGGTTTGTCCCAGGCTCAAATGGGGAGGAACAATTTGGTTTTGCAACCAGCACCTTTACACAGCCTCAGCTGCATTAAGGGAAGTCCAGTTGACTGTCTCCTCTCTCTTGCCCTGATCTCCAGCTTTGACCTCCAGCTGCAGTCCCTGAGCAGGGGATTGTGACAATCAGAAAAAATGCAGAGACATGCAACAAAACTGATACAGGGATTGGAGGATCTGAGTTATGAAGAAACTAGCCAAATGGGTATTGTTTACATTAGAGAAGTCTAAGGAAAGTCTAAGAAGTGATATGACTACAATTTACAAGGATATTCAAGGTCAATACAATAGCAATCTCTAAAGAACTATTTATTCAAAGATCTGACCAAAAAACAAGAGGTCATCCATTAAGACTAGAGGAAAGATGATTTGGCTAAAACAAATGCAGGGTTTTTTTTACATTAAGGGTAGTGCGATTATGAAGTTATTTGCCTCTGGATGTTGTGCATGCAGATATTGTAGTTTGTTTCACAAAGCAAATGTAAACATGTCTAGCTCAGAACAATATTGAGAATTATGACAGTTGGTTTCAAAGGAGATAGTATATTGATACAGGGCAAACAAACGACTGCCATTTGGAGTCAGGAAGGATTTTTTTACCCATTTGGGACTTAATTGGAAATGGCTTCAATAGAGTGTTTTTTTGCCTTCCCCTGGATAAACAGTGGTGATATGATATGAGCTGAACTTGATAGATGCCTGTCTTTCTTCAACCTCATCAACTAAGTTACTATGTTAGAACTGAAAATCTGAAAACTAGTACAATGTTCTTAACTCTAAACACTACTGATTTATCGTAATGCTTCATTATCTGAGTAAAGCATGAAAACTGTAACACGGGTGTACTAAGAATGGTTTGGGCCAAACCAAGTGCACCATAGGGGTAAATAAAAGTTCCCACAGAAATTAAAGGGGCGTTTAACCCTTTGAGTGCCAGAGGGGAATGTAACTCATTACAAAGCACACCCCTCTGGCCCTCAAAGGGTCAACCCCTTGAAACCAAGAGAGGTATCCAGACTTGGAGTTTTAGGAATGTTTATTTGTCCCCTATGGTACAGTTGCTTTGCTCCAGTTATCTTTAGTACAGCACCTTGTGCAGAGCTGATTTTCAGCCAGGTCATGCCAGGTCAGTGACCCTGGTACCTTTCCTTTTAGAAGATCACAGCTGATCCTGTATGTTGTTTATAGTACACTAGTTGAACAGCCCGTGTACACGGGCCACAGTGGCAGGCAGTAAGAGCCACGGTGCAGTCATGCACAGTAGAGACTGCCCACACCGGGGCTGATAACGGAGAGGGCCACTCTGAATTCAGACCTTAGTCATCTCTGTGCACCGAAGGACTACGGTCTGAATTCAGAGCGCCACGCTCCGTTATCAGCCGTGGCACAGCCATCTGTATTGCGCATGACAGCTTCTGACAAACATACATTAGGGAATTATTATATACGATAAACAAATATGATAAAAAATAATTATGAGAAAATGTATTTTGTATTGCCTCATAGGAGTCACCTGTAAAAAGGAATTGCTCCAAACTAAATATAAAAAAGTCATAGCAACACATTTATTTTTCTATTTTTATTTTAGTGATGTATCCAGAGCATTGTTAGAGAATGGTTGGGAGACATCACTAAAATCCAAGGGGTTAAGAAGGGAGAACCAAAATCTCAGAGAATGCTACAAATGTAGAGAACTCAGTATATCTGGTAAAATAAGTCTATCAAACAAATACCATGTCCACACTGCAAGCACACTCCAAGTGAATCATAGAAAACTGTCTGATGCCTAAAATCCAGTTATATATAAAATCTGAGCAGACATGTCTGGAAATTTCAGAACCCTCCAGGATTATCACACCTGGGAACTTTTGAACTCGCCCTGAGATCTTTTGAATATTAACCCTTAATGCTCCCAAAAAAGTAGATTTTGGTGCTATGTCAATGTTTGCTGTAAAACAGAGGTGATCCATCAATTGTGAATGAACCTGAGATATGAGATATCACTACTTAACAAGACAAGAGGTCTTTCCTCTGTCTTTCTGATAGATATACAATTCATCTTATATAATAATCCGATAGGATGTTTGTCAGAAGCCGTCATGCACAATAGAGACTGCGAGCATTCGGGCAGTCTCTACTGTGCATGATTGCATCGTGTGAGTGAGGCGACGCAAGACTGCATCGCGTAGAGCAGTGAGGTAGCAGCCGTTTAACCCTTCAAGTGCCAGAGGGGTATGCAATGCATTGCAAAGCACTCAAAGGGTTAACATTACCCGGATATTGGCCCGTGTACACGGGCTTTTACACTAGTTTAGACTATAAATGAGCAGTAAATTGATTCAAAACCATAATGTAGAAAACATTGTACTCTATTGTACTGAGAATTTGGCCCTTAACCCTAAGACTCTGAGATTTGGGTTGAAGCCCTGAGTCTCATGGTCCAACCCTGAGAGTTTCCAGTTATGAGGATTATCTGTGAATGGACTGACATAAGATCATAGCCTACTCTATGTCAGGCATTCAAGGCAGTCACAGAGGATTTATGGGGACTGTGTGAGCAGATAATTGAGAATGAACTGTGAGAATTCAGTCTCTTCTCTCAGTTCAGTTCAGTCTCTTCTCTCAGGACCAGTGGGGGCGGGGTTCTTTTCAGAACCCCATTCTGTCCCTTCATTGGTCAGCTAAGGTTCACAATGTAAGTGGAGCAGAACTGCAATAGGGCACTGTCTACCTTAGAGTTGCCCTTTAAATCTTTAAGGACAAGGGAGGGGATTTAAGCCTTTGAGTGCCAGAGGGGTACGCAGCAAAATGCTTTGCAATGCATTGCGTTCCCCTCTGGCACTCAAAGGGTTAAAATCATACTAGGGTTGCAAGAAGAAACTTATGTTTTGCTAAACTGAAAATACACCTCTAAATTGTACTACAATGTGGTGTATATATTGGCTTAATCTAAATAATATTGTGGGGTTCTCAGGAGGGAACCACTGACTAAAGGTAAATGTTTGTCTAACAAGTTATAGTGAAATCTCACACCAATTTGAGAGCATCTGTTTAAAAGGACATTCTTTTACAGACATAATCACACAATACTAGTTTTTAGTCTGTTGATCTGTGAATAATAAGTCAATTTTTGCAGATATTTGTAAGGTGACCTTAGAAATACAATAAATGTAAAATCTGTATACTCATTTTCAACATAGTATACTGAACACACTTTGATATTTCAGTTGTCTAAGTAGATTATGCTTTACCCCTTAACCCCTTAAGGGCCCATGACGGTCCTGGACCATCATGGAATTACGGGCTCCCCTCGCGGCTGCACGCCGATCGGGTAGTCTGGAATTGGAACCCTGGAAAAAAAAAATGCTCTGTGGTCCTTAAGGGACTGCAAAGTACGTGCGCAGACAGTCCTTAAGGGGTTAAGGGCCAGAGGTGTGCAATGCATGGATTTAAATGGGATTTTATCCATTTGAAGGTCAGGGGGATCCATCTAAATTGAGGTAAATGATCATTTACACCCTATGTTGCATTCTGTGTGTTATACATCTTTATCTTCCACAGATGTGTTTTAATCTCCATACACATTTCTTTCCTTTGTACTTTTCACGCTCTCTAAGGAACCAATGAATGATCTTTAGCAGTCAACTTTCTGTTGGACATGTTTGTATTATCAAATGTAAACACCGTATATAGTATTTAATTTAACCCCTTAATGATCCAGCACTTAGGACCAGTGATGGTTCTGGCACGTCATGGAATTCAAGGTTCCCTGTGTGGCTTCCCCAGAATCAATTGGCAAAAAAAAAATAAAAAATGTGGTCCTTTTTAACTGCTGGCCGTGCGCTGCAGCAGCTGGTCATTAAGGGGTTAAAAAAGGGAACTGTTTGGGGTATTTTACCATGTAGAGATATTTATTAACATTTTTCTATATTTTGCTTCTCCTAGAAATCTCCCTATCAGTTAAAGATTAATTTCTCTTTACTAATCTGACTGATACACTCACATTTTCATGCAAATTTCCTATTCTTCTACATTATTTCAGTATTTAAACTCAATGACAAAATTGCAGTGGTGGGTTTTAAAATTCATACAATACAACTCTTATGTTTATTATTACGAAATTTATGATTGTGTCTGAGATTGCAGCCAGTTCATGCATATAATTCACCACAAATATTTGGCAGATAAGTGAGGCTGATGTACTAAGAGGATTAGGAGCGATACTGGAATAAACCAGCTGCACCCAGAGTCACATTTACATCACAGGCACCTCTCAGCAAGGTACTGTAGGTGATCTTAACTCTGCCCATGGTCACACCCTCAACTCCTCACATAACCCCACCCCCAGTCCCATCCACTGTTTCCTGGCACAGAAAATACATGTGGCCTATAACAAGCAAGGACAAAATAGAGGTTTGCATCTTAATGCATTGGAGATGTCTCTAGCATTCAAGGGCTTAAATAATAGCCTTGAAGTGACATATAAACTAGTGCAAGGACATTAACATTGCTTTGGTCACACCCACAATTCAGAAGATGGTTGTGGCCAGCACAGCTGAGGGGCCCCTCAAAATTCGGAGAACTAGGCATTTGCCTACTCTGCCTTTTGGGAAAAAGCAGCCTTGACCGCACCACAAGGGACAAATAAAGCATCCTAAAATTGTCATTGATTGAAGCGGGGAATAGTTATTTGTTTCCTATGGTGCAGCTGGTTTGCTTTATGAATTGGATAGCTCCCATGGATACTTGCCTATCTGTGCCTGTTAGACAAAACACCTCCCTGCACTCGATAAGAGTTTTTTTTTTTCAATGGCTAAATGAGGGCTAAAACTGTTAAATCACATACTCCCCCACCACCCCCTGCATCCACTTACCACGTTAATAACTCTACTGTCTCTAGCAGCACTGTCCAACCTGAGGCCCTTCAGCTGTTAAGGACTACATTTCCCACCATGCCAAGCCAGATAGTGTATAGGGACTGCAACACATTGTAAAACAGCGGAATGGTGTATTACAATGTATTTTCAACCAAAAAAAATATTGCTTCATCCATTTTATAACATATTTAGAACATTCAAGGATAGGGCAGCACCAGTGGGACTTTACTAAAGAAATATTTATTGGCAAAATTATAATCTACAGGTCAGGTCAACGTTTCGGTCAATATCTG
Organism: Rhinophrynus dorsalis; assembly: GCA_037306005.1. Classification (NCBI taxonomy): domain Eukaryota; kingdom Metazoa; phylum Chordata; class Amphibia; order Anura; family Rhinophrynidae; genus Rhinophrynus; species Rhinophrynus dorsalis. The sequence continues at coordinate 411,511,390 of CM074719.1, read as the reverse complement.
ACCTTTCTCAAGACAACCATTGTGGGAACTCACCTCCCTCTTATTCCTTCGATGTACCCTGGCGTTGCTCATGCATATGGTGACGTCATCACTCAGAAGCATCCCATTGGATTGTGCTTCGAGTGGACATCTCCCATTGGCCACAGAGAAATCAGATGGTTACAGGAGCGAGGTGGTAAAATTAAAAACATGATAAAGACCATGTTATATTGCAAATACTTAAAGGGATAGTATTAATTCAAAATTACTACCCCTCATATTGTAGCCCTTAATAAACTGAGTTAAATGACACCAGCGGCATCTCTCAAACCTTTATGGTTTAAGAGATAGCCGCTTTCAAAGTTTCCTCTCCCCTGCTGTCAGTGTTCTGCTGCCAGCAGGAGAATCCGGTCCCGGGACAGGCGGAGGCTCTTAAACAGAGCCGATATCTCGTTATGGAAGGAAAAATGATTCATTGAAACAGTCTTCTATGTGTGCTTGGTTACCAAGCACATGTAGAAGACTGTTTCAATGAATCATTTTTCCTTCCATAACGAGATATCAGCTCTGCTGAAGAGCCTCCGTTTGATTCAGAGACCGGATTCTCCTGCTGGCAGCAGAACGCTGACAGCTGGGGAGAAGAAACTTTGAAAGCGGCTATCTCTTAAACCATAAAGGTTTGAGAGATGCCGCTGGTGTCATTTAACTCAGTTTATTAAGGGCTACAATATGAGGGATAGTAATTTTGAAGTTATACTATCCCTTTAAAGGGATAGTAATCATACCTGGGAACTTCCAGTTGAGCGGGGGGGGGGCTTAACCCTTTGAGTGCCTGAGTGGTACGGAATGCATTAAAGGTTAAAGGTGTCACACAGAAGGCTGGGGACGGAGGCACAGCAGGAGAAAAAGCGGATGTGATAGAGTTTCAATAGAAACTCTCCACATCCGGAGGAATCAGCCTCTGCCCCGGAGACCCGGTAAAGCTCTGTCAGAACCAGAGTCTCCGGGGCAAATCCGGAGAGTTCCCAGGTATGATAGTAATACTTCGTTTTAACTTTATTTTATTTTGTAGGCATTAAAAAAACATGAAGAATGATATAAGTCTTATCTCTCAAACCTTTATGGTTTATGAGATATTCACAAGCAAAGTTTCCCCTCCCCGCCCCTTTTTCCTAGTGTAAACAATCTCTTCTCAGATGTGGAATGCAGCCCATAGACCAGACAGATAACAGAAGGGGACAGTCTTATTCCTATGAAAACAATGAAATCCCTGCCCCCCTTGACAAGCTTTTCAAGTTTTTACCTTATCTTATTTGAAGATTGTCCCTCTCTGCAGTCTACCTGGGCACCTCCCTTCTGCTCTGTCTGAACAGTGTGACATCAGTAAAAGGGGCGGGAGGAGGACACTTTGTCATTGAATTACTCTGGAACTACAGCTCTGACAGAATTGAAATAACAGTCTCCAAAGTCCAAATATTATGATGATTAATTAGAGCTGCTTTTATTATGAAACATTACTATCCCTTTAATTGCTGTTTACTTCACTAATTATCAAAGAACAACCTTCACTGATGTATCAAAAATGCTGGGTCAGCAGGTGCTGGGAGAGACTCCGTGAGTAATTACAGAGATGGCTAAATCGCCTGACCCGTGATACCAGGTGCGCGCACCAGCGCTGCAACTCACTGAGGTCCGAGGTCTCCTGTGCACCTCACAGCATATTGGAGCAGACTGTATCAGACGGCGTGCTCCGTTATAGAGCCGCAGAGACCTTAGTGATGAAAACATATGTCACAATGCATAATATATACACCGTTCTCATTGCATCCCCAGTGTTAGACACTCTAATCTTCATTAATGGACTAAATGGAACGTTAACAGCTATATTGTAACTCGAAGTGTGCATACTGCAGGATAAGAAAAGATAACCCCGGATACTGCTGAAATAGCGAATTAAGTGAGTTCAAGCTTTAGTGTATCAAACGTCTCAGAGTGATAAGTCGAATCCAAAGCCTCAAAGTAAAACATAATGTCTCACTCCCAGGAAAATGCCAATGTCCAGTTCAAATGGAGGGTGATAAAATGTCAGTACAAATCACTCCTCATTACAGAGAAGAATGGGGAGTAGTCAGTCCCTAGACACTGTGAGATAAGTTCTGTACAACGAGATTGTATGGTGATCTAGGTGATATGAGCTGATAGAAAGTTACAATATAGCTGTTAATGTTCCATTTAGTCCATTAATGAAGATTAGAGTGTCTTACACTGGGGATGCAATGAGAACGGTGTATATATTATGCATTGTGACATGTTTTCATCACTAAGGTCTCGGCGGTTCTATAACGGAGCACGCCGTCTGATACAGTCTGCTCCAATATGCTGTGCGATGCACAGGAGACCTTGGACCACCGTGAGTTGCAGCGCAGGCGAGCACACCCGGTATCTCAGGTCGGGCGATTTAGCCATCGCTGTAATTACTCACGGAGTCTCTCCCAGCACCTGCTGACCCAACATTTTGGATACATCAGTGAAGGTTGTTCTTTGATAATTAGTGAAGTAAACAGCAATTAAAGGGATAGTAATACTTCGTTTTAACTTTATTTTATTCTGTAGGCATTAAAAAAACATTAAGAATGATATAACTCTTATCTCTCAATCCTTTATGGTTTATGAGATATTCACAAGCAAAGTTCCCCTCCCCGCCCCTTTTACCTAGTGTAAGCCATCTCTTCTCAGATGTGGATCAGGTTGTATGACCAGACAGATAACAGAAGGGCTTTCCACCATTTTGATTTTATTCATATTTAGAACATTGATATGATTTTTGTTTGTATCAATATTGTCACTCTTTGGATTTTAATTTGAGATTCTACAGATTTAAAGCAGACCTTTCATGTATTTAGTGTGCCCCCCAAATAATTTTTAAGATACAGTTAAGCATATACAAACTTGTATTATCCTTAGCAAGTCCAGCATTATTTAGAAATTCAACTTCTTCTGATACTCCCCGGCATCTTGCCGATGAGGGCACCTGAGCTGTCCGTCCCTGCCTCATCAATGATTGACAAGGGGGAGTTGCATTGTACCTTAAGGTATAGAAAGAGATATTCAGCGCAGGCGCACAGATTCTTCTACATTAAGTTCCCTACCGGTAGGTTCAGAAGAAGATGAATTTCTAAATAATGCAGGGCTTGCTAAAGATAATACAAATATGGATTTGCTTAACGCTATATTAAAAAATATTTTTGGGCACATTAAAATACATGAAAGTTCCACTTTAAAGGAAAATGTATCTATTAAAATAGTTTTCTAATGCTAAAGTAGTTTATTAACAAAAAATATATGTAAACTTGTTTTTTTAACAATAGAGTTTATTAAAAGTTAGAGAATACATCAACAGTATGTAATGTAAAATATTAAATAACATAAGGTAAATATCTCAGGATTAAGCTTCTGGAAGGCACATAGATAAACATCACCTAGTAAAAAGTAGAGTCAGAGAGGTACAGAAGTAGTCAAGAGGAGAGAAAAAGAAGAAGGCAGAGAAGAGGATGTAGAGAAAAGGGTGGTATGAGGCAGCTAACTGGACCCACTACCAAGGACATGTAGTGTTATATATATCTCATCTGCTCAGATTCCTAAGGCCAGGGAGTATGTATGTCAATGTTCCCAGACAGAGTTAAACTGGTTTGCGTGATGATTAGAGGGGGCATTAGATATATATGTAAGATATTGTGAGTGGCAGACACTTGATTTGTCCATTGTTAAAGAGAAGGTGGGATTATTGACTTCCAGTATAATGGAATCAATGACTTTGCTGCATTTATAAGGTGAAGGAATAATTAAGTCAGTTGGGAATTGCTAGATATTTTCTCAGGTAAGTCATCAGCAAAAAGAATAGTCATTGGGTCCTTAGTGATCAGTGTGTCAAAGATGGAGCTCATGTGCAATATAAAGCTGCCCCAAAATGTAGAAATCTGGGAACAAGTCCAACAGATATTTAACATAGAGTCAGCTGAGGAACCACACCTCCAACACAATGCAGATGTCAGAGGGTGTATCTTATGAAGCTGCTGTGGGGTTCTATACCATTAGTGAAGAGTTTGTAGTTGCATTCTTTAGTGGCAACATCAAGCGAAGAAGTTGTCAGCCGTATAAAGATTTTTATTCACTATGAAAGAGTTCCCCCTCACATTTCTACAAGTGAACAGGATTAACTGGAGGATGCAAGAGAAATGTATGCCAATTTGAAATGAATTTTTGGTGTTTGGATCAATTTGTAAATAGCTTCTCAAAGGGTGAAGTTTCCTTGAAGGAATAACCTCTGCATATTATGTTCTGAAGAAAGTGATAAAGCTGGGAGTATTGCCAGAATCTGTCTGCAGGGAGGTGATGATCCTGCAACAGAACATCAAAGGGGATTATCCCTGACGGGGATATAAGATTCTCAAAGGTGGATATGTTTAGCGCGTGCCAGATACTAATAGATTTCTAATTTTGGCCTGGAGGAAATTCAGGATTTAGAAGAATAGAAAGTTGGTGAGATGGACTGGGGATAAGAGAATATATGCTATTTAAATCTTCCCAGAATAAACCCAAGTGTCACGTAACAATATGCTCACTATTGTCCAGTGAAGAATTGACAAAATCAATGGTTTCCCCTTCTTGTGATATAAACTGTTCCAGCTTATGTAGATGTGACTATCTTCCTCCATAAAGTTATGTTGTCCCATTTGGACAAGATTCGTTTTAAGATCTGAGAGTTCCTTGTTGACTAACAGTTTAATTTCAGCCTTAATATCAGACATAAAGGCCTTCATATAATTTTCGTTAGAAATTGCATCAAATCTTCTTTGGTAAGCGGAGACATAATAACACTGTTTTCTTTATCCAAGTCAGAATTTGATTCAGATCCAGAAACTGGCAGAAGGTATCTATCAACTTCACTTGGTGAGGAGGTAGGAGAAAAGTCTGGAGGGTTATATGTACAGAGCTTGAGAGGTGATCCTCGGTCTCCATCTTGCTTATGTTTGGCAGAAAGGTACCTTGAGATTTTCTTAAAAGTGGAATGTTTACCACCTCTTTTCCTGGAGCCTGGCATCCACAACTTATAGTGGGTAATCTCAACAGGTAATAGTTGTTCCCAAAAAATGGAGTAGGCCAGAGTAGAGAGAACAGTGAATTATGTGGCCATCTTTGTCCGTGGCTCACTCCACCCCTTCAGAGCAACTCTTAAAGAGGAACTGTCATGTGTCCAAATCCTTACCTCAGACGGAGAATACATTTTGACTGTATTTGAATGAATATTCCTCCTCATTATTGTATTTGTCTAATTTTGCGGAATCTACTATGTTCTGTGATCTCAGAAGGAGAAGAAGAGAGAAGAGAAGAGAGGTGATTTCAGGACAGGTCATTACACAGGCTGTGCCACATCTGTTGAGGTTAAAGAATTGAGTACCTAACTATACAACAAAGATTTTTTAAAAACCATTACACTGACTTAAAACAAAAAACACAAGGTATAAGCAGTTTAGAAATATACTAAAAGTTATATGAAGACATGTATGCTTTAAAAAGCCAAATTATTTTGTGCCTCTCTAATTCCATACATGTCCCTATTCTAAACTAAGTTAACGAGACATTGCTTCTGCACTGGAAACATAGTAATATCCTCAATATGAAATCTCCCATCAATGGGATCCATTCTTATCCATAGTAAACCCCATGGTATTTAGAATTAAAATAACACAGGCTAGTGGTGAATGGTCTCAGAACAAATACATTCCCATAAATTGAAATTTATTCTGAAAATGTACTTTATCCTCATTTTGTTTCTTTTTTCATACATTCAAAATGATGTTACATGGTATCTCATTAACAGACTGCTCTGTAACTCCTTGGAGTAAGCCAACTGTACCACAGGAGATAAATCAAAATTCCTCATTGACTTAAATGAGATTTCTATCCCTCTGAATGTTACAGAGGTCTCTAAGGCACTGCGAAACAGTGTGTTGGAGCTCTCGCTAACATCCAAGGGGTTAAAAAAATAATCTAATCAATGAGGATTTGGCAAAATTTTTTTTATCACCCCACCATGATAAAGTTGGTTTTCACCAGAATTACTCCAGATCTTTATAGTACATCAGCCTTCTAACATTCCAAGACATGTAGATCGCTTTACTTACAAGTGTTATTGATTGAGAGAGCTTAGTATATTTACAATAGAAATAACTAAAAGGCATTCAATATCTGGTGAGCATTCATTAAAAGCGTTAGCAATATGATATCACTAAATTGCCACTTATGGCTAGAAGCCAGCAGTACTTCCAGTCTACTAGGTACTTATATATTAATGCTAATGAGTCCAAAGGGAATATCAGTAAACTATGTTTTGATTGTCGCTTCCATACCACTTATATAAAATTCATGTTGTCAATGCCAGAAAGTGTAAGTTGAGAACATTTACTGCTTCCATCTTGTCTCGTCAAGTGTTTTGTATGCTTGCATATAATGCTTTTCGTACAGGCAAACAACTGACACATTAAATCTCAGTGCACTTATTCATCATAACTTAAGTCAGAAAGTATTTGTCTAGCTCCCAATCTGATTGTATTGACAAATATCATTTTGTATAATTTAGAATAACAATTTAATCACTTTCGATATACATCAGCCCTGAGATTTTGTATTATGACAACACAGAGATTAATTTGTTTGGAAGACTACAATTCTGTGACATTTGCCCTGTATATAACATATTGTTTTCAGGTAAAATAATAGTAATAAAATAAATGTAGAAAAATACAAATAAGTTATGTATACAGAAGAAACTGATACAAAATAAATGCTTTGTCACAAGAAGGTATTTTGCAATGATCTCACTGCCCAAAGATCCTTCTCAAGTGCAGACTCTAATTATAGCTGATGAAGTGTATTGTAGGCACAAAAGGCTGATGTACTAAGAGTTGGATCAAACCAACTAAACTACAGGGAGGGGGGGTAAAATAAAAAAGTGAAATGCCCCTTGATTTAGATTCTAACCTATCGAAGCCTAGAGAGGTCTCCATGATATACTCATCTCTGCCAGTGTTTACATATCCCCAAATGGTGTAGTTGGTTTGCTCCAGAATTACTCCTGTTTTCTCTTGAACACTCATAAAACATTACAATTGCAAATATACTGAAATACACAGAGAGACGCCTAGAGTTAGACATATAATACTATCTGCAGATACATGTTGTGAGGAATCCATTTATGCAGCACAAAAATCTGGCACCACTAGCTGTGTTTTAAGTAATTATTTTTTGTACTCCATTGCCTTAAAATGTAAAAAAAAATATGTAAATTTGTTTTAGGGTTTATCCCCCTGACTAAAACAAGGGAACTCCCACTGCTAAAAGGTGTTTTATTCAAAAGTTATTACAGCTCAAAGTTTAATTTTTTGGTGCAATATCACAGTGGCCTGAAATTGTACAGTGGCGCTGTTGCTACACCATCCTATGGAGATTTATGGTCTACGGACCAGAGCTGTCCATAGGATGGTGTAACAACAGCGCCACTGTACAATTTCAGGCCACTGTGATATTGCACCTAAAAAATTCAACTTTGAGCTGTAATAACCTTTGAATAAAACATCTTTCAGCAGTTGGACTACCTTTTTTATTCAGGGGATAAACACTACAATATATATTTTTTTACATATTAAGTATTAATATCCCTTTAAAGGGTTAGAAATATTATAGATAATCAAAAAATAAATCCATCGATGCCAGACTGATCTCTCAGACCTTTATGGTTTGAGAGATATACGGTGATATAGTTCCCCACTCATTGATGTCAGCTGTAAAGCTGACAGAAGGAGATTCGTGTCTGACGACTCGAGGTTTGGAATGGTCTGCGCAGTGTGCCTGGTTTGCAAGCACGCTTTGTAGATCATTCCAATTAAGTATTTCTTTTTAGATTGCAGTATTTTGGCTCTGCTGAAGAGCCGTCTGCCGATCCTGGGAGCAGGATTTTCTTCTGTCAGCTAGAGCACTGACGTTGGTGCAAGGGGAGGGAGAGAGGAACTTTAAAACGTTATATCTCTCAAACCATAAAGGTTTGAGAGATCAGACTGGCATTGATGGATTTATTTTTTGATGATCTACAATATTACTTTTTTATTTATATAAGACATTACTAAACCTTTAATGTGAAGCACAGAACATTGACAAATAACTTCCTTCTTTGGAGTCCATACATAAAAAGCGTATTAACATATGAATGTCTACATACATAAATAACTAAAACTGAAGGATCCCGCCTTAGAAGATGGCCCTGCTAAGTGCATAATTATCCATTTCCTACATGAAATTAGTAGTGCATACTGTATTGTAGTCCTGTTTTTCTAGACAGTGTTCAATTTCTTTTGAATTTCTGCACTTAGGCCTGCAACTTCCTGCACAAATTCTGCCAGGATCAGAAAAATGCATCAATAAATGTATCAAAACAATCAAATTGGCAGATGTCCCAGATTTTTGCAGAATACATGTAGCTTCAATTTGTCCAAACTAACGCAATTTGTTGTTCTCAAAGTGTTGCTAACCTTCATCCTCAGAGAGAAAGACAGGCAGAGACAGAAAGAGAGAGAGATAAAAAGACAGAGACACAGAAAACATCAGATAGACAAACAAGTAAATGTAAGAATTTTCCAGTACAGCTCCACTGGCTTTAAAACGCCAGTGACTTCAGAGCAGGCACTACAGTGCATGGGCACAGTAGTACATACTGGCATAAATCTCTATAATCATGAGAACTTTAATGCCAGTAGGCTCCATGCATTAGCTCCATAGCAGGTGCAGGGAAACGGTATTAACTCATACATTTTGTTTATGCCTTTTTGAATACATTGTCTTAAACAAGGCATAGAGGAAAAGAACACCCTGAAATGGCCATAGTCTGCCCCTGCCCCCAAATAAAAAATAAATAGAGAGAGGCAGTAAGAGACACCCAGAGAGAGAGAGAGAGATAAACAAAGACAAAAAGATATTATGCATATCTGTGATGCTGTCTGACTGGATGCTGACTTGCTGGGAGGGGAGGTTACGCTACCGTGATAAGTGCAAAGCATGATAATGAAGAACCTTACAGGTTTTGAATCAATTTGTTTCTGACATCCCTCCCTCCAAAGGCATCTTCAGGTCCTATAAACTCTTAGCAAGTACTTTGTTCCTTTATTTTTTTGACACATCATGAATGAGGCCCAGGGCGTCAAGGACATTGCTGAACCTCCAACATCAAGGTAAGTGTTTATTTGGAATTGTGTGTTTCATGTTATTAATTTCTCTTTTAAATCCGAATGTCACAAAACATAAAAATTTTTGTTAAATGTATTATTCATTCCAAAACAATGCACAAGTCTAATGTGTACCAGCGTTAGGTCTTTAATGACAGCAAGCACTGCACAACAGCCCCATGGCATGCACATGAAAATGACAAAGTTACACCATTTCTTCAGTGCCTTTTTAATACATAATGCAGAGGGAAGGGTCACCTTGAAATGGCCCCAGACTGCACCATTGTCCCCTTGTTGAAAGTGGCATGAAGAGATGGAAATCTGGTGTGCATGACTTAGTAAATTACCATTAAATTGGAGCTAATGTTTATCTAAAGAAACTAAAGAGATGCTATTCTGGAGTAAAATAACTGCATTAATGGGGAAAGGAAAACTTAGCAAATTCCCAATAGTTAAAATAAAGCTTATAACCTCTTTCATGCTAGAAAGGCCCCCAAAGCTTGATTCTCAATATGTTGGAGACCTCGCTAGCATTCAATTGGTAAAAGCCCTATTTAAATCAATGAGAACTGTCATTCCCTTCCTACTGGGAAGTTGAGTTTCTCCAGAATTGCATCTCTTTAGCTTGAAAAATAAGGTCCATTACATTTAGATGTCCATCTGTCCTGCACTACTGTTTTATATATTTTGTTGTTATGGAGGAATCCATATAAAAAGATGAAAGGAAGGACTTCATTTATCTTTCCATCATAATTATCCATATATAATTACAAATGTATTGCAATTTAATTGTGCAGCTTTTTATTCCTATGTCTTGTGGGTCTATGACATATACTTCTGGGTCTGAGTAGTATTTATATGCAACCAGACAATGACTGAATGGTGTTTTCCTCTGTGCACTAATCACATATACCCTCCATGTGCACTGCAGATTTCTCAAACCATGCATGCAGCACATCGAAGAAGAGGCAACTCAACTGCATTCATGAGCTAAGCACAGTGATGTTGAGCAGATCTGCATTGCAGTCTATGACTGGGACATTACACAGTTATGGACAGATGATGCTGATACAGGCCGTCCATCAGTGAAGTCTCCACTACTCTCCTAACCCCACACTATAGACCCTCTTGGGGAATGCAAGCATATTGGTAGGGCAATGAACGTAAAAAGATTGCTTGAATGGAGCTATAGCAAAGCTCTGTTCAAGCTGCAAGTGTGAACAATATCCATAGATACAGAACAAAATTTTACAGAACAGGGTGCATCACCTTCAAAGAGCAGACATCCTTTGTTAATATAAAGAAAGGTGTCAATCATTATCAGTGTATATGTTCTGAAAGCAATTGCATAGACCAGCATTTGTCTTCCTTATGAACAATTAAAGAATTAGCTTCATTACATAGAGTAGCATACATCATTATAAGTGTATCTGTAATTAGGTCTACTAAACAAAGTGATACTTTATCAGAAGAAGAATGATATGCATTAGTGAACAGACATCCAGCATTATTACAGAGAGATGCAGTCAGGTACAGACAATCAGTGTCAAACACAAATCACTGTATTACACACACGGCTTGGCAATCCAAGGCTTGTGTACAAAGAAGAACTGGAGCAATTCAGGGGCAAATCAACAAGACACATGAGACAAATAAAAACATCTACTGCTACAAAGATCATCAAAGCATTGCCGGGGTTAAAAGCCCCATTCAATGGTGTTGGTGCAGAATTTCTCCTATACACCAGCCTCTTTATCATAGATATACCCATTAATTTACAAATTTGTGCTAATGCACACATAGAGGCACCACCTATCACTCTCTCTCTCTCTCTCACACACACACACAGACACACACACACACATGCATGCATTCATGAGAGCAGACACACACACACACACAGACACACACACATGCATTCATGAGAGCAGACACACACACACACACACACACACACAGACACACACACATGCATGCATTCATGAGAGCAGACACACACACACAGACACACACACACACAGACACACACACACACACATGCATGCATTCATGAGAGCAGACACACACACAGAGACACACACACACACAGACACACACACACACACACACATGCATGCATTCATGAGAGCAGACACACACTTCCCTGTTTGCTCACCAGTTAGAACTCAAAGACCAAAGCAGACGGCCTAAGCAATGTGATAAGAGTGTATGACACATATATCCTGAGTCCTTGTTCCATGGTTTTGATTTAAGAGCATAGATTCTGCTATCAACAATGCCCACCAGTGAGCATACAGTGCAAATGTTGGCCAAGGGAATGTCAATTACCAATGTGTATGAAAGGACGGCTTTTATATGTATGTATGTATGATAACAGGGCTGAATGGAAAGTAGAGAGATAGCCAGATAGCCATACATAATGCTCAGTCAGTCTTGATATTACTTTTGGTTTGAAATGTTAGTGTATTCACTAGTAGATCAATGATACTTTCTAAATGACAAAACTCTACACTTGCTCTAGTGTTTAAACATTTTGGAAAATATTCCACCCCAACTGACATAGCTGTCTGTTCTGGGGTTAGATGTATTAGCTTTTATTAGAATTACCTTAGTATAAAATATTTTTATTTTTTTTGACTGGGAAGATTACAGGTATGCAAGCAATGTAATGAACAAACAGCTCTCTGTTGTGATTGATGCATTTTGTTAATCAGATGACACATGAAGAATACAGCAAATGATGCAAAGAATAGAAGGTTTTCAGGACAGGAGAACGCTATCAATAACGTGGACAGCAAGGTATGTTTATTTTCAAAATACATGCAGTCTTTTCAGAGAATATTCAAATTCAACTTAACTTTGTATTTATGTTCCAGAGCACATTATTATCTAGATACCGGAACATAGAAATGAACACTATGAACACTTTAAATTCTGGTTAGTATAATACATAATTGTTTATTGGATGACTAACTCTTTGAATGCCAGAGAGGTGTCCAACATATAATAAAATGGCAGGCTTGAGAAGGTCATCTATACAGAGCTGTATCCTAGTATATGAAATGCATTAAGCTAGAGCCAGCACTCCCTCTAAAATTGATTTTAACCCTTTGAATTAACCTGTTCCAATAAGAAATTGTTTTATAGTTCTCTGGTCTTGCAGAGTAATATTTCCATTTTCCGGTGTCTTGCACTGTGCTTGGGATCAACCAGCTGGCCAGATGTCTGATGGCTACTGAGTCTGATGTACTATGAGGAACTAAAGCACTTCTGGAGCAAACTAACTGCATCATAAGGACCAATTAAAAATTCAAATTGATTTAAATCAGGATTTTACAGGACACGGAGACTCCTATTATGCATATCTCCATACTTTACTTCTCAGCAGCAAAGCTTAACAGTTTAAGAAAAAACAAAATGGCATAACAGTTCAGTAACCCCACCCCTAAGACAGGTAACCAATGAAGCCCCTTCAAGGTGTATAAGTCAGGTAACAGGTAGATCCACTTCCTCTTTCTTTGCTGCTCAGCGCAAGGATAAGTATAATACTGCTTTACTGTGCATGCATTATTAAATATTGTGTTCATTTTCTCTCTATTTCATTGTTATTAATATCCCTGTCTCACTGGTTGTCAGGACCGACAAGTGCAGGTTAACACCTGCAGGGGAGGGAGTGCTAGGGAGAGAGGACTAGGGTTCGGAGCTAGAGAGCGGTGACTACCTGCAGTTAGGTCTTGCTGCGGCAAGGGCCGAGTAAAGATGCTGGCCGCAAGGCCAGATGTCTGAACCCCAGTTGAGCCGGGATCCAGACCAGGATGACCTACCACAGACAGTACAAACTCCCCTGCAGGGGGGAGCGAAGGCTGGAGGGCGGTGACTAGGGAGCGGTGCTGGGGTGCGTAGGCCACTAGGTAGCTGAAACTCCCCAACAGACTAAAAAACTAAGACCCCTAGAGCAAGATGGAGCTAGGCAAGGAAAAGCCAGCGGAAGAATGGTCAGACTTGCCTGTAAGCAACTGGAGGTCTAGACTGGACAATGGACTAGGCAGAAGAGTGGTCAGACTAGCCGGTCAGCAACTGGTGGTCAAGACTGGACAAATGGACTAGGCAGAAGAGTGGTCAGACGAGCCGGTCAGCAACTGGAGGTCAATACAGGACAAATGGACTAAGCAGAAGAGTGGTCAGATGAGCCTCAATCAGCACACAGGAATCAAGACTGCAAGGAACAGGACTGGACTGCAGAGAACCAGCAGGGACCTAGGCAGCAGTGAACACTAGTGAAAGTGCACCAGGCAAAAGAGTTGGACGCCTAAAATAGGGGCAGGAAGATGACGTCAGAGGCCACGACATGGGCGAAACCCGGAAGCGCAGAGCCGCCTGAGAAGGAGACCCGGCAGACACCAAGCCGCTGCCGAAGAGGCACGCCGCAAGGGGCAGGAGACAAAGGCGGAGGAAACAAACTCCGCAAGAGAGGAGAGCCGCAGCATGAAGGCGTCACGGGAGGGGAAGAAGCCTCCGTCGTAAAGGTGCGCCGCAGCGAGCACAGGGGACGTGACACTGGTTTACTGATAGAGATTATTAATAGGGATGAGCAAAAATTTTCACCTCAAACTGAAATCGTAGAATATTGGCACTTTTCGCTTGGTGAATAATTTCCAGCGAAAAGTGCAGTTTTTCTACTTTTTCCCACCTTTTACGCCCATTGAAATCAATGGGAAGAAAAATATTTCTCCACCACAGGAAAGTTTTCTACAGCCATATAAAAGCCTGTCAGGCTCTCATAGCAGCCATTCTGCATTTGTGAGAGGGGAGAGCATGTTTTTGAGGTAGAGGAGATAGGCAAATAAAGGGGAATTGAAGCTTAGTTTAGGGAGTCATTTAGGTAGGACATTTGTTCTCTGTATTAGGAGAGTCTGGGGGCACTCTAGGTGATAAGAAGGGAGGACAGAGGTTGACCCCCAAATACTCCAAAATTCCATGTGACTGTCTGGCAAGACACAGGCAGCTAGGGACCTATTTGCTTGCTGATCTTGCTGTTATTATCTCTGTGCTGGGTGGGGAAGTCTGGGGAAAGACATTGTTGATTTTGTTTTTCAGTTATACTTTTCTTTGGACAGACTGTGATAAGACAACAAAAAAAACAAAACAAAAAAAAAATACAATAAAAAAATACATAAAAAAAATAAATATTTTACGTGACAGTGACAGACAGCTGACTGCACTTAGGCTAGGCATCACACAGCTGCATCAGTTGTGTTGTGTACTGTACAGTAAAAACACACAGTGTAGTTGCGTAATGTCCAGAAAATCCACAAGGGGAAGGGGAGGGGTGGAGCAGTGCAGGGATGAGAGAATAAAGTAGTAGTTAAAAAACTGACTGCAGCAATGGTTGCTGCAGTGTGTGCAATCAATGTTGATGATCCCTTTACTCCAAAGGAGGATGCAGTTTGTCAAGGTCCCAGCAAAACTAGTTCCAGACCCCACCAGTGCAAGTAGAAATAAAGAACCATATAAGAACAACACTGTCAACAAGTCAAATTCAAGTGTTGATGGTGCTGGCAAAAGCATAATAGAGGTGTAGCAGCTGAACCTCCTGCTGCATCACATAGTGACACAAACAAGCACCAAAACACACATAGTAGGGAACTTTGTTACAGTAAAAGTAAAAAGAAATTGTTTGAGACCTCCAATAGCTTAGAGGAATATAAGAGTAGTGGACAAGAATTGTCAGGTGATGATGACGCTGTTGAGGATGACCTAATGATGACTGATGATGATGCAGATCTAGAATTTATCCCTCCAGCATCCTTCTCTTGTTCAGATAAAGTTGAAAGTGAAGCTGATGACAGGGCTAGCAGAAAGTCAAAGGCTGAATATTCCACAATTTTAAGGAGCACTGTGCCTGTCTATAAAGTGTTTGAGAAAGCCATTTGAAAGTCTGACCCTGGACAACCACAGATGTCAAAAAGCACACAGTCACCCTATCAATCACCATCAGCATCATCTCCTCTTCAAAGTCCAAGTCCCAATCAGTCACACACACCTGTTTTGAGTACCCAGCAACAGCAACACAGGTTAACATCCACAGTGTTAGATATGACGAGTACCTCTGGTGCTGCTGCTGCTGCTGCTGTATGTGTTGCACCTTTGACACCTAGTAGTTGTGGCAGTAGAATTACATCAACATCTAGCCCCAGTAGTAGTAGTAGCAGAAACTACACATGACAGACAAAGCCAGGACAAATATATTAACCCCTAGAGTGCCAGCTACTTACGCCGTACGAGTGGACACAGCTGTACCTGCTGTGCCACGCTCGTACGGCGTAAGAGTGAAATGCGGTCACTGCATGAGCCGGTATAACCGGCATGCAGTGGCCGCATTAAAAAAAAAAAACCCTGGCACTCATGGGGAGGCATGAGGATCACTCCTCGTGCCTCCCCAGTTATTGATCTCCCAGCCGATCGGGCTGGGAGATCAATAAAGACAAAGGAGAAACAGAGTTTCTCCTTCCCCCTCTCTCCTACCCGAACTTCTGGGTAGGAGTGGGCGGGACCGGGGGAATCCTCCAAACGTCATCGGTGACATGGTCACCGATGACGTTAGGGAAGTTTCCCCGATCCTGTTCACTCCTACCGGTGGTAGGAGTGAAGGGCAGGAGAGCTCTTGCTCTCTTGCGGTCGCATCATTGATCTCCCAGCCTATCGGCTGGGAGATCAATGACTGGGGGGACACCAGGAGGGATCCTGATGTCCCCCACGAGGTCTGAAAAGTATAAAAAAAAAATAAATACAATTAAAGTAACCCTGTGAGTGCCACAGGGTCCCAGCACATTGCTTTGCAATGTGCTGGAGACCCCTGTTGCACTCACAGGGTCAATTCTTTGGGGGGGGGGTTTAAAGACCTCATTGGGGGGATCAGGGGGGATCCTGATGCCCCTCAATGAGGTCTATAATTGGAAAAAAAAAAAAAAAATCAACCCTTTGTGTGCCACAGGTGGGGGTCCAATGCACCCCCCCTCCTGTGGCACACACAGGGCTTTTATCATTATTTTGTTACCAGAGATTGTTGGGGGGCCATCAGGATTGCTCCTGATGGCCCCCCAACAAGCTCTGATTACAAAGTAATGATAAAAAAAAAATTAACCCTCTGAGTGCCACAAGGGTCCAATGCATTGCTTTGCAATGCGCTGGAGACCCCTTTGGCACTCACAGGGACATTTATTTTGATTCCTTTTTTTTTTTTTTTTTAAGACCTCATTGGGGGGAATCAGAGGGGTCCTGATACCCACCAATGAGGTCCATAATAAAAAAAAAAAGTAAAGAAAAAAAAATTAACCCTGTGTGTGCCACGGAGGGGGGGCAATGCAGCCCCCCTTCTGCGGCACACACAGGGCTTTTATCATTACTTTGTTATCAGAGATTGTTGGGGGGGGTCATCAGGATTGGTCCTGATGGCCCCCCAACAAGCTCTGATTACCAAGTAATGATAAAAAAAAAATTAACCTTCTGAGTGCCACAAGGATCCAATGCATTGCTTTGCAATGCGCTGGAGACCCTTGTGGCACTCACAGGGTCACTCCGTTTGTGGACATATATTTTTTTTTTACTAAGACCTCATTGGGGAGGGATCAGGGGGTCCTGATGCCCCTCAATGAGGTATATAATAAAAAAAAAAAAAAATTAAAAAAAATTTAACCCTGTGTGTGCCACTGGGATAGGGGTTCAATGCAGACCCCCTTCCTGTGGCACACACACAGGACTTTTTATCATTACTTTGTGATCAGAGCTTGTTTGGTGGCCATCTGAATACAAAGTATCAATAAAAAAATTAACCCTTTGTGTGCTACAGGGGCCCAATGCATTGCTTTGCAATCCACTGGACACCCCTGTGGCACCCAAAGGATTATTTTTTTTTCCCCTTTTATTTTTTATTTAGACCTCATTGTATGGGTTCTGATGCCCCCAACGAGGTCTACACAAAAATATTGGGGGAAAAGCCCCAAAAAATGCACGTGCCACAGGGGGGGTCCAACGCAGTGCTTTGCAATACGTTGGACCCCCTGTAACACACACACACACACACTTTTTTTTTTTATTATTCTGTTTTTAGACCTGGATGGGGGACACCAGGAATGTTCCTGACACCGCCTCCCCAACGAGGTATGAATACAAAATAATAATTAAAAAAAAAAACTCTTTGTGTGCAACAGAGGGTCTAACGCATTGCTTTGCAGTGCATTGGGCACCCTTGTGGCATGCACAAAAAATGCCTCCGTTTCCCCCCCACACACACACACGTACCGTATTCCCCTGCCTGGTTCCACAGCCAACTGGCAGTCCCATTCCCCAGCCTGACCCCCAGCCTGTTTCCACTGCCTATTGGTAGACTCAAAGTACCAGTATGCACTAGATTCAGGCTGGGAATCAAACTTTGTATGAGGGGGACATACAGTGCACACTGGTAGTCACAGATCTCCCATACACACTCTCAGACACTGCCCCACCATCTCCACCATCCTTGCTCCTCTGCTCATACCCACACACACTGCCTAATCCCTCACCCTCCCACACTGTTACACTGGTAGTCACAGGTCCGCGCGTACACTGGCTGACGCCCTAGCTTCTTTCATCTGTTAGCCATAAAATCACACATACACTGTTTGCTTTCCCATTCCTATTTCACTGGTAGCTACGCTCCTGTCACTCAAATTGGTATTTCAACCCACAGCAGTTGAGTACCATTTTTCTTAGGCTGGCAAGAAGTCCTCCTAGGAAATCCCACGCCATTGAACCATTTTAGTATGTTTGAAGTGACTGAAGTGTAAAAGAAATGTTTGTTTGTTTTCCTGTAGCACCACATTCTGGAAATCGTTGTGCCAACTAACTTAGGGGTAAAAAGGCAAGTGACCCCTCATTAGATGCGGCATGTTGTCTTCTTTCCAAAATGGTATAGTTTATCTACCTTTTCTTCACTTATGAAGGTGTTATAGCCATTTTCATAGAGGCAAGTCAGGTTTGAGAAAATGTTAGAAACATCAGTTCGTAGTAGGTGTAGTTTTCTACTTCTAGCACTCCCTAAGATAGTTCAGCTCATACCAATGGGGTGTCGTTTGACTCCTAAGAGCTTTAGCTAACGAATGCAGTTGAAAATTCCATGGTTTTCACAGAGCTCCATACATTTGAAGGGGCAGAAATGTAAGAAAATGCCTTTTTTTTCATTAGCGCCACCTCCTGGAAGCATTTGTGCATGCCAGCCTTTGGGTATGAAGGCAAGTGACCCCTCATTAGATGCGGCAGGTTGTTTTCTTTCCAAAATGGCATTGTTTTCTACCTTTCCTGCATATCTATTATGGTTATAACCATTTTAGTGCAAGCAGATAATTTCAAAAACAAAAGTGTCAGGTTTACGTACGTGTTCCTAGCACCCACATATTGTATGTTAAGCCACACAAATGGGCTACCATTTTTCTCATGTTGGTAGCAGGTACTGAATACAGCAGGAAATGTTATGGTTTTCAAAGATTTTAGTATCTTTGAAGTGGTGGAAATGTAAAAAAAACATGTATTTATTCCCATAGCGCCACCTTTTGGAAATATTTGTGCACTTCAGCCCAGGGGTAGAAAGGCAAGTGACCCCTCATTTGATGCGGGAGAATGTCTACTTTCCAAAATGGTATACCTTTTATACCTTTCCGTCATGTCTCTAACAGTTATGAACATTTTAGTACAAGCAGCCATTTTCGAAGAAGCAAACAGGTAGTTGTAGTTATGCTTTTCTGGCACCCCTAAGGTATGTCGATTCATTCCAATGGGGTGTCATTTTTCTCCTAAGAGCACTAGCTAATGAATACAGTTGGAAATTCCATGGTTTTCACAGATTTCCATACAGATGAAGGGGCAGAAATGTAAGAAAATGCCATTTTTTTCCTATAGTGCCAACTTCTGGAAGCATTTGGGCACAACAGGCTTGGGATAAGAAGGCAATTCACCCCTCATTAGATGCGGCAGGTTGTCTTCTTTCCAAAATGGTATGGTTTGTGTAGCCTTTCTTCACTTCTCTAGTTGTTATAACCATTTTTGTACAGACAAGTAATGTTTGAGAAAATGTTAGAAAAATTAGTGGTTGCAATAGGTGTAGTTTGGTACTTGTAGCGCCCACTAAGGTAGGGGAACTCATACCAATGAGGTGTCATTTTTCTCCTAAGAGCACTAGCTAATGAATACAGTTGGAAATTCCATGGTTTTCACAGATTTCCATACAGATGAAGGGGCAGAAATGTAAGAAAATGCCATTTTTTTCCTATAGTGCCACCTTCTGGAAGCATTTGGGCACAACAGGCTTGGGGTAAGAAGGCAATTCACCCCTCATTAGATGCGGCAGGTTGTCTTCTTTCAAAAATGGTATGGTTTGTGTAGCCTTTCTTCACTTCTCTAGTTGTTATAACCATTTTTGTACAGACAAGTAATGTTTGAGAAAATGTTAGAAAATTTAGAGGTTGTAGTAGGTGTCTTTTTGCACTTCTAGCATCCCCTGTGGTAGGTGAACCCAAACCAAATCTTGGGTGTAATTTGTCTCCCAAGAGCACTAGCTAATGAATACAGTTGTAAATTCCATGGTTTTTACAGATTTCAGTACAGTTGAAGGGGCAGAAATGTAAGAAAATGCCATTTTTTTCCTATAGTGCCACATTCTGGAAGCATTTGGGTACCACAGGCTTGGGGCAAGAGGGCAAGTTACCCCTCATTAGATGCGGCAGGTTGTCTACTTTTCAGAAATATATAGTTTTATATAGTTATTCCACTGTTTTAGGGTAGTTTTACCACAAAAACCCTAGAATGTGCATTTTAGTTTATAAAGTTGAAAATGTCATTTTGCGCTGCTGGTGATTAGGGCTCTACGCTAGCCTTGGACTTAGGTAAAACTATACAAATTTGGTATTTTTTTACTCGGGGGACTCTGGGCTCTTTCAAATAATTGAAACTTTTTCAATCAAGGTAAATGTTTTTGATACATAGTATGTGATTTTAGCAAAAATAGTAAATTTTCACTTTTTTTGTCATTATGACATCATAGCTTTTTGCACGATGTAAAATTCTCTTCATGTAAGGTATCACGAGAAAGCTCAATTCGTTCTGAAAAAAACAATATATAGTTTTCCATATTTAACTAAAAATCCCCAGAGGAAATCAAGCCTAAACGGAAGGATAGCAAAAATGTTGAAAAAGTGTCTGGCCTGCAGGGATCAGAAAATGGCCCGAGCCTCTGGCACTGAAGGGGTTAACAGCAGCTTAGTTGAGGAGGTAAAGGACAGATGGGACAACTGCTATGACTGATAAGTAATATGTGTCAATAATCTGAGAAGGAGGATAGAGTATGACAATGGTAAAAATATATACACAAATCACACCATGCCAGACCCCACCACTACAATACATATCTGCCACATTGTAGGTTGTACTTATTTTTTTTTTTATTACTTGATATCATCATAAACATGTGTCAGTGTCACTTAAGCAAGAAAGTGCTGTGGGCAAAGAACAAATACATTCTGCATGCTAACACATTTTTCAAGCCATATTTTGCTGTAGGACTCACAACTTTGACTTTCAGCCACTTATTTCTAAACTTCAGCCGTCAGAAGAAGTAATATTACAGTGGGAAATGTAGTACCTATAGGAAATATAAGTGAAAAATGTGTTAAAATAGGCAAAAAATGTGTTAACATAGGTGGAAATTTTGCTAAAATAGGCTAAAAGGAGGACATTTTTGCATAGATGGAAAGGCAAAATTTTTCGTGGGAAAAAGCGAAAATCGGCAGGTTTTCGCAAAAAGTCATGCAGGAAATTTTTCACGTTTTTTGCTCACCCCTTAATTATTAATGTTTATAAATCCTGCATCGCATGGTGCTGTGTTTATCACCATTTTCCCTTTCAGGTTACCTTTGTAACCCACCTTTTTACACTTTTTAAACTTTTCCCTTTTTGCACTTGTCCTTCCGAATTCATTTATCCCATTTCAGGGATTTTCTTTTATTTCTGGTTTCCCCCTTGTCTGTATTTCGGGCTTTTTTTCTACGTTCTTTCTCCAAGTTCCAACTTTAGCTCTGGTGCCTAGAATGCCTGATACGCAAGCATGCGCATTACTATCTCCTATGCTTCCCACTTTCATTTTTTCTTTAACACATCCTTACTGGCCTTATACTCATCTATCATATCGCTTAACTTAGAAATTCTCTTTCTGTCATCTTCCTCTGCCTTCTCATTCTTTGAATGGTTATTTTCTTTCACCCGTTTTCTCTCTTTTGTAGGAATCATGGCAGCCATCTTGGATGAGGGCATCGGGCTTCCGGTCACAGTGTGCATGTGTGAGTTACCTCAGGAGCTCAGCACCACTTTGTTGGCTTCCTGAGGCTGAGCAGGCGCCCTCTATCGTTGTTCACTTGTCTCCCAGTTGGTAATACATTTTACCCTCTTTACCATTATCTCGTCCTCCAATTATATTAGGATGTTTTAGTATACTTTCTAAATAATATTACCCATTGCAAAAAAAAAAAAAATTTAACTTGCAGTTTGTACAAAAAAATTTCCATTAACCCTTTATTCACATTAACTTGGCTATGTCTCACAAGAAATTGGTTTCTCCTTGTACCCCTTTGAAGGGTAAAAAAATTCCCCCTCATTTTTTGGCAGACAATAACATCTCCCTTGACTATGACTCACAGGAGGAGTTAGCGTTGGTGTCCAAATCCAACTAAAACCATATACTAAATATTATGGAACAAACACTGAATAAAACTATTTCCAACGTTATCTGGCTGAGACCTTAGCCAGATCTTTAGCAGATTCAATTAATCAGAAAAAGAAGGATAAATCCCTACCACACCCCAAAACCCAATCAATTGGGAATAAGAATATCTCTGACACATCCCCAGAGAAATGTCTTCCTGACAAAACTGGGGGAATAAGAAAAAAGGAAATCCAATTCTTGTTCCTCAGAAAGAGAAACTATTCGTTCTCACAAGGAATTGTCTGACAAAACTATCACTCACACCCACATACCAGAACCTTAACTCCGGAGGATGGCATACCAAGTGTACGAAAAAAGTCCAGGTGCAAACCCAACTCTTATTGTTTAGACTCCTCCTCAGAAGAGTCTGATATTGACATAGAGGAACAATGGGGTAATTTATCCACTGACGATGATTACACGCCTGGACAATTGGATCTTGATTTTGATTCTGAAGATCAAAATGTTAATGACAATATCATCTTAGATGAACAGAGTAAACCCCTATTTGACCCCAGTACCATTAAGCACCCAAGATCCTCAGAGTAGATACAAAAAGACCACATCACCAAAACATTGATCTATAAATGTGGAATGGTCTGGACAACAAAGCCAGAAATAAATTAAGATCTGAGATGGTCTTCTGAGACCATCCATAAATAAAACATAAGAAACCCCCACTATGGACCCACAAATTATCACGGTCCCCGTGATTCCCTGTCAATCTGTGACTGTGTTACCTTTGCATTGGAGGAGGCTGATTGGCCCGCCCAGGATGTTCCTTTTTATACTGGCTCTTGGGCACTTGTCAGTTGCCCTTTTGTGGCGTTCCCGTTCCTGCGTCTCATTGCTGAGTTCCAGTGTCTCCTGTGTACTGATCCGGCTTGGCTGACTCCTCTTCTGATCCTGCTCCGTGATTGACCCGGTTCTGGCTGACGACCCTGCTCCGTGATTGACCCGGTTCTGGCTGACGACCCTGCTCCGTGATTGACCCGGTTCTGGCTGACGACCCTGCTCCGTGATTGACCCGGTCCTGGCTGACGACCCTACTCCGTGATTGACCCGGTTCTGGCTGACGACCCTGCTCCGTGATTGACCCGTTCTCCGGTTGACGTTCCTGCGGCTGTATCCATCCGGTTCCGGTTATCGCTCCTGTCCGGTTGCAGTTCCAGTGTCCTCCGGTCGCTCTGGCGAGATTCTGAACTGTTTTCGCTGATCCTCTCTCGCTCTTTCAGCTGTAGCCTGAGGTTGCCTGCCATCTGCTTTGCTGAGCGGTGCTCTTCTGTATGTACCAGATTAACCCGTGCTGTGCCTGTAGTCTCCGGTTACGTGCCACTTGTTTAGCTTGCCAAGCCTCTGTTGGTCCGTTGAGCCGTTACACTCTGAGTTGCCTATTGACGCCATACTATTCCTTGCAGAGCTCCGCCTGTCCGGTGTTCGGGGTGCACCGTGACCACGCCGGTTGGCGCCGGTAGTCTGTTCGCTCTTGCTATAGGATTCCGTGCGACACCGGAAGGGTGTCCTGGCTCCGTTTCTCATTCACTCAGAGTGTACGTTTCCACCTGCACTGCCTAGTGCATCAGCTCCCTGTAGCTTGTGCAGCAACCATCTATTGTGGCATCCCAAGGGTGTCTTGGCACAATCCAGTTGGCATACGCAGGGTCATTTACTAGTCTCATTGCGGGCGATTCCTATTCTGGTTACTTCAGCTCTGGCAGTAGCATTCCCCCTAGCCCACGGTGGTGGTATTGGCTCAGCTCAGCGCAACAGGGGCGCTCCCCGTTTCTACCTAGAGAGTGACACAGTGCTGATACTTTACGCCTTGCTCTACATTTAAGAGACTGTTATCCAGAGACTGATATCTATCCTGGGCGTTGGCCAATCTAAGCCTGAGTTCTCCAGTTGCTACTGTTAACCCTTTGGGGTTACTCCAGTCTATATTTGTACTTATACTCCTGCTTGTATTACACACACCTTGTCTGTATTTGTCAATACTGTTCTTACCTGTGCTGGCCCCTAGGGGCACTGTTTATCATTCTGATTCAATAAAACTGTGTTTTTACTTCATACCCTGGTCTGAGTGTCAGAAAACCGTAACACAAATGGCCCAGTATGTTTCCAAATCGGGCAGAGACCCAAGGAAGGGAGTGGAATGCTCCCTCAAACAATGTCAGGACTAACTGGTAGACATTGTAGGCACCTTGGCCAAAATTTTTAATTTGACAGAAGAAACTATCTCCAACTCCTCACACGTTGATCTCAGTACCCTACGGGGCTGGATACAGAGGGTGTTTTGCCTTCTCGGCAACACCAACACGGCTCTGTCTACAGAGAGGTGTAGAGCCATACTCCTTTGGATTGATCCGAAATTGTCTGATATGGTCTCCATGGAGGCAGGCCCTGTGTAACGGTTTTTAGGACTCTCAGACCATTAAGTGAAAATAAAACACACTTTATTTAAAGTAAATAATGCTCAAGATCGCCCTCTAGTGGCGGTAGGTAATACACAGATCAAGTAAACTGAGGTATTACAATAGTAATAGCACAATAGATATACATGCAAGACAGTATGCAATAGGATGATATGAACCCCCAAGGGGTTAATGTCTAGATAACAGTCCATCTCAGATGTGGAGGTTTGACACGCCCTGGATGTTAAAAGGCTGTGCTGGATAGACAAAGTTCATCAAGTACTGAAGACCGAACTGCCTTGCCAAGGTGTTTGGATATTAAGCAGAATAGGAATCAACTTAGCCCCCACGGGCGTAGTTACTGGAACTGCTTTGGTTTGTGTAAGTGCAAATAGCCCCCCCGGGCGTAACGGGAACCGGCCGTCAATGCAAGAGCTAACAGCCTCCTCAGGCTTAGTCGAATGCTGGAATATGAATGCAAGAGCCACTAGCCCCCTCGGGCGTAGTACCGGATAAGCCAACACTGAAGCCTTACTGCCACCACTCTGTATTACGGATATCGCCGGTAACCGACACCGGAGAGCCTTAGGCGCCCAAACGACCCAAACAATGTGACTACTCTGCAATGGAGGACTAGAGTTGCCGACGGTGAGCGGCCAACTCAGCAGCAGTATCACGGATATCGAGGCTCGTACTGGAGATAGAGAGAGTGAAATCGAGGCAGCACTGCAAGAGTTAAAAAAGCACGTTTACTCGAGGCTTCAGTGCTACTGGAAGGCTCTGCACTGAGAGGAAGGCACACAGATTCACACACAGCTCTGCACAGGTAACGAGGCACAGCACTAATCAAGGGTAACACCAGGCAAGGCAGTCACACTGAAGCGGGCAACAGAGACTGATAATGTCGCGGCGGCGACAACAGGAACGCAGGTCACTGGAACAAGCTGGAAGTCGATCTTCGGAGCAGGAAGTCAGCCGGGCCGGGTCGGAGCACATAGGAGGCAGTCATACAAGCCGGGTCATACACGAGCAGGAACGTCAGTCTAGCCGGGTCAGGATCCAAGGGTGGTACGCAGACGAGCCGGGTCATACACAAGCAGGAACACTGGAGAATAGTCAGGACAAGCCGAATCGGTACACAGGAACTCAGAATACAGGAACACAGCAACAGCACTACTGGCTCAGGAACACCACGAAAGGGCATCTGACAGATGTGATAGCCAGGTATAAAAAGGTCATCAGGAGGCGGGTCAAACCCAGTCAGCAAATCAGTGACAGCCATAACTGAGAGTGACAGGAATCACAGGCACTGTGATACCCTGAAGCAAATGGCCTATTATTTGGTGATTCATTCATCAAAATGTAGGGAAATTTGTTAATACCTTTACAACCCTTGATAAAGCCCAGAATTCTATGAGAAAAGTATTCAAGAAACAGGTTTTTGTCAGGGAAGGAAAAGGTAGAGGTCGATTTTCTGGCCGAGCTTTGGGTTCCTAAAAAGGACAATACAGGAACCCACCACAACTTGGGAGAGAAGTCTACTCCCACGAAACCAGGCCCCCACCTCCTTTCTACCCCCCACATGACAGAATTTGGAGAGTGAAGCCCTCACTCCAGACCATTTTCAGGTAAGTACCCTTCCTTTAACCCCCGGGAAAAAAGTGGGTGGCAGATTCACCCATTTTTTCCAAGTTTGGTCTCAAATGACTTCGGCTCAATGGGTCCTGCAAACAATCCAAGGTTTCCAAATAAAATTTTATTCCACTCCTTATCAAACCAGAACCCCTTATTCTATCCAATTCTCAAAGGAAGATTTCTGTCTTGTAGATTTGGAGATCCTAGAGATTCAGAAAAAAAGGGCTATTACCCAAGCTCTCCTGACGACACCAGGATTTATAAGCAACATTTTCCTGGTACACAAAAGAGACTCAGGGGTACTCCCAGTCATAGATCTAAAGGATTTGAATGCATTTGTCTTACACAGGCACTTTAAAATGGAGGGCAGTCATTGCCTCAGAGTCCTCTTAATGCCATCAGACTGGATGGTCAAATTGGACTTGAAAGATGCCTACCTAACTATTCCTATTGCCAATCAACAACATCTCCACCAATCTATTTGGAAAGGAGTCACTTGGCAGTTCACTTGTCTCCCGTTCGGACTATCATCTGTTCCATGGACCATGAAACCCATGGTCTCCTTTTTAAGAAGCAGAGGAGCTTGCATGATCATATATCTGGACAATATGTTGATCATGTCTAGTGTTGAGCGAGCACCCCGATGCTCGGGTGCTCGGGTGCTCTGACCGAGCACCGCCTGAGGCTCCATTGATGAGGGGAGGGTGCCTGGTCAATGCCCCCTTCATCTCTGCAATGTCCCCCTTCATCTCCGCTATGCCCCCTTCATCTCTGCAATGCCCCCTTCATCTCTGCAATGTCCCCCTTCATCTCTGCAATGCCCCCTTCATCTCTGCAATGCCCCCTTCATCTCTGCAATGTCCCCCTTCATCTCCGCTTTGCCCCCTTCATCTCTGCAATCCCCCCTTCATCTCTGCAATGTCCCCCTTCATCTCCGCTATGCCCCCTTCATCTCTGCAATGCCCCCTTCATCTCTGCAATGTCCCCCTTCATCTCCGCTATGCCCCCTTCATCTCTGCAATGCCCCCTTCATCTCTGCAATGTCCCCCTTCATCTCCGCTATGCCCCCTTCATCTCTGCAATGCCCCCTTCATCTCTGCAATGTCCCCCTTCATCTCCGCTATGCCCCCTTCATCTCTGCTATGCCCCCTTCATCTCTGCAATGCCCCCTTCATCTCTGCAATGTCCCCCTTCATCTCCGCTATGCCCCCTTCATCTCTGCAATGCCCCCTTCATCTCTGCAATGTCCCCCTTCATCTCCGCTATGCCCCCTTCATCTCTGCAATGCCCCCTTCATCTCTGCAATGTCCCCCTTCATCTCCGCTATGCCCCCTTCATCTCTGCAATGCCCCCTTCATCTCTGCAATGTCCCCCTTCATCTCCGCTATGCCCCCTTCATCTCTGCAATGCCCCCTTCATCTCTGCAATGTCCCCCTTCATCTCCACAATGTCCCCCTTCATCTCCACACTGTCCCCCTTCATCTCCGCAATGCCCCCTTCATCTCCGCAATGCCCCCGTACCTCCAGTCCCTGGTGGTCCAGCGGAGCGTCTTCAGATCTGTGCCTCCTCCGGCACAGATCCCCGCCACCCGAACATGGCGGGCGAGCACATGGCGGTACTCGACGAGTACCGCCATGTGCCGAGCAGAGCGATGCTCGAGCCGATCCGAGCATCGGCCGAGCATGCTCGCTCAACACTAATCATGTCCCAAGATCCGGATCAACTTCACTTGATGATTCAGATCCTAATCGACCTCGGCTTCCCCATAAATTGGAAGAAGTCTGTGACTCATCCCTCTCAAAATATCGAATTCCTAGGATTCGTAATAGATTCTCTAAATTCAACTCTCCGCTTACCCCGCAACAAATTTAAAAATATTAGCAGAGAGATATGAACTATTTTAAAAACAGACTATCTCTGAGAATGATAGCGAGAGTGTTGGGTCTCCTATCGGCTTCGATCCAAGTCATATTCCCAGGACCTCTTCACAACAGAGCTCTCCAGAGACTAAAAATTTTGCATCTTCGCAAGGGTCTAGGTTATTCAAACTTGATCCTGCTATCCATAGATGCGAGAGAAGAGCTTCTATGTTGGTTACACCACATGGAAACTTGGAACGGGAGAGCAATATTTGGGATGTCTCCAGAACTTATAATAGAATCCAATGCCAGCAATTTAGGTTGGGGAGCATGTAGTGGAGACGTTACCACAGGAGGGAAATGGACTCTCAATGAACAAGATATGCATATCAATTGCTTGGAGTTATTGGCAGGATCATTTGCGACAAAAAGCGTTACAAAACACATGTGAAATTGCTGCATCCTTTTAAAGATGGACAATGTATCAGCGGTAAGATACATAAATCATTTAGGTGGCATGAAGTCAAAGTCTCTGGCAACTCTAGCAAAAGAATTTTGGCACTTTTGTCTGGACAGGAACTTTTCCATCCAGTCAGAGTACCTTCTGGTCCTATCTAACACCATAGAGAACTGGAATTCCCGATATCTAACAGACTCAAATGACTGGACACTTCACATCTCGACATTCAAAAAATTGACCCACACAGGAATGCCATCAATACTGATAATACTCCAACAAGAACATTTATAACTCTAACTAAAGCATGTAAGGGGTAAATGTTTTAATCAAATCAAAGAATGGGGTAGGCAACATCAGCTATAGAGCAGCACTAATGCATCTTTTTTTAACGATTTACTTTTACGTATTTTTTTAATTTAAAAAAAAAATAGGCAACTCCCTAGATCACCAAGTTTAGAGGAGCACCACAGCTGTTCTGGCCACACCCACATTCTGAATTGTGTGTGGTGCCAGAACAATATCAGTACCCTTGCATCAGACACCTACACTTGGTTTATGATAACTGATACCAGTTCACATTCCCCTTTATTGTAATTTTTAACCCAGAAGCTATAGGGGTCTCAAACATATTGCAAAGCCAAGGGCCATATCTGGGAACTTTCAAAATGAGCTCCTGAGATCTTAAAAATATTAACACTTATAACTATGTGATCTAGACTACAAATTGCTGTATAGTATAGCTTGCCTCACAAGCTTCTTCCTGTTTACTTTTACAAAATGTGTATTTGTGCTTGTTTATCATCTGTTTTATGATTATACCAATAAAACTTTTGAAGAATTAAAAATATTAACACTTAATGGTGCAGAATGCACTGAAAATTGCCCTATAATATAGATTCCCAGTGATAGGTCCCCTCTTGTTCTATCCTGGTATAACATGCTGTTACCTGACCCACACAGGAATGCCATCAATACTGATAATACTCCAACAGGAACATTTATAACTCTAACTAAAGCATGTAAGGGGTAAATGTTTTAACCTCATAAAATCAAAGAATGGGGTAGGCAACATCAGTATAGAGCAGCCCTAATGCATCTTTGTTTTTTAACTATTTACTTTTACGTATTTTTTGAATTTAATAAATACAGAGAGAAAAATGGGGGCCACAACAATTTCAAGAAAAATATGCCGGGTATATAAATAAAATTGTCAACTAACATTTAGCTTGATATATATTGTGCTTTTGTGTGACGTCAATAAAGTTGGCACAGGTGAATCGTTATCTGCAAATGGTAGTATATTCCACCAGTAGAATCAAAGCTTTGGCATATGTTTGACCCCTTCCAGCATTATTTGATTAGAATCACAGCTTGGAACTCAGCCGGTCTGGCCCTTTGAATTCCTAGGTTATAGGGATGTACTGATATATTTTTCTTGAGTTTACATTTACATGCCTGAAACAAATCAGATAGTTACATGATATTTAAAGTAAATGAAACAATTACATTTTCTGGTGTTAGTGTTCCTTTAAGTCCAGGCATGTTAAGGCTTCATTGAAAACTAAATGGAACATGTTTTGCTAGAACAATCAGTGATTTATATCCTATTGTAAAGCACTGCGGAATAAGTTGGCGCTATATAAATAAAGATCATTATTATTATTTATAGTTTATAACATGTGTAGGCAAACTGGACCCCTTTGTGCTCAACCTGCAAAAAGCTGACTGTAGATGATGGGAATTGTATTCCTCCTCAACTGGATGCCCTCAGATTGCTCACTACTTCAACTGAAAGTATATTACATTAAGGGTTTATATTTAAAAGGTCTCAGGGGGTTGTATTCATCTGATTCCTTGCTAAAATAGGTCCTTGAATTGATTTACTGGTGCTTTGCCTACCTAACATCTATGTCCCAAGATATCTACACTGAAAATTCTTCTGTTTACTTCTCTCACATCAAAGGGAGGTCAGTGGGGGAGGATATTGGCATTTTAGGGTGTTATGTTCCTCTGTGCCTCATTTAATACCAGGTGCAACCAGAAATCAGTGTCAAACCAGTCCATTTTCCTGCACATGCTATAGGACAAGAATTAAGATATTGTTCACATCAAAGTCTTAACAATAGAGTAGTGCTGGAGCCAGAATGAACAAAAGCAATCATATTATTTTGTAAAAATCCCAGAAAGTAGATGCATGATCATACCTGGGAACTCTCCGGATTTGGCCCGGAGACTCCGGTTCTGACCGAGATTTACCGGGTCTCCGGGGCAGAGGCTGATTCCTCCGGATGTGGAGAGTTTCTATTGAAACTCTACCACATCTTTTTTTTCTCCCGCTGTTCCTCCGTACCCAGCCTTCTGGATGGCACCTTTTAACCCTTTGAGTGCCAGAGTGGTACGGAATGCATTGCTTTGCAATACATTCTGTACCACTCTGACACTCAAAGGGTTAAGCACCCACCCCCACTCGCGTCAAGCCCCTCCCCTTTTTGACGCGATTAGCATAATTTCTGTCACCCCCTGCTGATCAGAGGACTCCCCTCCGGGTAGCCCTCACCTGGAAGTTCCCAGGTATGTGCATGATATAAAGGCCAACATCTAAGAAGAGAAAATACAGTGAGCTGGTGGACCTATACAGTCCTTCCAGGGACTGCTTATTCTGAAAGTTCCCTGCTATGACTATTATCAGGGCCATATTTTCCATTTGGAAAAGTAGGCAACTCCTGAGATCACCAAGTTTACAGGAGCACCACAGCTATTCTGGCCACACCCACATTCTGAATTGTGGATGGTGCCAGAACAATCTCAGTACCCTTGTACCAGACACCTACACTTGGTTTATGATAACTGATACCAGCTCACGTTTCCCTTTATTGTAATTTTTAACCCGGAAGCTATAGAGGTCTCAAACCTAGCCAAGGGCCATATCTGGGAACTTTCAAAATGAGCTCCTGAGATCTTGAAAAAATTAACACTTAATGGTGCAGGATGGTTCAGAATGCACTGAAAATTGCCCTAGAATATAGATTCCCAGTGATAGGTCCCCTCTTGTTCTAATCCAGAGATGGTCCAATCAGTCCTTAAGGAACTAGCAACAGGGAATGCCTTAGAGCTAGCACTGCTGGAATACACACAAGGTATAAATGGCAACAATATAGAAACTAAAGAAAGTTTTAATTGATGCAGATTATATAGTAGGTAGCAAATGACTTTATCACAGAGTCTCAGGGTCAAAGCCTGAGTGTTTTCAAGTATGCAAAGGGGTTAAAAGCTTTTTTGTGCTTGTGTTTTGACAATGTATTTCCTGTACAGTGGATGCGGCTACTGGTGGAATCAATAAGGAGTAGGGTTGTGGTCATGGGTGGGACTAAGGGCACATTGGGCGCGTTGCCTAGAGGCATGAGAAGATTTTTAAAAAAAGCTCTGATTATTATATTCTATAGACTTAAGCACTAATAAACACTTTCTAACATTCTGCAGATATACACATTTGCACATATTACTTAAGAGAAATCCAAGCATCCCCCTATTAATATGATGAATCATAATAATGTAGTATTAACTTACCCTTGTACAATATGCTTTTCAAAATCTTCATTGTCAAATCCCTTCTATACTCTCCCACTTCAGTTTAATCAGAATGTCAGCCTTTCAAGCAATTACTACTACAGTGTGTTACCATTTCACTATGCAGATGAAGATGTCTTTTTCTATTTGCTATACTGGTGTATATTTACTTACACAGAGCTCAGTTTATTCTCTGTGTTTGTATCCTGCCCAATTCAATATATATATATATATATATATATATATATATATATATATATATATATATATATATACTAGCAATGTGGGACGGCACTGCCCGTCAGAATATATAGGGAATTAATGCACCCATGCAGATGCAAGACAGACACACGCAAATGCACACGCATGCACTGAGATGCATAAAGAGCGACACAGTCATACACACATACATGCAATACACAACATGCAGACACATAGAGTGTGATACAGACATGCAACACACACAGTGAGGAACACACAAGCACACACAGAGTCACACACACACACACACACACAGAAGTGAGTCATAAAGGGGGTGACTTATGTGTCGTTGTAATGAGTTTGTGTTTGTACATATGCCTCCACTGTGACATTCATTCATATAGTTGAAATGCATGTGGTAAATTGCACGTATTATGGTGGAAGGTGGATCGTGCTGGCTCCCAGGGTGTGAGTGAGTGTGTGTGAGTGAGTGGCATTCATTCATGTAGTTGAAATGCATATGGTAATTGCACATACTATGGCAGAAGTTGGATCATGCTAACTCCCAGGGAGTGAGTGAGTGTGAGTGAGACTATGGAAGGTGGATAGTGCTGGCTCCTGGGGTGTGAGTGTGAGTGAGTGTATGTGAGTGCGAGAGTGAGTGATTGCATGTGAGTGTGTTAGTGAGTGTGTGATTGAGTGAGAGTGTGTGAGTGTGAGAGAGTGTGAGTGTAAGAGTGTGTGAGTGAGAGAGTAAGAGAGTGAGAGAGAGTGTGTGTGTGATTGAGTGTGTGTGATTGAGTGTGTGTGAGTGTGTGAGTGAGTGTGAGAATTATTGTGAGTGTGTATGATTGACTGTGTATGATTGTGTGAGAGTGTGAGTGAGAGTGTGTGATTGAGTGTGTGAGTGTGTGTGTGTTTTTTGTCTGATGTGTTTGTGGTGTAGGAGCGAGTGGCAGCCATTTTGTTTTTTTCAGTTACTTGGATAGTGGTGGGCGGGCTGGATTGTGGGGGCAGGCCAACTCCCTGCATGATTTAAATCACTCCCCCACTGAATCACCCAATAGGAGCAATAACTCCTCCTTACTTAACACTTTGAGTGCCAGAGGGGTAAGCAACGCATTGTTTTGCAATGCGTTGCGTACCCCTCTGGCACTCAAAGGGTTAAGTTGAGGTAACATAGCAATATAAAACACGGTGGCTCTTCAGCTGAGGCAGCATAGAAATATGCTGAGGGAACAAATAGAGAGTCGTGTTTGTGGCTTTCCCTCTCTAACATACAGCAAAACATCTCTCTCCCTTTAAGGAGAAAGGGCGGGAATCAGGAAGCAGGAAGTGGAGGAATGAAAGTTGAAAACAGACAGTTAGTGAGGTTGACTGAAGAGATGAAAAGAGTTAAATAAAAGAGTTGCTATTAAGTTTATACCTGAGTGTTTGTATTTTATGGAAACATTACACCCTCGTACTGAAACAGAGTGTATGGAGGGTTACAATTATCTGTGGGAGGTGAAACAGTGTGTTTGTGGGGTCATGATCCTTAGTGAGAGTGTGTGTGGACTGGGAAAAGTTATTGATATCCCCTACTTCAGAAGCGAGTGGCAGCTATATTTTTTTTTGTCAGTTGGATAGTGGTGGGCGGGCTGGAGGGGGCGGGCCAACTCCCTGTATGATAAACATGCCCCCATTAAATCACCCAGTGGGAGCAGTAATGTCACCATTGAATCACCCAATGGGAGTTGTGTCTCCTGATGAGACATAAATTATGTAATGAGGCATTCTGTTCAATGTGTGTTTGTTTTCTGAGGAGACATAAATTATGTTTTGTTTGTGAGGTACCATAAATTTTATGCAATGAGGCTTATTCTTTTATATATATATAGAAATATATATATAATATATCTATCTATATATATATATATATATGTATATATATATATATATATATATATATATATATATATATATATATAGATATAGATATTTTTAATTTTAGTTAATGAATTAGATATAGCTTATATTCCCTTTCTGGTCAATTTTATACATATATAAAGTTAAAACTGATGCAATTATCTTACATTGTTCAAAGATACACACGTCTCTGTATCATGTATATATACCATTTGGTTTGTATTATTGTCTATTTTCTTAATAAATATTTTCAAATTGAAAAAGAAAAATATGTGGAACAATTCTGGGCTAAACCCACTGCTTCATAAGGACCCTGACTTTCACATTACTTTACAATGCATTGCGTACCCCTCTGGCACTCAAAGGGTTAAGAAGTATCAATAGAGTGTGAAGCACAGTGCTTCTCAATGTGATGCACACTCCACTGGCACTCAAAGGGATACATGTGCCTTTTAACCCACACAATGCAAAAGAGGTCTCCAGTGCATTACATTTTCTAGACTATAGTTAAAAGCCCCATTTAAATTAACGGGAATTTTTTAAGTGCCCCTTATGATGCAACTGACTTGCCCCAGAATAACTCAATTGTTTTCTTTAGATATCTGTCCCATAATCTCTTATTACACCACTGTGGATTGTTTTGAACCCTAAACTCTAATCATAAACCTATGTAGTCAACTCTGTAGACAGCTGTATTACTGTTCTTTGTAGTTACTGGTTTTGTTTTGCTTGTGTAAGCTCATAATGATTAACAAGATCTTCAGCAGTGAATTTATTTGGAACCATCCCTTCAGAGACAGCTGTCAAGTTCACTTATGTAAATGAGGGTTCTGGAGGCCTGCACCAAAAATGAATAGATATATGTATTGCATTGTGCATACTGGTGTCAACTACCAGAGGACTTTTTCACATGCTAGCTTGAAGTACAGGGTATTTAAAGGAGAAGGAACACTTCCATATAATAAGTCCCCATTTAACTTTTTACAGTCAAAAAGTCCTAATGGCCCTGTCTAAATGTTGTCCCTGTACTTTTTTTTTTAATAAGAGTTAACCTATTCAGCTAATCGGATGTCATGTCCATGGAGGCCCTGCATGCTAGTTCATTAGCATGTGCAGGGAAATGGCATACGCTAATGCCATTTGCTCTGTGCCTTGTTTTGTGCAGGTGAGAAGTGAATGGAGGAGTTGTATATTTGAGTGTCATCAACCTAAAGGTTTTGATGAATGCCGAAAGTGATTATAAGTTTTCCAAGGCAAGAAGTACTGATGAGAAACAGAAGAATCCCAACTGAAAGAGCAGAAGAGGAACTTGAAAAGGAAACGCTAAAGGATTGACTGGAAAGTATAGTCTCTGAGTGAACATGCCAAATTATAGGGAATCCTACAGATTGCGGTAGGAGAGGAAGTAAAAAAAAAGTCATGCAAGTAGCTAGAAGATATGGAAAGTAGGGATATGGGGACGTTCCTGTTAGTGAAAGAACAGTTAAGGCATGATTTCTTTAGGATGAATGTGATTAGCAATTGTTTAAAAGAGAATAGAAATAATTCAAACATTACTATTACGTAGGTAGGTTAGTGTATGGGTTATGGTTGGATAGAAAAAGCAAAGGAGTTGATGAGATGTGGTCAGATGGACAAGTAACGGGGTGAGAAAAAGACAGAAGACTAGCAACCTCATCCTTGGATATAAGAGTAAAGGAACTTTCTGAAGACAAGACTGAGTAGTTGGTGAGGATTGTCAGGTGCCATATTTTTCTTGATTAAAAAAAGTTGATTGACTACACTTAGATACATTTTCTTGTGGTGCTGTTCTATCGACTTGTTTTCAAGTCTGGGGATGCTGGTGAATAGGAACATGCATCCTAACCAAGAAACAGTTTCAGTCACTGTCAAATCTTGTTCCAGTGATCGCTGCAAAAGTTTCTCTTGTCATCCTCTATCCAAGTTCATTCCTTCCATCACCCATTTACTTCATCTCATCTCACCACGCAGAAACTGAGCACATTGAACAGATGGCTACAGGTGTAAGGTGCATTTTCATTTTAACTGAGGGTATAAACACCCAATGCAAAGGACTAAACTTTAACACCCAACTCAAAGGACTAATTGTACATATTATTGTTGTACTAACAGTATTGGCTTTTAAGAAGAGAAATTGCTCTGTAGTAGTCATTTGTTCATTTAAGAGTTGTAAATCACCACATTTTATTTATTACAACCAACAACAGTAAGATGAAATTAACAAGAAATCCAATATATGGTAATTTCTCCTCCATACATATCTCTTACATTGCTATATAGTTCTAATAGTCTATAATCTTTACCTATGTTTTGGGTGATGATTACTCTAGAGAATATCTTATTAAAATTAGATATTTTTGCTATTCTTCTCTCAAGAAATGCATAAAGACCATATTCAGTTAAAGAATCACCATCAGAGATCCAGTCTCTACTTGAGTACTCAATTTGGTCTTAAATCATCTGTCTTCTTACAATTCAGGTATACGTCTTTGAAAACAGTCTTTTACATTGGACAGAAGAGTAAACTTATACTAGTGAGTTTGTCTGACACGGCTGTAGACAGAGTTCGGTAACAATTGGAGTTGTAAGTGTGGTTACTATATATCAGATCTTAGATCTCATTGTGTCCTTCAGTCCGCTTGTTGTGTCAACATCACTTAGGTTGCATTGTCAGCCCATCCTATCCCTAAAATGCACACACACTATCACTCAATTGCTGAAGCAGATGCAGATAAAATGCCCACTTCTTGCATTACTCTCTCACTATTAATTAAACACTTGTGGTCAAGCACACCTGCTACTCAATTTGGACACAATATATCTTCCCAGTGTGAATCCAGTCCATTGTATTGTGCAGCGAAGCATTCCAGATATCCAACAGTAAATCATACCACATTCACTATCATGTTCCATTACAACAATTGCTCTTTTTTCCCTTTTGTGTGACTGGAAAACTTAACAGTGTAAAACAACATATTACAATTGCCAGCGCTTGGAAAACATAACTAAAATAAATACAAATGAAAGGTTGACCTTTAAATACTGCCATCTGCATTGCTGTAATTAGTTTTATCTGCCATACACAATCTGAATGAGTAGCAGGTTTATGTGTCACTTCAACAGAAATTACATTTTCCTCTTTAAAATATACCTTTATCTTCTTTTGTATGAGACACACAAAAATACACAAATGCAGAATAATGGCTAGGGATTTTGCCTTGACGTGCATGCTGGGACGTGCTATAGACTTTTTTGACACTAATATCTGAAAACAGCATGATTTTAACAGTACTTACTTTAGTAAATGTGATAGTAAAAATAAAATGCTTTTTTTAAGAGGGCTGTTTTATAACTGTCTAAGGCCCCTAGTGAAATTCTCAAAAGAGGCCCCAAATATAGATTTTTGGGTATCCTTTTAATTCCTTGGATGCTATAGATGTCTCTGATACAGTGCAAAGCAATGTATTGGTAACATCTCTAGCATCCATGGAATTAAGTCAAGTAGAGTACTTTCTTAGGAGCTTTAAACCTTTATGGACCAGAAAGGTGTGCAACTTATTGGTTTGCAATGTATCGCACACCCCCAGTTGAACGGTTAACTTTATTTTATGAAAGTTATTTGATATAGCTTTTTTTCTGCTGAGTGAAACAAGGGTTCTCCCAGTGTTAAGAGTTGCATTATTCAAAAATGATAACCATGCAAACTGTCATGAAGTGATGAAGCTGTTACTATCACATTCTATGGAGAATTGCAGTCACTGTGTGTCCTCCTCCATCGAATGCAGTTGAATAACCAGGGCTGTAAAAATATCAATGGTTCATTTGCTAGAGAAAAAACTTACTAGTCAGGAAATGGAAAGTTAGTAGTCCAACCAATATTAAAGGAGCAGTATACTTTAAAAAAAAAAAAAAATTATATATGGTAGGGTTTTTCCTGTTGCTTGAGAAAAGACTACTTCCACTGCTGAGAGATGCATATATCCAGAGTTATTACAGTTTTTGTTTTATTTTTTACATTAACAGTGCCCATTAATGGTCAGATTCCAATGAGTCAATATGTTACATTCTATTTGAGAGGAAAGTCAATGACAAACAGTTCTTCATAGAATGTGATAGAAACTGCTGGGTCACTTCCTGTCAGTTAGAACTTTCATTAGATCAATGTGCCTTAAATTAACTTCCTGATTATTTGAACTGTTATAACGTTTGTATAAAAGAACAAACAGCAGTGGGAGTGACCTTTCATTACTCAGCAGGAAAAGCTCTATAACATATAGCTTTTCATTAAAAGAAAGTTAACTGCTCCTTTAAACACAGAGAAGGGCATCACGTCTGCTGAATTAGCACTAGCCTCCAGTGTCAGCAGCTGCACTTCAGGGGGATGATTGATGTATGCCTGTGCATATACTCCACCAGAGATTAGGTGTTAATGACAGAAAGGCCTGCACAATAAAGTTACACAATTTCTTATGTGGTAAACAAGGCACAGAAGAAAGGAACACCCCAACACTAAAACATTTCCCTATTGCTCACACCTTGGCAGAAGGGGCGTTATGAGTAAATGTTTCAGAGTTATAGTTAAACAGGAATAGGGATAAAAAAACAATTTTAGCTCCTAGTTTAGTGTGGAATCTTATTTGTGCATCCCCCAGTGCTGGGATTTATATCCTGAACACCTAGTCAAAGCAGCCATGGTGCCCTTACCTCTGCCTATGGCCACACCCACTCATCACATTACTCAGCCCACAATCCTGTTCTACATTCCCTAGCACGGAAAATACCCTTGGCCTATAACTTAAAGGGATAGTAATGTTTCACAAAAACAGCAGCTCCAATTAATCTTCATAGTATTTGAGCCATAGAGAGCATTATTTCAATACTGTCAGAGTTGGAGTTCAAGAGTAATTGAATGAAAGTATCCCCCTTCCCGCCCCTTTACCTAGTGTAAGCCACCTCCCCTCAGATGTGGAATCTGGTCTTGAGACCAGACAGCACACAGCAAGGGACAATCTTCTTACTATGAGCATGAGGAAAACCCTGCCCCTTGAAGACTGTCCCTCTCTGCGATCCTCCTGGACACCACCTTGCTGATCTGAGGTGAGCAGTGTTACATCAGTAAAAGAAGCAGGAGGGGGATACTTTATCATTCAACTTGAACTACAACTCTGACAGTATTGAAATAACACTCTCCATGGCCCAAATGCTTTGACGATTAATTGGAGCTGATTTTATTGTGAAACATTACTATCCCTTTAAAATCCACACAAAACAAATATAACAAAAAGAAGCTTTGAAGATCTCTCTTGCATCCAAAGGGATAAATAATAGACAGTAAAATGGTATGTAAACT
This sequence comes from Rhinophrynus dorsalis, assembly GCA_037306005.1. NCBI lineage: Eukaryota > Metazoa > Chordata > Amphibia > Anura > Rhinophrynidae > Rhinophrynus > Rhinophrynus dorsalis. The sequence continues at coordinate 411,471,936 of CM074719.1, read as the reverse complement.
GAGACTGCAACAGCAGCACCCACTACTAAGAATGTGGGTGTGACCAGTAAAGCTGAGGCTCCCCTCAAATTTTGGAGCTCTAGGAAGTAGCCTACTCTGCCTAATGAGGAATCTGGCCAGGCCCCCTGACATCCTGTCATTAAATATGATGTTTTGAAAAACGATTTTCAAGCCCCTACCAAATAAGTGTGCTTCTTGGATGGGCTGGCAGTAACTACACAGACATTAATTTACATTTTTACCTTTAAATGTGCTTTCCCTTTGTGTATACTTAGTAGACATCTCAAATGTGTTTTGTCTTTATGTACAGAAAAAAGAGAAAGCCAAATATATTAAAATGCTGCATGCATACAGTTATATACATATGGGGATACAAAGGTTAATTTTACTTTTATTAAAAACTATTATCTGAGATAAAGCAGTTGGTTTCTTCAGCATTACCCATAACCTGTAAGTGCAGGTATGCCAAGGGAGCTGCAGGAAGACATCCAATGAGCACAGAGAACATTGAGTAATAGAGGCATATTTCTACCCTGAGAAGGTTTTCATGGTGCTTTATAATCATGGGTTTGGTTTTCTCACTGTGGCTAATCTCATTCAGACTGAGGATTAGATTACATTACAGTTGATGAGTGATTGCTGGTGTTATCTTAAAGCTACTCATTGAAGTTTATTTTTGTACAAGTAGCTTAGTAAATTGGAGTTAGGTACGTGTAAAGGTAGAGAATCAATTCCAGCTCCTGTTTTCATACATTCCCAACAGTGCAGGTATATATGGGACCACCAACTAATTAACATAAAGTGTCACACGGTGCCACCAACAAATAAAGGTTCATTTCTTGAAAATAACTTATATTACAAACAAAAGGCTATTGTAACATATAGGCCAGTTTTAAAGTAGGCCTATCACCTTGATTTTTGTTTTCACATTTAGCAATAATTAAAATTTACTAATCCCCATATTGTAGGCATAAAAAAAAGAAATTAATTGACCCCCCGTGTCATCTCTCAAACCTTTATGGTTTGAGAGATAATCGCTCACAAAGTTCCTCTCTCCCTCCCCTTTCCCTGAAGTCAGCGTTCTAGATGACTGCAGGGGAATCCGGTCTTACGTGCATCAGACAGCTCTTCACTGAAACTGTCTTCTACATGTGTTTGGTTTGCAAGCACACGTAGAAGATCATTTCAGTGAAGAATTTCTTTTTTATTAACGCAATCTCTGCTCTACTGCAGTGCCGCCGGATGGTCATACGACAGGATTCCCCTGCAGTCAGCTAGAGTGCTGACTTCAGTGAAAGGGGAGGGAGGGGGAAACTTTGCGAGCGATTATCTCTGAAACCAGAGATGACACTGGGGGCAATTCATTTTTTTTATGCCTACAATATGGGGATTAATACATTTTAAGTATTACTATCCCTTTAAATAAAAGCTGTCTGTGCTTCATGTTAACTAAAGTCCAAAAGATGTATAGATTAGGAAATATTTCCACTTTTATTTGGGGGAAAAGTGAAAGTCTCCTGGTGCAGTGCCGAACTTCATTAACATATGAAAGATCAACGAAAAGGCTTCAGTGACATATGAAACAGCACTGAAATCCTTCATTAGCATAGGAAACATCACTGAAAAGCTTAATTAACAAATAAAATGTCACTGATACCACACGGGTACTACAACTAGAACTCGGTAGCATCCAGTACCAAGTGTGAATATGTCCTTAACCGTACCATTTGCTGTTTTTTTTGGATAACATGACACATAGGCGGTTTTCAATTTTTTTTTTCAAATATGCAAACCTGAATTAAGTAAAAGGTCCATTTAATTCTCAAAGTTATCTAAACTTATTCTAAGAAGATCTGAGGGGTTATGTGATAGGGCTTGATATAAAGGTGATATAGCAGAGATGACTTCTCCAGTGATATCACTTCTCCAGTTCCTATGTTATTGTATAGGGGCCTATGCACTAAAATCTCCTAAATTGTAGAGATTTTAGTGCATAGGCTCCATAGAATAACACAGAAATTGCAGAAGTTAAATCACTGGAGAAGTCACCTCCACTTTATCACCTCTTTTATCGTGCTTTAGTGCATCCCCCGGTCACTTTAAATGACAAATTAAATAATATTAAAACAATTTTAATTTAGAGTTTACCAACTGATCTACATATGCAGTGCAAACTATTCCCTTGTAATTTACAGGTACTATTTTACACTGAGATGTCATTTTCTGGTTGATTATTAAGTCATGATTATTATCATAATGGATGATAGATATGGAAAAAGATGAATATCTCCAAATGTAACATTCGATCAAAGACTAAAAAATTTACAAAGATATAGTGTTTCCTTTTATCTCTCTGAAGTAGCCCCAAGAACTGCTGACTTTTTAATGCCTACATTAATTTTTAGGAACATTATCAGGGAAAGAAGAGCAAAGAACTATTCATTTGTGAACGTAATTGCCACTTTGTCCACAGTTTTCTTTTAACAATGATGAAACAGAAATTAGAATTTCTTTGAACCTGAAATACATTAACTTTTAAAACACTACAAAAATTAAGTGTGGGGGGGTGTGCAAAAAACGTAGATGAGTACCCATCAGTAATCCAGCACCGAGATATTTTTCACAAGCTGAAATAACACATTACATTACATATCTAAATTAACCCTCAAGGGGTTAAGAGCCCTATAGTATCTTCTCAAACCAATCATTCTCTATACAAAAAGGTCACTACCCTATCCCCATGTGATTGGCTACTACAAACTACAAATCAGAATGCCAGTACAGCTATAAAATGCATAATGCACTATCAAGTATGTTGATTAGACAATAACAGTAACAACATTTTAATTTTTGTCTTAAATCATGTTTGGTACTCAAAGATAATTGTATAAAATGATTACTGGGAACAATGTGTTCTCATTAGGGGTCAAAACCAATGTCCTGTATGTATGAAACTAAAATAATATAGTCTACTTTGACCTGGCCTATTCTTTTGATATAGTTACTTTCATTTGCTCTGTTCCTGCCTTTATACATATGGTGCATGGGCATGAGATCAAAGCAAGTACAAGATGACTGATGCTGATGTATTAAGAAGAGCAGAAACAATTCTAGAGCAAACCAACTTCATTATAAGGGGACATATAAAATACCCACTGAGTTTAAAGGAGTAGTACACTTTTTTTTATTAAAAAATATGTATTATAGGGCTTTTCCTTTTGAGTAAAATAAGGGTACTCCCACTGCTGAGAGATGCATTTTTCCAGGGCTATTACAGTTTAAACCCGTATTTGTTTACATTAGCACTGTCCTCTAGTGGCCAAATTCCAATTCGTAATTCTGTTAAAATCTAATGGAGAAGAAAGTCAGTGACTTACAGTTCTCCATAGAATATGGTAGAAACTACTGAGTCATGCTGTCAGTTATAACTTCCAGTTAGTAAACATATAGTAAATTCACTTCCTAATTATTTGAACCATTATAAATGTTGAATAAAACAACTGACTGGCAGGAGTGCCCTTGTTTTAGTCAGCAGAAAAAGCTCTATAACATAAATGTTTTCATAAAAAAATGTACTGCTCATTTAATGAATCAGCTTGAATATTAGACAGGTCAACAATCAATGGGTTAAAAATCCAAACTGAAAAAGACCCTATTGCCTAAACAAAAATTTGGAGTTTTCAAAATCACTTGTAGTTTGTATTAAAGGGATAGTAATACTTAAAATGTGAAAAAATATATGTTGTAGGGTTTATCCCCCTGAGTAAAACAAGTGTTCTCCCACTGCTGAAAGGTGTTTCATTCAAAAATTATTAATTTTCAAAGTTGAATTTTTTAGGTGCAATATCACAGTGGCCTGAAATTGTACAGTGGTGCTGTTGCTACACCATTCTATGGAGATTTATGGTCTCGGGCCAGAGCTGTCCATAGGATCGTGTAGCAACAGTGCCACTGTACAATTTCAGGCCACTGTGATATTGCACCTAAAAAATTCAACTTTGAAAATTAATAACTTTTGAATGAAACACCTTTCAGCAGTGGAAGTACACTTGTTTTACTCAGGGGGATAAACCCTACAACATATTTTTTTTTACATTTTAAGTATTACTATCCCTTTAACCATATTTTTATTTAGAAATCTACTTTTTGAATTATATAGATGTATGGATTATGCCAATTAAGGTATATCATGCAGTCACTTCCTGTATTAGCACTATGCCACCTCCTATTAACTGCCACTGATCAGCATGCATTACCCACCTTGTTTTTAGCACTGAAAAGATTAAGTGTCAGTGAATGGGGGAGTTAATCTAGAACTAAGACAGGGAAGTGCCAGCATGGCATGCCTAAATTAGCATTCTCTTTAAATCTAAATTACTCAAAATTAGTTTTCTAAATCACCCAGCATTAACAAAATATGTATACTGGGAGCATAGGGAGGTTGGTGGGAGGCCCTTATAGAGTCCCTATACTGATTTCTCTTGCTCTAAAAATATATAGGGTGCCTTTTTTAGGAGAGAGTTCCCTATTTCAGATAAAAGCATTTAAAGTGGAACTTTCATCAGATAACAATAGAGCCTCATATGATAATTGTATTAGCTATATGCACATACCTAGCTTTATTTTCAATAATAATTGTGGCATTAAACAAAAATAGAAACTTCTATGCAGAAAGGAACCAGGGAACACGCAGACATCTTGTAGAGCCAGCATCTCTGCATCTGCTGTCCGTCGCTTTTAACTCCGCCATTGGTGTTGAATGCCTTTGTGCCAAAAGGCACCGGAGGGGACTAACAGAGCAGTTGCAGAGAGCACCTACAGCTGATACCTGTCTGCATAAAAGGTTATAATTTTGTTTAATGCTGTAATTATTCTTGAAAATAAAGCTAGGTATGTGCGTATCGCTAATATAATTATCATATGAGGCTCTATTGTTATCTGATGAAAGTTCCACTTTAAGTATATCTTATTTTTCCTATTTAACCAAACTCCCAAAAGATTTGTGCACACTTACTTAGGGTTAGAATTGCAAGTGACCCCTCATTTGATGCAGCCAGTTGTCTACTTTCCAAGACATCATGGCTACCTTTTCCCTAGGTCAATCCATACCAATATTATTCAGTTTTTCTTGGGCTGGCAGTAGGTACTGACTACAGTAGACAATTCTGTGGTTTTCAAAGACTGTAGTATATTTTGAAGTGGTGGAAGTTTTTTAAAAAATGTTTTTTTACTAGCATCACATACTGGAAACATTTGTGTTTGCCAGCCTATGGGTGGAAAGGCAAGTAACTCCTTGTTTCATGCAGTGGGGTGTCTTCTTTCCAAAATGGTAAGCCTCATAAACCTTTTCTGCAGTTTTTATACCCATTTAAGTATGAGGAGAACATATTTAAGAATCTAAGAAAAGAGCATTTTACACGTTTTACAGTTCCTAAAAAGATTAATTTAAGAATCTAAGAAAAAGAGCATTTTATACTTTTTGTAGTTCCTAAAAAGATTCATTTTTGTGTTTTTGAAAGGCGAGTTAATGCTAAACCTAGAGCCATAAGCATACCTGGGAACTTTCCGTTGAGGGCTACCCGGAGGGTAGTCCTCTGTTCACCAGGGGGTGACAAAAATGACGCTAATCGCGTCAAAAAGGGGCGGGGCTTGCCGCGAGTGAGGGGGGACTTAACCCTTTGAGTGCCAGAGTGGTACGGAATGCATTGCAAAGCAATGCATTCCTTACCACTCTGGCACTCAGAGGGTTAAAGGTGTCACAGAAGGCTGGGGACTGAGGATCAGCGGGAGAAAAAGCGGATGTGACAGAGTTTCAATAGAAACTCTCCACATCCGGAGGAATCAGCCTCTGCCCCGGAGACCCGGTAAAGCTCTGTCAGAACCGGAGTCTCCGGGGCAAATCCGGAGAGTTCCCAGGTATGGCCATAAGCATTTGATAGTCGAACATAGAAAAATACACTATAGCACAGTTGTTGCTCATCTACTTTACAGGAATTAAATTTAAAAAAATTGCATTCTGGGTAAAATGTTTTGGTTATATTAAGTGATATCCACAAATGAATGGTGTTATTTGAACATTCAAGGTCTGCTGCAAAAAACAGTGTACGACGTGTGTTGATCAAAGAAAAGCAAAAAAAAAATGTGTAATTTGATGGTGAACTTCAGCAAAAGTGTGAAAACATTCTTAGCACTGGTGGATGAAAAGACTTAGCAGTGAAGTAGTTAAATACAGAGGTAACTCACAATCTGATTCTCCATCTCATGCCTTTGTATGAACACCTGCACCTAAAGCCTCTGCATTTGTTTGCATAAAGAAGCAATACAAATGTCCTAATTAAAATCTATTGTTTAAGAAACCCAGGGCAAATACAAAGGCTTTGGTGTCTTCACAAAAGAATGATCAAAGCTTATCCTTTGCACTTTATATAATACATGAAACATGATTTCTACATCTTGATGTCAAACCATTAGAGAGATACTGCAGCCAGAAACACACAGATTAACCCTTTGAGTGACAAAGGGGTACGGAACGCATTGCAAAGCAATGCGTTCCGTACCCCTCTGGCACTCAAAGGGTTAAGCCAGGTGTATGCAATTGACAGACCTCCAGCTGTTGGACCCTACAACGCTCATCATGCCCAACCAGTATTTGGCATGACAGGAGTTGTATTCCCTAAGAGTTGGAAGTCTAGCAATTAACTGCATTGCAGCCCACCCTGGCACTCAAAGGGTTAAACCCTATAACGTATTTGAAATAAATGATGACATTTATATTATGTTTTACCCCAACTCATTGGACACCCCTCTGGTACTCAAAGGGTTAACAGTTATGATTTAAAAATAAATAAAACAATAGAAACCCCTAAGGAGAGTACACAGTCATTGATTAATGGATGCATGAATGTTTTACTCTTAATGCAATATGTGGCAGAAAACAAACAGTACAGTATGTGTAATTCAGTGCTACAGTGATGCCAGATCTAATTCCCTATGGATCAAACAGTTTTTTGCCCATATATCAATGTGTCGTTCTGATTGTAGTTAAGGCCAGAGGGGGCATGAACTGTAGGACCACGTACAAAGGCCTCCCTAGAATTATCATGCTTGAAATTTAAATCCATATCCACTGGAGGGATATGCACCACTAACCCTAGAGATGAGGGTTGGAAAACCTTAGGCTCTCCAGCTGGTGCAGACTACAATTCTCATCATCCTCTGCCAGACAATAGCTGGTTGGGGATGATGAAGGTTGCAGTCTGCTACAACTGGAGCAGTAGCATAACTAGTCATTGGAGGGCCCCAGTGCAACATTTTTGGGAACCCTATATTTTTAGAGAGGCATAAATAGCACCTATTCTTCTCTGGGGCAGATGGGGTGCTGCTACACTAATTAATATTTAATTTAATGGCAGCATTTATGCTACACTGACCTAGGGTGACCACATTTAATTACTGCCATTCAGGGACACTGCAGAGATGGGAGCACACCACAGAGTTCTAAACACTGGAGGGGAGCTGTCCATTGACCTGCTGTGACAGAAAGCGAATCTTGTGGTGGGCTACAAAAAAAGCATACATCATCCTTACAACAAAATTGCACTGCAGCTCCTGTTTGATGTCAGGATCAAGGCTTGGTTCTCTCTAGTTTTTAGAGCTCTGTATGGATGACATTTTGTTGTAGCCCAGCAGAAGCATCACTTTCTGTCACAATGGACAGTTCTCCTCCAGTGTTTAGAACTCTGTGTTCTGGAGTCTTCATTCTGGGACTTTGTATTGTCCCAGAAGGGGGCTGCCCAGGACATGGGACACACATTTAATATGGGATTGTCTAGCATTTAACTAGAGTAAGGCTATGTTCACAGCAGTGTCTGGGGCTGAGGTACTATTAATAACTGGATCAATTCTGGACTAAACCAACTTCACGTAGAGGACAAATACAAATTGACAACATTTCCATGGTGGTTTTTAACCTCTTTAATACTAGGGAGTACACCAATGCATTGTAGACCTCCCTAGCATTCTAGAGCTTAAAAGCCCCATTTAAATAATTTGAAAGTCGAATCCCTCCCCTCCTGGGTGAAATTAATTTGCTGTAGAATTATGCGTCTTTCGCTTGATGAATAAAGCCTTTTTTTCGGTGCAGTAATAAATAAATAGAGTACTGAAACCATGAAGAATACAGAAAGTTAAGGGAAGGAACTCTGTGTTTCTATTACATGGTTTTAAATCAACTACACTAAGGAAGAGAGTGTAATAAAATTGTAATGGATGAGGCAAGTCACAAGGTCAAAATAGATACAAATGAGGGAGAAAAACTCTCAATTCTCAGTGTCAAAGAAATACATTAAGAGAGTTAATCAATCTGACCGTTCTATTGGGAATAACACTGAAAAGCAGTGGGCTGTTAACTTTTACATAATCATGATGCTGCGCTCTTATTTTTCATACACTTCAATGACCTGGTTTACTCGTACATAGTGCCATACCAGGGAACTCTCTTATCTGACCCAGAGACTCCAAGCTTTTATTCTTAATTACCTGTTCTCTGGGTATAGGGCTCAGTGAGTTCCCTTGTAACCTATCCTACTTCACTGCCAGTTCTGATCACTCTCCAGCCCTGTTATTTCCACCCTCTTCCCATTTTAAAGACAAACCCCACCTCCTCTCCTCCCAATACCGCCTACTCCAATCAAGCCCCACAATTTATTATGAATAAAGCATAATTTAGACATTCCCATCCCCATACGTTAGTGGACCTCTGGAGGCAAAGTATGTACAATTAGATAATTATTTTACTTTTGATTTGTGACATATATATATATATATATATTTATATATATACATATACATATTATCCTAGCACACTCCACATCTGCTACCCAAGCACCCTAATTACATCTGTGGTGGTGCGTCACTTATATCTATTTCAAGGTATGTATAGTGGTGCCCTATGTTCAAAAGGAACCCTTCTGTCATGATTACTATGGTAATAGAGTCTGGGAGCCCTGAAAAAGACAAGAATGGTATATGCAAGCCTAGATTAAAAAATATAATGTTTACAGACACTGTGTACTGTGAATTTAAGTGCAAGTAAACTGAGATCATCTTTAAGCACTTGTGTTCCTTTAAATAATGTAAATGCTAATTTTTTTTTATTTCTTTTGGTGGTTCTCCAGAATTACGCCAGGGTTATTTTGAGCATAAGCTCCTAAATGTAATATGGCACTGGATTATTGTAATAATGGATAATCATATCTTTGTTTTTACAGTTCAGGATGCATATCACTTGACTTTATGGGCTCAAAAGCCCAACATTTAGGGATATTTCCGAATAAGTCCATATTACCTGCCACTTTATTAACTAATTTGTGCACAGGCCCTAAATCCTGGCCTTCTAGGTCCTGTGCAGATTGGTGTTAAAGACCCCTTGGGGGTGATGGACTGAGGTAAGATAAACTCTATATGTCCTATGCCCTAAACTCTCTCCAACTTGAAAAGCAGGCTCCATAGAATAAAACAGGGGCTGATGAGTTTATGTAATTTTTTCTCTCACCTTAGTGTATATCTCCAGCAGCATCAGCAGCATTACCACATCCCCCAGGTTTAGCTCTTCAATTGGTTTGGGCAATGGTAATACAGTCTTATTGGGGTTAGAGTTTTAGCATGCCAAAAACACAACATCCCACCAAATACAGTGCTCAAAAACCAACTGCCTGCCCCAGCCCACCATAGGTAGACAGGTATATATGTTGTAGCCCAGCCAGTAGCTCAATCAGGAAGTGGATATAGACAAATAATAGCTCTCCTCGTAATTAAAGAACCATACAACAGATGAGTTAGGATGTGTAAGAAAATATTATATTTGAACTGAATCTACATTTATATAAAATAGAGCAAACGTGTAAAAACAAAAGTTTTGTAAATCTGGAGCAAAAATGGCACCATATGTATCAAAGAAAAATAAATGTAACTTTATTGGGGCCTTTTCTTTGGAACAGTATAACCAGAAGGACCTACCATGTAACTTTCATACAGTAGCCAAGTATAGTATATCTGTAGTTGCTTAATATTGTCATTTACTTTTATTATTTTGCATTCGGCATCTGCTGTAGTTGATCAATGGAAATTTCCAGTTTGCTATCTAATCATTCTTCCGTTGTTCTGCAGAGCCATGTGGTTTTGGCTGAGGAGTTACTTATGTTATCATTCAATCACAATGTTCTGCCTAATTAGAGGATCAGATAAAGAAATGGAAGAGCCTAGTTATTGAATAAAGCATACTTTGTTAAAATGTTTTACTGTTCAGCACAATATGCATATTATTCACTGGGCTGCATCAGGATTTAAAGGGGAAATAACATCTACTAACAATAACAATCCCCCACTTACCGTTCTCTGGCCAGAAAATTCTAATAACCTCTCTGAATCTTGTTCCAAGATATAACATCTTCATGCTCATGCACCCTGCCTCCTGCAGTAGGAAGAAACTGTCTGCACTGTCATGTCTGCCTCCATACATGTGACATCCAGGACTGTCTGAAGATTTTTCCTCTTGAACAAGGGCAGATGAGCAAAATTCATAGGGGCCAGTAGGAGTTTTTGGCCCTTGTAAGAATAGTGAAAGTTTTTTACTGGTAGGCATTAATTACCCTTTAAGTAAGAAATTTAGTTGGTGTTGCACAGTAACAAATATGTGCATTTCTATTCCTTCAGTAAAACACTTTATTGTTCTGCCTTAAACCTTTTGCAGCTAGAGATGCCTACAGTGCAAAGTAGTTTTGCCTGAGGTCTCTCTCAGCCCAGCTGAAAATGATCATATTGAAAGCAAAGCAATCCAGTAGTGTAAATGGAGCTGCAGTAGGCAGATAAAGTGCAAGGCACAGTAAAATACAGCCTCACTAACAAACTATATCTTAACGGATTACACTTGGACACCAGCACCAGGTACTCAATCAGTTTTCCCAGGAAATATAGCAGGTTCACTGCAACAATTATTCATGCAACAGTCTGCCCCAGAATCCTTTGAGACTGGTGTGCTAAACAGGAACAGTTCTGGAGCAAACCAACTGTACTGCAGGTAACAAAGAAAATTTCCCTGTAAATTAAATAGGGTGTTTAACCCTTTGAGAGCCATATACATATCCAATGCATTACATGGCAATGCGTTGGATACTTCTCTGGCACTCAAAGGGTTAAAGGGGAAATCCTAGGAATAAACAGTCTTAATTTATTTAACAGATACCTCGGTGTATGTCTTTCAAACAGCAGTTACTTAAATCTACTTAGTATTTTTGATCTCTCTGGTAGTCTACTGATAATTGTTTGTTTAAATTCTGATAACGTGCATCCCTTCCAATCCATTCAGGCCTACTGAGGACCATTGTTGGCTATAAGGATGAGTGCTCTGGAGCTGCAGTTCTGAACTCATGCCCTGTGGGCCCACTAACAGGTCAGCATTTGAGGACTTCCAAGAACCTACTTATGAACTTCCTCCTGTGGAGTTCCAGGAGTGGCCACATGGGCTGAGACCAGGCTTAAGTTAATGATGTGGTTAGATTCATAAAGTGGGTGGGGTTTAACCTGGATTGGGCAACAGGAAGGGGGGCAGAGTATCTCAGGAAACTCACCACAACTGGAGAATCATCCTTTGTCCCCAGAGACCCCGTAATTAACACTAAAAAACAGAGATCGGTAAAATTCCCAATTATGTCCATATGTTAAACTGAAGCTCAGGCAATTTGATTAATTCACTAATACTCTACAATGGAAAACCTCATGTCCTGGCCTGGTGCAGGGGATGAGAACCGGCGACCCAGAGGCAGGCTTGAACTGAGACCACTATATACAGGAAACTGCAACTATAATGCAAAAATATAAATAGATGTATTTACCTGACTGCTTTATTAAATATATTTACCTGGGTAAAATAACACATTAAAGGGATAGTAATACTTCGTTTTAACTTTATTTTATTTTGTAGGCATTAAAAAAACATGAAGAACGATATAAGTCTTCTCTCTCAAACCTTTATGGTTTAAGAGATATTCACAAGCAAAGTTTCCCCCTCCCGCCCCTTTTACCTAGTGTAAGCCATCTCTTCTCAGATGTGAATCTGGTTGTAAGACCAGACAGATAACTGAAGGGGACACTCTTCTTTGTATGAAAACAATGAAAGCCCTTCCCCCCTTGACAAGTTTTTCAGCTTTTTCCCTTATCTTAATTGAAGATTGTCCCTCTCTGCAGTCTACCTGGGCACCTCCCTTCTGATCTAGCTGAACGGGGTGGGGGGAGATACTTTGCTTGTGAATATCTCTTAAACCATAAAGGTTTGAGAGATAAGACTTATATCGTTCTTCATGTTTTTTTAATGCCTACAAAATAAAATAAAGATAAAACGAAGTATTACTATCCCTTTAAAAACCACCTATCCCTAATGTATAGTTGCCCTTTAAAAGGACATTATTACCAAAAACATGAAGAGTCCATATCCATTAAGATGACATTTTATTATGTTTTTCTTTGCTGCAAAAGTTCTTAAATCTTTCAATAGAAAGATAGAAAAAATGCCTAAAAAGTTGCTACCATTTCTGCATTTATTATGAGGTTTGTTAAAAAAATAATAAAATCATAAACATATAAATTACTTTGACATTATAATTCATCCAGTCCAGTTCACTGAAGTGCTTATTGATCCATATTCCACTGTCCACTGGTCAATCACAGAACCACACATACACTCTCTAGCACTCCAGCCTTGTTCCACTATCCGCACATACATTGTTTGACATCCCGGATTTGCTCCACTGGTAGTCACAGAATCACAAATATATTGTCTGACACCCCAGCCATGTTTCACTGGACACTGGTAGTCACAGAAAAATGTATACACTCTATGACACCCCAGCACTGGTCTACTATCCTTCAGGGAGCTACAGAGCCAAACATACACTGTCTGACTCCCCAATCGCTTTCATTAAAGAGCATGCAATTATATTTTTCTTTTTGCTATTTCCATTCTGTTTTACTTTGATTACTCTTAAGTACATTTTTTTGGAGGGGTTAGGGAAAGGGATTTCTTGCAATGTAGCCCACCACAGATGGTATGTTATATGTAGGGGTGGGTGAAAAGTGAGAAAAATTTCCCGCATGACTATTTGCCAAATAAAGGCAAATTTTTCTAGTTTTTCGCGAAAGTTTTCTCTTTTTCTCAAATGCAAAATTTTCCTCCTTTTCACCTATTCCAGCAAGTTTTTTGCCTATTCCAACACTTTATTCTCCTATTCTAACATATTTTGCTCCTATTCTAACACATTCTAACACATTTTTCTCCTATTCCAACACATTTTTCTCCTATTCCAACGCATTTTTCCTATGTTTAATATGGTGCAATATTTCCCAGCACAATGTTTCTTCTTCTGAAGGCTGTATTGGAGAAATAAGTAGCTGGAAGTCAAAGTTGTGAGTCCTACAGAAACGTATACCTTGAAAAATGTGTTAACATGCAGATTGCCTTTGTCCTTTGAACACAACAGATACTTCCTGTTTAAGTGACACTGGCATGTATTCATGATGATGTCAAGTGATTAAAAAAATAAAGTACAACCTACATTGTGGCAGATGTGTATGGTAGTGGTTGTGGGGGACTTGCGTGGTGTGATTAGTGGGACCTTGACAAACTGCATCCACCCCAGGAGGAAAGAGATCATCATCATTTATTGCACATGCCGCAGCAACAATTGCTGTAGTCAGTTTTTGCACTAACACTTTACTCCCACACCCCTGCACTTCCTCCACCTTTCCTTCTCCCCCTTCTGCCTTGGCTGGACATTACTCAACTACTGTGTGTGTTTTTACTCTCTATATTACACAACTGATGGAGTGTGATATCTTGCCTTGGCCTCAACAAAATTCTCAATGTAGTCTACTGTCTATCAAGTCTGCCTCAGTCACAGAGCTCCCAGTCAGCTGTCTAATATATGTATTTGTTTAATTATTTATGTTTTTTATTTTTATTTATTTATTTATTTTAAGTTGTCTACACTATCTTATCACAGTTAGTCCCCACCAAAAAAAATATATAACTAAAAAATAAACAACTTCTTTCCCCAGAGTACCTCAGCACAGAGACAATAAACGTAAAATCAGCAAGCAATTTGTACCCCAGCTGCCTGTGACTTGCCAGTCAGTCATACCCAATTTTGGGGTATTTTTTGGGTCAACCTCCTTCCTCTCTTCTTCTCCCCATTGTGCTCTCAGACTCCCCTACTACAGAGAACAAATGTCCTACATAAAAGACTCCCTAAAACTAAGCTTCAATTCCCCTTTATTTGCCTGTCTTCTCTAGCTAAAAAACATGCTGCTTTCTCCTCTCACAAACACAGAATGGCATGTTGTGAGATCCGGACAGCCTTTTATATGGCTGTAGAAAACTTTTGTGGGGTGGAGAAAATTTTTTCTACCCATTGATTTCAATGTAACGATCTAGGTGAAAAAAGCAGGAAAAAGCAGAAAAAAGGCACTTTTCCAGGAAACTAATCTCCAAGAGGAAAGTGCCATTGTTTTGCTGATTTCAGTATGAGGCGAACATTTTCGTTCATTCCTACTTATATGGGTAAAATACACATGAACTGGGGGGATCATGTGTTGGGGTGTGTTTGGGGTGAAAGAAAAAAGACACCTGTTTGTTGGTATTTGTTTAACAGCCTTGGTAATGGAGACTTGGGGGAAGGGTGACCAGCTTGGGAGTCAACACTGTATGTGTGGTTCTGAGACAACTAGTGAATAGTGGAACATGGTGAGCTGTCATTCAGTGTACTGAGCGATGTTGCACTGTCCACTTGTTTGTCAGAGAACCACAAATTCAATGTCTGACACCCTAGCCTTGGTCATGTATTCAGTTTTAGGTACAGAGCCACACATACAATGTCTGGTCACTTTCTCTCTACATCTCTTCTACTAAAGCTATGACACCCCATACCAACAGTTGTCTTTCTTCTTTCACCCCAAACACAAATGCACACATGAGCCACAAACAGAGTTCCTCCAACTAATTTGTATTTTACTCACACATACAAGACACAACTCTTTGGTGGGCCCCACTGCAAGAAATCCATTTGCCCTCCACCACCAAAAAAAAGGCAATTAAGAATGGAAGTAAAATGGAATGGAAATAGCAAAAAAGAAAAATATGATTGCAAGCTCTTTAGAAAATCCACAATAAAACTAGAAATCTGAACCCATCAGCTTCATATCCTACACACAAACGCACACACACACACACACACACACAGTAAACCAATGGCAAGTAACCTGTGGCACTTCAGCTGTTGTAACACTACTTTCATCATCCTCATCTGGCAGACAAACAGCTGAAATGATCAGAATTGTAGTGTAAAAACTACAGGAGGCAGCATATGAAGATGTAGTTGTCTCAAAAAGCCTTTCATGTCTCATCTACCCTCATCCATGTGGCTTTATTCTTAACAATGTCTCTTTCCTTCCAGCCATGTCTCTCACTTTCACACCATCCATTTTCCCCATAGATGTGTCTCCTCCTCACCACATCAATGTGTCTCTTTCTCACTCCATCCACGTATTTCTGTCTCACTCTCTCCATGAATATCGTTTTCCTGTCCATGTGTCTCTTTTTCCCTCCATTCACCTCTTTTTTTTCTCCCCATCCATGTCTATGGGCCGTATGTTCAAAGGGATAACGACAAAAAATTGTCGTATGAAAGACAAAAATAAGTAATTGTGTGCATGAACGACATATTTTCTATAGAGTATACGACAAAAAACTAGTAATGTCTGTTGTGTACGACACAACTCCGGAATTGACGGGCAAAGGGGCGGGGCAAGGACGTGGTTAAACTATTCTCCAGTTTCATATAGAGGAAAAGAAAATTTGTCGTAACTAACAACAAAAAAATGTCTTTCAAAAGACAAAATTTGTACATTAAGAAAAAGTGGAGGAAATGTGTTCTGAATGTGAGAATTTTTGTCTTTAGTTAAAACATTTTTGTCGTTAGTTTATAAAGACATTTCTGGCTTTAGTTAAGACATTTTTTAAGACATTTTTGTCATTAAGACTTTTTTTGTCATTACATACAACAATTTCAGTCAGGACAAACGATATATTTTCGATCACATCCAACACTTTCCGAAAATATTAATGATTCAAATGACATTGTACTTTGAAAATTCGTTACAAACGACAAAAGCTAATTGGCTATTTCTTTGAACATATGCCCCTATGTATTTGATAGCATACAGCTTTCTCTTTAGCTCTCCACCCAGTGATGATATGCCTGTGCTAGGCAGAGAGTCTCTGCAAGTCTGTCTGATATTAGACTCAGCCATTTCTGGAAGAGAATCAGGAAGTAACAAACTTTACTATCAGACAGAATTACAAAGACTCTCTGCCTATCTCAGTCATAGTGTCACTGGCCAGAGAGATGAAAGAGTGGAGTAGACTTTAAAAATAAAAGGGCATTTTATTAATAAATGGCAAACAGCAACCACCTCTCACTTAAACTACAGGTGCATTGGTCAATAGGTACTTTCAGCACTGAGTGCTTCTGTTCCTTACTGGAGTCCAGCACCAGTCTCCATATCCAGATATATTGGGCCCACATGTCAGAGGTGTGTGCCCCCAAAGCTCCTCTTAGAGAAGAAGAGCACACCTGAATGTGCCCGCCCAGTTGCTGAAGGTACTTTTTGTTACATGTTATGACTGACTGACCTCTATGCCAGTCACAGCAATAAAAGCTGACCTTGCATGCTCCTTTAAGAAGGGACACGAGTGGATACTGCACAGTTGTACTCCTCGGCACTTTGTTTGATAGATACTTTAATCTAGGTGGCTTTCACCACATCACATTTAAACATGATCTATGTCTATGAGAAGCATGGCACATATTTAAATATGTTGTGCTGACATCAGATAAATGAAAGTACCAAACTTTTGTCACCCGCTGAATTCTGCCACCTGAGGCAATATATTCAGTGCGTATATCTCCGGCAATCAATGGGGTTAATTCCTTGAATGATAGATGTTTCCACTTAATTTATGTTGTATTTGTTTACTCCAGAATAACTCCAAGTTGCATATTCTATATAATAAGTCGCTAAAGGTTTGTCACAATGCAGTCATGCACAGTAGAGATGGCTGCGGTCGCTGCAGTCAAGTGCAGTAGAGACTGCCCGTGACGCGGCTGATATGGAGAGGACCACGGTCTGAATTCGGAGTGCCCTTCTCCGTATAAGCCGTGTCACGGGCAGTCTCTGCTGCGCATGACTGCACCGCGACTGGCCGACTCTGTTGCCCGTGTACACGGGCTCTTCAACTAGTACATATATATAACAACTAAGCATTGCCAAACACCCTGTTGCATTTAATGGGGCTTTTAACCCCTTGAGTGCCAGATAGGTGTCCATCGTATCTCTTCTAGCAATCACAGGGTTAAAAATACTATCTAAATCAATGGGAAACTTTATTTTTTCACTACAATAACAGCTGGTTTGCCCCATAATTGCACTACTAAGGCCTAATATATATTTGTGCTCATAGAGTGGCAGGTGCCAATCCAGAGCTCGCTACTGATCTTAGTAATCAACTATTGTGATCATACTCAATAATGGGGAAACATGAGAGTACAATACTGTTTTTTGGATTATCATTTTACAATATATTACAATATTGTGAACTATTGTTCTGCAACACAGCACCTTTCTATTATCCTACAGTTTATACTTACATCTGTATTCACAATTTTACCTGGAAGAGACACTACTTTAATTTCCATGTTGTCATCATATTCAAGCATGCTCTTATGAAAGGAACACTAATACTGAACAATAAAAGTGGATTATGTAATTTTAAAATGGATCTGTTATGTAACAAATAGGTAATTTTGAAAGAGCTTTCAAAATCACTTATATTTATGTTAGCCATTAATAATTTTTTTTAATTTAAAAGTATAGTTTACGGCATATTTGCTTTATTTTGTTCAGTTTATGCACAATAGACTGGCTGGCATGCCTACCACACACTAAAATTCCACACTGCTCTCTATCCCAACTGCCACTCCCTGCCAACTACTACTAGCTAATTTTCATGAAATAAATCTAGATATCTCATACATTTTTTTTTAATAAAGAATGGCTAACATAAATATAGGTGATTTTGAAAGCTCTTTCAGAGTAGTTGTTTTTATTATGAGAGACAAGAGCTAAGGCAGTTAATTTATTTATATTAGTTCCCACAGCTCTTTTATTATCTCTTAGATTAATATTATTCTAGTATCTCAGCCCCTTTAAAGACAATACATCATTATAATTTCCTAGATGGGTATCAAGAGTGTTATGGTAAGGGAAATGGCAGAAATGGTTGTTCCCACAGAGGTTTTAGACCTCAGGAAAGAAATTGATTCGTTTTACAGATACTAGCATGGAGTACAGAGTGTTTAAGAGTATATGTAATCATTATACTTACAAAATGAAACTGTATTTTGAATTTGAATATATATTAGCTCAGAAATTCCTCACTCAGGATCTGCTGTCCCATACCAGATCAAAGCTATAGCACCCTACTAATGAGAAATTATTGCTGCTGTTGAGCAGATGACTATGCTCGAGTTGGACAGTAGTCATCCATCAGTTGTTGCTAGACTACAGCTCCCATTGGCTGGCTGAAGATTATGGGAATTGAAATTCAACAGCATCTGGAGATGAACAACAGAGTTCATATTCATGAGAAGAGATGCACTAATAGATAATTGTCTGATAAAAGTGAGACATTATCTAAAGTGATAAATGCTACTATTTCTCGGTTATTCTATAGAACCCATGCACTAAGATCTCTCAAGTCAAAGCATGCACTCAATAGAATAACATAGAAATTGGAGAGTTTATTGAAGATATCTCATGGCAGTATATCCATGCGGTTGAAGTGCCTTGTCCTAGGAATGGAACACATAAAGCAATCTATTGAGGTGTTATCTCTCTTTTTATTCATTTAAATGTTAATCCCTTTAAAGTGTTAGTAATGTCTAACATTAACAAAACCTAATATTATATTAAAAAAATAATCTTACTGGGACAAGTTCGATCTCTCAAAACTTTATGGTTTGAGAGATATAAGCGCTTAAAGTTACCACCTCCCTCCCCTTTTCCAGATGTCAGCATCTAGCTGTCGTCATGAGATCCTGGTCCCAGACCGGCCAGCGGCTCTTCAGCAGAGCTGAATGAGCGATATTGAAAAATAAATACTTCAGTGGAAAGGTCTGCAAAGTGTGCTTGCAAACCAAGCACACTTTGTAGACCGTTCCAGTGAAGTATCTGTTTTTAGATATCGCTCATTCGGCTCTGCTGAAAGCTGCCTGAGTCCACCTGAGTTGCACGACTCAAATCCATTGCTGACAGCTTTATAGCTCGTCAGCAAAAGGGGAAATTTTAAGTGCTTATATCTCTCAAACCATAAATGTTTGAGAGATCAAACTTGTCCTAGTAAGATTATTTTTGAATACCTACAATATTAGGTTTTGTTAATGTTAGACATTGCTAACCCTTTAAAGGGTTAGTAATGTCTTAATGATATAAAAAGTAATATTGTAGTGCAGAAAATAAGAAATCCAAAGGTGCTATACCTATCTCTCAAACCTTTATGGTTTGAGATATAGAGCTTTCTAAAGTTTCCCCCTCCCTGATATCAGCTGTAAGCTGATAGCAGGAGATCCTGGTCTGGGGACCGATAGGTGGCTCTTCAGCAGAGCCGAAACAGCTCTAATGTAAAATAAATACTTCATTGGAACGGTCTACAAAGTGTGCTTGCAAACCAGGCACACTTTGTAGACCGTTCCAGAGAGTTATTTCTTTTTCATTTGCACTATTTCGGTACTGCTGAAGAGCCTCCTCGAGTCGGCCTACTCGGATCTCCATCTGTCAGCTTTACAGCTGACATCAGGGAGGGGAAAAATTTATGGTTTGAGAGATAGGAATAGCACCGTTGGATTTCTTATTTTCTGCACTACAATATTATTTTTTACTTAATTAAGACACTACTATCCCTTTAAGCAGCAGATTGGTGAACAAATCATATCAATCACTGCGAATGTCTGGAACTGGCCAATGTGCATATTTTAATTGGCCCTATGCACATTAGCCAGGTGTGTCTGGAAAAAAAACACTTTTGCTAAATTCATCAAACTAATGTTGCATACCCTATCCTAATCAGTACCCTAAACTCTCATCTTATCGTTAACTTCCTTGTACTATGAAGGGAAGAAGCATACTAGGAGACAATTGTTGAGAGAGGTTAGGATCCATGGGGAAAGGGCATGAAGGTAGACAAAAGTGAGTGTGAGAGAATGTGAATATGTGGAGTGGAAGGAGTGATGGACAGAGGACATGATGAGACAGGAAAGAGAAGAAGAAGCACTGAACGATAGAGAGAGGTGTAGGTAGAATGAATGAAAGGTTAAGTGGAGGCATCTGGGGAGGGAAGGAGGTGAGGAGAAGATAGGGTCATGTGGGTGGAAGTACAGCAAGGAGTTAGGTGAAGAGGAACATTTAGTAAGAGTAAAGGGTGGAAATGTCATGACAGTGGGAGAGCAAGCAAGGGGAAAGTGCATGAAAGCTATTAATGTTTTTTTTAATCTTTTGTTTGATAATTGGATACATAATAGTGCACAATGTGGGTTATTATTATTCTTTTAGTTATAAAGTGCCAACCTATTACCTGAAGCTGTACAAAAGGGATAATATGCAACCAATATAACGTAAGTTCAAAACAAGTGCAGAGAGGGCCCTGCTTGTTTGACCTTACAATAGAGAGGGAGTAGCGGGCAAGAGAAACATGAGGTATAGGTAGGTGGTAGCATTACACAGTTGTTGTACTTCTTCTTAAAGGGAAACTGACATGTTGTATAGAGTTCTTTTATAATTGCCACTATTTATAATTAAAATTAAAGTAAGCATTACAGCAGGTGAATTCTTACCCAGCAGCTGCTCCTCCTCCTCTATCAGTACATTCTGCTGAGGAATGCAGGCATGCTCTCACACACCTTGTATTAACCCTTTCTGTGCCAGAGAAGTATCCAGCTCATTGCATTTTTATTTAGTATTACAGACATTAATGTTACCAAAGAAGGCAATAGGTGTCTATGTTATTTTGATAAAGCTAAAAAGCTTCTAATATACAAAACATGATTTTGCCATTTAAAATGTATTTTGCGCAGTGTGCTAATTAATAGTGTGGACAAATTTCTCTCATGCCATTTTGTTACTTCTGATATTTATGCACTCTGAATTTTTTTTCTGTGGTAAATTTTATTCGCAAAATGTAATATTGATAAATAGTGCAAACAATAAATGGCAGTCATAACGTAACCCTTTAAGCACCACAGGGGTGCGCATTGCACACTCCTTTGGTCTTTAGAGAGTTAATATGTTTGTTTTTTTAGAACACTCCAGGAAGATTAAAAGTCTCCACTATAAATATGCTTTGAGCACAGATACTACAAAAACAAGTAATTGTATGGATATTAGATGAAACGTATTCAACTCACTCACAAAAAGAACAATCATTTAAAGTTGTATAGCTGAATGCATTAGTGGAATGTATTGGATTCCATTAGCTGTGGCAGCAATCATGCAGTTCAAAGCACTTAAACTGTGGTAAAACCCAACATAGGATCTATTAGCATATACCATTTAATGTATACACCTAGAATCACCATCTCCAGATACTGGAAATTCATGTTTTCAAGTGCTTTTTATAACTTAAAAAGTATGAAAAAAGCTTTTACATTAAAATATTTCAAATTCTACTTTATTTCACATTAATATTTTTGTGACTCAAAATTGCGTTCAAGTTTTATGGGTCGCTTGTCATGTAGAATACATTACATCAATTTATTTAACTTATATATTTATGTCTTGAATACTAGGGATGTAGCATCCATGGGGTTAAGCATTTATTTTCAAGGTATTCTGAGTGCCAAAGGGAGTGTCCGGTAAACTGCACTCAAAGGGTTACATTATCATTTTTACTTATTTTTATTTTACTGTGACCTTCGATGGGCTTTGCCACATCATGAACCCTATATTAAATGTAACGTACCTTCAGATAATTTATCATTTTATTTACCATTAAGGGCCTCATGCACAAAAGAAATTCTGGGTCAAACAAACTTCACCATAGGGGAAAGAGTATTGAAACGGAATGTTTAACCCCGTGAATGGTACATATGTATCCAAAATTCAGTGAAGCACATTTTAAATCAATGGTAGTTTGTGGAATTTGTATTTGCCCCCTACTCTGCAAATGGTTTAACCCAGATTGGTCTCATTTTCTTTTGTGCATAAGGCATAAAGGGACTTATTCAGGGAGCTAAAGATGAGCAATTCTGAGACAAATCAACTGTGCCATAGGGGATACATTTAACCCTTTGAATCTGAGAGCAATGCAAAGCAAATCACTACATACTACTGTGGCACTCAAAAGTTTAAATTGCAAAACGTCCCATTACTGTTAAATGGATCTTTTAACCTATTGAACACTTTGTAATATATTGGATACCTCTCTAGCATTCAAGGGGTTAAAATCCCATGAAAAAGCTAGATCTTCTCTAGCCCTCAAGGGGGGTTATTCACTAAGGCGTGATAAAGAGGTGATAAAGTGGAGAGGACTTGTCCATTGATATCATTTCTCCAGTTCCTATGTTATTCTATGGAGCCTATTCACTAAGATCACCAAGGTGGAGAAATGTGTAGGCTCCATGGAATAAAAGAGGAACTGGAGAAGTGATATTACCACATATCATCTCTTTATCATTCCTTAGTGAATCTCCCCTAAGGAGCCCCATTCCAAACAATGGGAATTTTCATTTGTCCTCATTGGTCTTCTTTCCTTCTGTATATGACCCTATGTATAAAAAATCAATTGCAGGGCAAAACAATCACACCTAAGGTACTAAATAAAACATTTAATCAATTTCAATTAATCAATTGATACATACGGTGCAATCTTTTCGCCCCAGAAATTGCCACGTTTTTGCCTTATGACATAGTGTGTACATTTCTTGCTGATACTTTGCTCCTGTTTTGCAAACCAACTAACATGGGGAAGATTATAACTGAACATGAACTTAAATGCTTTAGAGGGCTCCAACAATAGTGGAGAAGTTTCTGCATTAAAGGGGTTTAAATGAATTGTGGCAATGTTGATGAATCCCTCTATGGTACAGCTGGTTTTCTCTAGAACTGAACCTGTTTAGCTTACTGAATTCAGCACTTTGTCAATTAACCTTTTAAGTTCAAGAGAGGTATCTAAAACAAATGCATTGGATAACCCTCTGACACTCAAAGGGTTAATTGTGTCTGGTTTTTTGTGTGTGTTTTTTTTTTTTTTTTACAATTCATTTACATTTCTGCAGTGTTTTTTTTTCTAACAAGATAGGGCTCATTGCACAGCCTGTATTCATCCACTGATGAACAATAAAGCATTCTAATGCTTGACATGACTGATAACTGCCCACATCCATACTTTATCCCCTCTTGCTTTTCCCACAGTTCCTTTTTATTTATTTATGTTTCCTTATAAACCATACCCCAGAGGATTCAGTTTTATATTGGTAACAAAACATTTTTGTATATGATGCAGATTACTCCTAGACCTGTTTTTTCCTCTAATTGGAAGCTAAATATTTGGTATATTTGTGTTAAGAATATTTGCTAAAAACAAATGAAAGAGAAAACATAAAACTATCACTTATATTGGTTACATAACTGACTCCATGACAGGGCCATACATCAACTGGGGAACTAAGGTAACGATGTTGCAGTTCACTGGGGACTGATACAAATGTGAGCAAGTTGCACATCCTACAGCAGAAGTGGTCAATTGTTGAATCTCCAGCTGTTGGGGACTGCAACTTCCATCATCTAGAACAGTGGTTCTGAAGGTATTTTTTCTGGTGGCCGCCAATGCGGCCACCATCATGTCCTGGTGGCCGCATTGTGGCCACAGCCATGTCGTGGTGGCCACACTATGACATTACATGCACAAATGGTACAAGTATGTTAAGACATACGAAATTGCATATAAATTAGTGCAACAACAATAAATGTACATCATATTACAATTTAAACATTCCAGAAAGAAATCACATAGTATTAAAAAACACCACATAAAAACTGACCAGCACATAAAGCTGCATTCTCACACTATTGCTTTAAATAAAACATGGCTAACAAACATGTATTTTAATATGAATGCTTTTATCCAATGCAATATGTTGGATACATTTCTGGTACTCAAATGGTTAAAAACACCTATTTATTAAGAAAGTGACAGTTCCATTGTAAACCAGTATAAAAATGCATTTTTAACCTTCGGGGCTTACACCTGGGTGCACCCCTGGAAATGATATTTTCAACTGTTTGACCAGGTAGAAATGACCCTTCTGATACATTTTCATTATCTGTCAGGACCTCTGACGTTACTGACAGTATCCCCCTGACACAGTTATTCCTGACAGACTCAGCTGGAACCCAGTGAGTAATCAGACAGTCATCCTCCAGATTTATACCGATAACAATGACAGTTTTCATTTCACTGGGACTGATGGGACTGTAGATTTCACCATTAACATCACCAACTTTTGTCTTTAAAGTTAGGTACCATTAAAGTACAACTCAATTCTAATTGGATTTATATAATTCCCTCAAAGCTTCTCTAGTATACAATTAACCCTTGGATGTTAGAGGCCTCATAGTAGATTGGGGACCTTTGTGACAGCCAAGGAGTGAAAACAACACGTCCCTGCACTCGGCATTTTGGAATCTAACACACATAGCAATAGATAGCAAAATCCTACCATTCTTGTTCAGTGTTTTAACTGCTTGAGCACCAGAGGGGTGAACAACACATTGCTAAGCAATGAACTGCACTCCCTTCTGATCCTCAAGGGGTTAACACAAGTAAGCAATTTTCCTTTGAACTGAAGGTCAATATAAATTACAATCCTGTTGTAAGGACCATTACTACACCACATGGAATGCAAACAAAATACAATGGATTCAGATGTGACTTTTAACCCCTTGGATGCTTTCTAATGCATTGGGGACATCTCCATCATTCAAGTGGTTATTTTTTTTTAAGTATTCTGCAATTATTTTGCCTTGCTTCACTTTTCTCCTTACACATACACTTACATATTTTCTGCTATGCATTATCCAACAATCCGACATGATTAATAAAAACCAGTATGTACTGGCTGCACTGTGTGTGTCTCATTCAGGTTCAGCACTCACTCTCACTGATCCCAGGACCATCTGAGGTTGAGGCTTAGGGGAGAGACTACGGCAGTGACTCACACTGCCCACCTCACACTGAATTGAAGGGGTTAAAGCCACATGTAAATCAATGGGGAGTTTTAGGAATTTTTAGTTCATCCCTATGGTGCAGTTGGTTTGCCCTAAAATTAATCCTCTTTTCATTTGATCATAAGGTCCAATAATATTAACTGAAAATTACAGAGATTTTAAATGAGAAAAGATATAGAGGAAAATACCCCACTGCATTCAACATTATTGTGAGATGTCTCCAGTTATAGACTACAGTGTATAATAAAATATATAGATACACTGGGTTCCTATATGAAGAACTCATATCTAGGTAAGTCCTTCTGTTAACCCTTTCAGCACTAGAGGGGTGTGCAACACATTGCAATCAATATTCTATATATTCATTTGATCTTCAGGGGTTAAAGAAACTGAGCCACTTATATCTACAGGTATGAGTTCATAAACACAAAGACCAAAATGATCAATTCTGGAGAAAAGCAGCTGCAAAATACACGACGATACTTTAGACACATTTCTTGCTTTCAAAAGGTGTATGTGCCTCATTTAAATGAATGACAATTTTGAGAATGTTTGTTTCTCCTCTGTGGTGCAGTTGCTTTTCCCTGGAATTGTTTATATTTTCTTTGTGAATACTGCCCATAGTCTCTTTTGTAACCCCTGAACCCTTCCTAAGATATAAAAAGAATCCCACTTACAAACATCCACAAACATCCACTGTATTAACGCTATGAATCGTACTGCAGCTCTACCTAATATCGAATCAACCTATGCTATTGCCACTCTTAACACTTTAACCCCTTAAGGACTAGCTATCTGGGAAGGGAACTTCCCTTAAAGGATGGTAATATTTCATTTTAAACTCAGCTCAGTTCATTCAACAGAATGCATATTACTGATGCTGATGCTCTTATTCTTCAAAACGGTTACGATGTAATTATATGCTGAAGTTCATCCCTGATGCCCCTTTTGCTGATCCTAAGCCACCTCCCTTCAGCTCTGAAGTCTGGTCTGTTGACAGACAGATCACAACAAGGGACGATCTTCCCTCAGTCAGTAGAAGGAAAAACCTGCCCTCCTTGTAATACTAACTGAAGATTGTCTCTCATTGTGATCCGCTGTCGGATCTCAGACTGAAATGCTTATGTCGGCAAAAGGGGCATAAGGGATCGACTTCAGCATATAATTACATCGTAACTAAACAGTTTTGAAAAATAAGAGCATCAGGCAGCAGTAATATTCATTCTGTTGAACGATCCGAGCTGCCTTTAAAATAAAATATTACTATGCCTTTAAGGACAGCTCTGAAGTTGATCAGCGCTCTGTTACACGTGACTGATGACATGTACCGGAAGCAGAACGGGGAGAGAGACCGCTCTATTCGTGGAAAGATCAATTTCCAAAACTGCCAGTATGTGACGTGCCACAACTGTCACTGTTCCTTTAGGAACGTTTACCAGTGATGCTCCTGATATGTCACCGGTCGTTAAAGGGTTAAAGAACAGAGGGGTGTACAATACATTGGGAACCAATGCATTGCACACCCCTCTGATCCTTTAAGGGTTACCTACAGTGAAATAACTAAGCATCACAGTGGAGCTATATGCATGTACTCAAACACATACACATTGAAGCTGATGTACTCTGGTCCTTAGGGGTTAAGCCACAGTAAAAAAATAAATAAAAAAAAAACTAAGCAGTACAGTGGAGTTTTAAACGTGTATCAATACACATCTGCATTGACGTTGCTGTACATTGGTCCTCCATAAAGGGTTAAGCCACAGAAAAAAAAAAAAGTTAAACTAAGCAGCAGAGCGAAGCATTATATGAATCAATACACATTAATACTAATGTACTGAAGAACGGGGCAGATATAGGGCAGATCAGCAGCACCGTAGGGGGCAAATAACCATTACATTAGATGGAGCTTTTAACTCTTTTACTGCAAGAAAGATCTTTGCAATATGATGGAGCGCTCTCTCTAGCATTCATAGGGTTAAAAGCCCTGTTAAAATTGATGGGAATGCTTATTTATTATCTATAGTACGGCTGGATTGCTCCACGTCAGTTTGCAATGTGTTGGGAGGCCTCTAGAATTCAAGGAGTTAAAAGCCCAATTTAAATTAGTGCACTTGTGGGAATATTTATATGTCTCTTAATGTGCAGCTCGTTTGTTCCAGAATTGTTCCAGTTTTTCTTAGTATACCAGCCTCAGTATAGCCACATATATTAACCCCTTGAGTGCCAGAGAGGCATCCAACCCACTCCAGCACACTCAGACATATATAAAGTATAAATGTACATGTAGGAAAGGAGGATAGCTGTATCCATGTATCAACACACACACACAATGAGGCTGAAATTCTGAAAATTGGGCAAATCTGGGGTAAACCAACTGCAACGTAGGGACAATTAAACATCCCCATTAAACCGAATGAGGCTTTTAAATCTTTGAATAGTAGAGAGGTCTCGAAAACATTGCTTCACAATGCACTGTGGAGCCCTCTAGAATGCAAGGGGTTAAAACACCATTTAAATCAGTGGACACATTGGAGCTTGTAGTTGGTTTGCTCTAGAATCTCTTCTTTTCTTCTTATCAAATCAGCCTCAGTACATGAATATATACAATATATATGTAAGAATATGTTAGCAAAGGTTTGTGTATTTCTTGGATTCTGCACTAAGGCTCTGGATAGAACCAGCTGTCAGCAGTAGTGATGAATGAATGTGAAAGTCTCTGCTAATACAATATTTTATAACAATGGATATTTTCCATTTCTAGGAGCAGAGCTAAGATTGGAAGCGAACGTTGGGTCAGTGCTGATGTGGTAGAAGCTTGCTGCACTGCACCAAACACACTGAACATGCAGCACTACGCAAAAATAAGCAGCAATTGCTACTGGAAGCAGGCTGAACATAAACGTGCACTGGACAGCGCTTCTGTACATGGAACCAGACTAGGGAACTCACAGTTCTTTCACAGAGATGGCAATAGAACAATCATTACTGAATAGAGAATTACAGAAATATTACCCTATCTGCAGAAGCACGTGAAACATTATAAAGCTTCTATCAGAGGTTTAAGCAAACAGAGGTCTGGAATCTAAAAATAAATGGAGAATTTTTGGAGAAAACTAACTGCACGATAAGGAACAAAATAAAGTACATAGTACATAAATTTCCATTGATTTGAATCAGACTTTTAACCCTTGAATGCTAGAAATCCCACACAATGCATTGGAGACCTCTCTACATACCAGGGAATATTCTCATCCCCAGCCCCCAGAAAACCAAGAAGGACTAGGGGTGGGATTGTCTAATATGCATCATAATGTGGGTGGAGTCAATTGGGCTGGGCAGGAAGGCAAGGCAGAGTTTGCACTAAAAACAGGTGCAGAACAGGGTGGAACGGGACAAGGAAAGTGTGTAGGGTTACTGGCAACCTATATAAACCTCTACTGTCAGAGACCTGGAAACTATGAAAAACAGTCTCTGGGGCAGATCTGGAAAATTCCCAGGTATGCTTCTCTAGCATTCAATGACATAAAAGCCCCATTTTAAATTTATAGGAATTATTATATGTCTGCCCCAGCAATGACGTCAGCTCCTCTTAGTACACCAGCTGCAATATGTATTTACTTTAAGCTTAAAGGGGATAACTCTTTATAGGACCAGGGCAGTTAATTTATGGACCTCCAGCTGTTGGTGGCTACAATTCCCATTATCCTTAAGTAGCTGTTAGTGGTGGCGTTTCTTTAAATCAATGGGAATTTCAGGAAATTGCATTTGTCTCCCTCCAGTGCAGTTGGTTTGCACCAGAATTACTCAGATTCCTCTTACTACATTGAACGTATATATTAAAGGAATAGGAACACTTAAAAGTAATAAAAAATACATGTTGTAAGGTTTATCCTCCTGAGTAAAACAAGCGTACTCCCACTGCTGAAAGGTGTTTTATTCAAAAGTTATTACAGCTCAGACATGAATATTTTATGTGCAATATCACAGTGGCCTGAAACTGTACAGTGACACTGTTGCTACACAATCCAATGCAGGTTTATGGTCAGCTGACCAGAGTTGTCCATAGGGTTGTGTATTAGCAGCGCCACTGTATAATTTCAGGCCATTGAGATACTGCACCTTAAACACTGAATTTGAGTTGCAATAGTCTTTGAATAAAAGACGTCTCAACAGTGGGAGTACCCTTGTATTACTCAGAAGTATAAATCCTACAGCATACATATTTTCACATATTAAGTGTTACTATCCCTTTAAGCAGCATTTCATGCAAGGTTTCTTACAGACGATATATGTAGTTCAAGGGTACAGATTAGCTCAAAATAGCATATTCAATATCTTAACCTTTTGAGTGCCAGATAGATAGGCATTGCAATGCATTGAGTACACCTCTGGCACTCAAAAGGTTAACCTCTTCAAGACCAGGACCCCTATGGTCCTCAAAGGGTTAAGGTGTGAGATGGAGAAGACCATTAAGCAAAGTGATTGTGATGCAAAATCTTGGAAAAGCTCCAAAAACATAAATAAAAAAATGTGTTCTCTTATTCTCCTCTTCTTTGTACAAACATATAGTTCGTTCTGATCCAAAATGCTCCATTTTTTATGCCGGCTGAGGGACATAGAATTACAGGTGTCTGCATATTTTTATTTTGAAAACATTCTAAAGAAAGGCAGCACAGGAATAATTTCCCAATAATGTAGTTTTAAAATATCCGCAGGAATAAGGCTGACAAAAATAGCAATGTGTGTGTCATATATAATTATTTTTGTCCAATGGTTTTTACAAAATGAGGTTGGTAACTGCTATAGCTCCAAATCCAGAAGACAAACAACAGGGTGGAATGAATGTGTTTCAGTCCTGTAAAGGGCTTCCAAGCATGAGTCTGGCTATCTATGAGGACTATGCATATCAAACGTTGAAGCCAGTGGCTCATGACACAGACTTACTGGTTTGCGTTACCCTGCAAACTGAGGGGGTAGTTTTTGTCCCCCCCCCAAAAAAAAAAAGACATTCTGAGGCAGTGCATAACATTGATTTTTTAGTAATCAAGATAGTTGCCCTTTAATGCAGCAGGCTCTTTCTATTTATTCTGTGTATGGAACTTGAATCAACAATTACATTTTCCCTTTCTTCCACTTTCATGAATACGGGTGCCCTCTACCTTTAGTCTGTAACACAGTCTATTACTCAGACATATTGCTAGGTATTGGATGAGGGCTCTCCAGGCCTGTGTCTCATATTTAAATCCCTAAATGATCTTGGCCACCCTGGACATATAATGGTGATAAGTGTACTGAACTCCATAATGTTAATGTAATGTAATGCTGTGCTGATCAATAGAAAATAGATGTCCCCAATACAAGTGAATTAATGCCTTGTAACTACATACCTCCCAAATATCCCTCTTTAGGAGGGACAGTCCCTCTTTTAGACTCAAATCCATCTGTCCCTCTTTCCCACCCTGATGTCCCTCTTTGCTCTACAGCAATAAAACTCACATTAATGTTAGTTTAAATGTCAGTACATGTGTTTATAAATTAGTCTGTGTAAATATAACACTTTGGTCTTGTTATAAATCATTTATTAGTTTACACAAGGAGGTGTCAATAGGTCATGAAAATAGTGTCCCTCTATGGCAATTTGAAATGTTGGGAGGTATGTAACCATGGACAATGATTTCAGATAATTGAATTATTTTTGGTATCTACAATATAGTCGGATCAACAGTTGCCAATACCAAAGTAAATAAAACAAGATATTTTCTAATCCAAAGTGCTCTAAAGATGTTGCCAGCACACCACTGCACAATATGGTGTAGACCTTGCTGCACCCAAGGCGCTAAATAACATGAATATACGGTGAGCTCTGTTTCTGTACCAGATGATCAGCAAAGATAGCAACATAAAATCTGACTGCAGGTGAGAACTAACAGACTCATCAACACCGACTTCTCTATTAACCCTTTGGATGATAGCAACATTTCCAAACCATTGTTTTGTGATGTGCTGGAAAGCATCCAAGGGGCTAATCCTTAGATTTAGTTCTTGCTTACATCAGCATTAACCCTCTGAATGCTAGAGGGGAAGGAGATGCAGTGCTCCACAATGAATTGTCTACCCGTCTAGCATTCAAAGGGTCCCTCTAGGTTCACACAACTTTAGTGCAGCATTTTTAACCATGTGCTAAAAGCACCTATTTGAACCATACCGCTTCCCATGCTGCTCTTCACACTGGGTATTTTTGCTAGAGCGTGACACACCAGAGCACTCTGAAATGAAGCAGGTATCCAAGTTCCAGCATACCTGATCTACAGGTTTATTGGGTCACATGTAAATCATTCACATGAGCATTACTGGAGGTTGAGGTGATCTCTGCAACCTAAAAGACTTGGCATCAGCCAATCATATATGTCTGACACCAACATGGGTTGCTCTTCCTCCACACCCTGTATCAAGACGAACACCAGGAAATGCAGGGCACTGGGAGGCTTGAGCTACACTGCAGATCATTCCAATCACTTGAGTGAGCATAGCCTTAAAGGGATAGTAATGATTAAATGTTTCCTTTTTAATAAAATATTTTCTGTATATTTTTAAAGGGACTGGTCTTAACCACTCTGTCCAAAGTTGTTCATTATTTAAATATGATTGTTTTAAATTATCCCTGATCTTACCCTACCAGGCACTATCTTTCCTGAGAGGAAAAAAAGTAAGATTTTCCTCGCATCTCTACTTATGACAAGTAGAACATACTAAATTATTTAATTCACAGGAGAGGTCTTATTTCAAATGTCATGTATGATTTGATATAGAACATTGTTGTCTAATTTCATACTACAGCAATATGCTATTAATCTATCTCTTCTAACAGTATCCAATGTGCAGATGGTCCTACAAAAAGAAGCAGAGCCACTTGATACCACAATATGCCAGTTGTCACAGTAGTTGTGGAACTGTTCCTAGAAGGGAAATTTAAATCACAACATGATACAGATCTGTGCAGTGAAACCTCATGCTAACATATAGCTCTGGTAAAGACAGTACCAGATGATATAGCAGGCTGGCTCCTCTCAGGTGCACTAAAAAGAAGCCAGGAGCATTTGGATGCAAAATAATATATGCGCTAAGACTTTGTCCTAACTTATAGGTGACATAACATTTGGTTCTGGACCAAATAAAATGGGACTTTAAATGGACAGTAAAAACATATTATGAAAATAATATATATGTTGTAGAGTTTTTCCAGTTTGGTAAAACAAAGTTTCTACCTTTTCTGCAAGATGCTTCATGAGGTGGTTGAAGAGCTGAATTGTTGACAGCAGGAGTTTAACCCTACTAGGACTAGACAAGAGAGTGTGCAGCACAGTGCAAAGCAATCTTTTCTTTAAGAAAGATGCTACAGCAATCATATGTACCAGTCAATCCAATGACAAAGGCAATGTATACCATACATTGCTATCAGTGTTCTCTGCCTCTCTCTTCCTCACAGTGATAGTGCGGAAGAGATAGGCAGAGAATACACATCCCCAGAGGGGGGAAGGGGCACAATGGAGGACAATATTAATTAAGTTAAACGCGATGGGGGCAGAATTAGAGGAAGAATAGTTTTGTTCTCATGATGACCTACTGCCACCTCTTTAAATTAACAATTTAGGGTAAGACAAAAGTAATTTATTTACACAGCCTAATTTATAAACACATATAATGACGTTTACAAAAAACAATAACGTGAGTTTTATTATTGTGGAGAAATGTAAAACACACACACCACACAGTCTGATCTCCAAAAAAGAGGGACACCATTAAGTGAAAGAGGGACATAGGGATTTTCACCTAAGAGGGTCAGTTCACAGCTTTTATCCAGTCCGTATTAAAAATGTAATAATTGAGCACAAATTATGACTAGAACATCTATAAAAAGTTTTTTCCCCTTTTTTCTTATATTTATTAATTTTGTTGAATGAAAAGTGGGTTATACTTATACATGTGGTATGAAAATAAAGGCCTACTTATGCTTAAAAAATGTTTTTTAGTTTGCGTGGATGAACTAAATATATTTTAGATAAAATATGTTTAAACATAGGAATACTACATTGGCCAAAATTCTGTGGTCCTCTAGTGAAAAAATGGCTGTAACGGATTAAGAAAAATGAGGGAGATATATAAAAGTGGAGTTAATGGAGAATAAGCATTAAAGTGGCTGTAAGACTGTTGCTGGTAGTTATGAAAGTATTAAGAACAGTTTAGGACCATATAATGCCATGTAGTACATTTTTTTATGAAATGGAGTAAGGAAGTTCGTAAAAAGTGGACAGCGAATTTATAAAGAAATTATTGCGTCAATTTAGCTACATATTTTTATGCAAATATTTGAGGCGATGTCTGAATATGTTAGAAATAGCAATATTCATAATAAGGAATAAAGATATTTTATAGATCCATTTGTAAAAACTAACAAGGACACGTTTTATAAATCTCCCACAGTTTTTTAATAGTGCCTCAAGTTGTGATACGTTTGGATTTTATTGAAGAATATATGGCGCGATGCAAGAAACGTTTGAATCATATAAAGACATTTTTGTGCGCAGATAGATTTTGCGCATGTTCTAATCCAGGAAGCTAAATACCGAACGCTTCTTGAATTGCGCATAAAAATTTCAATTTTACGAAAACAGTACACAGACGTATAAATTAATTTGCAATAGCAGTTCTTGCATTAGGCACATTCACTTTTCCACTCACACAGATTCATTAATATTAGCCACACCCACACAAAAAATAAATATACATAGCCATTCTCTAATCTTGAATTTTCATGCCTTATTCAACAAAATCATGCGCAAACCTATTCCCTAGTGGTTTTCACATTACGCCAATAGTGTCATCCTCTTACACGTGCAAAGAAGATGCTTTGCAACATTTTGCCTGATTTTGTATGAATACAGAACTTATAGAATAGTTTTGCTCATCCTTGCACACAATATGGAATACTAACAGACTGGGTTAGTTACTGAGCTTAATCCTGTGAGTGCTTGAAGTGTGTGAACACATTACAGAGCAATGTATTGCATAACTGTCTTACATTCAAAGAGTTAAACAAGCTCATTGTAAGGACATTAATTCTAAGAGCACTACTCCCTGATGTCCTGCCCCAATCTGAAGGAACATAAGACAAGCAGGCATATATTCATTTAGTCCATCTGTAAAGTAGTTTTTCCAGTGTCCCGGTTCAAGATAGACCCTATGGACCATATCTTCAAACAAGTAGCGAAATAGCATTTGTCGTTTGTAACGACTTTTCAAAGTACAGTGTCGTTGGGATCATTAATATTTTCAGAGAGTGTCGGTTGTGACTGGAAATATGTTGTTTGTCCTGACTGAAATTGTCATATGGAATGATAAAAAAATGTCTTAACTAACGACAAAAATGTCTTAACTAAAGACAAAAATTCTCACATTCAGAACACATTCCCTCCACTTTTTTCTTAACGTACAAATTTTGTCTTTTGAAAGACATTTTTTTGTCGTTAGTTACGACAAATTTTCTTTTCCTCTATACGACACTGGAGAATAGTTTAGCCACGCCCTTGCCCTGCCTGTTTGCCCGTCAATTCTGGAGTTGTGTCGTACACAACGGACATTACTAGTTTTTGTCTTATATACTCTAAAGAAAATATGTCGTTCATGCATTCAATTACTTATTTTTGTCTTTCATACGACAATTTTTTGTCGTTATCCCTTTGAACATACGGCCTTATGACTTTCTTGGCTTTCTGTTGAATTTGCAGACTCACAGATACTTGAGAAATTCTGAAAATTTATTTTCAAAATTGCACCATAAAAAGCATCTTAATGTTCATTTCTGTCCAGGAGTGACAGCCCAGGAACCCAGGCATTGGGAAGCATTTCTTTAGGCAGAACTGCTATACACCATAGAGGGGTAACACACAGGCTAATTTGCTTGGTGATTCTCAACATTCGCATGTGGTCCCTGCTTACAAACAACACATGTACCATATATTACAGTGAGTGGGGGAAATGTACAATAACACAAGCACAGCTTCACTATCACTCAACTTAAACTACAGAGGTTTCATGGCAGACACTACATTGCATAATCTCTGTAATGCATAGCAGCAGACAAACTCCTCTGTAGTTAATACTTTAACCCTTTAAGAGGACCAGAGGAGTGTGTAACACATTACAAAGCAATGCATTGCACATGCCCCATGTCCTTAAAGGGATAATACCAGTAAGCCCCTTATGCCTGCCCCAAAGGATTGGCAGGAAAATCAAGTTATTACCATTTCTACTGCATCTTGTTTAATACACTGAGTTAAATGATAAAGAGGTGATAAGATGGAGATGACTTCAGTGTTTTTCTATGAAGCCTATGAATTAAGATTTCTCCAACTTGAGGAATCTTAATGCATATGGTCCATGGTATAGCAGAGGACTTCGAGAGTTTATCATACTGGAGAGGTGTTCTCCCCTGTATCTCCTCTTTATCACCTCTTACTGTATAGCCCCCGTGATGATTCAGTTTATAGCCTATCAACAGCCAACTGGAATGCACCATCATGTACTGGAGAAGTGATATTAGTAGAGAAGTTATCGCCTCTTCATCAGCTCTTTATCACACCATAGTGCATCTCCCTCCAGGATATGGAAAGTTTCCTTATACTGGAGAAGTCATCTGCTCTCTACCATCACTTTGCATATCCCACAGCATATAAGAGGAAATGTGCACCATCCACTTATTAAACACAGCAAATGCATCATGCTGTCCTGGTAAAAGATGCACTGAGTTGTGATAAAGGTGAGATAAACTCTCCAGTGTGATAAACTCTTTAATTCCTGTATTATTCTACAGAGCCTATGCACTAATATCTGTATGACCTTAGTGTATAAGTTATCACCTCTCTATAACAACTTGGTGCATCTCCCCCCTCTGTGTGGAACGGAGGGAGCACTACAGGATCACAGTTCTTAGGCCCAGTTGCTATAGGGTCCCTGTGTGATCATCCCCGGCACACAAAATGAATCCAAGATTAATCTAAGACTTGCACATCTTCCTGGAATGCCCTTCTGCCATGTCTGCTTATATCTGATTCTCTTTGTTTTTGCTTGATTTTATTATGAAATATTTATCAGGGCTGTCAGTGGCATCTCAGTAGAAATCAGGCTTCACTTTCCAACTGCTTCTACGATATATAAGTCTTTAATATGTAATAGGCAAAGTCTTTCTTCTCTATTCTGAACACATTCACCCAAGACAGCAGAATATACAGGAAAATGAAGGCTCTATTTGCATGTTTACAGCTAAATATTTGGAGGTTTTGAATCAAAATGTAGCAGTTTGGGGTATAACTAATAAAGTGTGACTGATATTAATGAGCAAGATCCTTTATTAACAAATGGCCATATGTTCAAAGAAATAGCAAAATAGCTATTGTCGTTTGTAACGACTTTTCAAAGAACAATGTCGTTGGGAACATTAATATTTTCAGAGAGTACCGGATGTGATCAGAAATATGTTGTTTGTCCTAACTGAAACTGTTGTATGAACGACAAAAAAATGTCTTAACTAACGACAAAAATGTCTTACAAAATGTCTTAACTAATGATATAAATGTCTTTAAAAATGTCTTTACTAACGACAAAAATGTCTTAACGAAAGGCAAAAATTCTCACATTCAGAACTTCACATTCCCTCTACTTTTTTCTTAATGTACAAATTTTGTCTTTTGCAAGACATTTTTTTATTGTTAGTTACAACAAATTTTCTTTTTTCCTCTATACGACACTGGAGAATAGTCTAGCCACGCCCTTGCCCCGCCCCTTTGTCTGTCAATTCTGGAGTTGTGTCGTTCACAGCGGACATTACTAGTTTTTTGTTGTATACTCTATAGAAAATATGTAGTTCATACATTCAATTACTTATTTTTGTCTTTCATACAACATTTTTTTGTTGTTATCCCTTTGAACATATGGCCCAAAGACTCTAAAGCATTAACAAACATATGTGGCACCCAGGTCTACCCAGGTGCCGCACAGAGAAACTCATAAGACTGGGTGTGGGAGTGTCCAAATGGTGCACACTGGGCCTTATATTCAAAGGGATAACAACAAAAAATTGTCATATGAAAGACAAAAATTAGTAATTCAATGCATGAACGACATATTTTCTAAAGAATATATGACAAAAAACTAGTAATGTCCGTTGTGTACGACACAACTCCAGAATTGACAGGCAAAGGGGTGGGGCAAGGGCGTGGCTAAACTATTCTCCAGTGTGGTATAGAGGAAAAGAAAATTTGTCGCAACTAACGACAAAAAAAGTCTTTCAAAAGACAACATTTGCACATTAAGAAAAAAGTGGAGGGAATGTGAAGTTCTGAATGTGAGAATGTTTGTCTTTAGTTAAGACATTTTAAAGACATTTTTGTTGTTAGTTAAGACATTTTTGTCATTCCATATGACAATTTCAGTCAGGACAAACGACATTTCCAATCACAACCGACACTCTCTGAAAATATTAATGATCCCAACAACACTATACTTTGAAAAGTCGTTACAAATGACAAAAGCTATTTCGCTACTTCTTTGAACATATGGCCCTCTGTGTCATAATAGTGGAAGACTCAATCAGGGTATGTTTGCCTAGGGGGTCATATTATGACTTTTGCCCCCCCAGAAACATTTCTGCAGATTCTCCAGCCCACCATTCTCTCCAGCACTGCGAGTGCTCCATTTTAGTTAGTACCTGCATTTCCAGGGGGTGTATAGGATGCAGACTGCACAACTACCTCCATTGTATCTATAGGTTCTGAAAGATCATTCCTTTTATCCAGTGATTCTCAACCAGGGTGCCGTGGCACTTTGGTGTGCCACGGACATCGGCCTGGGGTGCCACGTGTTTTCTATGAAGACTAACAAAAAATGGACTTTTAAATAAAGATTTATAGAAATTGTTATGCACAATATGTTTAGTTTTCTAATTATGATTGGAAGACCTAACAATAACTGTATATTTATGTATTGTACCCTTCATTATGCCCTTGATAAATTACATTATATATGTTAGGGGTGCCCCGAATCTTCTCGATTACGTGTTTGGGGTGCCCCGAATCTTCTAGATTATATGTTTGGGGTGCCCCGAACAAAAAAAGATTGAGAACCACTGCTTTTATCACTGTCAGCAGACACCACAACCACTGTTGTATTAACTCTTTAACCCCTTGGATACTAGAGATGATGCTAATGGATTTCCAAGCAATGTGTTGGAGTTGTCTCTAGCATCCATAGGGTTAAGGACAAGATATATATGCAACATATTTCAAAGATGTGTTGATGAAAGGGTTAGGATCCCATTTGAGCCTAGTACGTGGCTGGTTGTCCCATAGGTGAACTATGGTTTCTAATGTATTGGGGGAGGGGTCGGCTGCCTAGCTTGCATGTTCCCTGGTGTATTGCATAGTTAAGTAATGCCACTGCTGGCACGTTTCTTAATCCTGTCAGTGCCAGTGGGATGTGGAGTGCATTTCAGAGCAATTCTGAGGCAAACCAACTGCACTTTAGAACAAAAATTGCATTTGATTTAAATTGGGCTTTTTACCCCTTGGATTCTAGAGGAATGTGTTGAATGGTTTAAAGTTCCATTTAAATTGATGCAAATGTGTACCCCATGGCATTAAAAATGTTTTTGAAGACTATAAAGACTGCACCATGGGGCATTTACTTTTGCTTGTCCCCCAGGCCAAATGTTGCCAGTCTACCCCTGGGGATGGCAGAGACAAGCCCAATGACAGGCTTTACTACAGGAGGTACAGTTGTGACAGACCTGTGTTCCAGAGGGCTGTTGCCTCTACACCTCCCTGTGTATGCCTTAACAGTAAATCATTTTTCTCCAAGACCCTATCTGGTAGTTGCTTGGCTAGTCCATGAGATGTGTAAAGTATGTGAGACAGTACAGAATACTGTTGCTACTAAGAAAGCATGTATCTGTCTTCACATGTCTCCCCTACCAATTTCTTCACCTGATGGTTGGTAAGTTCACCATAAATGCCCACAGTGCCCTTTTGAGTAGCATTCTGTCTGTCTTCGGATCTGTTCTGAATTTCCCTTCAGCTGCAATTCATTTTGGAGCATTCTTTTATGTGTGTTGTTATGATCACACTGGTCTCATGTAATTGTGTATTGATTTATTCTCTAATGAATGTATGCATTATTATTTATATATGACCATACATATACACAAATCTTTACAGAAATAATAGTTGTGGTACAGGCTTACTGCTGGGAAAGGGGAGTGAGCGATGAAGAGTGGTGAAAACCTACATGAATGAAAAATAGGCTTCTGGTAATGAGCCTGAATAGAGGGCTCACCTTAAAGGAATGAATAATGAAAGGAGTGTTGGAGTGTGGGGTTCACTGAGGGGCTGTACTGGAGGGTTTATAAAGGTCTCCAGCCCCTCCCACAAATTCAGGCAAGGCCTTATACTACTACAATACAAAAATAGAGTACAGGGTTAAGGGCATCAGGCTAAAGTGAACTCATTGCATTATTACTAGGGGAAGAAGATCAGCAAACAGAATCACATTGACAAAGGGACCCTGCCCCAAAGAGCTTACAATCGAATCAGTAATCATGGCAACAAATAGAGACAGTAGGAGGAGGAGGAGGAGAATTGCAAGTAAAAGGCTTCAGTAAAGGAAGTGCAGAATGATTCTTATGTGACTGTCAGTGTACACAAGAGGATATTGTTACTGAGATGCCTCTTTGAGCAGGTGGGTTTTCAGGAGATGCTTCAAAGTTATGAGTGTGGATGATGTACTTATGTACTGATAGACTGCCCTGCTGATCTAATGTCACAAATAATTTTATTACGTGAGATCAGCAGGAAATTGCATAATTACATGTGACCTGCAGGGCAGTACACAATTAACTACTTGTGCATTGCCCTGCTGAATCTGCAATAACTGTGCATTGTAAATCATATGTAATTTAATAGTGAATTGTTCTTCTAGTCTCATACAATTGTTGCTTGGCATTCTGGTTTCATTTAATACTTAGGAAGATTTAAGTCTATTGCTTTGCTGGTCTCATGTAATTCTCTTCTAGACATATGGAGTATTACCTTTGCAACTGGGTAACAATTTATCTCTGCTACAAGCAAGGTTTGTGAATCTGTTTCTTGCTCTCTGAAGATTTTGTCACAGTTTTGTACATGTATAGTCACTGGGACTGAGGGTGTATGGGGGTATGAGTAGGAGCAGCCATGGCTTCCCTGCATGTGGCTATTGTGTGTATGTGTGTTTGGTGGGTCATCGTGCTTAACCATTTGAGTTGCAGAGGGGTACAGAATGCATTGCTTTGCAATGCATTGTGAACCCCTCTGGCATTCAAAGGGTTAAACTGAGCTATGAGTATGTATGGTGGAGTGTGTCCATAGTGTGTGTATGTATGTATGTGTGTGTGTGTGTGTGTTCTTTGGGGGTCACCATGTGGGTGAGAGTATGTAGTGTCTATGACAGGCACTCTGCATGATGGGACACTGTGTGGTTGGACAATGTTTTGTGGAGTACCTCTGTGCAAAGCAGCACTGCAGCAAAAAATGTGATACAAATTTAACTGGGGAGTTAACATTTTATAGTTTTGTACTAGGAAACACACTACCTAGAAATGGACCTGCCCTCTGATTCGGGTAATAAAAGACAAAAGTCAGCTTTTATATCTTTTGGAAAAAAATATTTACATAAACATGAACAAACATATTTACATTGAAGAACAGTGTCACACAAATCAAAGGAGACCCTCTTGCACTCAAAGGGTTAATAAAGTTATTTACTAAAACAAACAAGCAAAGTAAGGAGTATAACAATGTTCTGTGAAACATAAAACACTCCTTAACCCCTTGTATGCTAGTGAGTTCTCCAACACGTTTAGAAGCAGTGCACTAGAGCACTCTCAAGCACAAAAGAACAGATGAGTAATTCTATAGAACAAGCCAACACCACCATTGGGGACAAGTACACATTCCTTTGGCTTTTAACCCCTTGAATGCTAGATAGATCTTTCTAACGTTCAAGTGGTTAAAAGTTAATTTTAAATCAATGAGCATTTGGGGATTTTTTTAGTTTCGCCCCTATGGTGGAGTTGGTTTGCTCCAGAAACACACATTTGTTATTTATATCTACATCATATAACTGGTTTAAGGCTGATTTTGTTAGAAACTCATTTAAAAATCTCTGCACTAAAAACCAGTGCTAAATCAATGCATGCAAAAAGATGATATTCAGCTTGCTAGATCCAATTGATCAAGAGGCAATTTCCTGTATGGTGACAATCAGGCAATTGAAGCTGGCCTGGCTCTTGTGTTTTCTATCATCGCTCAATAGTCTATTCTTTTGTGTAGCAGATACTCTTACTGTATTATTATTCTTCAATGCACAAGTTCTTCATTTCATCGGTTGCTCACACTCGTTATTTGTCCTTAGAAATGGCTTTATTCACTTATTGTATACTGATTATCTTTGTGCAAAAATAATCATACTTGTTTACATAGTTAACCCCTTTATGTCTTCAATGTTCTGCAAAGCAATATTATAGAGAACTCACTAATATCTAAAGAGTTAACATTTATGCAATAAATTCTGAAAATGATCAGTGCTGTGATTTTTTTTTTTTTAATAAAGAATTAAATGAAAGTGACAGTTAAGTGATGGGGTTAAGTGACAGTTGACCCTTTGAGTACCAGAGAGGTATCCAACATATGCTTAGCAATGTATTGGATTCTCCTCTGGCATTCAAAGGGTTTTACTACATATTCTATAAGTGGAAACGGATCCCGAATGGAGAGAGCCACAAGTTCTGGGAACCAGGGCTTTCGTCACACCGTCTATCCAAATCTTCCTCAGCACCCAGGGGATGAGAGGAAGAGGAGGGAAGATGTAGGGCAGATGAAAGCGTCAGGGGATCGTCAAGGCATCTACAGCGAATGTCAGGGGATCCCGCCAATGAGAGCAAAAGAGCTGAACCGCCCTGTTGTTCCTGGTGGCCATCAGGTCTATCTGAGGGACACACCACCGTTGCACCAAGAGGTCAAAAATATCTGGGTGGAGCTCCCACTCTCCTGGGTCCACCCTTTGGTGGCTGAGAAAGTCCACCAGGATGTTGTCTACTCCTGAAATGTGCACGGCAGAAATAGCCGGATTGTGATCTTCTGCCCAGGCCAAAATAGATTTGACTTCTGACCAAGCGGGAACACTTCTTGTGCCTCCTTGTTTGTTGATGTATGCCAAAGCTGTAGCGTTGTCCGACTGGACTCGGACAGGATAGCCCCTCAGCATGATGAATCACCTGGAGCTCCAAAACATTGATGGACTGCAGAGTCTCCTCTGCAGTCCATCTGCCCTGATCCCCCAGGTGACCCAGGACAGCTCCCCAGCCCCGGAGGCTGGCATCCGTCATCACCAGGGTCCAGTCCTGAATGTCAAAGGGTATCCCCTTCACCAGGTTGGACCTGTTCAGCAACCAAAGCAGGTCTTGCCTCACCTCCGGAGGGAGAGAGACACAGTGGTCCAAGAGATCCAGATTCCCATGCCAAGCCTGGATGGTGCACCTCTGGAGGTCCTTGATGTGAGCCACGGAGAATGGAACCTCTTCCATGGTGGACACCATGCAGCCTGTCAGAGACAGGAACTTGCGTACCAGAGCTGAGGGCCACTGAAGAACCCGGGATACCAGATGCATGACCTGCTGGATAGAATCCTCGGTCAGGAAATCCTTCCCTTGGCAATTATCGAACCGGAGACCAAGGAAAACCATGACCTGAGAGGGGGCTGGAGCAGATTTCTCCATATTCAGAATCCACCCATGGTGGAGGAGAATCTGAGCACAGTCCTGGAAATGCTGGTCCAGGAGTTCCCTGGATGGTGCCTTCAGTAGAAGGTCATCCATGTAGGGTCACCTGAATCCCCGGGTATGCAGAAAGGCAATCAATACCCACAAAACTCTGGCAAACAGCAGAGGTGCAGTGGTAAGCCCAAAGGACAGAGCGGTGAACTGGAGGTGCCCCAATTTGCAAGCGAGCCTGAGGTACTTCTGGCCGTCCTGATGAATCGGGACATGCAAGTAAGCGTCCTGCAGATCCAGAAAGGCCAAGAACTCTCCTGGACACATAGCTGCGATGACAGAGCACAAGGATTCCATTTTGAAGTGTGCAGTCTCCACAAAGGAAATGGGGTCCTTAAGGTCCAAGATAGGATGACTGCCACCGTCCTTCTTGGGCACAACGAAAAGGTTTGACTAGAAACCTAAACCCCTCTCTTAAGGAGGAACTGGAGACAGGACTTCCTTGTCCAAAAGAGGCTGAACCTCCTCGGAGAAAAAAGTTTTAAAAATCTCATTGCATATGGTGTACAGCCGCACGGTGACCTTGGAATTCCATGATGTGCTTTGTCCATCACTGGTCCTTAACTTCAGGACACGTGTGATTGTCCCGGCACTTATATATCCTTAATGGGATAATGAACTGCAATTCTGGGGCAAACCAGCTTCACCATAAGAGACATATGAAATCCCAGTGGTTTAAATGGCTCTTTTAACCCCTTGAATATGAGAGAAGTCTCCAACGCATTGTGAAGCAAGACCTCCCTAGCATTCAGGGGGTTAAAAGGCTCCATTTAACCCTTTGAGTGCCAGAGGGGTACTCAACACATTGCAAGGCAATGCATTGCGTACCCCTCTGGCATTCAAAGGGTTAAAGCAAGAGTGGATTTATGGAATTTTCATTCACCCCTTTGGTGCAGTTGGTGCAGAATTGCTCCCCTTTAGATAATTGAATATGGCCCAAAGTCTCTCTTTTTATGTTTATTTCCAACAGATTGGTATAAATACCAGAGTCGTATAAATACAGAGATTATTTTAGTCTGGATGAATATTCATATTATGCTAGCTGAATAGCAATAAATATATCTGACATTTCAGTTACAGGCTTTGCACAATTCAGTGCTATTTCAGCCATATGAAACGTTCTTCTTACAGAAAAATCTAGAATACAAAGAGACAGAAAATGCAGTAAATCAAGGAAATGAAAGAAAGTGGAGAAGACAGAGAATGAGAGGAGATTTACATTTAAAGAAAGTTTTCAATGAAAATTAAGCTCTTATGAATGGATATATTTTCCCCAATACATCATGGCAATCAGTATGAAAAGAAGCATACTGCAGGGGGGGCATTGATCATCATGCAGAGCAGAATTATTCATTTTTTA
This sequence comes from Rhinophrynus dorsalis, assembly GCA_037306005.1. NCBI lineage: Eukaryota > Metazoa > Chordata > Amphibia > Anura > Rhinophrynidae > Rhinophrynus > Rhinophrynus dorsalis. The sequence goes on along the minus strand of CM074719.1, from coordinate 411,427,276 downwards.
TTATCATACCCTCTTAAAGGACAAATCTACCTATTTACAGTTAAGAGTCTATTTATTTGATTAAACTAGGCCTCAGCTCCAATGTAATCCAGGGCAAAGCAAGCTAGAGAACTTCAAATTGGTTGTAATATAATACTAAACTGACTGTGTCAGTCATGTTCTGTGGAGTTTTTTGGAGGGAGCTGATCAGCGCTGATGTCTGCACTGGAAGGGATTTTCAGGGCTTTTTTTCCTTGTAGGGTGACCACATTTCCGTTCTGCTATTCCGGGACATGTGGTCACCCTACTCCTCTTCATCTCCACATTGCCCCTTGATGCCCTACCTTGAGTCCCTGTTAGTCTAGCGGTGTGGAAAGTGCTCTGTGCCTCCTCCGGCACAGAGCTGAAGCTCCCGCGCGCTGTGCTCAGTAATGCAGAGCGCTGGGAGATGATGTCATCTCCCAGCGCTCTGTATTACTAGAGTGCTTGCCTCCAGGAGATCAGCTGGATTGCCGCCCTGGATGTCAGCCTGCAAACAGTGTGTCACATCATGAACGCCGCGAGGGAGCGCTGATTTATGATACCAAGCGCTCCCTCGTGGCATCCATGATGTGACACACCGCTTGCAGGCTGACATCCAGGGCGGCATATATAAAAAAAAAATAAAATAAAATAAAAAAAAACACAACAAACACTGGGAGGTCACTGAGAGAGTGACTGTTTGTGCTGCTGTGTGGGTGGCTTGGCTTCATTCCGGGACACTTCATTGTCCCGGTGGGAGATGACCCGGGACGCGGGACATAGGCTTAAAATAAGGGACAGTCCCGGACATTCCGGGACCCGTGGTCAACCTATTTCCTTGATGTGCAATTCAGCTCAAATATAATCTTGGTTTTAGATAGGAGTAATTCATACAGCATTTCAATAAAAATATTTATATACATTTTTATTGCATTGAATCTGCAGTTTGGCTACATGCATTGAGCGCCATTTTAAGGGACATTTGATAAGCACATTTGTGCTTTAGGCAAGAACTATTCAAAAAGGGCAGCGGGGAGGACTCTGGCAAATACAGGCTTGTGAATCTTACACCAGTAATCATCCTATATAATAATTTGCTAAGTTGTGTGTAACGCCAGACATGCGCAGTACAGACTGCCCGCACCACGGCTGATACAGAGCTGGGCGCTCCGAAGGAGCGTCCAGCTCTGTATCAGCAGTGGCGCGGGCAGTCTCTACCTCACGTGACTGCCCCGCGACCGGCTGCCAGAGGCACTGTGGCCCGTGTAACGGGCTGTTCAACTAGTAGGGAAATAAATGGAGACACTATTTTAAGGCAGACTGGTTGCATACCTGATTTCTAATGACATGCAATATCCACGGCGGCATTGTTTCACAACAGGAAGATTTTACCAAACAAATCTGGCTGAATTTTTTAATGCTGTTACTCAAGGGGATTTTAGTAAAGCTTTTGGCAAAAATACCACATAGTAAGCTAATGAATAAAATGCATAGTGTGGGACTGGACTCAATGGGAGTTGATTGAAGGTCAGGAAACAGCATGTCATAATTAATGGTATTTATTCAGAGGAAAGATGAGTTATTAGTGTAGTATCACTGGGCCATTGCTCAGGCCAGTTCAAGTATCTTCATTAGTGATATTACTAGCGTGATAGTGGGATTCAAGCTAAGGTATGCCTTTTTGTAGATGATACAAAAATCTGCAACATAGTTGATTGTCTGGGGGGGTGGGAGTAAACCAAATACACAAGAATTTAGAGAATTGGAAGAATAGATAAGAGTATGGAATCTAAAGTTTAATGCTAAAAAGTGCAAGAGATGGAATACAGGATTTATGGATCACATCAGAGGAAAGGGACCTGGGGGTTATTATTTCAGTTGACTTTAAGGAAGGCAGGCAATGCAGTAAAACAATATGAAAAGCAAACTGGATTCTTAGTTGTATGTAAAGAGACATTAGCAACAGAAGGAGAGCTATACTAATGCTACTCTATAGATCGCTAGTAAGGCTCAGCTAGAGCACTTTGTACAATTCTGGAGACCATGGGGGAGATGCACTAAGGCATGATAAAGTGGAGATAACTTCTCCAGTGATATCACTTCTCCAGTTCCTATGTTATTCTGTGGAGTCAATGTACTAAGATTTCTTCAACTTTGGAAATCTTAGTGAATTGGCTCCATAGAATAACATAGGATTTGGAGAAGTGATATCATTGGAGAAGTCATCTGCACTTCATTACAACTTTATCACTGCAAACCCACCCAGTTCTCCAGACAGATATTAATAAATTTGGGGCAGTTCAAAGGAAAAACCATCAAAATGGGGCAGAGTATCACGACAGGATGCCAGCTTGGAAGAAAGGAGGTAGAGTGTTGATCTAATTAGGTAGAGAAAGGTTCTTTTCTGCCATCAAAATCTGTGTTTATAAGTTTGACAGGTCTCATTGCTTAGGCTGTAAAGAATAATGGATGATTAGAGAGGTCTCCCTTACTGTACTGACTTCTGACACTTTTCTCACCTTACTGTATCTTTCCCCTGACCAGGCTCAATTCTGGAGCAAACCAGCTACAGCACAGGGAACAAATATAAATTCCCATTAATTTAAGTAGAGCTTGTTTCACCCCTTGAATGTTGGAGAGGTCAAGCAATTAAATTCCCCATTTAATTCAAAATGAATCTATGGATCTTTTATTTGCCCCAGAATTGCATATATTTAGTTCTCTGGATACCACCCACGACAGCCTAATTCACCAAGCATATCTCCATATAAATTTGGGTTTTAAGCTCTATAATGTTAGAGAGGCCTCAAACGCTTTAGCGTTAACCATTTGAATGCCACAAGGGTATACAATGTATTTTTAAGCAATGCGTTGCGTACCCCTCTGGCACCCAAAGGGTTAAGACGATACAATTAGATTCTTTAATGAATGTAAGTTTTAATGAACCTGTAATGGGAGGTTTAACTCTTTAACCCTTGGATGCTAGAGAGATCTTTACAGACCTTTCTTGCATTTAAGTGGTTAATAGCCCTACTTAAACCCCTATGCAGTTGGTTTACACCAGAACTGCCCCTTTCTAACCTGAGGAATAAGTCCTCCTAGGCTCTTGATTCACTACTAAGTGATGATGCTATTGACTGACCTTGCCCACTGGTAAAATAGGTATAAATAAGGAAAATATTAACAATAAGTTTCCAATGTTATAAAGAAGAGTAGAATATTCTACTCAAGGACAAACCAACTACATCTAGGGTGACCACATTTCCAATCTGCCATTCCGGGACATGTGGTCACCCTAGGAACAGCTGCTACAGTTAAGGATTTGGACCATTGAGACTTTAGCAGACAGAGACATATTAGTATACTGCAAGCATAAATACTAATTTAGACTACCTTCTTCTACTAATAATTGACAATTCAGGATCGATGAGGTTAAAGACAAGCCCATTGTAATGTTTTTTATCCTCTGATTCCAATATCATCCGTTATTTTGGACTAGCGATATACATATATTTAAAAGAGGTTTTGTTAACTAAATAAGAGCTAACAGTATTGGCAACATCAACACCAGGTCTGTGCGACATCAGCAAGACAGCCCTATGCTAAGTGTTTGTATTGGATTGGTTAATTTGCTCTATCAATCCGATTAGTGTATGGGTACATGTATATGAATGGAACTCTTACTCTGAGTCAGCCTCAGCCGCTGGACTCAGTCTCACTTGCAGCGCCAGCATACCGGCTCCATCCCAGCTGTCTTGCATGCGCCAGCCAATGAAATATATCTAGCAAATACATTTCATTGGCTGGTGGTGGTGGTGCATGCTGCGCTATGTAGGTAGGCTGTGGGTGCCGGCTTTGTTGCTCCATTCCTTGACTCTTTGTTGTCCCAGTGGGGGGTGACCCAGGACGTGGGACACAGACCTCCAATAAGTGACAGTCCCAGGCATTCTGGGATGCGTTACCACCTTAACTACATTATGAGAAACAAATCCAAATTCCCATTGATTTAAATAGGGCTTTTAACCCCTTGAACACAAGGGAAGTTTTACAATGTACTGGAGACACTTTAGTATTCAGAAGTTTATTTAAATCACTGGGACTCTTTACTTGTCCCCTGTCTGGATGGGACACATAGCTTGCTGGCATTAACATTCAAAACTGGCAGAGTGTGTCTACAGGTATGTCCTACAGTAGTCACACACCTATACCTGATACCCTTTAAAATATTAACCCTTAACGCTACCAAGAAAGTAGATTGTAGGTGCTATGTCATTGTTTGTTGTAACCCAGAGATAATCCAGTCAGTCCTCAAGCAATCTTTAACTGGCTACAATTCTGAGATATGCCTTCTTAAACACTCACAAGACAAGAAGGATTTCTCCCTCGGAGATGCTGAGATTTGGTACAAAACTCTGAGTCTAAGGGTGAAACCGTGAGAGATCTCAGGTATGCATACACTGTGGTACATGTCCTTGATGCATGCACTGGTGTAGACGCTAATGTCAGCATGTACATTTTCCCCAACTCCCTTAACCTTTGTGTGCCAGTGGGGTCTGCAACGTTTTGCAAAGCAATGCGTTACATACCCCTCTGGCACACAAAGGGTTAAACAGCTAAGCGAGCATAATAATATTTTCCTGTCACCATTTTACCGTAGGTGTAGGTTTTTCTTTTTGCACATTGCAGGTGTATTTGTTTGCAGCTGGGAACACTCGAAGCATTATATGTATGTAATGTTTTTGTTTTAGCCGTTTGCCTGCCAGTGCACTTTATAAAGCGTTGCTGAATAGTCTGTTAATGTTCTGCAGCTGAGGTTCACTCTCTCTGTGTTCTTGATCCCTGCAAATAAAATGCGGGTATAATAAAATAATGGATTAACTCCTTGGATGCCACAGACATCATCAACCAATGCAGAGCAATCCTTTGGAGATGTAGATAGCATCCAAGGTATCCCTTCCCCAATTCAGGTTCAGTAATACATACAATATAAAGGATCTGATTGTATTTTATTTTGTTTTTCCAAGAACTTGCTAGATTTATGACTGGAATGAAGAAGAAAATGTCCACATACACACTTCAATAAACCAGTTACTTGTTCCTGTTAGTGGCAAAAAACAAATATTTTTTCATCCCTTTTAATATTGCACCTTTAGTGGATTAGAAAATACAAACAAGATGAATTACCTTTTTGATGCTCCAGTTAGTTTTAGTATTTAGCCGGAGATGGCTAAGTCTATAGAAGGTATGGGTTAACCCTCCAAGAGCCAAAGGGGTGAACAACTCATCATTTGCAATGAGCTGTTCAGCCCCCTGGAACCCAAAGGGACCAAAATAGGTTTATTGTTTGAGATCATGTCACATAAATTCCTTGTAACGTTTCAAGCCACGATTTAGAGTGTTAAAATTGTTTATCAGTTTATACTCTCAGAGGTTTTGTCTCTCTGTATCCTAAAATTTCCCATCAGTACTGTCACTTTGAGATCTGTAAAGGGATAGTATTGTTTCATTATTAAAATAAAATCGAGTCTTCTTCATACTTTTTTATAATGATGTGTATCAGTAAAATGTTATTAAACTTTGCCATTTTACATTTATACTCTAATATAAAGTTCCCCCTCCCGCCCCTTTTACTTACCTCAGCAGCCTCAGCAAGCCGGGCCAGCCAGAATGCAACGAGGGACAATCTTCTTCCAGCGTAAAAAAGGCTGCCCTCCTTCATCAAGACTTCCCCTTATACTGAAAGAGGGAAGATTGTCCCTGGCTGCAATCTGTCTGGTCCTGGAAACAGATTCCAGATCTGAGGAGAGGCTGCTGAGGTAAGTAAAAGGGGCGGGAGTGGGTCAACTTTTAATATAGAATAAATGTAAAACAGCAAAGTTTAATAACGTTTTACTGATACACATCATTGTAAAAAAGTATGAAGAAGACTCTATTTTACCTTAATAATTAAACAATACTATCCATTTAATACTGTGAGCAGTTTTGTAAATTTGTTGACCAACCAGGGTGTGTTTTTTGTTGTTCATACTGGACTTATTAGAATTCATCATTTTTCTTAGGGTTTGTCCTGTCTAACCTACATATAGTCTTCTTTGGAGACAGTACACAAACATGATGAGGTAAACAACATTAGATGAGAAGCAGGAGAATTTGACCTCAGTAATGTGATTTGGTGGGAATGTGGTATGGGCACCTTATCTGTGGTACATATGGGTGAACGGGTTCCACACATCTTTCGTAGACAGGGAGAAGTACCATTTTCTATCGCATTCATAAGGGAGCTCCGGTTTGGGGGCTGTTTATAGGAGAAGAGCAGAGGCCTAGGGAATATTCTTTTTCATCTAAATGTTTAAATTTAAATATTATAATAATTTGCATGAGTATTTAACTTGTCATGTATTGTGAATTCAGCCTTCATTATTATTATGCCTGAAGAAAAGACCTAAGTTGCCTTGAAATATTGCATGCTAGATCCACTTAGTTAGCCAATAAAGGTACAATCTTTACTCTACCAGTCTCCTGCATTTTCCATGGCTAATACAGTACCATGCTTTACCCATGTCCACGTAGGAAGACGTTACAGTTGCTGGTAGTTTTTTTTTCCAAAATGCAGCAAGGCAAAGTATATCAGACTACTTGAACTTTTAAGGACCAGAGGGTGTAACCAACGCATAGTAAAAGGATTAAGATTTCCGTGTATAGTGAGCAAAGTCTGAGGTCCTGTGAGCAACTATCGTGTCAACCTCTTTGGAACTGACTGACATCAAGGACAAATTGAAGAGGTTATCTCTTGAGCAAAGGCATCAGGGCAAAATTCATAGGGCCATATGGATTTTCTGGGCATAGGAAGGTTAGTGGGGATTATTATTAGAAAGTTTTAGTCCTCATTTAAGGGGTTGTTCAAATAAAGTTGTGCTCTGGAGCAGTTGGGCACGGGGTGAACTAAATGCGTCTGTACATAAGTGTGGAATTAAGTGCAGCTCATGCTCTGCAATCTGGTTTATCAACTCCTTGAGTTCAAGATCTCTCTAATGTCTATACAAATAGAGTGTAAAGACATGAGGACTTTGGTATTTGGTAATATCTTTTTTATTAGGTCTAACAGTTTCTATTTTAAGACAAGCTTACAAAAGATCAACTCCATTATTCAGTTCAACAATCCGAATACAAAGTTTATTCAAAATTTTGCAGCTTTACAAAATAAGATAAAAATCTAGGAAGTAATAGGGAAAGCTGTAGAGGGGGAAGGACGTAATCAATAGGACTATATAGATAGAGGTATAGATGCAGGAAAGAGAGAAGATGAGAAGGAATGGAAAACTATAGAGGTGACAATATTAGTATAAATATCTGGTAGTGAGCTAAAATCCAAGATCTATACTGTGTCTTCTCTCATGAGTTATAAAGATAATCATGATCCTTAGTTCAAATGTATTTCTTTCTTGGGTGCTTCTGAAAATCATTTTAATGATCCTAATTATAACATTGTTCACTGAGTGATCTGGCTAGGCGAAATTATGTCCAACTTTAGTACAGTTATTTTCTCAAGGTGCTATTATGTCTGTGCAGGTTTCATTTGTAGTATCTCACATGACTGGGCATCGCCAACTTAAAAGGTATTCCTCACCTCACACCTACCTTAAATAAACACAACACAAGTGTGACTTGGATAAAATAGGCCACAGCATATTTATTAAAATAAAACAGAAAAATATTTTTACAACAAAATATGTTACCATTATACAACATATTAACAATATATACGTACAACCAATGTTGTTATTTCCAATTTTAAACCTTAAACTAACCGATAGAGGGGAGGATCCTTAACACCGCCAGCAGTCCCTCCTTGGGCATATCCCACTAGCCGCCTTACCCCCCCAGCTCAGTGGGTATCCGTAAAACACTTGCCTCTCTCCACTTCCCAGGGACCCCATGCCCTTGCAGAAGCCAGGCGCCTCATCCACCCCTTAAAGTGCCAAGGATCCCCCCACCGCCAAGAGCTGTGACAAAACAACCCGATAATCCAACAAGGTCGCAGATCTCCCCATACTACTAAACTCAACACTACAATAAAGAAAGGAAGGGAGGGAGGGACGTTCCTTCCATGGACCTCAGCCAAAGAGAAGGAAGCAGAAGGTGAGTGTCCCTTATGAAAGCTCCCCCCCATTGCCCACCCCTTCCCTCGCATCACCTAACCTCACATCCTATTTTCCTGGCTATCTCCAGTCTTGCCCCTCTTTGTCTACTTCCGCCGGCTCCAAAGGTTACTTTCTCTTACTTTTTTTTAATACATTTTGGGTCTTAATTTATCAAGGCAAAGTAGGACAATTCCGGAGCAAACCAACTACACCACAGGGAACAAATAAAGATTTACATTAACTCAGATGAGGCTTTAAACCCCATGAATGCTAGAGAAGTCTCCAACACATGGCTTCAAAATACACTGGAGACCTCCCTGGCACACAAGAAATTACAAATCCCAGTTAACCCTTTGAATACCAGAGGTGTGGCCAATGCATTGCATCTCTATGTTTTGGGCACCCCTCTGGTCTCAAAGGGTTAAATGAATTAGCATATTGGGAAGGATTATTTGTCCCTGCAATGCAGATGGTTTGCCCTAGAATGACTCCTCTGTGCTTTTATACATCTGTATTTCAGTAATATGAAGAAGGGAGATGATTATGCAAACTCTCATCTTATAAAATTTTCATTGGGGCGACATTCTGATGTCTCACATTTGATTTCGGCGACATTTTTAACTTGATGTATTGATGGTTGCCCAATAGATGGCTATATTTCAATAGTGAGCCTTCAAATAAAGCAAGGTATTAACAATACCAAGTACTAGTATATTTGCATTACTGCAGTTAGACTAGTATAGCTACTAAAAATTAATTTACAAAATTGTATAAAACATTCCTTTGGAATAAATTATCTGAATATGTAATTGACTGCTCATTATCAGTTCCCCATCATCTCTCTGCAGGATGTGATACCCTGAGATTGATGGTTTATATGAACCTGGTGGGCCTGTTATCAGCTGGTTTATATAATTAAGCAATAACTGACCATAGGCACAGTCTTAGAAGGTGGATGCCTCTGCATCAGTACTGCTGTCCCACAGGGTTCTACAGGGTTCTATGGTATCATATTATGTGTGCTGTACATGGCTTTGTTTATCATTACTGTACAAATGACACACTCATGCATATAACATTTACACTGGGTATGAAAGACCTGTCATAAGGCCTTGGATGATGTGCTACAGTGAAGAAGTGCCAGCTGGCTGAAGAAGAGCCATTAGAAAACAATGATTTTCATGGTGTGAGAATGCCATCTGTTTACAACAGTGTAATGAGGTCGGCCAACTGGTCTGACCATGCACACAACCATACAATGATCAAACATTATGAATCTTGATGCATTTGTATGACTACTAAAATACAGTATGCATTAGACTTTTTTTGGTTCAATGTGTAGCAAGTTGGGGTCTAACAAACCAGATGGGCTCTTGTCACATGATATTTATCTGATATTCACTGCATTGGCTGCTGATTAGGTGGACATTTGGTAAATTTTTTGTTCCTTGACCTTCAGCCAATAAACTCCTGAGCTGTGTTTGCCCTTTATGTCCTTAGGGTCATAAACACAAAGACAAAAAGGGGGAAAATGAGCAATTCTGGAGTAAACCAACTGTACCCTAGGGGCAATTATAAAATTCCCATTGATTTAAGTGGGGCTTCTAACCTCTTGATTTCTAGAGAGGTCTAGTATTCAAGGCATTAAAATCCCATTTAATTCAGTGGGAATTTATTTTTTTTCCATATGGTGCAGTGGGCTTGCTTCAGAATGTATCTTCTTTTCCTTTGTGCATAATGACCCTGTATCATTAACTGAAGTCTGTTTTCTTAACCCCTCCCCCCCCAAAAAAAAAAAAATATATATATATACACACACATATGTCTTCACACACACACACATATATATATATATATATATATATATATATATATATATATATATATATATATATATATATATTCCGTAAAGGAGGCACTCTCAACAAATTGGGCGAATGCCTGGGTGCCGAAGCAGAGATGTAAAATCTGTAGATGAAAATCAGTACTCTCAGGTCTGCTCTTCAGTGATAGAAGTCTTTATTAAAGGATATCCTTTAATAAAGACTTGTATCACTGAAGAGCAGACCTGAGAGTGCTGATTTTCATATATATATATATATATATATATATATATATATATATATATATATATATATACACACCACAATGGAGACATTGCTGTGTCAAATCTATCCCTGACTACTACTGCTATCTTACTCTGGTAGTTCAGTGGTTAATACTTACCTTGGCGCACACTTGATCCAGCTCGCAAAGTCCTATAGAGTCCGGTGGAGTGCCTTTCTTCTTCAGACATGATTGGAAGCTGGGTGGCATGGGCTTTAGGAAGGGACAGACCTCCTGACTTCTCAAACCTAATATTACTACTTTGGTCACAAAGAGAGGGGCTTTAGTCTTTGAACAACAGGCATAGAAATATTGGGTATGAGAAATCAGGACGTTTGCCCCCACTCAATTGCTGATCAAGCTAGAAAAATAGGCAGGAGTGGATTGTAGGGGAATACCAGCCCGGGCCCCCCCACCACACTCCGGTGCGCACTGAAAGAATTGCAAATAAATTACAAGTGCTGTACAGCGCTGGCCATCTCTCTTCTCCACTAGCTTCCTTTCATTCCGCACTCAAGACAAAGTGAAGCGGAGGGGGAGAGAGATGGCCAGCGCTGCACAGCACTTGTAATTTATTTGCAATTCTTTCAGTGCGCACCGGAGGGGGAGAGAGTCTGCACTCAAGACAAAGTGGCTCTCGACTTAAAAGTAAGCCGATATAGCAGCCCACCGGGGGATGCCCTATCCCCCGATAGGACAATCCGCCCATGAAAATAGGGATACTTCACCTGACCCCACAGGAAATGGTGTGGGATAGGGTGAGGGACTCATTAAGTATTAATCCCTGAGCTACCAGAATATAATAGCAGTAGTCAGTGATGGGTGGCCTTTCTTTTTAGGTTGTTTAGATTCATGTTTTGCTGCTTTTTTAAACTTTTCCCCTATCTTTAGTCTTAATGATAATTGCATAGAATGTGGGATTAAAATTCGTTTTAAAAAGGAAGGACAGCAGGATCCAGTGACAGGAGGGCCAAAATCAAGGAAGACAGTCTTGGAAGAGATGGCAGCTCAGGATAATTTTCCCTCTATCTGTCAAGCACTCAAATCCTCTCCTAAAATACCTAATCATTTTTTATCATATTTTTAGTTCACAGTTTAGTTACCTTTATTATTTAACCCCCTTAAAGACTGGCCGCGTACGTACGCGGCAGTCACTTAAGAACCACGCAGCATTTTTTTTTTTTTTTAAATGAATCTGATTCCGGACTCCCCGAACATGGTGCAGCCGCGGGAGGAGCCCAGAATTCCATGACGGTCATAGTACGTCATGGGTTGTTAAGTCAGATTTACCCATGACGTACTATGAAAGTCAAGGGGTTAATTATTTGCTTTACAGTGTTATTGTAAATTCTTTTGAGTCCTGTTGGGAGAAAAGCAGGATTTGAGTGCAATTATTATGATTAACATTAATCTGGTTTGTACTTTTCATTCCATTTAATATTAAAAATAAAATTAATATTTTAATCACACAGCCTTATGGGACTTGTGTGAAACTTTAATACTATTCTGAGTACAGATGTCAGTCTGGTAGATAATGAGACTGATGTACTATGAGGAAATGGAGTAATTATGTTACAAAAACATAGAACAAAAAAAAAATTCACACTGATTTAAATGGAACTATTAAAAGGTACTTACTGTTTTATTAAGTCTACTCATATAGGAGCATACATAGAAAAAAGCCTGGGACTGCCTAGATGGCTCCTGTTAGCAAACCAAACCCTTTGGCCTGCAGCAAGCTGGAACTCAACCAGCAAATGTGTGGCTCACAGCCTATAGACCTTTAGTGTCAAGCTTGAAAGCCCTTCCCTAAGGTCTATGGGTTTGTGTAAGAAGACCAACAAGTCTGAACTGTGAGGTTCTCCATGCAACTGCGTTGGAGAACTCTCTAGCATTTAAAGGGTCAAAAAGCTCAATTGATATCAACTTGAATTTGAGGAATTGTCTCCTATTGCGTACTGGGTTTTCTTCAGAATTGCTCCAGTTCTTCTATGTTCATTAGCCTAAATATTGTTGGTGCACACCTAACAGGAAAGCCATCATCTTTCATAGAGTGCCATTTGCTTTTGGTCCAGCTTCTTCAAAGTCACTGTGTGAAACAAAAAATTATTTCTCCAATTTCTATGGAAAAAGCCTGACAATTTGAAAATTCCCTCTGCTTAGTGAAATGGTTCTGTAGTGCATTTCCATCTGCAGAATGTGTGAAGCAATATCAAATATTTACAATGTATTCATGATATTTGTACACCAGCCTTTCTTAATTAAAAAATGGTGCTTTGTAACTTGGCATTGAAAATATGTAATGATGAATAAACATACCCTTTTGAATGCCCGAGAGATGTTGAATGCAATGCAGAGCAATGCGTTGCCTACATCTCTTGCACTCAAAGTGTTAATGTGCAGACATCAATGCAGGAAACATTGTTCATTCTGCTGATGTTAGGCTAAAGAAGACCTCTGTAGCATAAAAGGGGATAACGAGCTATATGGTGCATCTGTCAGAATATATATATATATATATTGGGTTTTCTCCAGAAATTCGACCATGTATATCTGTCATGGTTGGAATCAACCAGATTATGCAATGTTTTGTAATCTGAATTTGATTTCTTCTATTTTGTATCTTTAGTAAATATATATGTATACATATATTTTTATTGATTTGCCTATTGAGCACTTCCATTTCTGGGAAATACTTCATTCAGAAGTTATTACAGATAAAATGTATTTTCTTTATTAAACTACAAATCGGTATTCCTGTTACCATGTGGAACAGTTTTTAATTATATCTATGGCGGGGGAGCCAACCCTGTTCCTCAAGAGTTATCAACAGAGCATGTTTTCTGGCTATAAGAACAGGTGGAACAATTATAGAGACTGAGCCACCAATTAGCCCACATGTGTGTCATTTAGAATATCCTGAAAACATGCACTGTTGGTAGCTCTTGAGGACTGTGGTTGGCTACCCCTGATCTATGGACATCAAGGGGGTTATGCACTAAGGTGTAATATACTTCCTTCAGTTCCTATGATATTCTAAAGACTAGTCCATTGATTCTCAGCTTCAGTGCTCAGGGTACACCAACAGGTCAAGTTTTCAGCATATCCCTAATTAACAACAGGCAGCTCAATCATCATGACTGACCCACTGATTACTCACATCTGATTAAACATGGGTATCTAGAAAAGCTGACCTGTTGGTGTGTCCTGAGGAATGAGTTGGAGAAACACTGGACAATTTTTCAAGTTAGAGAGACCTTAGTGCATTGGTGGGCAACCTGAGTCCCTCCAGCTGTTTAGAACTACAACCACTAGGTTGGAAATTGCAATCCTAAACAGCTAGGGGGCCTCAGGATGTCCAGTCCTGTCGTAGTGCATAAGTCTACTACAACTGGGATAGCAAACCCTGTTCCTTATGAGCTACCAACAGTGCATGTTTTCAGGATATCCCAGCTGGAGCACATGTAAATTAATAAGTAGCTCAGTCATTTTAACCATTTGAGTACCAGAGGTATCAATGCATTGCGCTGCAATGCATTGGATATGTCTCTGGCCCTCAAAGGATGAAAGCTAAATTAGTAGGTCTTGATGACCAGGACTGGCTCTCCCTGTACTAATACTACACGCTCTCCTGGGGACAGCATAAGAAAATGTTTGATTAACACCCTGGATAGAAGAGACACCACAGCAACCATGGTTAACAAAATAGTTTGAGCTGTACAGAACCTTCTAGTTCTTGCCCCTGGAGAAACATACAGGTTTGGGTATAGGCGTGGCCACATGATGTGATTTGCAACATAATGTAGGTGGGGATTAATTAGGGTTGGCAAGGTTGGAAGGTTGAGAGGAGTATCTCCCTTTTTGCAGGAAAGTGTTTCCCATGCTTCTCTTACCTTCAGACCAGAGTAGTGGCTGGCTGCTTCTTGTTCTTGGCTGGCTGCTTCTCTGTGACAAGATACAGGAGATGGATGCACTCTCAAGGCCTGCACTTATTTTCGGCTGGGTGCAGAAACTCCAGTGGTCTCCTGGTTGACCACCCACAAACGTATATATGTATAATGGAGAACACACTCACAGCAAAATGCAATGAAATAACAGCTATTGCTGACTTTTTAATGATGAGAAAAACACATGCAATGTTTCGGGGGGCTCAGTGACTGAAGAAGGGTGGCATTGAGCCCCCCGAAATGGTGCATATGTTTTTCTCATCAATAAAGATTCAGCAATAGATGTTATTTCATTGCACTTTGCTGTGAGTGTGTTCTCCATTATAAATATAACAAATCTTTGTTCAGTTGCAGGAAAAACAAGTGGCCACTTGTTACGGTTCCGTACACTCAGACACGGAGGTATAGGTAAAAACACAGCTTTATTGAAACACACGATGAACAACGTAACCCTCACGGGTCCAGTATAGTACAATGACACAAGACAGATTACAAATGGTTAACCCACATGGGTCCAGTATAGTGAACACACAATACTGACACAGGTCAGGTAAATGTAATAGATATAATGTATGATGTCCACTTAACAAGTGAAGTGCTGGTCGCAACACTCTGCAGGCTAAACGTCACCTGTAATACAGGAGGCCACAGGAATGGACTGCCAACTCAGGCAGGACGCCTGTGAATGTGACCAATGGTGGACGCCCACCAACAACTAATGTAAAGGTCAGAACTCGTGCTTAATGGAGGCCCTACCGCAATAACCCAGCTCCTTGTGCACGCACTACCTGACAGGGTTAATAGGCTATGGTATATATGGATGGCCACAGGAAGCGCCCTATTCGACAGCGGAATACCAAGCCCAACCAATACAGCCCAACGGAACCCAATGGTAGTAATAGCGAGGCCCTTCCCCCGAAGGGGTTAATGTGCTGTGGTCTGTACAATGGAATATACCGGAGGCGCCCTACTGAACCAACACAGACCAAGCGAGTGCAACACGGAGTGGAAGCAGCGAGACTCTGACAATGGATGAGAGTGTGCAGTCAACGGGCTAGTACTTTGACCAGACACAGGACTGGTGCCCAACCGGGAGGCTGGCAACAGCAACACGAATCACTAACCGGAACAGTAGAACAGGAACCTCACCCGGATGGGCGACAGAGAGATCAGGAACGTCAGCCAGGCCAAGTCGTACATGGAGCAGGATCCTCAGACGCGGCGGTTCGGTACACAGAGCAGGGTCGTCAATCACGCCGGGTCGGTACATGGATCAGGAACGTCAGCCGGGCTGGGTCTAAACAGGAAGCAGGAACGTCAGCCAATCCGAATCGGTGCACAGCAGCAGCAGGAACGAGACGAGAGAGTGGTCAGGCAGACCGGGGTCATACACTGGATCAGAACAACGATACTAGCGCCAGGCATCAGGTACACCACGAAAGGGCACTTGCAGAGTGACAGCCCAGGGTATAAAAAGGCTGTCACTAGAAGGAGCAGTACAGGTAGCCAATAGGAGAATAGAATCCGCCATGATGGACAGAATGTCGCCCAGATCACGGGTGCCGTGATACCACTACTATGGTCTGAAAGTAAGAGGCAAGGGAAACCTTTCCCAACGTGATTGAACTCGATTGTGTGCTGGGTATACGTTTCTGAGACCCGGAGAACTAGGTGATTGACCCAGAGCTCGGGAGATTTTCCCATAAACCCAGAGACTCTAGATGAAATCTGGCAAGTTCCCAGCCCTAAGCATTTCTTATCATGAAACAATACTGATATCTAAGAATGCCAGCTGTATGAAAAGTTCACATTAGTATGAATTCAGACTTCAGTATACATATTTCATGAGCATTCAAGTTTAACAAAGACGTAGTCTGAATTTTTTAACCCTATGTTTACCAGAGGAATGAGTACTTTGCTTATACTTCTGGTACATAAAGAGTTAAACTACCTACCTGTTTCTCTCAAAAACATTGCGCAGAATTGATTGTGGAGGATGCTAAGGTTTTTGGTATCGCCAAAATAAAATGTACAATATCCTTTGTTTTTGTGCTAAGTTGAGGCCTATGCTTTATTTGCAGGAAAGAATAGCAAATGTAGCAGAAAAGTGGGTACATGAGTTGGCTCACAAATAGATTAATGACCCCGCTTTACCTTATACTGCCCAAAACATGTCTAGTAAATTATCCTGAAATAAATCTCCCTGTTTAAGATAAGCTAGTCTTGTGCTTCCACTTCTACCCACATTTCTGCGGCATTTTTAATGTAATTTGGTGCATGTTGGCTGCATGCCCACACAGTGACGATCACTGTATATACTTCACTGATCCTCAGCACCTTGGACTGTGAGACTAATACTGGCTAGTTGTGTACTGCCTTTTGAAATGTAGCCAAGTAGCAAATAAAGCATAAGATATTGACTAAAATATATTAATCTGTTTATAATTGTGACTTTTCTTCAGCAATAGTTGTACATTGTTAAATTGACACAAATATGCAAACTGATTTTACATGAAAAGGAATGTTCTCACAAACACATATGTAATGCATATATAAACATTCCCATATCTTGATAAGATTTAACTTAAGGACAATGCATCGCAAAGCTAGGTGTTACTAGGGTGACCACATTTCCGTTCTGCCATTCCGGGACATGTGGTCACCCTAATCCCACGGCTGAGGCTCTCGCCGGCGCTGATCATCTTTCTGAGGCTGACACAGAGTAAGAGTTCCCAGTGGGAACATTTACTCTGTGTCAGCCTCAGAAAGATGGTCAGCGCCGGCGGGAGCCTCAGCCGCGGGTCTCACTTGCAGCACCAACATACCTGCTCCTTCCCAGCTGTCTCGCATGCACCAGTCCAGCCAGCCAATGAAATGTATTTGCTATATGTTCTTCATTGGCTGGCTCAGCCAGCCAAGGAGGACCATATAGCAAATACATTTCATTGGCTGGCTGGACTGGTGCGTACTGCTCCATTCTGGGACTCTTTGTTGTCCCGGTGGGGGGTGACCTGACACATGGGACACAGACCCCCAATAAGTGACAGTCCCGGGCATTCCGGGACGTGTGGTCACCCTATGTGTTACACGCTCATCTGGTCCTCAACGTGTTAAGATATATGTTATTGCATGACTGACACTGTTTTCAGCAGATGAGGAAGCAATTTTATTCTCACTTCCTGTTTATACAGAGAACAGTATAGTTTTCTGAACAGGAGTGTAAAAGAAATAGCTTCCCCTATCCTGCTAAAAATAGCACATCCAGTATCACATATATCTAACTTTCTCTTCAACTATGGAAATATATAAAGTACAATATTTTTCATGGAAAAGACCAAGTTATATGGTAGTGATAGAGGGGTAGGTGTACAACAGCAAATCTGGTCTAAATCAGGCTCTAGGTTCAATGTGAAGGCCCTGCCGAACACCAGTGAACTCAGTTAAATAACCAAAAAGCCTCCCCTTAATGCTGTTTGTACCAAGGGGAGGACAAGCGGTCATTATGAGGACATTTTGGATTGTCCTTTTATCTATTCCTTGCTTAGACCAAAGTACTAAACAAGGGGTAGAGAAAATGGCATTAGTGCACTTAAAGGAGCAGTTAACTTTTTTATGAAAAAATATATATTTTAGGGATTTTCCTATTGAGTAAAATAAGGGTACTCCCACTGCCAAGAGATTTATATTCCAGAGTTATTACAGTTTAAACCCATGTTTTTTTGACATTAGCAGTGCCCTCTCGTGGTCAAATTCTAATTAGATTTCCTGTTAGATTCTAATGGAGAGGAAAGTCAGAAAAGTCAGAGACATACAGTTCTCCATAGAATGTGATAGAAACTGCCTGTCACTTCCTGTCAGTTAGAACTATCAGTAAGTAAACACAGTAAATTCACTTCCTGATTATTTAAACTGCTATAAATTTTGAATAAAACATCTGACAGAGATGGGAGTGACCTTGTTTTATTCAGCAGGAAAAGTTCTATACAATAAGCATTTTCATAAAAAAAAGTTTACTGCTCCTTTAATTTCCCTGTACATGTTACAGGGTTGGCATGCAGGATTTGCTGTCACTAAAGTCCAGCTCTGGAGCTGTGTGTCTGTTATAAATTCAATAGAGTGATCACATGTTGTAGTGCACACATCCTTAGTGCAGTCATTAGTAATCTTTTAGCTACTGTAAGCAAGACAAAATAACATGCCAGATCCGTTCCCATTGTCAGCTGAATTATTATTATTATTATCATAAGTTGAGGGCTGACTTTAAGTTTGGTCATAACAGATCAATGACCGGTCACTTTATTTTGCATTCTGATCTTACATGATACCAGCACAGCAATACACCCTTACCCCTTTGAGTGCCAGAGACATAACCAACACAATGCAATGCAATGCATTGGATGTCTCTCTGGTACTCAAAGGGTTACATGTCACCAGAAAGACAATATATCATTAAATAATAGTCATATTTAATAAGTTAAAGAGATGCAATTATTTAGCAAACCAAAGTGGGGAAAGGACAATTCATATTGGTTTAATAGGGGCTTATAACACATTGGATGCTATAGAGGTCTCCAGTGCAATAGAACACAATGGAAATACAGACCTCTCTAGCATTCAAGGGGTCAAAAGCCCCACTTGAATCAAAAGAAATTTTAGGATTATTTATTTGTGCCCTATGGTTTATTTAGTTTGTTTCAGAATTATACCTCTTTAGCTTATTGAATATGGCCCAAAGCAACCCAGTACCTATATTTTCTAGAAGACCACTGTTGGGTTTGCAAAGTGTTGATTATATACTATTTGGGCAATCGGGAACATTTTTTTTAAATAAAAATAAATAATAAAATTGTGATTTTAAGTAAAAATGTATGATTACCTCTACATGTTGTGGAGTACTAAAACTAGCAAGTTAAAGTTAAGTTATGATAGTTGGTGTCAATTCCATCTGTAAGAGTTCTAATAATGATATGGCACAGCTGCCAAAGAGAATGTTGTTTTAACTGATACAATGTTTTAGTACATTGATCTGGGAAAATGCCAAGTGGCAGAAATAGGAAAACCACTCTACTCTAATAATTATAGGCTTTCTCAGAATTTACTGAGCATACAGGGTGTCATGCTATCGTGTTGCTTAGAAACAAAATTGGTTCTAATGTTTCAGCAATCATCTTGCATTGGTGATAAATAAAAAAGGTCATGATGGCATTTTACAAACAAAATTACATTTTCATGAATTACTATATTAATGCAGTGATATTATTTTATTGCAATAAACCAAAAAAATGGGCAGCAAAAAATGATGTTAATAATGAGTGTGACGGAATGGTTGTCACCCAGAGAATGAAATGTGTCTGTTTTCAGTGATCACATTGTCTTAACATGTGTTCCCATTCTTGAAACATTAGTGTCCCCTGTTTGTGCATGCATTAGAGAGTGTTGGCCATTTACCATCATTGAATGGGTTGGTTAGTGTGTATGAAATAAAGAGGAATGGTGCCATCCAGTCTAGTTGACTACAAAGATTGTGTTATGAGATAGCCAGTGTTGGTCAGATAGAGGGGGGTAGGGCAAATCTGTGTGTGGAATGTGTGTATCTTCCCCCTCACATCAGGCTAAGCAGAAAGAGACCTGGTAGATGGTACCAGCTTAAAGCTAAAATGGACTTTGAGTATTATTTGTAACCCCTGGCAACCTGTGCAACTTTGCTGGCACACCAAAAAGAGAACAGCAGAAGTGTTTAGTTTTTATGCTTTACCCCTGTTTTGTTTGCCTGTAATTGTTGTCCAATGTTTGTGTGCCGTGACCTCTCTAATAAATGCAATTTACTATCTTTTTGTCTGGCTGGATAAATCGCTTATCCCTCGGTCTACCAAGCAGAAACCCCTCTACCCCCATCACAATGAGTAAATAGGTAAACACAACATTTTATTTTCAGGAATCCATTTTTATTAAATAAGCAGCCATCTTCGCATTCTAGGTAAAGTGAGATGGCATGGTACAATTTTTTATTCAAAGCAAAAAGCAAATGTTGCAAAAGGCTATAAATAAATGACCTAAATATACCATGTAGATTATGTTGAACGGGCCTTGATTATAAGGTTTAATGTAGTGAATTAAATATGGCAAATAAATCATTCCAGTTTTATACATCATCCCCTAATCAATATGAGTAAAATGAAGAGTCATTAATTATAAAAAAAATTGCGGTAGAAGGAAAGAAGAGCAAACCAACTGAATAATGTAAAAAATGCACTGCAAATTTCTCTTTGATTCAGTGTGTTAAAAACTCCATTTAAATCAGTATTCATTTTGGATTTTTTTTTTTACTTGCACATTTGATTTACCCCAGATCTGAGCCATTTCTGCTTTGGCCCTTTAAGTATTCATGGCTAGAGATAAAAACTACACAAATGTCACACAGGTTGTACAAGGTCGACTTTGAAGGGCATAACCTTCCCAAATGACACAAATTTGTACTATTAACATTTTTTTTTATGCTGAAAAAATTCTGGTTTTATTTAACTCCTTAAGGACAAGTGGTGTGTACAACTCATTGCCTTACAATGGGTTGCACACCTCTCTGGTCCTTAAGAGTTAATCCTGCACAATAATTGACACATGACTGGGCTTTAAAATAAAATAAATTAGACTTTATTAAAATGAATCCATTGGCACTAGATATCTCTGGCATCCAAGGGGCTAAAAGGGTATATTCATTCTTGTCACTACATGCTTATTTATAAAGCACCTAGATTTTCTGCAGGGCTGTCCTAGGGGAGACAAAGCAAACCAGTAACACAGCAGTTTTTCCATCAAGACTAGACTTTGTTCACTACAGGTCTTTCCTCCTAATTATATTATGAGGACATCATTAGGTAAAAAAAATTATTTTAGTTATCTCCCTAATGATATAGCATTTTGCAAGTAATTTGATCACAAAAGAGATCAATTAAAATCACAGCACCGTGTGCTCAATCTGCAAACGTACTTCAACTGAGAGCTACAGGAACGAAAAATGGATGCCTCCATAAGGGTTTTAATGGTCACTTTCAGAAAAAAACGCAGAAGAGGCTACTTCAACAAACAAAAAGAGTGGATGAATTAGAGAATATATCATAAACGTTATTTAAGCATATCTTGTTTTTAACTGATTTCTCCAGTGAAATCACTTCTCCAATTCCTATGTTAGTTTTTGGAGCCTTTGCACTAAGATCTCTCGGAATTTAGGGATCTTAGTGCATAGGCTCCATAGAATAACATAGGAAATGGAGATGTGATATCACTGGAAAAGTTATCTCTGCTTTATCCCCTTTTTTCACTTCTTAGTGCATCACCCCCATGTTTTCTTAGTATATTAGCCTCACTGTGTTGAAACAAAGTGTAATAGTACAAGCATCTTTCAACAGAGACAGTGAGGGGAACATACAAAGTGATGGGCAGTGCATGACCAGTGCCTAGTTATCACTAGTTATCAGCACCTGTGCTTATGTACTGATGCTTTAGTACATTTTGATGCAATAGAACTCCTGTGGGTTATTCTCTAAGGCGTGATAAAGAGATGATAAAGTGGAGATGACTTCTCCAGTGATATCACTTCTCCAAGTTCTACATTATTCTATGGAGCCAATTCACTAACATTTCTTAAGTTTTGGAGATCTTACTGAATTGATGCCACACAACAACAGGAACTGGAGAAGTGATATCACTGGAGAAGTTATCTCCACTCTATCACCTTTTTATCACGCCTTAGTGAATAACCCCCTGATCTCACCATCTAAGAGAAAAACCCCTTAACAACACCCAAACAACAGAAGTAAGGAAAGGGAAGATTTCTATGCGTATTACCTCTCATCCCGGTATATACATAGTCTATGACTTGGTACAGAGAAATGAATACCCTGAAAACATCCAACTCTTGGCCCAATCTGTACAAACCGTTAATTTACTTGCACATAGAGGGTTGAACAGAGGCATTAAATGGGACATTCAGAGCAAAATTTTTATTTTTGCTCTTATTTTTGCTTGGAAATGATTTTGTACTGTGGTGGGGCCTTGGTGCAGTGAGAAGAGGAGATATTTCCTTCTCCATCATCACACAACATTTTCACCAAAAAGGGGGTATCGCCCTCTTTCGTTTAAGTCCCAGCATAATTCCCATAACACTCATAATGTTCCCTACAACTACTTGGGTAGTAGACAGGTCTTCAATGCTTTGTGAAACAATAAGCTGAAGAACTCTCTAGCATAAAAAGAGTTAATCTTCATTTTTAAGCCTTGCTTTGCAATGCTTTGCTTACCCCTCTGGCACTCAAAGTGTTAAACCCCTATTTAGCATTTTCTTCTATACTTTATATACTGTGCTGCCCGTTTGGGGACGGACCACATATGTGGCTCTAGGAGTAAATATGGTTGTTTATCACTGGTTTAGCATATCTACATCAGTTACATAAAACATATGGAGAAATATTTTTATAGAAGCAAATACATTTCTCATATATTGTAGATTACAATATACAACCCCCAAGAACATCAAACCCTCAGCTACACGGTGAAAAGAAATATATGAAAATAGACATCAACCGTATATATTTCATTAATGAAATTTCAGATGCCTTCCTAGTTTATACACAGGCAGTTCCTCAACAGCATTCCAGGCCAGCACAATAAGAAAGAACAATGGGCTCATTTACCATAAGTTATAGGAGCAGATTGGAATTCCTGGAGGAAAGTGACCACTTTCTATCAATGAAAGCTCCTCACCCGCCTTTTCATTTGCTAATGGAAGAATAGTGATTTTAAATTGCAAGTTGTAGACCCTTTATCTATAAAAACTAAAGATATAATGGAAATGCAGCTCTGAGCTTAACCCCTTGAGGATCAGAGGGGTGGAAAAGCATTGCTTCACTATGCATTGTGCACCTCTATAATTCACGAGGGATTAAAATCAATTATGTCATCAAATTAGTACTTCCCTAGAAGAACTCGTTTAAAATCTGGCCATTATAATAAACATCTACTTTTTTCAGGACTAAATATATTAACCCTTTTGAATGACAGAGGGGTACGTAACTCATTGCTTTGTCTGTGCATTGCGTACCCCTCTAGCATTCAAAAGGGTTAACAATCTAATACAGTCAGGTGCTTTACCTTTCATAAATCTCTCCATAAGAATCTATGTTCTGGACAGAATATTGGTCATCCACCTTTGAATGCTGGCGAGGTCTCCAACTCCTTTCTCTTCCAGGGTGCACTTGGTTTGCCCCATAATTTTTCCACTTTTAGCTCAATATCACTACAGGTGATGAAATTCCACAAATCCCTATTGATTTGAAAGGGACTTTTAGCTCCTTGGATGCAAGAAAGGTCTCCTGTGCATTGTGAAACAAACTGAAATCAATGGTAAGTTTTGTTTCTCCCTTCTAGCGCAGTTGGATTATTCCAGAATTGCTCTGCTATTGTGCATATGGCCTCTTGTTGTCACAGGAAAATTAGGTAAAGAAAAATAGACATTTATATAGAAAAACAGATCACTATTTTGTTCCTAAAATTATCTATTGTTAAAGTGGAGCTGTCACTTTGCAACAAATAGATGATTTTAAAAGATATTTCAAAATTGGCTATACTTTTGTTAGTTTTTTATTTCAAACAATAGTATATATATAGTATATTTAGCTGGCTGGCAGAGAGTGGCAGTTGGGATGGGGAGCATTGTAGAATGTTAGTATTTGGCAGGAATGCCAGACATACTGTCTCATTTGCATAAACCAGCAAAGAAATAAAGCTAAATATCTCAAATTATCATTTCAAATAAAAACATGGCTAATAAATATATGGTTAATTATGCAATGCTTGAGAGGATGGTGGGAGAAGAAACCATCAATAATTAGAAAGTTCCGCCTACTCTAGCTTGTTCATCCTGGTTCTAAATTATATCTTGTGTCGTCTTCTGATATTTTGTTTACTGGATCTACAGAAATATGCTCTAAGTGAATAGGAAGGTGCTGCAGAGTCATGTAAACATTTGTTGTCATTCCACAATATGTGTTAGAACTCTACTCATGGGATATAGGTACTGCAGTAACTTGTCATATGCAGGATTATTAAAATGCATGAGTCACAGATCCTAAGAGAATACCTGAAATTTTACTGAACTAGCATTAATGACATTTTACAGAAAAATCGATCTTTGCAACAACACAGTAGCAGCCATATTGCCTATCACATTTTGGCAGTGTCACAGAAGAGAAACATTAGTGCATTAAGAAAGGTTGGAAATTTTGTTTTAGTAAAAAAGTGATATTTGCAAATTGAAAGGGATACTAATTATACCTTTCCAAATTCTCCCCTTAGTGGAGGATTCCATCTAAAAAGCAGCGTGATAAGGCAGAGAGAAGTGATACTCTGGTCATGTGAGTAAATAAGTATGCAAACTTTATCAGTCAGGTCAGAGAACATAGCACGGGTGAGATTCATTCTCCAACAATGAAACTAAAATTTTCTAAAACTATTAAACTGACTAAAAAAATCAAAAAGCACAAGTTATAGGCAGTACAGGCAAACAGCC
The DNA here is from genome assembly GCA_037306005.1 of Rhinophrynus dorsalis. Lineage (NCBI taxonomy): Eukaryota > Metazoa > Chordata > Amphibia > Anura > Rhinophrynidae > Rhinophrynus > Rhinophrynus dorsalis. The sequence continues at coordinate 411,402,518 of CM074719.1, read as the reverse complement.
CAGAGAACTTCGTTTGGGTATCCTTGCTTTAATATAGATCATAAAAATGTTTTGGGATTTAACTTTTTGAATGCCAGAGGATTAAATATCATATCTCTCAACTAGAGTTGCCACCAGTCGGTATTTTACCGGCAGGCCGGTAAAAAATAGGCTTCTGTCCAATGTTAAGTCTATGTAGGGAATGCCATGGCCGGTATTTTTTTTAAGAAAAGGTGGCAACCCTACTCTCAACATTTCAAATGGCCAAAAAGGGACACACTTGCTTTAAGTGGTGATGCCAGGGAGGTGGCTGGTGGGCATTAAAGAGTATTTTTAGGTTATTTCAGGACCTACTGACATTCTTTATCTAACTGAGTAACTGATTTAGAGCAAGACCAAAGTAGTTTAATTACACAGACTCATTTATACACATATACAAACACACCACACAGTCTGATCTCTTAACCCTGTGAGTGCCAGAGGGGAATGCAATGCACTGGATACCTCCCTGGCACTCAAAGAGTTAACCTTTTGAATGCCAGAGAGGCCACCAACACATTGATTTGCAATACACTGGTGACCTCTCTAGTAATCAAGGGATAAAAGCCCAGTTTAAATCAATGAGATTTTTCATTACCAACAATGAAGACATTAGTTTGCTCCTGAAATGCTTCTAAATTATTATGGGCACAAGGCCCTATAGATCTATTTATCAAAGGGGAGTTGCTAAACTTGCAGGGAAATGTATCATTAAAGTGAACCTGTCATGTCTAATATAATGTGTTATTACTTTTACAGGGAATAGCATAGGAATATTAAATGACCTGTGCTAATTTATTCTGCAATAAATAAAATCAGAGCATTTAATATCACCTTTGCTTCGTCTCTTTTCTCCTGCCTGTGTGAGCAGACATATTGGGTTGGGCTTCTTTCCTGTCCATGCCTAATCCCCACCCCAGGGTTTTTTCCTCTCTCAGTCTACCCAGGTTTGGACAGCTCAGAATACATTACAATCTGAACCTTCACTGCTTGGAATGAGGTCACCACTAACCTGCAATAGTATATTATTTGTTCCATGCCTGGAGTGTTTTCCCTATAACCCTTTGTTACAAAACAAAATGCATATATATTGTGTTACTTTATACATAACTAACTATCTCCCCACAGAAATACATGATTGTGTGCCTTAAATAGAAAACAAAATTACATTTTAACCCATGCTGGAAATAAGGCTGTTGGGTGTCCCCAGGTCTCTACAATGGCAGCTAGGAGTATTTACATGCAGTGCCTAAGGCATAGTATTGAAATGAAGAGTGTATTTCATCATCATCATCATCATCATCATCATGCAATCATTAACAAAATACCTAAATACCTCCTAATCTACACTTTGCAGAGCAAAATGAACAGCACAAAGGATATGCAAATGCAATGCTTTTTCCAATGAAATTAAGCTCATTTTCCATGTTTGTTTGTTTTTTAAATTTCCTGTGTTTAGTATTTCTGTATTACTCAGTCAGAGCTTACAATGATACTGCAAGAAAATACCCAATTTCATTAAGCCTGTTTATGGCTGCCACATGCTAGATTAGTCTATAAGGATGCAAATGTGATACAGTGTATAAAAGTTCTCATCTGAGCATAAAGTGAACTTTCCATATGGAAAATCCTAATTGTTGTTCTGAATTCTATATATTTTATTTGACGAGAAAGCACTTGGTTTGACCATACATCAATACCTACAGGTACTTTATGAATGACAGCATGTGAGTACCAGTGGAGAGTGCTGGTGGTATATCAGATATACTCTTCTGCCAGCTCATTTGCAAAGCTTGCCCTGGAATATGGGCAGGGTGATAATCTATTGTCTAAAGATATTTAAGTTGAGATTAACAAATTAACTAACTGCACACACCTCTGGTCCTCAAATGTTTAATTAAAACTGCAATAAAGAGTAACATGTTAATACATCTTTGTAACTTTTTATTGACCTTTAATAAAACATCTTAAAAGTGTTCTTAAAGGACATTTTATTCAGTGATCAACTCCCCTTCCTCAAGTTTTATAATCATATCAGAATCCCATGCAATTGCTCCCACACTCGACAACTACAATGTCCCCACAGTTTGCTCTTAACATTTGGGTACTTTTCCCTCTTCTTTATTCCTAAACACAATTAAAGGGGAAGTCGCACTTCCTAATAATAATCCCACTTAACCTACAATGGCTCAAATGTATTTCCACTTGCTTCTTGATACAAGAGATAAAAGTATAAATCAGTCCTAGATGTCATGTCCATGAAGTGGACATGACAGTTCCTGGCTGTCTTTTCAAATTGAAGTAGGCAGAGTGCTTTCCCTTGTGCATAGTCTCTCTATAAGAAAATGATTTCAATCCATGACCTATTTACCTCAAATTATTCCAAAAAATTAACCATTAGTGAAACACAGTTTACGCCTTTGGGCAATATGTCCTCTAATACTGGAGAAAGAAAGGAAGTACTGGTCATTCATTGGCTGGCTGGGGATGATGGGAATTGTACCCCTGGACATCTGGGGGGGGGGCTCAAGTTGCCTACCAATGTTTTTTATCCTCTCTTTCAGATTCTAGCATATTTCACCTCTGTATTGCAGTCTTCTATCTCTATATTAGTTCATCTTAGCCATCTGGATCCTTAAAAGAGATGTTAAACATCCTAATTATAACCCCCCCCCCCACACACACACACACACACACTCAAATCTATATGTCCTCTGAGTTTTGCCCATGTTAAGTAGACTTGTTCACTCTCCCAGCAGCTGTCCTGTCTTCCTAAACAGGAGAGTCTGAATATGTTATGTCTTGAGCAAAGACACAAGGACAAAATCCATTGAGGGCATTATGGTTTTCTGGCTACGGTAAGGTAATTGGGGTTATTATTAGTTCTCTTTTAATTTCTCTCCTTAGACAGAAATGGCATTGCATCTGCTCATTTTTAAATACAAGTAAAGCGATTTTTGCTCTAAGGTGCAATAAAGACATACAATGATATGCATTGGTATAGACCATTTGAGTTACCCGCACAATTATGAAGAACTGGATTTCCCAATGGTCAAAGTAGGCAACTGCCCAGGTTTTCAGGGGCTACTCAGCTATGCTAGCCACACCCAGATTCCGAATTGTGCCCAGAGCAATCACAATTTCCCTGACCTGTTATGCTCCTTTACAAGCTATTATGTATCCCCTTGAATGCTAGAGAGATCTCCAAATAATTGTGTAGCAATACCTTGGAGATCTCTGTAGCAAACATGGGGTTAAAGATTTTTATTTTTTTAAGATCTTTTTTTACTTGGTTACAGACCAAGTGTATTTTCTGTGCCAGGAATTAGTATGTCTATAGAGGGATCATGTGAGGAATGGGGGTAGGACCAAGGGATGGAGCTAAGGACACTGAGAATATCTTGCCTAGAGTCACCTGGGATGCAAAACCTGCCCTGCAGTTATGCACCCTTCACTGCTTAATGGGAAATCTGGCCCTGTTGAGAGCATCCAAATAGTGTAAAAGAGATCTTGAGTATTGATGTGTATTTTGACACTGGTCCTAGCACTTCTCTATGTACTCATTTTAGTTGAAAATGAATTTGTACATTGTAAAGAAATCTATTTATGTACTAATGCATTCCAATCTGTAGGGAAAATAACTAATGCATGAAGTAAGTCATCTATAGATCTGTACAATTCCTCAGCAATGCTGCACAGTCAGCACTCTGTACACACCTTCCAAGTGCAGCATATGGAAATAGCCACACTACTGCGGCTGTGCTAAGATGAATGGGAGTCATTCTGGGAGAAACCAACTGCAGTGGAGAACAGTGGAGAAATAACAGTTTATACTGTTTAACCCTTTGAGTGCTAAGCGTACCCCTCTGGCACGCAAAGGGTTAAAAGGGTATTTAATCCCCTTGAATACTAGAACGGTCTCTACTGCATTGCTCTCTAACATTCAATGGATAACAATGCTTAAAAAGTAAAGAAAAGTAAGGGTACTCCCACTGCTGAAAATAGGATTTTAGTCTTACCTGTTAAATCCTTTTCACTTAGTCCATACAGGTCACTGGTACTCTGGGAGGCGTAAGTCCCCTTTAATAGGCAGGAACAACTATGCAAATAATTTGCAAGGGGCGGAGCCTCCCCTCTTACTTAAGCCACCTTCTGGCCAGAGCCACTTTAGATTGATTTGAGACCCTAAAACTGACCTCAGGTAAGCAAAAAGAAAGACTCCTGTGAGCATGCCCGAACGGTCTCCCACTGAATGCCACAGGAGAGCCAAGACTGGTCCCTTGACAGGGTGGGAGACCAGTGACCTGTATGGACTAAGTGAAAAGGATTTAACAGGTAAGACTAAAATCCTATTTTCACTGTCGTCCAATACAGGTCACTGGTACTCTGGGATGTACAAACATTGAGCTGATCCAGAGGCGGGAAGTAAGGCAAGGACCAGGCGCAAGGCCCAAGTCACTAGAACTGCTATGACCAGTTGATAACATAGCCCAAACTGTAAGTGTCAACGGACACCAACCAAGGGAACAATCCCTGAACTAACACAGCACACGGAACTAGAGCCAACCGGGCTCAACAGTAAAGAAGCACTAAGGATCACAGAGCGGAAGACCTACACAGGCAAGACTGCCTCCAGGACCTTCCTTCCAAAACTGGCATCAGCCGACGCCAGTACATCAACTCGGTAGTGCTTTGAAAAAGTGTGCACAGAGGACCAAGTGGCCGCTCTGCACAGTTGATCAGCAGAAGCTTGATTCTTGTAGGCCCAAGAGGCCCCAATAGATCTGGTGGAATGGGCAGTCACCCGGAAGGGAACATGCTTATTCCTCAACTTATAGGCTTCACGGATGGTAGCCTTAATCCAAGAGGCAATGGTAACTTTGGAAGCCGGTCTCCCTGCCCTAGGCCCCTCAGGAATGACGAATAGAGCGTCAGACTTCCTGATAGACTCGGTGCGATGAACATAAAACTTGAGGCAACGCACCACATCCAACAGATGGAGATCTCTTTCCTTGTCAGATGAAGGATTAGGGCAGAAAGAGGGAACCACAATCTCCTGATTGATGTGAAACTCTGACACAACCTTGGGTAAGAATTCCTTGGTAGTGCGAAGCACAGCCTTATCCTTGTGGAACACCAGGTAAGGAGGTTTACAAGACAAGGCCTGTAACTCTGCTACCCGGCGCACTGACACAACAGCCAAGAGGAAGGCCATCTTCCAAGTCACAAGACGTAATGGAATGGAAGCCAAGGATTCAAACGGTGGTCGCTGTAGAACTCCCAGCACCAAATTGAGATCCCACTGGGGAGCAGGACTCTTAAAGGCAGGTCGAACATGAGTCACACCTTGGAAGAAGACTTTCACATCAGGAAGGACAGCAATCCGTTCCTGGAAAAACACAGACAAGGCAGAAGTCTGAACTTTGAGGGAACTCAGACTGAGCCCCTTATCCACACCGTCCTGCAAGAAGGCCAGGACAGTGGGAAGATGGAAGTCAAGTGACAACTTCTTGTCAGAACACCATGTCACGAAAGTTGACCATATGCGATGATAGATCTTGGAAGACACAGGCTTACGAGCACTGAGCATCGTCGATACCACAGAAGGAGAAAAGCCTTTCTTTGCTAGAATCGAGGATTCAACCGCCATGCCATCAAATGGAGAGAGTGAACATCCTCCTTCCACAGATACCCCTGAAGAAGCAGGTCCGGACGGGCTGGAAGTGGGATCGGATCCTTCACTGACATGGCCATCAACTCCGGAAACCAGGACTGGCGAGGCCAGTTTGGAGCAATCAGGATGACAGGACAACGTTCTCTCTTCAACTTCTGGATAACTCTGACCAATAGAGGAAGAGGAGGGAGATGTAAGCCAGGGGGAAGTCCCAAGGAATCGACAGGGCATCCACTGCTAGAGCAAGGGAGTCCCTCAACCGGGAGCAAAACATCGGAACCTTCCTGTTGTGTCTGGTAGCCATCAGATCCACCACAGGCATCCCCCACCGTTGAGTGAGCATGTGAAACACCTCTGGGTGAAGAGCCCATTCTCCGCTGTTGACGGTGTGACGACTGAGGAAGTCTGCCATGACGTTGTCCACGCCTGGAATATGAACTGCAGAGATGACAGGCACGTGATCTTCTGCCCAAGACAAAATATCCTTGACCTCCCACCAGGCGGAACCGCTTCTTGTGCTGCCTTGCCTGTTGATGTAAGCCACCGCCGTGGCGTTGTCGGACTCCACTCTGATTGGAAGACCGGTCAATTGAGACTCCCAGTGCCTCAGGGCCAGCCGGACAGCTCGAAGTTCCAGAACATTGATGGAGAGCATGGATTCCTCCAGACCCCATTTCCCCTGAGCACTGAAGCGACCCCAGACTGCACCCCAGCACCGAAGGCTGGCATCCGTAGTGACTGTGGTCCAAGGAGGAACTAGAAAGGATTTCCCTTTCAGGAGATGAGAGAGAGCTAACCACCAGTGCAGACTCGACTCGACATGAGGAGGAAGAGAAACAGACAGATGTTGATGATCTGGATGATTCTTGCACGTCTGGATCACAAATCTCTGAAGATCCCTGGAGTGGGCCATGGCAAATGGTACTGCTTCGATTGTGGAAATGAACTTCCCCACTAAGGACGACAACTTCGGTACTGGAATCTCGTCCATGTCCAGAATTCCAGCCACTCTGACAGCTATCTGGTGAGCCACGTCCTCTGGAAGAAACACCATGCATTGGCGAGTGTCGAACAGGAGACCCAGGAACAGAAGCCTCTGAGATGGAATCAAGTCTGACTTGTCCAGATTCAGGATCCAGCCATGACGGTTCAGGGTGTGCATGCACATCTGTAATTGCTGAAGGAGAAGCTCCGCTAAGGAGGCCTTCAGTAGGAGATCGTCCATGTAGGGGGTCACTCTGATCCCATCCTGATGGAGCACCGCTATCAAGGAGCCCAACACCCTCTGGAAGACCTGAGGGGCTGAAGTCAGCCCAAAGGGGAGCGCTGCAAACTGAAAGTGTCCCCTGTGGCAGGCAAACCTGAGATACCGCCTGCTCTCTGGATGAATAGGGATGTGAAGATAAGCATCCTGAAGGTCCAGGGAGGCAAGAAACTCCCCTGGAGACATTGCTGCAATCACAGAGCGCAGGGACTCCTGGCGGAAGTGGGAAATCACCACATAGGCATTGAGATCTTTGAGATCCAAAATGGGACGGGCTCCTCCGTCCTTTTTGGCTACCACAAACAGGTTGGAATAAAATCCTGAACCTGTGTCCCCTTGAGGAACCGCCTCCAGGACCTCTTTGTCCAAGAGATCCTGAATAGCGTCGTCGAACAGACGCCTTTTTGTGGGTTCCTGAGAAGGACGAGTAAAATGGAACCGAAAAGGAGGAAGGGAAGAGAAAGGGATCCTGTATCCCTCTGACACCACCTGAAGAACCCATGGGTCCGCCACTGACTCCTCCCAAGTCCGGCGAAAAATGCGGAGACGACCGCCTACAGCCGGATGCGGACCCGGGTTCGGCGAGTCATGCCGAAGCAGTCTTGGAGGTCTTGGCCTTGGAGGCAACTTTGGGTCTCCATGACTGTTTGGGCTTGGAGGAGGAGCGCGTAGTGGGAGGACCCGTTTGGGCCGAGGAGCGTGTCTCAGTCTGAAAGGAACGAAAGGACCGATTGCGTTTGGCTGGAAACTTTTTCTTAAAGACTGAGGGTAGAAGAGTACTTTTACCGCCAGTAGCCTCACTGATCATTTCTTTGAGTTCAGACCCAAAAAGCAAATTCCCCTGAAAGGGCAAGGAAAGCAAGGCTTTCTTAGAGGCTGTATCAGCAGACCAAATTTTCAGCCAAAGAGCGCGTCTAGCCACCACAGAAGAAGTGGAGGCCCTCGCCATCATGCGCACAGCATCAAAAGCAGCGTCAGCAACATAGTTCTGAGCTTCAGTGATATTAGCAAGAAGCTGCAACTGTTCAGATACCGGCGCATCCTGGCGAACCGCTTCAGTCAGTCGTTCAGTCCAGGCCGCAATAGCTCTATTAACCCATGCCACAGCAAAAGTGGGGCGCATGGCTGTGCCAATGGAGGCAAAAATAGACTTAAAGGGATAGTAATACTTCATTTTTACTTTATTTTATTTTGTAGGCATTAAAAAAACATGAAGAATGATATAAGTCTTATCTCTGAAACCTTTATGGTTTAAGAGATATTCACAAACAAAGTATCCCCCCCCTGTTCAACCAGATAAGAAGGGAGATGCCCAGGTAGACTGCAGAGAGGGACAATCTTCAATTAAGATAATGGAAAAAGCTGAAAAACTTTTCAAGGGGGAAAGGGCTTTCATTGTTTTCATACAAAGAAAATTGTCCCCTTCTGTTATCTGTACTGTCATACAACCTGATCCACATCTGAGAAGAGATGGCTTACACTAGGAAAAAGGGGCGGGGAGGGGAACTTTGCTTGTGAATATCTCATAAACCATAAAGGTTTGAGAGATAAGACTTATATCATTCTTCATGTTTTTTTAATGCCTACAAAATAAAATAAAGTTAAAACGAAGTGTTACTATCCCTTTAAGAGAGAGCTCTAGTTTCTTATCCGTCCAGTCCTGCAAGGCAGAGGCATCTGAGACAGCCAAAGCAGTAGATTTGGATAGTCTAGACACAGGAGCATCCACTTTGGGAGGATGAACCCATTTTGCCAGCTCCGCCTCAGGAAAAGGGTAAAGTTTAGCAAACTTTTTGGAGACAGAGGAAGATCTATCAGGATTCTTCCATGCCTCAGAGACCAGACGGGCAAGAGTAGGGTTAGTTGGAAAACAAACAACTGGTTTAGATGGCTTTTTCTGAAAAACATGAGTAGGATCATAAGTAGATTCCTGAGTCAGAGGAAGGTTGAGCGTATTCAGAACCGCTCTGATCAGACCCTCAGCCGAAACTTCAGGGTCACACTCATAGGAGTCCCCAATGGACCTGTTAGATTCAATAACAGTACGTTCCTCAGCATCAGAATCCTGTAAAAGTTCTTCTTCAGAAGAATCAGTGATATCAGGAGCTCCCTGTGGCTTAGGCAGGGAGGTCCTGATAGTAGAGGGGGTCTGCCAGACCTGGAGAGCCCCCTGTATCTGAGAGGGAAAGAGTTGAAGCGTGGATCTGAGATCCCTAGTGGCAGCTTTAAACTCCCTCACCCAAGATGGCTCAATAGCGTGGCTGGGAAGCCCAGGGTTGCTATCTTGACAAGTACAATTAGGGCATAGATCCCCCACATTATCGCCATCCAGCCCAATGTGGCAAGAGGAGCAAAACGCCATGGGGGTAGCAGACCCCCCATCCTCCTTAGACTTGGGTCTAGCCCCTAGCTCCAGTGAAGTAGACATGCTCACAGCGTCAATATACCCCACTAATAACACTATCGCCCAGAAAAAGTGTTAAAGATTAAAGTTTCACCCCAGAAATGTTCTAAAAACGGACTTATCTGGCCAGCGAAGGGTTAATCTGTTGAGGAGAGAGAAGGCTCGGTCCCTGCGTAGTGTACTCGCCTAGGAAAAGTACCACAAAATGGCGGCCGTCATGACAGCCAATCAGAAACGAGCGCGAACCAAGCGCTCATGGGAAATGTAGTTTTCCTGTCCAAGTACCCCAAACATTGCCCGAAGCCCCCCTGAACACCCCACATGAATAAAACACATTCCGGATGATAGATCAGGAGCCTAGAATTAAAATGAGCCCTCTCTGAAGTTGCTGTGACAAGCGGTTCCAGAGATATGTCCCATACTGTGAATTCCCATAGAGAGTAAAGGAGCCCTTGCGTCTGAGCGGGAAAAAGCCGCGCTTAAAGGCGCGGAACACCATTTTTAATAAAGTTTAGTAAAACATTAAAAAGTGCCCAAACAAGCATGAAACACATGAGAAACATAAATAAATGAATACCCAATGCTCCAAAACTCAGAGAATAACACAGAAATTGCATAAACAGTAATAATGCAATAAAAACACCCTATGAGTGCTGGAGTGTATTAAAACTCCCAAATACAAGCCCATCAAAGGGACACTGTGGGGACAAGTGGACCTTCAGCACTCAATGGGTGACTCACCTTCCTTGCTGGACTTCTGTCTTCAGGTGACCATGATAAGGAGGGAAAGAACCAGAGGTAAATTCCCCAATAGGGGAGCTGCTTAACACAAGCTGTCCCCTCTTCAGGGCATAAGGTCCACAGAAAATCCCTGGAAGCTGCACCAGCCACTTTAAAGAGGGCAATTCACAGCCATGGTCACCCTCCTAATGGTGGTATTCCATATTTGAATAAAAAATAATAAAATACTAAGATGCATAGATGTTCTCTACCTGGTGTGCAAGCACACCAGGAACAAATCAATCTAAAGTGGCTCTGGCCAGAAGGTGGCTTAAGTAAGAGGGGAGGCTCCGCCCCTTGCAAATTATTTGCATAGTTGTTCCTGCCTATTAAAGGGGACTTACGCCTCCCAGAGTACCAGTGACCTGTATTGGACGACAGTGAAAGGTGTTTTATTCAAAAGTTATTACAGCTCAGACTTGGATTTTTTAGGTGTAATACCTCAGTGGCCTTAAAGGTTACCGTGGCAATGCTGCGACACCATCCTATGGACAGTTGACCATAAACCTCCATAGGATGGCGTAACAACAGCGCCACTGTACAATTTCAGGCCACTCTGGTACTGCACCTAAAAAAATCGAAGTTTTTTGCTGTAATAACTTTTGAATAAAATATCTCTCAGCAGTGGGAGTACCCTTGTTTTACTCAGGGGGATAAACCTTACAACATAGTTTTTTACATTTTAAGTATTACTATCCCTTTCAAGAGGTTACAATCCCCAAATAAATCAATGGGCGTTTGTGGCAATTTTATTTATCCCCTAAATGCAGATGGTATGACCCCAAATCACTCCCGTTCATCTTAGTACATTACTGTCACTTTTTTTTTTTTGTAACTTTTTGGGAGAGAAAATAAACCTTTATATTAACCCCTTGGACATAAGTATTTCAACATAATTAGGTCCGTGTTGAGTTCTGGAGCAAACCAACTGGACCGTAGGCGACAATCACAAATGTACAAAATTCCCATTGTGTTAAACTAGATTTTTAACCTATCCAATACATTTTGAAGCAATGCATTGGAAATATTTCTACCATTTGAGTGCTTTGCAATGCATTGTGTGCCCCTCTGGCACTCAAAGGGTTAATGGTTTAACAGCTCTATTTAAATTAATGTAATTTTGTATTTATACCCTATGACCATACCTGGGAACTCTTCAGATCTACCCAGGACGGTCCAGTTTGCAGAAGGCATTATCGGGTCTCTGGGGATAGAGGTTGATGCTCTGACTTTTTGAGTTTAGTGTTTACCCCATCTACTCTCCCACCCACTCCCACACTGTTCCTCACACTTCCCTGCCCTTTTAAGTATAAATCCTACCTCTCAGCTCTCCAAATCTGTGTCACTTGATTAAGCCCCTCCCATATCATGATGTATGGTGTCAAATGGACGCTCTCAACTTACCCTGATTAAGCCCCTCCCACATCATGATGCAAATTGCATCATTTGCACACTCTCACCCATAGCCCTGTGCATTTCTCTGGGGGCCATCGATGAGAATGTTCCTAGGGATGTCTATGGCACAGTTGATTTGCCCCAGAACTGCACCTATTTACCTTACCCTCTTCCATGGTATTATAAAAGGAAACTAGTTTATTATCTCTGCTTTCACTTTTCTTCTAAATTGTGTAATTAGACAAACCACGTTCCACAGTCTTTATAATTAAAAAAGTCTCTATTCATTTTCGATAGAAGGCAATTTTAAGTGTATACTGAAAGTTTCATTATCCATGAGACATACGTATTGTGCTATGAATAGCAGACACAGAACCTTACATTACTATTCAGTTCATTGCTGAGCCAACTAATTTTAACTGTGGCAGCAGAGCTACATTCACAAAGAGATGGATGCATTTAAATCATTCATATTTTAAAATGTTATAAATCAGGAATTGAATGGAAACTATAACTATGGGAATACGTGACAATTTGTTTAACGTTAACCCTTTGAGTATATAGGAGTGTTTAACACATTGTGAAGCGCTCCTAGTCTTAATGGGTTAAGCATTGCTGGTCTGCTACAGATTAAATTTTGTATACCCTCTAACATAAAGCAATAAAAATATGAACATAATAAATATTCCGCCTTTTTATCAGTAAAAAAAATACATATTTTTAAGGAAAATCAGTAAAAAAGTGATGACAAATAATAATATAACTTAAAAGTCCAACTGTGGCATAAATATAGAAACAAATATTCCTCATAGCATTAGTATGAGATTTGGAATTCTATATTTTCATTTTATTAGTTGTTACAATAAGCATTGGAATGGGGTCGGTACTTACATTGTATAGAATTGATGTTTTAATCCTTTACAGTGGAACTTTCACCGTAAATCTAGTTTTCATATTTGAAAAAATGCATTAAAAACTGCTTATGTTCAATGTTAGTTAAAAGACCAGCAAATGAACAGTTAAGGAGATATTCATACTTGTTATCATATGCGAATGTATGCCATTTATGGTACAGTGCGGTACAAGTGACATTTCATATGCTAATGAAGCATTTTCAATGATGTGCTAATGAAGGCTTTCAGTAATGTTTCATCACTAATAATAAAAGGCCAGATGTATGTTTGTCCGATGCAGTAATGCGCAGGGGAAACTGCTCGAAAGTAGTCCCACAAAGACATAGATGTATTAAGTAAACTAGAGCAGGTGATAGAGACTTGCACCCTGCTACTTGAAAGCTGGTTTTGTGTCTGCTGATAATGGCTCCACCATAATTGCTACATGTACCCTTTTTTGCCCATGTGAAAAATTTAGCTGTAACTAGATTCTTGGCAGACTCTGAAACCCTCAGAGATATGCTGAATATTGCAAACAAAATATGTGCCTATTTTAGCCACACCTACAGTGCACACAACTTGTTATATTCTGTCCAAGAGTGTAATAACCTGCCACATCACCATCTGAAAATGTAGGTGCCTACCAGGTAGAATTCCACACTGTACATGCTAGATATTTTGTACAAGCAGAATAAGGCCATTAGCAAGTACAAAATGCTGAGGAATCTTACCATAATGACAACACAGACATGCACCACTTGGTCAATGATATGTTAGCATGCTTTGAGCAAGACCCTCGCATAGTGTCCATTAAAAGCAATTAAAAATACATTCTTGCCACTTTGCTGGGCCCCGCTTTAAACACAAAAATAACTGAGGCACAGGAACACCGTTTAGTTCCTAGTTGTGGTCCCACTGCATGTGAGATTGTTTAAACATACTTGTGGGATAGCTACATTCTGGGCAGAAGTGACTTCATGGACTACTGGCAAACAAAACAATGTATGCAACCAGCACTGACATAAACAGCCATGTAAACCCTTAGTTGACTTCCGGCAAATGTTGAGTCTGAGCATGTTTTCAGTGAGGTGGGTTATATTATAAATGGTTGTTGGACACAGGTAGCAAACAGCTATGTTTGTAGACTAACATTCCAAAAAATTAACCAACATCTAATACCTTCTGGGAATCAGGTAGCAGAAGTGGACAAAACCACACATTCAGAGGATGAGGAGGAGGAATGTGAAGGTTTGCTACCATCTACCACTGTTGGAACCACTGCTCTGATCACTGATTAATGTGTGTCAATAATCTGAGAATAATGATAGCTTAAATTTGACTGAAATTTGATAATGGTTATAATTACCGTAGGAATCATGTTGGATATTATTTTATATATTATCATTTACCAGGAAAGCAGAAAACCATGCCTTTCAGAACAAAATGTGAATTTTTGCCCTTGCCTAGAGAGGAGCACTGGGACACACTGGACATCAGTTATACCACTTGTGTCAGAGGAATGAGCCCTCTTGCACTAACGGGGATAATAGGATAAACATGGGGTGTCCTCAGACATTTTTCTGTGTGTGTGTGTTGGGGGTGGGTGCAGCTAGCAGAATGCAAGTAAATGGTGGTTGTAAGGGGCGGTAGGTCCAAAGGCACGAGAGTGAATGGTGCGGTATGGGGTTGGTTCAGAGGCACACATGTAACTTTTGGTAAAACATTTGCAGGGTTTGTGGGATGTGGGTTACATGTGCAGAGCATTGCCAAGCCGTGATTTGGCCACTTATTCCAAGGGTTTAGTTCCTCTAAGCTGAATCCTGAGATTTCATGGTATGGAGGCAGACTGATTGGGGCTAATATTAAGATTAAAACTTCTACCTTAAAACCTTAGGCACAAGGATGCTATGAGAGTGTAATAAAGTATACAAATGTATGTACAGATTAAGAGGTAGAAGAGAAATATATTCATTTAAATTAGATAAATAAACAAATACAGACATTTACTGGCCGGTCTTAAACTATTCAAATAAATGAAAAAGTATGACAAAATATACCAAGACAAAGCTTAAAACAATACAATATGTCCAGCTTTAGACTGCTGTTCCTAACATGGAATTTTCTGGAAAGATTTTAGTGTGATACTGGATATTTTGTTGCAAGTCTATGTGTATATACTAGTGTAAAAGCCTGTGTACACGGGCCAAGGTCCGGGTAGTGTTAACTCTTTGAGTGCCAGAGGGGTACGCACCGCATTGCCTTGCAATATGTTATGTACCCCTCTGGCACTCAAAAGGTTAAGAGGCCGCTACCTCACTGCTCCACACGATGCAGTCTTGCGTCGCCTCACTCACGTGATGCAATCATGTGCAGTACAGACTGCTTGAACGCGAGACCAATGACTTCTTCTACTGTTCCACATATGTAAAAATATATTTTCGCATTTTGTTTTATTGATTTACCATTAATATTTTAGTCCCATTGATTTCTTTCCTCCCTATAATACTGTTTCATTGGATCATTCCATTCAATACCCACAGGGGTCTATGGTAATTATTCTTACAGTGGAAGTACAACCCGTCATACAGCTGTATTTCTGCTCCTCATACTTTCTATGCTTATTTAGTAATTATATGCATTTCTTTTTACTGCACGTGACACTTTCATTATTTTATGTTTTTTTTAGTAATTCCTTTATGTTTTTAAATTGTTTTTAGAAGATATTTTCATTTTAATTATGGCTATAAACAAATGAATCCTAAAATGGAGGTCACATCATTGTCATATTAAGGTTTCCACACAATTTGAGTCTGTGACATTATTTCTTCATCTCAGCAAGATTTCCTACTCACTCCCCAGATGGACAGGTTTTGGCGAGACTCTGTGGAATATTCTGCTAGCACAGAGACTACATATCAGGAGACTCAACAAATGCTATAAGATAGGGTGATGCTCTTTTTATCAGCTGTCACTCTTTCTCATAATAACATGTACACTCTTGTCCCATCGTCTGAACAGAACAAGGCTTTTATCCTGGAGATTGCCAACCTACATTATATTATTACATAAAAAACTGAATCAATCACAGCAGTGAAAATAGAAGGGATGGGGATATATCATCACCATTACAGATCCAAAGATAAATTAATTAACAACTATTGTTTAGTCTATATTGTATGTAAAAAAGGTAGTGCATTTCAGTTCTCTCTTGAGCATGTTACATCATATGGCCCTGTTCTGTAGAGTAGAAGCTGGAAGGTTTCCTTTAGTTGTAGTAGTAGTAGTAGTAGAATAGGTTCTTGTGCAGTGTTTCTTCATCTAGGTTTACTGAAGTGTGTACCACTTAAAGGGATAGTAATACTTCATTTTATCTTTATTTTATTTTATAGGCAGAACAATATAAGTCTTATCTCTCAAACCTTTATGGTTTGAGAGATATTCACAAGCAAAGTTTCCCCTCCCGCCCCTTTTACCTAGTGTAAGCCATCTCTTGCAGTCCATAGACCAGACAGATAACAGCAGGGGACAATCTTCTTCCTATGAGAACAATGAAAGCCCTGCCCCCTTGACAAGTTTTTCAGGTTTTTTCCTTATCTTAATTGAAGATTGTCCCTCTCTGCAATCTACTTGGGCACCTCCCTTCTGCTCTGGCTGAGCAGTGTTACATCAGTAAAAGGGGCAGGAGGGGGATACTTTGTCATTGAATTACTCTTGAACTACAACTCTGACAGTATTGATATAACACTCTCCAAGGTCCAAGTACTATGATGATTAATTATAGCTGCTTTTATTATGAAACATTACTATCCCTTTAAAAGCCATTGAGGGAGATTCACTAAGCCAGTGGTTCTCAACTCCTGTCCTGAGGACCCACTCACAGGCCAGGATTTGATGATTTCCTTGTTAGAGCACAGGTGAGTTAATCAATGTGAATGAGCCTCTGATCACCACACCTGTGCTCTAGCAGAGAAATCCCTAAGTCCTGGCCTGTTAGTGGGTCCTGAGGACAGGAGTTGAGAACCACTGCACTAAGCGGTGATAAAGAGGTGATAAAGTGGAGATGACTTCTTCAGTTTATCACTTCTCCAATTCCTAGTTTGTTTTATGGAGCCTATGCACTAAGATTTCTTCAACGTCAGAGATCTTAGTGAATAGGCTGCATAGAATAACAAAGGAACTGTAGAAACAATAAAATGGAGAAGTCATCTTCACCGCTTAGTGAATTTTCCCCATTGTCTTGTCAGAGAAATGAATGATGATTTCAGAGTAACCCTTTAAGCAATGGGGTTTCTGAAGTATTTTGCACTTTAGGGCACATTTTAAAAATGTAGCTTGTCTAGAATTAAGGTATGTCTATGTCTAGAATTTAGACATAATTTCTATATTCATAAGAAACATGAACTATTTGTTTTGGACATGTTACCATTTTTATCGCTATCTTATCTGAGGTTTATTTTGCATCATGTATAAAGATATCCCTCCCTCCAAAATTAAAAAGATATTTTTAATACAATGTATCTAAGTCATATTCATTCAGATAAAATAATGATCATTTTAATAATTCTGACTCCATTGTGTACAAAGATATAAAATATTCAAAGTTTAATAGACATGGTGAAACAAAACAGGCGATTGTAGTTTTTCAGTCACAGTAAGACATCCAATAAGCTGTGCTGTGAAAAATTACCACATGAAAAAAAAAAACACGTTGGGTGCTAAATTTTGCACCCCTTGGAAACAATTAAAAAAATTAAATTCCATACGTTGGGCAGTAACATGCATTAAGGGATCCCATTTTATCATCAAAACTTTGCACCAACGTTTTTGGTATAGAGTCCCCTAATGCTGGAATTGAAGGGAAAAAAAACCCTAAGTGACCAGT
The DNA here is from genome assembly GCA_037306005.1 of Rhinophrynus dorsalis. Lineage (NCBI taxonomy): Eukaryota > Metazoa > Chordata > Amphibia > Anura > Rhinophrynidae > Rhinophrynus > Rhinophrynus dorsalis. The sequence continues at coordinate 411,385,208 of CM074719.1, read as the reverse complement.
GGATGTACTGATATAGCAATGCATCTAAAGGACTGAAACAATGTGTGTAATGGAAGAGAAATTAACCCTTTGCGTGCCAGTGGGGTATGCAACAAGTTGCAGAGCATTGCATACCCTATTGGCACTCACAGGGTTAATCACACTAAAGCTAACACCATCCCCTGAAGGTCTTCTGTCCAGCGGGGTCTTCAACACCCTGGTCATCCAGTTCAAGTTTTCTATCTTGAGTCTTCTTTCTGGGTATCTTCATTTTCTTCTCTTCTTCCTTCCCACCTGAATTCTTGTCCTGAACATAATGCCACTGTAATTAAACACAAAATGGTCAAATGAAAAATGCCCCCAAAAGATATGCCAAAACAGTAGACTTCCATCAGTGGCAGGAGGGAAGAACAAAGATCCCTCCTCCCCTTAGATACCTCTCAGGCAATTGCCCAAGCCATTCTGAATAAAATTTGAACAGTGACTGACTTTTACAATGAACAGAAACTGGCTTTTACATGGACAGTCTCTGTTCAAAATGGTTCCCAGCCTTCCATTGACTGTGGTTTTCTCCCAGCAAATCAGCTTCTAGCGGGTTTTGTCATCCCTTCTGCTAGAAGCTGATTTGCTGGGAGGTGCATAACCCACATCCCAGCCAATGGACGGCTGGGAACCATCTTGAACAGAGACATATAAAAGACAGTTTCTGTTAAAAATTTCCTCAGAATGGCTCGGGTACTTTATCTAAAGAGAGATCTTTGTTCTTTTTGCCTGCCGCTTCTCCAGCGACAGCACTGTGGTAGCATACTGTTCTGACATATCTTTTGGCAGCATCTTTCATTTGACCATTTTTTGTTTAATTACAGAGGCATTATGTTCCAGGCAAGAATGCAGATGTGAAGAAAGAAGAAAAGGCAATGAAGATACCAAGAAAGAAGATGCAAGATAGAAGATTACAGAGAATGACTGAAGTGTATGACAGGTATGTGTTACAGCTCTGGGTTATGGGTATAGGATAGTGTTATCACTAGTATTGTTTCACTTTATTATTAAGGGTAGTGTAGAGTTAAGTGTTTGAGAGGGTGACTGTGTTTTAGCTCATGCTCGGTGTTTGACAATGTGTCAAACACCAAGCGTTAGACTTTTTCTTTTTATGTTTCCATTACTCACACTAGTTAGCATGAGATTTGGGAACAAAATACACACAAAGAACGTTGGGCCACAAGTGAGGTTCTGTGTCCCAACATTCACTGTAATTCCTGTTGATAGAGCAATTGGATTCCTATGGTAATACAGTGTATGTACCCTCTGGTATCCAATTTTACCCTACCGGCAGTTTTACTGGAGACTATTAAATCAAGCCCCAAGAGGGTTATGCATTAAGGTATGATAAAGGTGAGAAACTAACCAGTGTGATAAACACTCATATTTTTATGTGATTCTATGGACCCTATACACTAAAGCCTCTCCCTGCAGAATAACATATGAGTTATAGAGTTTATTGCTCCTTTATCACCAGTAGCTAAATCATATTCATTCAGGTAAAATAATAATCATTTTAATAATCCTGACCCCACTGAGTACAAATCTGCAAGTGAACAAAAGGATATTTTAGCTTCTTCATTACAAATTACACATTCAATGGACTAAACATCCCAAAGCATGCACACTGGCTTATGTCTTTCTGTAAAATTGGTAATGGATTCAAGCACAACCATGAAATATACCCATACAGTCCATCAGTAAAATCAACAAATTTTATTAGTAAGGGTAAAAACATATATCCAAAAATCCATATGTCTTTCTATACACAAGAATAGTAGCTGAATAAAACTGCATAAATAAATCAAAATATTATTTGACAAAAGTTCTGTGTGATAAGCAAAATAATTACCAGCTGTGAATGTTCATTTTTTCCAGTTCTAAAAATACAAATTATACACATACTATCAAGTAACCCCCAAAAAATAGAAAGCATTTAAAATGGACTGATGTATAGTGAAGGTTTATTAAACTGAATTTGTAAGGCATAACGGACCCATAACTTCACATGACCTTATAAAACATATATTTCTTAAATTAAAAACAAAACAAAATGTAAAAAGCTTCGAACAATTTTAGGGACATATGCTAAGTATAAGTATTTCTAAAATAATTCAAAATTGCATGAAAATTCTTTTTACACTTTTTTTGTTTTTATTTTGTCTTTCCAAAACAGCATAACAATAACAATAAAAAGGAAGAAAAGAAAAGAAATAGAGAGAAACATAAGAAAGATAGATAAAGAAAAAAAAGGAGAGGTATATCCAAATGCAAAGATGAACTTAGGTGTGAATGCTTGGTTTAGATGAGTAATAAAAGACTTGGAACTCAAAATCAAAATGCAGCCAGAAATTAAATCCAGAAAGAGGCAGACGAGCTAATCTAATAGGCCAAGAAGGATAAAAAAAACTCTATTTGTCAGAAGGGGCATTAGTTGTATGGCAATCAAGCTAGTCTGCCCAAATCTTCACACTTGTTGGGCAAATCCTCTCTGTAAGAAAGTAAGTTTACAGAAAACCAGTGAATCATTCACCACTGAAATTAGAACATGGTTGACCTGGTTGAAGGAGATTGGAAGGGTTGTTACTTTCCATTTATGTAGAATTGTATTTAATTGGATTTCTACAAGAAAGATAATATGCAAATAAAGAATATTCTAACAGACACAGGAGGCAAGTCATCAACAAGGCTCAATAATAGAGACTTAAAGATTAGGAATAATGGGAATGTCAAAATGAAAACAAAGAATTAAACAAAGGCAGTAAATTATGGAATAATCAGAAAACATATAATAGGATCCCTGGCTGCATCATTTGCAGAAAATATTATCCAGCAGAATGTAAACACTTGGGACTGAGTAACGTATACCCTACATAAAAGACTCAGTATCATTTTATATCTAGAAGAAATCACAGATTTATGGATAGAGCATAATCAGTCAATCCTGTCCCAGACAGTCAAATCAGGATGGAAGATCTCACTGCCACAATGATTTGAGTTTATCCAGAAGGGTGAAAGACTGTCTGAAATTCATAATAATAAGTAGATGTATGTTTGGGGACCTTAGGGAGACATACAAATTGTTCAGCTTGTGATAAGCTAGGCCAAACCTGAGGGGGACCAAACTGTGCAGTGAAGGTAGACTGCAGTTGATGACACTAAAAAGTAGGGTTGGCTGGTAATCAGAAATTAAGAACAGAAAGTAGTAAGGAGCTTACATTTGTTATCTTCAAGAATGAAGAAAAGTGAGGTATCAGTTACCCTAGATTATAGAGAACATTTCAAGTGGAATAGTTGAATATCAGACAACTTGAAAATTGAGTAATAAACAAGGGTAATATGGCATGGGCTAAACATGATGGGTGCTAGTCTTTTTCAGCCTTATCAACTATGTTATAATAGTCATGTTAAATCTTATTAAAATGAAGTCTCTGACAAAGTTTGTCCATTTAATATTCAAAAAGGACTTTTTTCCAACTTGGGGCTTAACTGGAAATGGCTTCAAAAAGGCAAAAATAAAACCCAAACCCTATTGAAGCCATTTCCAGTTAAACCCCAAGTGGGAAAAATTCCTTCCTGACTCCAAAAGACAATTGGAGACAGAGTGAGTGAAGACCAAAGCAGACTATCATGCTCCTTTTTAACTCTATATATTCTGTAAGTCCATAAAAAGGTAAAATCGCCTATACTTTTTATCATTTTTGTTTCATATTCACATTTTATTTTATTTTTTTTTTTAAAGCAGAGAGAGGATGAAAAATGCAAACAAGATACAATGTTAAAATTACAGTGAAATAAAGTATATACTCCTGTCTCTAGCGCACCCAGATCAATCAGTGCTCCAGGGAAACTTACAACAATGAATTAATATATTTGCTCACACAGTCCCTGACTGGCATGCTCTATGTAAACATAATTTTAGCTAGCTCCATGTCAGAGACATACAAGCGTAAAAAAAAGTGATGGTGGAACAAATGTAATAAAAGTATAGGCAATTTTAGTTTACATTTTACCTTTACATATGTACTCAGAGAATATATAAAGTCAGTTTGGAATTGACTGTCTCTTTACTCCTGAAGTTAAGAAATAAGTAAGGGAGTTACATTTGGTAAATATAATCTGCAATGCTAGAGGCGAATTGTATCTCTGCAAACAAAACTAGATAGCCATGCATTTGTGCTTGAAATTGCTAAGTTTGTCTTACATAAGGCAAGAAATCATAATTTATAATGAGTGCATTACTGTGGGGAATCTATGCCGAATCCTTGCACACCTAAATGTCACACATCTTCCATGACATAATAATTGCACAAGAACAGGGATAATTAGCAGAGGAATGCTGATGGTTAATAAGTTAATATCTTATTTCCAATTATACGTTTACTATTCTTTCTATACACCATGATTCTCAAACTGTGTTCCATTGAATCCCGGGGCTCCCAAAGTATTATAGGTTTCCACAGAACCAATTTAAAGGGATAGTAATAGTTCGTTTTAACTTTATTTTATTTTGTAGGCATTAAAAAACCATGAAGAACGATATAAGTCTTATCTCTCAAACCTTTATGGTTTTTGAGATATTCACAAGCTAAGTTTCACCCTCCCGTCCCTTTTTCCTAGTGTAAGCCATCTCTTCTCAGATGCGAATCTGGTTGTAAGGCCAGACAGATAACAGCAGGGGACACTCTTCTTTGTATGAAAACAATGAAAGCCCTGCCCCCCTTGACAAGTTTTTCAGCTTTTTCCCTTATCTTAATTGAAGATTGTCCCTCTCTGCAGTCTACCTGGGCACTTCCCTTCTGATCTGACTGAACGGGGGGGGGGAATATTTTGCTTGTGAATATCTCTTAAACCATAAAGGTTTGAGAGATAAGACTTATATAGTTCTTCATGTTTTTTAATGCCTACAAAATAAAATAAAGCTAAAACGAAGTATTACTATCCCTTTAAGTTATGGTGGACAATGGAACAAGACTTGGGAGGCCATTAATGCATGTGTGGTTCTATGACTGCCAGTGACTGTGTGTACGCTATGGTAACATTTCAGTGTTACACTTTGTAACAGAAATTGCAATCTAGCCCCTTTAAGAAAAAAAATCATAGTTAACTGATCCACTTTAGCTTAATAATGTATTCTTATCTGTATTGACTAGCTTCCAAATACATTTGATTTAGCTGCTTTTTTAAGCTTTTACATGCATCCCCAATGCATTGCAAAGAAAGGTTTGGTTGTTAGGCTTCCAAGTGGGCTTAAAGGGGATCTATTACCCCTATACATGTTGGTCTAAATAGTTAGCTTATGTAGCGACTAGATTTTGTAACGTTTTCATTTTTTAATAAAATCGCTATTTTGCTGAAATTATACAAATAAATATTGCCCTGCACCCCACTTCCGGACAGATTGTGGTTACCAGCTCTGTACCGCAGTCTGTCACTCTTCCTCTGCTCACTTCCCTCGATTCAGCCTCCTCCAATGACGGAGGCTTTCTGCATGTAAGCTGGAGCTCTCTCAATTAGCCAGAGAGGCTCCAGCTTACATGCAGAAAGCCTCCATCATCAGAGGAGGCTGGATTGAGGGAGGGGAGACAGCAAGAAGCAGTGACTACAGAGAGTGAGGAGCTGAACAAAATGATGGGAGAAGTATTGCTTTGTATAAAGACGGCTGTATCTACTGTTATCGGAAGCCTGACAGCAACCACTGCCCGCTAACCAACTACAACACATTATTATGTTGCTCCCTCTCTGATTAACAACAGCACTGAAGTGGGTAAATCATTTCACTTCAACGGGAGATCTTATATAAAACAGGTATCTGCTGTCATCATATCGAGTGACTATTGAATATTCACATTTTTACATATATCCAACCTTTTTGGCACTCTGTTTTTTTGTATTTTTATTTTTCAGTGATACCGCCGTTTTATTCTGTCATACATATGATGCATTAGTGTGCATATAGTAGGAACTATTTAGAGAATTGTATGTATATGTTTTAAAACTTCATTGTCACTGATGTAACAATAGGGGTTACACTTGCGACTGGGTCCCTCACTCCAGGGACCTTGCCACCCCCTGCGACCCCCTCGCCTGGTGCCCACAGCAAGTAGGCACAGACCTCTAGCACCTGATCTCCCTCTCCGGTGCTCTAGTGATGCAGAGCGCTGAGAGATGACTGAGAACCATGTGGGAGCTCCAGCTCTATAGAGGTCTGTGCCTCATTCGGCACAGACCTCTCCTGCCATGCCGCCAGACCACCAGAGAGGTAGGAGATGGACACGGGGGGTCAGTAGGGGCAAGGTGGAGGTTGGGGGCAATGTGGAGGCAGTGTGGAGATTGGGGGGCAATGTGGACATGTGGTGGTAATATGGAGATTGGGGGGCAAGGTGGAGATTGGGGGCAATGAGGAGGCAGTGTTGAGATGTGTTGGCAATGTGGAGATTGGGGGGCAATGTGGCGGCAATGTGGAGACGGGGGGCAATGCGGAGGCAAGGTGGAGACTGGGGGCAATGGGGGGGCGATATGGTCGGGGGGGCCATTCCAGTTTGTGCACTAGGGCCCAGTGGCTTCTAGTTATACCTCTGATCATTGTCTTTTATTCATTGTTACAGTTTCCATATATATATATTTATAGTGAGGAGAGTGTTAAATCTTTTATATGAATAGGCTAGGTACAGTACAGTGTGTACTTAAATTGGTGATTAGTGAAAGAAGATCATGTACATGATCAGTGGGACTCATTGGTCCCTCAGGTAACTCCACATATCCAGGCATGCCTGAGAATATAGTCTTAATTATATTCAGTTTTAATTGCATAATACTCTAGCATGTCGCCAAAAGAGAATTCACAAAAATTTTCCAATTAATTTGCTCATATCGGCTTTACATTGTTATCATGAGTGTGTTTAGCTCCTGTGTTCTAATCTCAGTAGGTTAACCCTTAAAAACCAGAGTGGTGAGCAAAGCATTGTTTCAAAAAGCATTGCACACCCCCCTTTGGTCCTTTACAGGTTAATAAACAGGATGTCCACCCTCTGACCACAATAAACAAATCATGCTGTTTAATACGGATGAAGTAACTGCGCTTGGCCAGCAAAAGCAGCTGGTTACTGCAGCCAAATTAACTGCATTGGGCCTTATATATAACAGTAAACTGGGGCATTTCTGGGGCAAATTGTCTGTAAAGCAATGCTTTCCGTACCCCTCTGTCTCTCAAAGGGTTAATGGACATTTTAACCCCTGAAAGCTAAAGAGGTCTCCAGATCATTTCTTTGCAATGTGTTTGAATCCTCTCTAGCACTCAAGGGGTTAAAAGCTACATTTAAAACAATATTGTAGAAAGAAAGGAGGAAAAAGAACAGGGGCTGCCCCTGTGTACATCAGTATCCCTGGATACTGTACCACCACAGATGCCATTTTGTTATATTCTAACAAAAGAATCTGTTGGAGAATAGCATTCGCTAGTTCCAATGAATAGGCAGCTGGGGAATACACAAATGCACCCAGTAGCAGTGTAAGACCTGGGTGTCTGGCGATGGCTGCTCTCTCTGTAAAAACACAAGCGGCATGAAAATCCCAAATCCAAAAAAGAAGAAGAAAGCGCTAAATAGTATAATGTCAATGGATAATATTGTTCAAGCAACAAAAACTTGAACAATATTATCCATTGACGTTACTATACTATTTGGCGCTTTCTTCTTCATTTTTGGATTTGGGATTTAAAACAAATATGAATTTTCAGAAAGTTTAATTCTCACCGATTGTGCAGTTGGTTTGCCTCAGAATTGTTTGTTTTTATACATAAGCTCCACTGGAGACAACGGTTCCTCAACTCCTGATGGGTTTCTCATGACTAGTTCTCTTCATCAGATGAAAATATCAAGTTATACACATCCTTACATCCATAGAAATATACAAACTGGTAACAGTTAAAACGAATAGTGTCATGTAGTCTGCTCGTTTTACTATATACTTAGTCCTTTGGTTATCTCTAGTAACCAAAAGGCTTCAGCTAGTGGCTCTCGTACAGGGTGATATAGCACTTTGACGCACCACGGACATCCACTTAGGAAACCCTTTTTTCCTTATAATGCTTTTCTCAAAACTGTGAATGCTGAGTTTCAGTAGTATATTTTTGGACAAAATATGTATATCCACCAAAAGAAACATGCACTCGCAGGCCTTCAATAAAATTTGAACAATTAATTTATTGGTCAAAGTTTCAGTTGTACTGGTCAGCAACCTTCCTCAGGACCAGTACCAACCAGTGCAACAGAAATGTTGACCAATAAATTAATTGTTCAAATTTTAGTAAAGCCCTGAGAGTGCATATTTTTCCTTCGGTGGATTTAGGCTCGCTATCATATATCAGAAACTCTGACTCAGCTGGCAGATCAATACAGTCGACAGAGTGGAGCAAGAGGGCTCCCTGCTTCCATCCTACCCCTACTTATAGGTAGAAGTGAATGTTATCGGCAAACCCTCGAACATCAATGTAGGAGGCTTTCCCTCACTGGCGTGAGAGGGTTTCTCAATCCTACCCACTTGGTAGGTCCTTCGGGTAGAGCACGGGAGCTCTCTTGATCCCCCGCTTGACCACTATTGATCTTCCAGATCAGAAGTTGGGAGCAACATGAGGGTCCTGATGTCCTAGCTTACAGGGGGGTAACTTTTTTTTTTTATTTAAACAATGTCAGCAGTGGTTGATTAAGGAGGTAGGGGGCTACAACCCTGACAGCGAACCAGATTCACAAACATATACAATGACAGTGGCACTCACTACTATAATGTATATAAATCTTGGTAGTGCACGTCCCATAGATAATAAGTAATTAGAGGTACTCAGCCTAAGGTGTCCCAGCCGGCAGAGAGGCACAGCACAAACCATGGATAAATCCAATTCTATCAATTTATTGAAGAGAACATCATTTTTCTGCTAGAACAACCTAGCCAGGCTAGAAAAATGATGTTCTCTTCAATAAATTGATAGAATTGGATTTATCCATGGTGTGTGCTGTGCTTCTCTGCAGGTTGGGACACCTTAGGCTGAGTACCTCTAATTTTATATATACATTATATATATATATATATATATATATATATATATATATATATATATGTGTGTAGTCATTCTGGGAAAAAACAAGCTATCCCATAAGGGACAAATATTGCTATAAATGAGGCTTTTATCTCTTTGAATGCTAGCGAGGTCTCCAAAGCTTTACTAATCAACAGTCAACAGTTCAGTTTTTAACCCCTTAAGGACCCAGGAAGGACTTGGCACATCATGGTTTGGAGAGCCATAAGCACCCATGATGTGCCAGGACCGTCATGGATTTCAATGCTCCCTGCATGACTTCACGCCACTCAGGGAGCCCTGAATCGTTTAAAAAAAAAAAGCTTCTTGGTCCTTAAGTACCAGCCATGTGCTCGCACAGCCGTCGTTAAGGGGTTATCGATATACCTAATTAAGCACAGGTAGATGAGTTACAATGACTGAAACATAGATTTCCCACTTGTAATCAAGTCTGGTTTTATACTTATATGTAAGGATGTATTTATATATTTTAAAATATATGTATTACCAGGAAGAATACACGGAGATTTATCTTGTTTTCAAGTATGTCCTGGGGAGCTTTTACAGTAAACAAATGACATATTTACACAAATAGATAACAATATAGACACTCAGATATACATATAAACAAAATAATGTATACTTACATATTGTTTTAGACAGTATCGTCACTAGAGGGGCCAGGGGAGGCCTGGGCCCCCCGCCAGAATGCCTGGCCCATCCACGTGCCCACCCACCAGTGATGGGCAGCTGATAATTACAAACACAGCAGCTGGAGCCTGAGGATCGTAGACATGGGCGGACTTTAGAAATGCCCATGCATGTCCCCACTGTCCTCTCCTTGGCAGAAGTAGTGTAAGGAGCACAATTTTCAGCATAAGCAGCTTAGTAAATGGCATTAGGCAGGTGAACCTCTAAGTGAATGTTCATGAGAAAATAAAATAGGAATTCTAGACCAAACCAACTGCACTGTAGGGGGGAACTAAAAAAAAAAAAAAAAAAAGTCCATTGATTTAAATGGGGATTTTAACCCCTTGACATTTAGAGAGGTCTCCAATCATTCAAGGTGTTAAAGTGCTCACTTAAAGGGATAGTAATGTTTCATAATAAAAGTAGCTCTAATTAATCATCATGGTATTTGGACTTTGGAGAGTGTTATTTCAATACTGTCAGAGTTGTAGTTCAAGAGAAATTCAATGACAAATTATCCCCCTCCCGCCCCTTTTACTGATGTAACACTGTTCAGCCAGATCAGAAGGGAGGTGCCCAGGTAGACTGCAGAGAGGGACAATCTTCAATTAAGATAAGGGAAAAACCCGAAAAACTTGTCAAGGGTGGCAGGGCTTTCATTGTTCTCACTGGAAGAAGATTGTCCCCTTCTGTTATCTATATAGTAAATATTCTAGTGCACTCTCTCTGTAAGACTTTCAGCCCAAATTACCAATACCTAAAATAGAGAATATTAAAGGACGGTGCTACAGGGAATATAGAGACATAGAGAAAGAAAAAGAAGAACCCTGCTGTACTAGCACTCAGTCACAGATATAAACAGTCTCTATGGTATATACCTTCACGGAGTATAGTATCACGTGTTATTCTTAAAACTTAACTTTTATTGAACAATAAAACAACTTAATGCGAATTAAAATGTATCAAGCAGTGCTAAATGGGACTCATAATGTACTGCCGGGGCTTTTCCGGCTTGCCTTCAAGAAAATGTTAGAAGTGCTGTACCACTTTAAAGAGCCGACATCCAAGCTAAATAAATAATGTCATACAAGACATGCTCATTGGTATCACTTAGCCAGACCTATATATGGAACTGAAAGTCGAATTAAGTGATATACCATATAATAAAAATAATAACCGGAGTTAATCCGGATTGCCAATAGTGGACTAACTGTCTGATTAAAGATGCTGACTCTTCCGATATCGGAGCTACTCCGGCTTAGTAAAGAAGCTTAGCGCTGGAACTGCTATAGCTATCTAAACTAATCTAAATACCGGGGCATATCCGGCTTGCCAAAGGTAAGCTAACTATCTAGCTAAAGGTGCTGACTATAGTAATACCGGAGCATCCCCGGTCAATCAAAAGAACTAAATATTAAGACTGCTGTAGCTGTCTAAGCAGGTCTAAGTACCGGGGCATATCCGGCTTGCAGAATACTGTTAATGTCAGAACTTGTCTGGCTGATCATAGAATAATAAAATAAAAATAATAAAAATCAAAATGCCGGGGCATATCCGGCTTGCCAAGTAATCTCAAAATAGGTACAAAGAACCAATTAATATACCGGGGCACATCCGGCTTGCCAGCTGATCAGAATATATAGAGTCAGTCAGTAGTTCACAACAGACAAAAAAAGGGATTAGCATCTGATGTCAACCGCAACTGCTATAATGAGGAGAGATTTCCTCTAAAAAATGCCGACGCGCGTTTCGCTAGAATGCTTCTTCATTAAAGGCTGTTATCTGTCTGGTCTTACAACCAGATTCCACATCTGAGAAGAGATGGCTTACACTAAGTAAAAGGGGCGGGAGGGGAAACTTTGCTTGTGAATATCTCTCAAACCATAAAGGTTTGAGAGATAAGACTTATATCGTTCTTCATGTTTTTTTAATGCCTACAAAATAAAATAAAGATAAAACGAAGTATTACTATCCTTTTAAATGAATGGAATGAAGGGTTAAGAGACATACCTGGAACAACAAGTAAAAAGGTATCTAAATTGCTTGGAAACAAGATTTTTTTTAAATGATGCAATTTTGGAGAATGTATCATCTACCAGATGTGTTTTCAGAGGTTTTCTCCATCTTAGTAACGTAATGATGACATTTGGGAATCATTTCTACATTGCTATAACATAATACAGATCTGAGTCAATGCTTACATCTCTTACAAAACCTGAATGTCATATTCAACAGCAGAAGGAGAACATGGGAAATGTGTTCCAAGAATAATTTGGTATCTAGCAAAATACCTGAATTCTTAGTCATCAGCAGTATAATGAACTTGTATTACTGTCAAGTGGAGAAATATATATATCGTATGGGGAAAAACCTTTAAGTTGTAATGAATAGATAAGTGGGTGGGTAGAGACAGGGTGAAATGGGTTGTAGAGTGGGTGAAAAGGGTTGTAGAGTGTATGAAACTGGCAGTGAAATGGTCAGAGTTACAAGAAAACTTGCTGAGCTCAGAGAATCAGTCTCTGTCCCCAATGAGACCCAGGGTCATATCTAGAAAGTTCCCTGGTATGATTATATCTAAGGGCATAGTGCCCCTTGAAACATTTGAGGATCAGAGGGGTATATAACACATTGGGGCAGATACACTAACGGGTGATTAAGAGGTGATCAAGTAGAGATGATTTCTCCAGTGAGATCATATCTCCACTTCCTAGGTTATGCTATGGAGACAATGCACTAAGATTTCTCCCATACCGTAACAAAGGAATTGGAGAAAAGATATCACTGGAGAAATCACTTCATTACCTCCTTATCACCCCTTAGTGCATCTGCCCTAGGGTGACCACATTTCCCTTCTGCCATTCCGGGACGTGGTCACCCTAGCCGTCATACCTTAAGTCCCTGGTGGTCTAGCGGCGCAGAATGTGCTCTGTGCCTCCTCCGGCACAGAGCTGAAGCTCCCGCGCGGTATGGCCAGTAATGCAGAGCGCTGGGAGTGATGTCATCTCCCAGCGCTCTGTATTACTAGAGCGCTTGCCTCCAGGTAAGCTGCATTGCCGCCCTGGATGTCAGCCTGCAAACGGTGTGTCATATCATGGACGCCGCGAGCGGCGTCCATGATGTGACACACCGCTTGCAGGCTGACATCCAGGGCGGCTTGCCTTCATTCCGGGACACTTCATTGTCCCGGTTGAAGGGGACCCGGGACGCGGGACATAGCCCTGAAATAAGGGACAGTCCCGGACGTTCCGGGACCCGTGGTCACCCTAATCTGCCCCAATGTGTTACATACCCCTCTGGTCTTCAAAGGATTAAATGTATCCTTTGTGCCCACAAATCTGAACATTCAGGCCCTTCCTTAATATGAATCCTTACTAGTCGCTGTCTATTACCAGTGCAGCTAGAATGCTAGTTACATCACCTCTGAAGAAAATGAAAAAGCCCTGCGTGTACAGAGTCAGAAGCATACCTCCTACTGTTACATTTATTTTATGTTGCACTTAACACATCTGCATTATTTAAACTCTGTAAGGATTATAAATGTATTCAAAGCATTGCATTTTGGTTGGTGAGAAAACATACTATTTATATCCATCAAAAACCCAGAAAACATTTCTTGAGCTACAAGTCAGAGTTTTTACGTGTCACGACAATCAAATATTTGCACAAACCATACAAAGAGAGATTCTAGATCAAACCAGCTGCAGTATAAGGGACAACAGAATTCCACAGATTCTCATATAGGGATTTTAAGCCACTGAATATTAGTAGCGTCTCCAGCGCATTGAAAAGACACATTTAACCCTTTAAGAGCCAGAGAGGTGAGAAACATATTGCTTCTGGCACTCTCTCAGAACTGCTTCAATTTTTTCTTTTTGCAAATGGCCTCAGTCAATTTTCATTACAAAAATAAATAATACAACTGAATATATGTTTTTGTTCACATAAACCCATTCTAACATTGACGCTGGCACCATTTTTGAATCATCATTGTAGCCTATGTGCATCCCCCCTACAGGAACTATTTAATGAAGGGAAGGGGGTTCACTGGCAGTGGGAAGGCACACTGGATGTCAGCTACATATGGCTGGCTGATGACCATGTGAAGGCCACACGACTAGATGCTCAGATGAGAATCGCAATGATCTGATCAGTCATGGGCCTATCAGCATTCACAGGTCGTGGTGCAGACTCTCCATAATGCAACCTTCCAGCAATAATAATAATAATCAGGTTGTAGCATGTTGTGTTCAGTTCAGACATGACTATCAGTATTTGCATTTGAACAATCCAACAACAACTGTTGTTTAGTGTAGGGTAGATAGTGAAAGGATTACATTGCTGCACTAAACCACTCACCAGAACTAGGTGTAGTGGAAATGTTAAAAGGAGACAGCTATTGTTAACCACGTGAATTTCTAAAGAGGTACCAAAGGTATTGTCAAGAAATGTGTTGGACATCATTCTGGAATACAGATGGTTAACGAATATAGTTTGGTAAATCTATGCATTGCTAAACAATTATAGCAACATAATAAAATAATTTCAGTTTAAGTTAGCAAATGCTAATAGTTTATTTAATCCGTTAAGTGCCAGATGGGTGTGCAACAAATTGCTTCTCAATGCTTTTGCACCTCTCTGGTACTTAAAGTGTTAAAAAGTATGATGAATAAGATAAAAAATGTGACATGCTTTAATTTCTGCACTGAAGCAGTGATATAACATTTAAAGGAACACTGTCACATAAAAACATTTTTGGTGTTTTTGAAAGAGTTTTCAAAATCACCTTTTTTTTGGATTAGTAATTTTTTTATTTAGAAAACATGTTTTTTTATTTACATTTATAAATTATATTAATTAAGTCATGTAGTGCACTTCTTCTTGTCCCCATGAATTACCTCCTGTAGTCACGGATACTGTTTCTCAAAGCATTCTCCACTTCCCACTGAAAGGGTTAAGTGTTAGTGAATAGGGGATGTAAGGTAAGATAACACAGGAAGTACTTGCACCACATGCTTTAATGAGCATAATCTATGAATCTGAATAAATAAAAAATGGCTAATACAACATCCTGGTGATTTTTAAAGCCTTTTCAAAATCCTGAAAGTTGCTTTTAGGAAGTAGATTCCCTTTAAGAAAACAAAGGTGGCCTAAAACATTGATTTCCCACTACTTCTTTAGTAACAAAGAGGGACAATTTGTCTTTCACATGTTCCGTGGTAATTGCACCTTTGAGAAAACTTCTGAGGTGCACAAAGAATGAGCTGTGCCAATCTAAAAATTATGCCTTATTGTATCAGTGTCTAAAACATTCTATAGAAATCTTTACCTAACTAAAGTTTACCTTTTGAACAGCAGTTTACATGTTGATTCTTATTCAGGTTAATTTCATTGAATTTCGATGTGAAAACAAAAATTAGGGAGTGGAAGTGTTCAAAGAAAGCACTGTAGGACTGCTTGTAATTCAATGTTACATCGATATTGTAATGTACAAATTTACAGAATAAAATTCACGTCTGAAAAAGAGTAATTTTGTTTGAAAGCTGCTCTTCAATCATTTAAGACAAAATGGTGCATAGTGGGAAGGGGTAATGCAGAAGTGCTGTACTAAACTGTAGCAAATATGGGCTTTGCAAGGATCAGGCATGTGGGAAGTCCATGTGGGTGAACCCCAAAAAGAAGGGCAAGAATTATCTGTCTGTCTGAAGTTGCCACATTTAAGTTAATCAATACCAAGGACTGGAAAAACAGCCAAAAAAAGTCAAAACCTCTACTGCTTTGTGACACTGGATGTGACTGGTGCTACAAGAAATTCACTCACAAAGGTTTCATGCTCAGTGAGGCCATTGGTCTCTTTACTGGTATCTCACTTATACAACTCAAGGAGATTAGAACAATGCAGAACACAATGAACATTACCAGAGTCCAATAGTCCTGAGGAATATGAGAAGATTCAGCTTTTATTGATTGTACCCTGTGGTTGGCTGATCAAGAGTTTTAGACAAGAAAACTCATCCTAATGGCTCAGTGTTCTGAGTTCAGTGGAATGTTGAAGAAAGACCAAAGTGTTGTAATGAAGGCTGTGGAAATGGACCCAATCTGGTGGATGATATGCTTGCTGGGCAGACAGTTATGCCCTGGAGCATCTAACTGTGATGTTTTAAGAAGCTCTTTGCAGTAGCCAGTCCATGGAGAAAACTGCTAACATTCTGGTGGGGCCTATTTAGAGAGTGCAGATTAACTGAAAACAATGAGCTGGTGTAATAAGACGAATTGGAGCAATTGTGTAGCAAACCAACTGCACCATAGAAATAAACTAAAAATTCTCCCAAATTCCATTGATTTAAATGCAGTTTTTAACTGCTAGAGACACATTACTTCACAATACATTGGATCCCTTTCTTGCTCTCACTGTTTAAATCCCCATTTAAATCGATTGGAAGTTTTATTTGCTTCCTATATTGTTGTTTTGCTCCAGAATTACTTGAGTTTTCATAATAATCATACTGTGTGGTTCACTTCATGGAAACTTGGAGTGCAACTAAGTCATATTCAACATTTCTAAATATACAGAGAAAAACAAGTATTAGATTCAGCTATAAATTAATTTGTATTCATTATCTATAGCAGAATTAGGAAAATGGAGGGTACTTTAAACACAGATTTACTTTACTGACTGAGCAGTGCCATTTACCTTCCCATAATGCACTGCTCACACACCCACTCAGTGATTCAATACTGCAACTGAACCTCACTGGTCAGGAAGGAATCAGACATTATGAAAATAAAGCTAATTATTAAAGTGGACCTGTCAAATACAAGATTTTAGCCTAATTAAAGGCTGAACTCTAATTATCTAATTATATTGCCTAAATTTTCAGCTTTTTGTTTAAGATTTTTGTTTTTCAATCAGCTTAATAGTTTAAGAGGTTTGGGGTTTGATAATTAGGGAATCTAGTCTCAGGAGAGTTTTATTTCCTGACATGTCTGATAAATCCTACATAATTACTTACTCACATGTTCAGACAACCACCTTTTGTGGGTGCTAGAACCTGTCAGTTTCCACCAGAGAGGTGGAATACTTTAATGTGGAGGAATAATGAAGCAAATTCTTTCAAGATGTATGCTTCCACAAAGGGAAGGATTTGGAAAGATGACAGTCTCTCTTTAACTCCTTGAGGACCAGAGTGGTGTGCAAAACATTGCATCACAAAGCACCGTACACCTATCTGGTTTTCAACTGGTTAAAGACACACATTATTCAATTACAGAGCTGTTATTTAAAAAAGGAAAACATTGTAACAATAATCCCTGGCCAGTTGTAACAAGCCAGTTGCAATGGACCTCCTGAGCTTAAAGGATAGTAAAGTTTCATAATAAAAGCAGCTCTAATTAATCATCGTAGTATTTGGACTTTGGAGAGTGTTATTTCAATTCTGTCAGAGTTGTAGTTCAAGAGTAATTCAATGACAAAGTATCCCCCTCCTGCCCCTTTTACTGATGTAACACTGTTCAGCCAGATCAGAAGGTAGGTGCCCAGGTAGACTGCAGAGAGGGACAATCTTCAATTAAGATAAGGGAAAAACCTGAAAAACTTGTCAAGGGGGGCAGGGCTTTCATTGTTCTCATAGGAAGAAGATTGTTCCCTTCTGTTATCTGTCTGGTCTATGAACTGGATTCCACATCTGAGAAGAGATGGCTTACACTAGGTAAAAGGGGTGGGAGGGGAAACTTTGCTTGTGAATATCTTTCAAACCATAAAGGTTTGAGAGATAAGACTTATATAATTCTTCATGTTTTTTTAATGCCTACAAAATAAAATAAAGATAAAATGAAGTATTAGTATCCCTTTAAATAGACACATCAATAGCAAGGACAAGCATTTCTCTTTATTGAGCGCAAGTTGAGCCAGGCCTGGACAGGATAATACAGTACCCGAACAGAGGAAATCTGGTAACTAACAAGGAAAGGCACAAGACAGGAGGGAAACTAGAGGTGGACACTGTTAGCAGTTCACTGTGAGAAGGATGAATGAATAGAGATTAAGCTAGCCAGAAAAAGAAAGGGCGGCCTGAAGCAAAAGATCACCACAGAGAGGCAGAGAATGGGTTGAGATGAAGGATTGCCACAAAAAGTCTGAGGAAGGACAAAAAGTAAAGGATCACCAAAGAAAGACAAGAGCAGACAGAGAAAGGAATGCCATGGAGAGGCAAAGACAGGCAAAGGTGAGGGGTTGCCACAGAGAGGCAAAGGGTTGACTGATCTGTAGGAACGCCACAAAGAGTTTAAGGGAGGATTGAGGCTATGGACTGCCACAAAAAGGCAGAGGGCAGACAGAGGTGAAGGATTAACAGGAATACTCTCCAAAGAGACAGGGAAAGTACACATCAGAAGGCAGAAGAGTAGTAAAATGCCAAATGGGGTCAAGACAGGAGAGAACTGGAGAATGAAGACTAGTCAGGTCAAACACAGGAAATCCAAGAAAGCACCAAATCTTCGTAGGAACAAACACCAAGTAGATGCATGGAGGATAACCAGAGAGGAGTTTATATAGCCAGAACATGAAGAGCAAGGAAGAACTAGGAAGACTTGATCCTGACAGATACACAAATACAAATACATAAACACTCATATACACAAATACATACCTACAAACACTTCCACACTTGTACACACATTGCTGTAGTTTACTGTATGTATTTAGGAGGAGGAAGGCATCATTCACAACTTATAGTATACAACGTGTCTTCCTCCTCCACATGACTGCAGTGGATTTTTTAAAGCAAAATACTTCCTCACTTCTTTCTACAGGGGGCTACAGAGTCAGCCTTACAGTGCAATCTGAGATGTATGACCTTAGCATAGTACTCAAGTGTAGAAACACCAGATAATACCAGAAGACAGACTATGCATAAAGGCAGACAAACAGCTCCAAATAGAGCTGTTTGAGTTTAATGTCCCCCAAGATTTGTGGGCAGTTTGGCACCTGGAGGAAAAGGCTTGATGGACTGGACCTGGTCAACAGGCCATATGTTTGATATGCCTGACATATGTTTTACTGTCACTTTAAATTACTGTGTGGAAAAAATAAATGAAAAGAAAAGTGAAATATCCTGTCCTAACCTTTTGTTTGCTACAGACAAATCCAATGCATTACTTTGCAATGTTTTGGAGGTGATTCTAGCATGCAGTGGGTTAATAGGGTTACTCCATTGATCACTTTTAACTGTTCAAAATAGTCAAATACTTTGTCATGTTAGAGTTAATGAAAATAGGATTTTAGTCTTACCTGTTAAATCCTTTTCACTTAGTCCATACAGGTCACTGGTACTCTGGGAGGCGATTCGCCCCTTTAATAGGCAGGAACAATTATGCAAATGATTGCAGGGGGCGGAGCCTCCCCTCCTACTTAAGCCACCTTCAGGCCAGAGCCACTAGATTGATTTGAGACACTAAAACTGACCCCAGGTAAGCAAGAAGAAAGACTCCTGTGAGCATGCCCCAAAGGTCTCCCACTGAATGCCACAGGAGAGCCAGGTCTGGTCCCTTGACAGGGTGGGAGACCAGTGACCTGTATGGACTAAGTGAAAAGGATTTAACAGGTAAGACTAAAATCCTATTTTCACTGTCGTCCAATACAGGTCACTGGTACTCTGGGATGTACAAACATTGAGCTGACCCAGAGGCGGGAAATAAGGCAAGGACCAGTACAAGGCCCAAGTCACTAAAACTGCTATGAACCAGTTAATTACATAGCCCAAACTGTAAGTGTCAACAGACACCAACCAAGGGAACAACCCCTGAACTAACACAGCACACGGAACTAGAGCCAACTGGGCTCAACAGAAGGAGCACTAAGGATCACAGAGTAGAAGTCCTAAACAGGCAAAACTGCCTCCAGGACCTTCCTTCCAAAACTGGCATCAGCCGAAGCCAGTACATCAACTCGATAGTGCTTAGAAAATGTGTGCACAGAGGACCAAGTGGCCGCTCTGCACAGTTGAGCAGCGGATGCCTGATTCTTGTAGGCCCAAGAGGCCCCAATAGATCTGGTGGAATGGGCAGTCACCCGGAAGGGAACATGCTTATTCCGCAACTTATAGGCTTCACGGATAGTAGCCTTAATCCAAGAGGCAATAGTAACTTTGGAAGCCGGTCTCCCTGCCCTAGGCCCCTCAGGAATGACGAATAGAGCGTCAGACTTCCTGATAGACTCGGTGCGATGAACATAAAACTTGAGGCAACGCACCACATCCAACAAATGGAGATCTCGTTCCTTGTCAGATGAAGGATTAGGGCAGAAAGAGGGAACCACAATCTCCTGATTGATGTGAAACTCGGACACAACCTTGGGTAAGAATTCCTTGGTAGTGCGAAGCACAGCCTTATCCTTGTGGAACACCAGGTAAGGAGGTTTACAAGACAAAGCCTGTAACTCTGCTACCTGGCGAACTGAAACAATAGCCAAAAGGAAGGCCATCTTTCAAGTCAAGAGACGTAATGGAATGGAAGCCAAGGATTCAAACGGGGGTCGCTGGAGAACTACCAGCACCAAATTGAGGTCCCACTGGGGAGCAGGACTCTTGAAGGCAAGCCGAACATGAGTCACACCTTGGAAGAAAACTTTCACATCAGGAAGGATAGCAATCCTTTCCTGGAAAAACACAGACAAGGCAGAAGTCTGAACTTTGAGGGAACTCAGACTGAGCCCCTTGTCAACACCGTCCTGCAAGAAGGCCAGGACAGTGGGAAGATGAAAATCAAGGGATAATTTCTTATCAGAGCACCATGCAACGAAGGTTGACCATATGCGATGATAGATCTTGGAGGACACAGGCTTACGAGCACTGAGCATAGTCGACACCACAGAAGGAGAAAATCCTTTCTTTGCTAGAATCGAGGATTCAACTGCCATGCCATCAAATGGAGAGAGTGAACATCCTCCTTCCACAGATATCCCTGAAGAAGTAGGTCCGGACGGGCAGGAAGTGGGAACGGATCCGCCACTGACATGGCCATCAACTCCGGATACCAGGACTGGCGAGGCCAGTTTGGAGCGATCAGGATGACAGGACAACGCTCCTGCTTCAACTTCTGGATGACTCTGATCAATAGAGGAAGAGGAGGAAAGATGTAAGCCAGAGAAAAATCCCAAGGGATCGACAAGGCATCCACTGCTAGAGCAAGGGAGTCCCTCCACCGGGAGCAAAACACCAGAACCTTCCTGTTGTGTCTGGAGGCCATCAGGTCCACCACCGGCATCCCCCACCTCTGGGTGAGCAAGTGAAACACCTCTGGATGAAGAGCCCATTCTCCGCTGTCGACGGTATGAGACTGAGAAAGTCTGCCATGACGTTGTCCACGCCTGGAATGTGAACTGCAGAGATGACAGGCACGTGATCTTCTGCCCAAGACAAAATATCCTTGACCTCCAACCAGGCGGTGCCGCTTCTTGTGCCGCCTTGCCTGTTGATGTAAGCCACCGCAGTGGCGTTGTCGGATTCCACTCTGATCGGACGACCGGTCAGTTGAGATTCCCAGTGTTTCAGGGCAAGCCGGATGGCACGTAGTTCCAGAACATTGATGGAGAGAAGAGATTCCTCCAGACCCCATTTCCCCTGAGCACTGAAGCGACCCAACACAGCACCCCAGCCCCGAAGGCTGGCATCCGTTGTGATCGTGGTCCAATGAGGAACTTGAAAGGATCTCCCTTTCAGGAGATGAGAAAGATTCAACCACCAGTGTAGACTCCACTCGACACGAGGAGGTAGAGAGACTGACCGATGCTGATGATCTGGATGATTCCTGCACGTCTGGATCACAAATCTCTGAAGTTCCCTGGAGTGGGCCATGGCAAATGGTACCGCTTCGATCGTGGAAATGAACTTCCCCACCAGAGACGTCAACTTCGGTACCGGAACTACGTCCAGTTCCAGAATCTCCACCACTCGGACGGCTATCTGATGAGCCACATCCTCCGGAAGAAACACCATGCATTGGCGAGTGTCGAACAGGAGACCCAGGAACAGAAGCCTCTGAGAAGGGACCAAGTCCGACTTGTCCAGATTCAGGATCCAACCATGACGGGTCAGAGTGTGTATACACAGCTGCAGCTGCTGGTGGAGAAGCTCCGCTGAGGAGGCTTTGAGGAGAAGATCGTCCATGTAAGGGGTCACCCTGACACCATCCTGATGAAGTACGGCTATCAAGGAACCCAACACCCTCTGGAAGACCTGAGGGGCTGAAGTCAGCCCAAAGGGGAGAGCTGAAAACTGAAAGTGTCCCCTGTGGCAGGCAATCCTGAGATACCGCCTGCTCTCCGGATGAATAGGGATGTGCAGATATGCATCCTGAAGGTCCAGGGAGGCAAGAAATTCCCCTGGAGACATAGCGGCAATCACAGATCGCAGGGATTCCTGGCGGAAGTGGGAAGTCACCACATAGGCATTGAGATCCTTGAGATCCAAAATGGGACGAGCCCCTCCGTCCTTTTTGGCCACCACAAACAGGTTGGAATAAAATCCTGAACCTGTGTCCTCTGGAGGAACCGCTTCCAGGACCTCTTTGTCCAAGAGATCCTGAATATTGTCTTCGAACAGACGCCTTTTTGTAGGTTCCTGAGAAGGACGAGTAAAATGGAACCGAAAAGGAGGAAGGGAGGAGAAAGGGATCCTGTATCCCTCTGACACCACCTGAAGAACCCATCGGTCCGCCACTGACTCCTCCCAAGTCCGGCGAAAGATGCGGAGACGTCCACCCACAGCCGGATGCGGACCCGGGTTCGGCGAGTCATGCCGAAGCAGTCTTGGAGGTCTTGGCCTTGGGGGCCACTTTGGGCTTCCAGGACTGTTTGGGCTTGGAGGAGGAGCGCGTAGTGGGAGGACCCGTTTGGGCCGCGGAGCGCGTCTCAGTCTGAAAGGAATGAAAGGACCGATTGCGTTTGGCTGGAAACTATTTCTTAAAGACTGAGGGTAGAACAGTACTTTTACCGCCAGTAGCCTCACTGATCATTTCTTTGAGTTCAGACCCAAAAAGCAAATTCCCCTGAAAGGGCAAGGAAAGCAAGGCTTTCTTAGAGGCTGTATCAGCAGACCAAATTTTCAGCCAAAGGGCACGTCTAGCCACCACAGAAGAAGTGGAGGCCCTCGCCATCATGCGCACAGCATCAAAGGCAGCGTCAGCAACATAATTCTGAGCTTCAGTAATATTAGCAAGAAGCTGCAACTGTTCAGACACTGGTGCATCCTAGCGAACTGCTTCAGTCAGTCGTTCAGTCCAGGCCGCAATAGCTCTATTAACCCACGCCACTGCAAAGGTTGGACGAATGGCAGTGCCAATGGAGGCAAAAATAGACTTAAGAGAAAGTTCTAGCTTTTTATCCGTCCAATCCTGCAGGGTAGAGGCATCAGAGACAGCCAAAGCGGTAGACTTGGATAGCCTGGAAACAGGAGCATTCACCTTGGGGGGATGAACCCATTTTGCCAGCTCAGTCTCAGGAAAGGGGTACAGTTTAGCAAACTTTTTGGAGACAGAGGAGGATCTATCAGGATTCTTCCACGCCTCAGAGACTAGACGGGCAAGGGTAGGGTTAGTTGGAAAACAAACAACAGGCTTAGATGGTTTCTTTTGAAAAACGTCAGTAGGATCATAAGTAGATTCCTGAGTCAGAGGAAGGTTGAGCGTAGTTAGCACAGCTCTAATCAGACCCTCAGCCGAGACTTCAGGGTCACATTCATAAGGGTCCCCAATGGACCTGTTAGACTCAATAACAGTGCGTTCCTCAGCATCAGAATCCTGCAATAGTTCTTCCTCAGAAGAATCAGACACATCAGGAGCTCCCTGTGGCTTAGGCAGGGAGGTCCTGATTGTAGAGGGGGTCTGCCAGACCTGGAGAGCCCCCTGTACCTGAGAGGGAAAGAGTTGAAGAGTGGATCTGAGATCCCTAGTGGCAGCTTTAAACTCCCTCACCCAAGATGGCTCAATAGCATGGCTGGGAAGCCCAGGGTTGCTATCTTGACCAGTGCAGTTAGGGCATAGATCCCCCAAATTATCACTAGATAGCCCAGTGTGACAAGAGGAGCAAAACGCCATGGGGGAGCAGACCCCCCATCCTCCTTTGACTTGGGTCTAGCCCCTAGCTCCAGTGAAGTAGACATGCTCACAGCGTCAATATACCCCACTTTAAACTCTATCACCCAGTAAAAGTGTGGAAGATTAAAGTTTCACCCCAGAAATGCCTAAATTTGGACTTATCTGGCCAGCGAAGGGTTAATCTGTTGAGGGGAGAGAAGGCTCGGTCCCTGCGTAGTGTACTCGCTGAGGAAGAGCACCACAAAATGGCGGCCGTCAGGACAGCCAATCAGAAACGAGCGCGAACCGGGCGCTCATGGGAAATGTAGTTTTCCCCATACAAGTACCCCAAACAGTGCCCGAAGCCCCCCTGAACACCCCACACTTATAAAACATACACCGGATGATAGAGCAGGAGCCTAGCATAAAAATGAGCCCTCTCTGAAGTTGCTGTGACAAGCGGTTCCAGAGATATGTCCCACACTGTGAAATCTCATAGAGAGTAAAGGAGCCATAGTTTCTGAGCGGGAAAAGCCGCGCTTAAAGGCGCGGAACACCAATTTTAATAAAGTTTAACAAAACATTAAAAAGTGCCCAAACATGTATTAAACACATAAATAAACACTAGTTAAAGCTCCAAAACCCAGAGAATACCACAGAAACTGCATTAAATCATAGAAATGCAAATAAAAACACCCTATGAGTGCTGGAGTGCAAAGCAAACTCCCAAATACAAGCCCATCAAAGGGACACTGTGGGGACAAGTGGACCTTCAGCACTCAATGGGTGGCTCACCTTTCCTGCAGGACTTCAGTCTTCAGGTGACCATGATGAAGAAGGAATAAACCAGAGGTGAATTCCCCAGTAGGGAAGCTGCTTAAATCAAGCTGTTCCCTCTTCAGGGCATAAGGTCCACAGAAAATCCCTGGAAGCTGCACCAGCCACTTTAAAGAGGGCAATTCACAGCCATGGTCACCCTCCTAATGGTGGTATTCCATATTTGAATAAAAAATAACAAAACACTAAGTTGAATGCATAGATGTTCTCTACCTGGTGTGCACAGCACCCAGGAACAAATCAATCTAGTGGCTCTGGCCTGAAGGTGGCTTAAGTAGGAGGGGAGGCTCCGCCCCTGCAATCATTTGCATAATTGTTCCTGCCTATTAAAGGGGCGAATCGCCTCCCAGAGTACCAGTGACCTGTATTGGACGACAGTGAAAAACAGTATGGTTACAGATACAAATAATTAGGAGCGTTCTCCTATTTTCTAGCTTTTACCTGTATCTCATGATCTGTCTGCTATCAGATTTATAGGATTGTAGCGAACCTAATCTCTTTATATATTTTACAGGTCTTAATATGTTGATAGTCCATCCATTAGGTAATTGGCACCAGTTGCATTATATATGTTAATTTGCTCACCTGCTAATCAACTATATAGGTCTCTAGCACTCAAGAGGTTAGATGCCAAGTAAACAGCCTTATGATTAAGATAAATACATAGCAAACACAGGAGCAAACATTTTTTTTTAAAGACCTTAAAAGGCATTAAGCTCAATGTTGGTTTTCCAGTTTGTAACATTATGCTAATGTTCTTCAACATCTCTTGAAATGAACGTAGATTTAGCAATGCTTCCTGACAAAATGAAGTGTGGAATTATGTACTTTACAGCAAGTGTACACATTCATTCTTTCCCATACAGTTAATTGCTGTAGAAGGAGATGCTGACTTGTAAACTTTTATCATCTAAAGTAACCATACTTAAAGGGATAGGAATACTTCGTTTTAGCTTTATTTTATTTTGTAGCCATTAAAAAAACATGAAGAATGATATAAGTCTTATCTCTCAAACCTTTATGGTTTAAGAGATATTCACAAGCAAAGTTTCCCCCTCCCGACCCTTTTTCCTAGTGTAAGCCATCTCTTCTCAGATGTGAATCTGGTTGTAAGACCAGACAGATAACAGCAGGGGACAATCTTCTTTGTATGAAAACAATGAAAGCCCTTCCCCCCTTGACAAGTTTTATAGCTTTTTCCATTATCTTAATTGAAGATTGTCCCTCTCTGCAGTCTACCTGGGCCCCTCCCTTCTGATGTGGCTGAACAGGGGGGGATACTTTGCTTGTGAATATCTCTTAAACCATAAAGGTTTGAGAGATAAGACTTATATCATTCTTCATGTTTTTTTAATGCCTACAAAATAAAATAAAGATAAAATGAAGTACTACTATCCCTTTAAGCAAAATGTATAGTATTGCCTAAAGCATGGGTAAAATATGGTCCGTTTTATCCGGCCCATGGGGCTGTCTGGCTGTACAAATGGAGTAGTGCTGCTATTAAGAGAAAATTGATTATATTAGTTGCAATGCGTTGGATACCAGCACTCAAAGGGTTAACCATTTTGCTTTTGGACTGAGCATTCTATGCTTGATATGGACACTCATTATCCAGAATGTTCTAATTCATTTGAGGGTGAATGGTCTTGTGTTTTTCTCGATGCCTGGTAAGTTAGCACTGTAGTATACTGATGCTTGGGTATCCATGTCACAGCTGTACACTTCTCGGTGAAGTGGGTAAAGTCTTGGCCTTGGTGTAGCAACAGAGCCACTGTACAATTTCAGGCCACTGTGATATTGCAACTAACACTGTGATATTGCAACTAAAAAATTCAAGTATGGGCTGTAATAACTTTTAATAAAACACGTTTCAGCATTGGGAGTACCAATATTTTACTCAGGGGGATAAACCGTGCAACATTTTTTAAAAATTTTTAAATATCACTATCCCTTTAACCCTTTGGGGGCATTCAAAGGGTTAAGAGTATTATCTCTACATTTCTTTCTTTCGTTCTTTCTTTCTTTCTTTCTTTCTTTCTTTCTTTCTTTCTTTCTTTCTTTCTTCCTCAGAGGGTTAACAAATGCCCATTGCAAAGCAATATCGTCTCATAAAATGCCCCCCTTCCTTCTGGGTAAAATCTCTCCTTTGTTTTACAAATGGGGAATTCTCTCTTATACCGTATAGTGAATTTCAGGCCCTGGTTAATATAATTGGTTGACATTTGACTACCAACAGATGCACATGTGACTTCCCAGGTGTTTGAAGATTACAATTGCCATGCAGCTGAGTATGATGTGAGCTGTGGAGCAACAGCTGCTGGAGAACCACAGATTGTTTGCTGTTTTTTCATGAAAACACGAATGTGACAGTTTGCTACTCTTTGCACACATCAGTCAACACAGTGCACTCTATAAACCCTTCACATTCTCCATACTGCATATGTGAATTAAACACAGACACAGATTTTCTGGAGCATATTGTAGCAAAGAAATTACAAAGTTAAGAAAATACTAAGCACATTTTAGTCTCACACCAAAAGGCACCAAGAGATCACAACATGTCAGATTTGGTCTAAATACATTCACGTTATAACACCATCAATTGACTTAACCCTTTGAGAGCAAGTGAGGTATGCAATGCAATGAAACCTCTCTGGCACTCAAAGGGTTAAACTCATGAAAATACATTGGAGTCTTATTGTCACAGATCAGAAATTAAAGTAAATCCATTTTCACAAATTTTTAAAGGGATAGTAATGTTTCACAAAAATAGAAGCTTCAAGTAATCTTCATAGCATTTGGGCCATGGAGAGTGTTATTTCAATACTGTCAGAGTTGTAGTTCAAGAGTAATTGAATAATACATTATCCCCCACCCCTTTTACCTAGCGTAAGCCACCTCCCCTCAGATGTGGAATGTGGTCCCTTGACCAGACAGATCACTGTGAGCATAAAGAAAACCCTGCCCCCCTTGACAGGTTTTTTTAGGTCTTTCCTTAAGCTCACTGAAGATTGTCCCTCTCTGTCATCCATCCGGACAGTCTTGCTGCTCTGAGGTGAGCAGTGTTAGATCAGTAAAAGGGACAAGAGAGGGATATTCTATCATTCAATTACTCTTGAACTACAACTCTGACAGTATTGAAATAACACTCTCCATGGCCCAAATACTATGAAGATTAATTGGAGCTGCTTTTATTGTGAAACATTACTATCTATTTAAAAGCATTCATACCAACAAAGATCACATGGCAATTAGAGGAACACTAATATCTCCTAATTGCAACTCCCAATGTACCTTACCGTGGTTAGGAAATCCTAAAGGTCCATATGAATTTTACTCTTGAGTCTTTGGTCAAGATATAATATCTTAAATCAGTCTTGGATACCATATCCATGAAGGCTGACAATGTATTTAGGTGTAAGATCAACAGGACTTCAAACGCCACCCATGGACCTTCCATTTTTTTTGTTTTCTTTGCTTATTTATTTATTTATTCTCACACTAAAGCAGGCAGAGTACATTATCATTAGAGTACATATTACTATGTGCAGTGGGTGGAGCTTGAGGTGCAGTAGCCTTGCCAGGAAGAATCTTATCCACCTCCATGGGTAGCACATTTACTTAGCATATCAACATATTTAGCATCTCTGTATTCATTCCAGCTACCTCAGCTGAGCTCTACTACAAAGTCAAATGGATCTCTCATTGATCCCTATTTTTCAATTTGCAAAGAAAAACAGAAATAAATTCTGAAAAACAAAAAGAGTAGAAGGTGGAAATATGACACAGTTGTTATGTGCAATCTCACACCAGTTTTTCCTGGGTATACTTTCTTGAATCCTTTGGGTTAGAATTAACCTTATACAAAAAGTGTATTGAGAGCTGTAATGAGAAACAGAAGTCATTCAAATAAAACAATGGCAAGAGAGCACCCATAAGATGAATATGCTGCACCCAAAAATAGATAGATAGATAGATAGATAGATAGATAGATAGATAGATAGATAGATATTCCTAGGGTAAATTTTTCCTTTAAGCCACCAGAGGATTTAACTTCACTCCATGCCATCCTGCTCGTGGCTCATTATAAATTCACTTCTTGATGAATGAGGCAGTGTGTTCAAGATGCAGCAAACCTGACCTGTTAATAAATCAGCCATGTTGAGCAGATCTCATTAAGCTTTTATACATTCCCAGGCTGACATATTAGATTCTGACTGTAGAAAAGACATAAGTTGAGAGATTTATCTCTCATGGGTAAATGCAAAAAGTGCCTGCAAGCTCCAGTGCAAAGCCTGACTACATCTTCAATGATGATGACGCATATAATTCTTTGTGTAAGAAAGTTTCCAATACATTGCTAAGCAACGCACTTCCATCTGGCACACAATGGGTGTAAACAACTTTTGAATTTTGTTGGCAGGTACAAAATATATTTGGTTAAAGGGTAAGGGGGTTCTCACAGCCTGCCCTCTGTTGAGCTGATATTTTTAATATTTGAAAACTAGGGTTAATATTGTTCTAATATATTGGGCCTAGGTCGACTTATCACATGTCTGTATGGAGCTTTTAAAGGGTTAGCCACACCCTAAAATAATGTGGCTTAGTATTAAAGCACACATTTGATTATTTAATGCTATACCCATGTGACAGGCAGCAGCTAAATATTTTTATTTTATTGTTTGTGCCTTGTCGGAGCTTCCAGTAGAAAGGGAAGCTGAATTTCCTCACCTTCTGAATCTCTGATATGAGTGTCAATCCTCTGTACCCTCACTGGTGTCTGCTTGGAGTGAGGTCCCACCTCCCACATAATGTCATGCACTGTGTTCAAACTGAGTGAAAGTTTGTGAAAATTAAACTTTCCTAATATGGTTACCGTGTAGTTTGAGTTGGGCAGTAACTAGACCCTGCTGGGCACTGGTAGAAAGTCTGATACTGACCCCCCCCCCCCCCGTGTGTATGAGGCAAACACAGGTAAGCTTACACACAAACACAGACACACGCTATTGGAGTAGAGAACCGCATTACAAAGATGTGTGTGACTGTGGTGGTAAATAGGTTCTGAAGATTTATAGATCGTATTTACAACCACTGAGGAGCTTGTGCTTTGTAATGTAGTGTTCTGCTCCATCAGCGTGTGTGTGTCTAAGTATGTATATGAGTGTCTGCAGAAAATATCTTTAATATATAGTCTCACACTGAGCTGGAGATGTATTCGAAGTGCTTATAACTTATACACTGTTATGAGAGAGGTTCATGTTCACTCAGGTAGTGGGGAGAAACATAGCTTTCCCTGGTGCATTCCCCACACTTCACAATCACAAATCCTATCAAGACACTTGCAATGGCTGCTGACTCAGCTGTGATCTCCACAGAGTTATGTTATAGGTGTTATATTGTACATTATTTTCCTTGAAACATTACATAACCAAGAGGAAAATTACATATTTGCAATTTACTACATTGGGCCTTGTGTATAAACAGGAACAATTCTGGAGCAAAACAATTGCACTATGGAGGACAAAAACATCTCCAAAACTTCTATTGATTTAAAAGGAGATTTTAACTTCTTGAATGCTAGAGATCTTCAAAACACTTTGAAGCAATGCTTTGGAGACCTCTATAAAACATTCAAGGGGTCAAAAGCCCAATTTAAATAAATGTTAGTGTCTATTTGTCCCCTATAGTGCAGTTGGTTTGCTCCAGAATTCCTCCATCTTGCTTTTACAAATAAGATCCACTAGTCTATAAATGGTAGGTCATTCTATACGAATGAGTTGGAGAACATCACAGATCATTCCAGTGTATCTACTGATATGGTTTTGTTGTTTGCTGTAGTTAAAATTATCTATTAATGTACAAAAATGATTAGTTTGGCCAGAACTGCAACTCATAAACTTGATGAATAAGGTGCTGGGGGTCTTAATCATCAAGCTAAAGAGGTGCAGTTCTGGAACAAACCAATTGCATCACAGGGTCAACATGAAACTTCAGCAGATATCTGCCCCCTGCAAGTGCTCTGATTCTATGTTGGCTTCCATAGCTCCAGTCAATGACCAGAGGAAGAAGCAGGAGGCTGCATCACCCTTTAGTCTTCAAAATACAGCACTGCATTGGCCATGTGACTGGGTAATATTAACACAGAGCTACCAGAGAAACCTAAAGGTAGTCAGGGGCATATGACCAATCTTTTAGTTAGATTAGGATTTTAGAGTTGACTGTTCCTTTAAGAACAATCCTCTAGGGTTGCACGCCTATACAGTCGATAATAAATATTCTGTCCTATTAAGAGAGTTATAGCTCAAGCTTTGTCTTCCTGCCTCACTGAGCAGTCATGTGAAACACCATCTCCTGTAGAGATACAAGATAATAGTTCTGCTAGAATGAACTACCTCCACCGTCCTCTGCAATGTATTATTATACAAGAAATCCACTTACTCTTGCCATTTATTTTTAGTGATTATAAAAATTCTCTAGAACAGGTGGCACTAAATTAATTCAGAAAAAAATGAATCAGTAAGTTTATAACAAACATTTTAGTTGTACAATGTCATTGGTACTCAACAAGGATTATAGATGTATCAGACAGCCTTTGGCCCTCTGGCCCACTTTGAAGTGGACCTGTCACCCCAAGATAAGATTATTTTGCTTTGAAGATAAATTAAGGGCGGAGGGCGGCTTGTCCGCATGTAGCTCAATGAGGCGGCTGCCCTCCCCCCGTCACAGGATAATGTGTATTCCCCCCACTGCTGGGCTGGTGTGGTCAGCCCCTAGACAATGGGGGCTGGCCACTCCAGTCCAGCCAGATTTAATTTGATCTGGGAGAGGTGAGGGTTATCCCCTCACCTCCCCCAGGTAAAGGTGTGAGAAGGGGCGGGGGATATGTGTGTAAAAAGGAGGCCAATGTTACCTTTAAGCATTAACCGTTTTTCTTTTCCTCCCACCCACCCAGGCTAAATGTCAAGAAAAATCCATCGTTAGGTGGAGGTCGCGGATAGGTCATAAGAAGCATACCCGGAGATGTAGATTACAAAGGTCCAATAGTGTGTCTCTCCTGGGCACTGTGTCGGTGGGGCATACCTGAAGGTTCCGTTTAAGTCAGGACACCAGTTGTGTGGCTGGTGTGGCCTGAGGGGAAAAGGTTTTGCCAAATACCAACACCAAGGGCACAAAGTGGTGAGCTGCCGTGGAGGGTGGGGAGGTGGGACTAAAAATGTCTGGTAAAGCCTCACCATCTAGGTAGCTGCCCTGGCTGGGGTGCGTGCAAGGCCGATCTCATGCCAGGACACCATGGTCCAGGAGCTCCACATTATGAGGGTGGGTTCAAGGGTTTAATTAGTTAATTAGGCCTTAAATAAACCGTGACCTCCATTTATCCCACAATTACTGTGTTGTGTCTTTATTTCATTGAGTGTAAAAAGTTTAAGTCAGGCAGGATGTCGGTGTGTATTGTAAGTGGTTGCGGTCTGGTTTGTTGGGGGGAGAAGCAGGATTTGGGGAAAGGGGGGTATGGCATGCACGCCTCATTAAAATTTGCCTTTGTGTTGTGCTACAAAAAGAGATGTGAGTGCACCAGAACTGAAACCAGCTAGACCTGATGGACCATTACACGTCCGATGTCTGTCATTATCCATTGCACAGTAAACACTGATTTACTGATGTTTCCTGGTTACAGTTTTGAAGCATTCACACCTCTTCTTACATGCACTTACAGACTGAGGACACCCATTGGAGTTGGCCCAGCTGAAGGTGGAAATGGTTCTTTGCCAGTATGATTCACATATTTGTCGTAAAGGGCCACAAACAACACTGGTGCCATTCACTACTATATGTTGAACTAGTCGTTTTTCTCGATTTTGAGAAGTTAACCTTTATGTGTTGGTGGAAGAGTGTGGCACTTTAAGGGGATAGTATTGTTTCATAATAAAAGCAGCTCTAATTAATCATCATAGTATTTGGACCTTGGAGAGTGTTATTTCAATTCTGTCAGAGTTGTAGTTCAAGAGTAATTCAATGATAAAGTATCTCCCTCCCGCCCCTTTTACTGATGTAACACTGCTCAGCCAGAGCAGAAGGGAGGTGCCCAGATAGGAAGAAGATTGTCCCCTTCTGTTATTTGTCTGGTTTTACAACCAGATTCCACATCTGAGAAGAGATGGCTTACACTAGGTAAAAGAGGCGGGAGGGGGGAAACTTTATCCTTCAATTACTCTTGAACCATCAACTCTGACAGTAATGAAATAACACTCTCTATGGCCCAAATACTCTGAAGATTAATTGGAGCTGCTGTTTTTCTGAAACATTACTATCCCTTTAAAGTGATCGTAATGTTTCATAATAAAAGCAGATCTAATTAATGATTATAGTATTTGGACTTTGCAGAGTGTTATTTCAATTCTGTCAGAGTTGTAGTTCAAGAGTAATTCAATGATAAAGTATCCCCCTCCTGCTCATTTTACTGATGTAACAGTGGGAGGTGCCCAGGTAGATTGCAGAGAGGGACAATCTTCAATTAACATAAGGGAAAAACCTGAAAAACTTGTCAAGGGGGGCAGGGCTTTCATTGTTCTCATAGGAAGAAGATTGTTCCCTGCTGTTATCTGTCTGGTCTATGGACTGCATTTCACATCTGAGAAGAGATGGCTTACACTAGGTAAAAGGGGCGGGAGGGGAAACTTTGCTTGTGAATATCTCTCAAACCATAAAGGTTTGAGAGATAAGACTTATATAAT
Organism: Rhinophrynus dorsalis; assembly: GCA_037306005.1. Taxonomy (NCBI): domain Eukaryota; kingdom Metazoa; phylum Chordata; class Amphibia; order Anura; family Rhinophrynidae; genus Rhinophrynus; species Rhinophrynus dorsalis. The sequence continues at coordinate 411,351,788 of CM074719.1, read as the reverse complement.
TCTTCATGTTTTTTTAATGCCTACAAAATAAAATAAAGATAAAATAAAGTATTACTATCCCTTTAAGCAAATTCCCTGCCAAACGTTATATGAATTCCATGCCAAACGTTTCACTCCTTGTACTATTAGAAATGCCTCAGTGTGCAGTCTCTACCTAGATTCATTCATTGCACAGTTTTGGGAATGTTACCCCGGCACAGAAATTAATTAGCATAAAGTGCCACACTGGCACAGTTAATGACTTAAAAATCATTAATATTAATAACAAATAGTTAGCACAACATACAGGCATGTATTCATTATCTATAAAATAAATCAAACCCCTAGAGGACCAGAGTGATATGCAAGTCATTGAGAAGCTATGCTAAGAACACCCCTCGGGCCCTCAAACTTCTGTTTTGCTTGAGGTTTTTTTTTTAACTGAAGCAGTCAGGATTCAAAAGCCTACACAGTATGTCAGTATAGTAGTGGGTGGAATATCATCTTCAATAGTCCTGACATGCCCACCTCATTCAACCTGACATTCAGTGCTGATCAGCAATGTTATATCATTAGCCAAGGAGCAATTCATAGTGGGAAGTAGGATTTTCTCACCATAGTAAGGTAAGCAGATGTTATTAGTAGGAGGTGTTAATTCTCTTTTAAGTACTTTTCCAAAAGAAAAAAAGCATAAAGGAGAAGTAAAGTTTGTTAGATTTTCTGTGAAACATCCTGGAAATTGATGGGTATATTATATTTAATACAGAGACTGAATAACAAGGGGGCTGATATTAATAATGACTACCTAACAGGCCATGTCTTTAGGACCCCCTGCTTGTGTACACGCAAGTTAATAAAATGACTGATTAGCTCACCTGTACTCAAGCAGGTGAATCCTAAAGACATCACCTGTTAGGTGCCCCTGAAGAGAGGGTTGGGAACCCCTATATTACAGAGAAATGTGCACTCAGTTCAATTCACTGATACTGATAGAATCAATAGATCTTACTCACATATTTTATTTCCAGATGCACCTTTCCTGATATACAACGGTTCTAATTTCAAGGTACAATTTTGTCTCTATCCCATCCAGTTTACACCCCTTTTATCCAAGTAGTTTGTCACATAGTAGATTCATAAAATAATAAGTAAACAAAAATATCTCTCAACTTAAAACGTTTTTTTCTCATTAAAAAAATGTGCATTATTCTACACAAATATTAAATCCCCATTAGCATGTGTAAAAAACCTTTATGATTCCCCAACTCATTTCCCAGGGGGATTTAATAGAACAACTAGTTAAATGAATTAAAATAATGGATATCTGAGTAGGAACAGGCAGAAAATTGTATCCACAAGCTATACCCAGTGTATACCAAGAAAAGTTGCACCGGGAAATGAAGTGACATCTATTGACATATCAGTATCACTGAACTGTACCAAACAGCTGAGTATGCATTAGTGTTTGTATTTTTTTGTATCCACTGTGAGGTATCCCAACTGTTAATACAGGGATCAGCCACTATTCAAGATAAAGTGAAAATAAACTAAAGGATTAAGAAATCTGAAAAATCTGGACAAAGGGCTGTGTGAGGGCAGGATGATCCTACACATGTGTGAAACCATTTAACCCTTTATGGACAGCCGATCGCGCATGCGGCAGTCACTTAAGGACCACAGACCTTTTTTTTTTCCGCACCTGGTTCGGGGCTCTCAGAACAGAGTGCAGCTGAGCAGGGAGCCCTGAATTCCATGACGGTCCTGGCACATCCTGGGTCCGTAACGAGAATCTACCCATGACGTGCCAGGACCGTCAAGGGTCATTAAGGGGTTAAGATATAACACAGTGGCAATCTTCCTGTTTATTTTGTTTATTCCATAAGACAGTGTTTCTCAATGGCAGTTCTCAGAGCATGCCAACAGGTCAGTTTGTCATTATATCCCTGCTTAATCACAGGCGAGTAATCCCAGGCATAGACACAATTGAACTGCCCGTACTAATTAATGCAGCTGAAAATCACTGCCATAAGGACTGGCTTTATGTGCAACACACCCATATTCAGAGACATCCATCATGTCCTAAACACTCTCTCAAGCAGCTGACTGAAGCATTCGTATATTCTGTTTAACCCTTTGAGTGGCACTTCTCTGGCACTAAAAGGGTTATACCACGAAGGACTTTATGTTCAAACAAAAACTGGAGGAAATCCGGAACAAACCAAATACACAATAGGGGAGAAATGAAGATGTCGATTGATTGCAATGGGACTTTTAACTCCTTGAATATTAGAGAGGTCTGCACTGCATTGCTTTGGAAGGTGTTGCAGACCTCTTTGGCATTCAGGGGGTTAATAGCTCCATTTACATCTGTGGGAATTGTGGGAATTTTTATTCTCCCCTATGATGCAGTTGGTTTGCTCCAGATCTCCTCCTTTTGAGCATTGCGCCCTAGGAGTGTAGTTCTCTTTGGAGCTACTGTTTAACCCCTTAAGGACCGGAGGTTATGGGACATTTCCGTCCCATAACGACCGCATAGGGGCACTTTGAGGCGCCGGTACACGTGACCTGTCACGTGTATCGGCGCGTCACTATGGGGCTTGAAACAGATCGCTCCGATCTTGGAGCGGTCTATTTCATGCCCTATTTTTACTTACAGCGCTCCCGGTAGAGCGCTGTAAGTAAAAAGTACGTGACGTACCAGGACCGTCAAGGGTCTTTCAAGCAAGTTTACCCTTGACGGTCCTGGTACGTCAAGGGTCCCTAAGGGGTTAATCCTTTGCGCACCAGAGGGGTACGTAACATTGCAAACCCCACTGACACTCAAAGGGTTAATATAAAACTAATGCCATTTATGAACACTGTACTAGAGACGTAACTTTCAAAAGAAAAAAAAAAACTCTGTTTTTTATTAACCCCTTTAAGAAACAGAAGGGTGAGCAATGGATTGCAAAACAATGAGCAGCGCATTCCTCTAGTTCTTAAAGGATTAACATTAACTGGAAAAGAAATAACATAGAAATTATGTATATTACCTGCATTTCTGGCCACCAACTGGTGGTAAAAGTATTTCTTTAGTGCAGGAAACCTATAATCTAGTTGTAAAATTCCCTTGAAAGCAAGATGATAGCACAGAGGGAGTCTAAATATAGTATAGATTAAATAATGAAATATAAAAGACACATAAGATGAAAGGCTCTGTATGCAATCATAACCTGAAAGTGTCCAGGTTAATGGATGCTCTAGTGTCAGTTGCTGGCCTCTCTCTCTCTATCACAAACCCCCCCCCCCCCCCCCCCACACACACACACACACACACACACACACACAACTCCACAGAGCTAAGTAATATGTTTCACTCCAAGTGGTGGGATGTTTAGAAACCATGCCCTATTATCTCCTTATTTGTATATTGTCACCTTCCTTAACAAATCTATGGGCCCTTTGCACTTAACAAAAGTGGAGTAAGTCTGGGGCAAACCAGTTGCACTAGAGGGGAGATGTAAACATTCCGCAAATTGTTATTAATTTAAATAGGGCTTAAATCTCTTTAACGCTAGAAAGATCTCTAAGGCACATAAATATCACTATTGCTTTTCCACTTTCTGAAGGAGCTGACATTTTGGGTTGAGCTTCTCCACTCAGAACTCCTTGTCACAGCACCCAGGGTTTTCTATTTAGCTCTTAGCTAGCTTGTGTCTAGGCAGCTCAGGTTACACAACATCCTGTGACTTCACGTCCAGGAGTGAGGTAACCAATGACCTGCAGGAACATATTCACTGATCCATATTTGGAGATTGTTATAGCTACATTCCCTTTTTTATCACACACAAAGTTCAAATATAGTTTACTAGTTGAACAGCCCGTTACACGGGCCACAGTGCCTCTGGCAGCCGGTCGCGGGGCAGTCACACGCAGTGGAGACTGCCCGCGCCTCGGCTGATACAGAGCTGGACGCGCAGCAGTGTCTACTATATATTCAGGCCCAGTTAGGGGTGGCATTTGCCAGGGGTAGCAGTTGGCACCTTTCTCAAAGTACATCTTTATCTAAGTACTGAGAGTTAGGCAAGAGAAATAATATGTTAATATCTATCCAGTATGCTGCATTGTATGCTCTATGAAGACAGTCTTCTAACAACTTTCTCATCTTCCTTACAGGTATGTGTTTCCCATCCAGTCTGCTTAAAAATCTTGTGCTGTAACCCAACTGTTTATTAACTATACAGTCTCCTGGTATGTGTTTCCCATCCAGTCTGCTTAAAAATCTTGTGCTGTAACCCAACTGTTTATTAACTATACAGTCTCCTGGTATGTGTTTCCCATCCAGTCTGCTTAAAAATCTTGTGCTGTAACCCAACTGTTTATTAACTATACAGTCTCCTGGTATGTGTTTCCCATCCAGTCTGCTTAAAAATCTTGTGCTGTAACCCAACTGTTTATTAACTATACAGTCTCCTGTCTGCTTGAAGTCTTGTACATCTTTATCTAAGTACTGAGAGTTAGGCAAGAGAGTTGGACAAGAGAGAGACAGCTGCTGCAGCCACCTAAAGACAAGAGGCAAGTAAACAAGCTGAATTCAGAATGAAGAAACAGTCATTTTCACCAAGCACTGACATTTGCTTCCTCTACTGAAACTACTGACCACCTGATGCAAGAAACCAGGATTTCCAGCCACCATTAACCATTACAACTTCTGCCTCTCCTGATCATCATTGGACTACTTCATTTAACCCTGCACTGATTTCTACCCTCACCAAGTACTTTGCAGTTCTGCTACTGACTCCTCACCATCCCTGGCACCTATACCCTCTGCTCCGTGGATTGACCCTTGACTGCCAAGTCATCTGTACTCTCCTGGATTACTGACTGTTGCACATCTCTACTGCCCCATTCATTAACCCCACTATGGGCAAATTAACTCCTTGTTTTGTCATCGCCATTCTCACCTGCATAAGACTCTCCTCCTCCTGTGTCCACATTAAGTGTCACGCCATTCACATTGCACCCTCAATTCTTCACTCACCACTTCTCTGCTCCCATGAACTTTTTTCATTCCTCCGCTCCCTATCACCACCATCTCCTTCTACCCCTGCAAAAAAGCCCCACTGCTTCAAATCTCACTCTCACCTTATGTCCCTGTCCCTTCTCCTCCTACTTGCTGCAGGTGACATCTCACCTAACCCAGGCCCCCCTTCCATTCTCTCTTGGACCACAGAACCCACTCACACACGCAACACTCACAATCTAATAACCGTACCCCGTCATCTAACCTCCTCCCCCCCCTTTTGTTTTGGTCTCTGGAATGCCCGCTCTGTGTGTAACAAACTAACAGCTGTTCATGATCTGTTCATTTCTCATTCCCTAAACCTCCTTGCCATCACTGAAACTTGGCTCACATCATCAGACACTGCCTCCACTGCCGCACTCTCATATGGAGGCCTTCAATTCACACACACACCGAGGCCTGGCAACAGGCAGGGAGGGGGAGTAGGCATCCTGCTGCCCCCTAACCATATATTTCAGGTACTCCCCACTGTTCCCTCTCTTTCCTTCCCTACATTTGAAGCTCACACACTTCGCCTCTTCTCTCCCCTCCCCCTGCGTGTCGCTGTCATATACAGGCCACCTGGTCCCACTGCACAATTCCTTGATCACTTCACCTCCTGGCTCCCTCACTTCATGTCCTCTGATGTCCCTACTCTCATCATGGGTGACTTCAACATCCCTATAGATAATCACAACACCCCCCCTGCCCTCAAACTCCTCTCCTTAACAACCTCCTTAGGCTTATCGCAGTGGACCAGCTCTCCCACACACAGTGATGGTCACTCCCTCGACTTGATCTTCACTAACCTCTGCTCGGTCTCCAACTTCTCTAATGTCCCCTTTCCCCTCTCTGACCACCACCTCCTCACCGGTAACCTCATCATACCACGCAAACCCATCACCCCGCCACAATCAAGCGCATGCGGAGAAATCTGCATTCTCTTGATAAGCAACAATTTTCCACCTCCCTGCAGCCTATCCTCAACCCCATCCTCACACTTACTTGCCCAGACAAAACTACTGCTCTCTACAACAGCACTCTCACTTCAGCCCTTGACATCGCTGCACCTGCAACTCCACGCCACCCACGCACAACCCCACTACAACCCTGGCACACAAGACTAACGCGATACCTCCAAAGGTGCTCACGCACTGCTGAAAGGCACTGGAGGAAATCGCGCTCCACAGCCGACTTCACACACTACAAATTCATTCTCCGTTCGTATAGCTCTGCCCTCTCCCTGGCTAAACAGTCATTCTTCTCCTCTCTAATTTCTAATCTTTCCTCCAACCCCAAACGCCTTTTCTCAACCTTCACATCTCTTCTAAACCCACCAACACAAACACCTTCCACTAACTTCTCTGCCCAAGATCTCGCCAACCACTTCAAGAACAAGATTGAATCTATCAGACATGACATTTCATCACTACCACCCCCACCCAGCCAGCCCAGCCCTGTCGCCTCTCCCACATACACACTAAGCTCCTTCCCACCTGTCACTGAGGATGAAGTCTCCCTTCTCCTCACTCGCTCAAACCTAACCACATGCCCTCTCGACCCAATCCCATCTCAGCTCACCCAAGAACTCTCCCCTCTACTAACTCCAATCCTTACTCACTTATTCAACCTCTCTTTGTCAACCGGCACCTTCCCATCCTCGTTCAAACATGCACTAATCACTCCCATCCTAAAAAAAACCCTCCCTGGACCCAAACTCATTGTCAAATTACCGGCCAATTTCCCTACTCCCGTTTGCCTCCAAGCTTCTCGAGCGCCTTGCATATAACCGGCTCACTAAATTCCTCTGCTCCCATTCCCTGCTAGATCCCTTGCAATCCGGATTCCGCCCTCATCACTCCACTGAGACTGCCCTCACTAAAGTGGCCAATGACTTGCTCTCAGCCAAGTCTAAAGGCCACTACTCCCTACTCATTCTTTTGGACCTGTCAGCCGCATTTGACACAGTCGATCACCCACTCCTCCTCCAAGCCCTCCAGTCCCTAGGCCTCTGCGACACTGCACTCTCCTGGTTTTCATCTTATCTCTGCAACCGCTCCTTCAGTGTTTCATACTCCGGCTCCACTTCCCCACCCCTCCCACTGTCTGTTGGTGTGCCCCAAGGATCAGTACTGGGACCCTTGCTCTTCTCAATCTACACTGCTTCCCTTGGAAAACTAATAAACTCCTTTGGGTTTCACCATCATCTCTATGCTGATGACACCCAAATATATCTTTCCTCCCCAGACCTCTCTCCTTCCCTCCTGTCCCGAGTGTCTGACTGTCTGTCTGCTGTGTCTTCCTGGATGTCCTCCCATCAACTCAAACTTAACCTTAGCAAAACTGAACTAATTCTCTTCCCTCCATCTACAACCAGCCTTATCCCAAACATTACCCTCACCGTTAACAACACTTCCATCACACCAACCCCTACAGCACGCTGCCTGGGGGTCACATTTGACTCTGCCCTATCCTTCATTCCTCACATCCAGTCAATCTCCAACTCATGCCACCTCCACCTCCGCAACATCTCTAGAATCCGACCCTTTCTCACAGAAGACACTACCAAAATTCTAATCCAAACACTCATCATGTCCCGTCTTGACTACTGTAACTCTTTACTAATTGGCCTGCCTCTCACCCGACTAACCCCGCTACAGTCCATAATGAACTCTGCTGCAAGACTAATCTACCTCACTCATCGCTTCTCTAACACCACACCCCTCTGTCAGTCCCTACACTGGCTCCCGTTAGCATACAGAGTAAAATTCAAAACTCTGGTGCTAACTTATAGAGCCCTCACTAACACTGCACCCCCCTATATTTCATCTCTCATTTCCAAATATACTCCCGCCCGCCATCTTCGCTCTGCACATGACCTTCTGCTCTCCACAGCTCTTATCACATCCTCCCACTCCCGCCTACAGGACTTCTCCCGTGCCGCACCTGAGCTGTGGAATTCCCTCCCCCGCCCCATCAGACTCTCCCCCAGCCTTCAAATCTTCAGACGCTCCCTGAAGACTCACCTCTTCAGGGAGGCCTATCAACTGCCTCCATAAACATCATCACCAAGATTCACCCCTTGCACGTACTACTGCACTCAATGGCACTTCTCACTCCCACCCACTGACTGGCAGTTCATGTAGCAGGAGGCACTTAAACACAATAGCACTTACTCCTTCTGTATCAAACCTACCTTCCTCTAGACTGTAAGCTCTCACGAGCAGGGCCCTCTGATCCTCCTGTTCTACACATCTGATTGTACTATTTAATACCTCTGTATGTCTATTCCCCAATTGTACAGCGCTGCGGAATTAGTTGGCGCTATATAAATAAAGAATAATAATAATAATAATAATACTGCGCATGTCGGGCGTTACACACAACTTGGCGAATTATTATATAGGATTACTTTGTACATCATTTGTCTGTGTATTTTTCTCTCCAACTCTACAGAGAAATATAAATATACATGTCTGTATTCCCAACAAAATGTTGTAAACCCCCTATGTTGGAAGTGAGGAAAAGAGAGAAAGAGAGAGAGGTGGAAAAAACATCCAGATGACCATGACTAAGTCACTGCAATCAATTATAGGAAAAATCGAGAATGGGTTGATCTAGGAAGCATGTGAGCGGAATGGGTGGCGGATATCAAAACACTGCAGTAACACCCAGCAGTGACAAACTTTATTTCACATGATAGAATCTATTTGAATACTAGAGAGGTATCTACCACATTGCAAATCATTTTATTATACACATCTCTAATATGTAAGGGTTAATAGCCTTACTTAAATGAAATGGAATATGGGGAATTGTTATTGTCCCCTGTAGTGCAATTAGCTTGCCCCAGAATTTCTAATCTTTTGCCTTATGGCCTTTAATATTTTCATGAACAGATTGAACAAATTATTATCCATAGAGTGGTTTAGTTGACAAATAAAATGTTTCTCAAATTTCCTTTGATTTAATAGAGCATTCAATGGGTTAAAAGCTCCACTCACACTGAATTGAAGTTTTATCCACTCTCTCTAGTGCTTTTGGTTTGCTTTGGTTTTGTTCATCTTTTTCTTTTTTGCATAAGACCCATAGTTGCATGGTCTAAAGCAGGGGTTAGCAGCCTGTGGACCTTACACTGTTCTTAGACTACAATTACCATAATCCTCAGCCAGTCCATCAGTAGGTGGAGGGCTCTGGGGTATCCAGTTTCTAAGATCTATGTTGCTATAGATTTGCAGACTGTTCTGGTCCAGTGATACAGTGATATAAATACTAAATGGATGAGTATTGAAATTATCAGTAATGGCTATGTTATTGGGCTACCTGTCATGGTACAATAGCTTTGTAAAGGCTCTGTTACTACCCATCTGGTACTGAAAGGGTTAAACAACCTTGAGCAGCAACACTGTCAGTTGAAATCTAAATAATATTTTTGCTGAGTTTCACATTGCAAATATCCAGTTAAATCAGGTGTGGGAAACTTGTGGCTCTTCAGAATCTGAAGCACACTAAATCAGTATGGAGAGCCACACACACTGATCACTCTACAACAGCTGGAAAGCTACACATTTACCAACTTTGATGTAGCTCAGAGATGAGCAACCTGAGGCCCTCTAAGTGTCATGGACTATAACTCCCATCATCCCTGGCCAGCATTGCTCAGGCTGTGCAACCCGGATGTGTCTTCCTATTGTTGCTTGAGACAGTGACAGAAATTTATGAAAAGTACAATGTGGAGGTATCATTCACACATTTAGAAGGACTCACAATAACACACAACCTGCTTTAGTGTTAGTGACAGGTAGGGTTGCCACCCGGCCGGTATTTTACTGGCACGGCCGGTAATTGGCGCACTGGGGCCGGTGCCGGTATAAGGACTATACCGGCAATAGAAAAAGCCGGTATTTCTGTGCAAGTAGGGCTGCAAAAACTAATCAGTCTGCAACAACAGACTGCCGCCGCCGCCAGCGTCAACCTGCACTTCCCAATCCCATCCGCCCGCATCATCACGCGCCCCTGCGGGCCGTGATGACATACAGACAGAGAAGAGGGCAGAGGCACCAGAAGAGAAGTGCTTGCTGCCAGCAGACTGATCGTTACTGTCTGGCTTCAAGCGCTTCTCTTCCGGTGCCGCTGCCCTCTTCCTCTTCTCTGTATGTATGTCATCACGGCCCGCAGGGGCGCGTGATGATGCGGGCGTGTAGGTGGGAACTCAGAGACAGCCAGCCACAGGTGACCGGCAGCAAGTGCAGCAGTGACCAGGAGAGCGACAGTCTAGAAGAAGAGAGGTACAAAGGGGAGAAAGAGAGGTGCAAGGGGGGAGAAAGAGACACATGGGGGAGAAAATACATGGGGGAGAAAGAGATGCATAAGGGGGAGAAAGTACATGGGGGAGAAAGAGAGGCACAAGGGGGAGAAAGGCACATGGGGGAGAAAGGCACAAGGGGGAGAAAGAGGCACATGGGGTAGAAAGAAGTACAAGGGGGAGAAAGAAGTACAAGGGGGAGAAAGAGAGGCACAAGGGGGAGAAAGAAGTTCATGGGGGAGAAAGAGAGGCACAAGGGGGAGAAAGAGAGGCACATGGGGTAGAAAGAAGTACATGGGGGAGAAAGAGAGAGGCACATGGGGTAGAAAGAAGTACATGGGGGAGAAAGAGAGAGGCACAAGGGGGAGAAAGAAGTACATGGGGGAGAAAGAGGCACAAGGGGGAGAAAGAAGTACATGGGGGAGAAAGAAGTACATGGGGGAGAAAGAGAGAGGCACAAGGGGGAGAAAGAAGTACATGGGGGAGAAAGAGGCACAAGGGGGAGAAAGAAGTACAAGGGGGAGAAAGAGAGGCACAAGGGGGAGAAAGAAGTACATGGGGGGAGAAAGAGAGGCACAAGGGGGAGAAAGAAGTACATGGGGGGAGAAAGAGAGGCACAAGGGGGAGAAAGAAGTACATGGGGGAGAAAGAGAGGCACAAGGGGGAGAAAGAAGTACATGGGGGGAGAAAGAGAGGCACATGGGGGAGAAAGAAGTACATGGGGGGAGAAAGAGAGGCACATGGGGAGAAAGAAGGTCATGGGGGGAGAAAGAGAGGCACATGGGGGAGAAAGAAGGTCATGGGGGGAGAAAGAGAGGCACATGGGGGAGAAAGAAGTACAAGGGGGAGAAAGAGAGGCACAAGGGGGAGAAACAGGCACATGGGGTAGAAAGAAGTACAAGGGGGAGAAAGAGAGGCACAGGGGGGAGAAAGAAGTACATGGGGGAGAAAGCGAGGCACAAGGGGGAGAAAGGAGTACATGGGGGAGGAAGAAGTACATGGGGGAGGAAGAAGTACAAGGGGGGAGAAAGAGAGGCACAAGGGGAGAGAAATAGAGGTGCAAGGGGGGAGAAATAGAGGTGCAAGGGGGAGAAAGAGGTGCATAGACCCCATAGTAAAATAATAACAATGACGCATGTTAAATGTGTAAAGTTTTTTATTCTGCTGTTTGTTTTTAACACTCAGTTTGTTCATTAAATCATTTTAAATAATGAAAAATTAGCATATTGGGTTTTTTATCCGATTAATCGAAAAAATAATCGGCCAACTAATCGATTATCAAAATAATCGTTAGTTGCAGCCCTACATCCAAGTCTCTACCTGGAATAAAATACAGTTGGAGTGTTTTCTCTAGCTACTATAAAAAAAAGTCATTGCGGCAATATACCAAGCTTTTGGTTTCACTTTTACCACCAATGAATACAACACAGCAATAGCTACTAGCAGTTGATGAGCAGCGGAAACCCCATTGCAGGAACCAGTGTAGCCGTCGGAAATATGTTGGAGCTAGCGTTAAGACAGAAAGACACGGAGTAAGGAGCTGGGGGTGTCATTGCCTGAGACCAACATAATGAAGAGGAACCGCCCACGTGGGGAGTTCAATAGCAGAGTCCGGGAGGTGGTGAGTTCAGAGGAAGGAACGGAGACACCCGTCAGGCACCTTAGGAGGATGGTTACTTGGGCACCTTACTCTGATACATGCTCACCGACACTTCTGGCTGTCAGCTTTCCATTGAGTTTATACTGCTGTTGTTATGATTACATACTGCTGTGACATATACCATGTGTAGGCTGGTTGGGATTGATGAGTGTGGTAGTTCCCAAAATCTGGGGAGCCAAAGTTTGCCTACCCCTTCCATTTACCATAGTCGGGACTAGAGAGGTTGTCGCATATTATGGTCACTTATTTGTTGGTTTAGCAGCCATATTAACGAATTACACCATTTACATATCAGTGAGTGAACTGTGAACTTAATTTTGTGTTCAACACTTTGAAGGACAGATTGGTACTGCAATGTGTCAGACTCTGACACATCACTGCCGCTCAAAGAGTTAAATATAAATCAGGGTGGGAGAGCTTAGTCTGAGAGAGAGAGTGCTTAGTCTGTGAGAGAGAGTGCTTAGTCTGAGAGAGAGAGAATGCTTAGTCTGAGAGAGAGAGTGCTTAGTCTGAGAGAGAGAGAGTGCTTAGTCTGAGAGAGAGAGAATGCTTAGTCTGAGAGAGGGAGTGCTTAGTCTGTGAGAGAGAGAGTGCTTAGTCTGAGAGAGAGAGAGCTTAGTCTGAGAGAGAGAGAGAGCTTAGTCTGAGAGAGAGAGTGTGCTTGGTCCAAGAGAGAGTGCTTAGTCTGACAGTGGTCATGCATCATTGAGTGGTTCTGCCCCTTTTGTAGCTCCTCCCACTTGTGACTCCGCCCTCACACAGCTATGGCCGGTATTTTTTTTAGGAAAAGGTGGCAACCCTAGTGACAGGCTGTAGGTTATATGCAGATTTCAGAGAGGGCTTCCTGGAGAATGGAGATGGGGAAACTGAATTTCCCACATCCGGCACAGCACAGAGCCTTCCTTCCATACCAGAGAGGTATAACCTCTGTGCCTGAACTGGTGCTTCTTGGAATAGTGGCCCAGAACCCCTGGCATAACATCACACACCGTTCTTACACTACACCCCCCCAGTCCATCCAGTCCCCTAAATGCTCCCAATAACGGCTGCAAGAGCAACTACATCAACAATATAAAAATAAAATTGTTTTAATTGTATATAAATTACAGGACAAGCAGCACATAGTTGCCATTGTTACAGCCTGATAAAAGACAAATACATCTGAAAAAGAAAGAAATCTTTAAGAATGGCAAAAAGATAAAATGTATGCATGCAAATGCTCGCAGTCTGGCTGGTAAGATGGGGGAGCTAGAAATGATTGCAGTACATGAGCAGTATCATCTGATTGGAGTGTCTGAAACCTGGTTAGATGATACGTATGACTTGGCAGTCAATCTAGAGGGTTATTCACTTTTTAGGAGGGACAGGGTTAATAAAAGGGGAGGAGGGGTATGCCTATATGTAAAGCAGGCCTTAAAACCTAGTTTAAGGGAAGATATAAATGAAGGGTCCAATGAAAAGGTAGAGGCCTTGTGGGTTGAAATACACACTGGGGGCACACATAATAAAAAGATATTGGTGGGGGTTTGCTACAAGCCACCTAATGTTGGGGAGTTGGAGGAAGCCCAACTTTTACTGCAAATGGAAAAGGCTGCTAGGTCAGCAAAGGTAATTATAATGGGAGATTTCAACTACCCTGAAATTGACTGGAGCAATATGACTTCAGGCACAACAAAGGGAAATATTTTTCTAAGTATGATAAATGATAATTTTATGTCCCAACTAGTAGAGGAGCCAACTAGAAAAGAGGCCTTGCTTGACCTAGTGCTCTCAAACGATTCTGACATTGTAAACAATGTGCAGGTAAGGGAACATTTGGGCAGCAGTGACCACAATATTGTATCCTTTGAAGTTTGTTATGAGAAACCCAATAGCAAGAGTTTAACCAAAACATTCAATTTCAAAAAGGCTAATTTTACAAAGTTAAAAGAAGCTTTAAAGGATATCCAGTGGGATGTAATTTTCAAAGATAAAAATGCACAAGAGTCATGGAATGTATTTAAAATGCTCTTGGGCAAATATACACGTCAATATATACCATTGGGGAATAAGCACAAGAGAAGTAAAGCAAAACCAATGTGGATTAATAATGTGGTTAGCAGGGAAATGAGAAATAAAAAGCAGGCTTTTAAGGTGTTTAAGTCAAATGGGTCAGATGCATCATTTAAAAAATATAAAGAATGTAATAAAATCTGCAAACAAGCAATTAAGCTAGCTAAAATAGAAAATGAGCGAAACATTGCAAATGAGAGCAAGAAAAACCCTAAACAATTCTACAAGTATATTAACAACAAAAAAGTTAAGGTTGATATTGGTCCTCTTAAGACTGAAACAGGTGAATTGATTAGTGAGGATAAAGCTATGGCTGACACCCTAAATACATTCTTTGCTTCAGTATATACAAAGGAAGCAGAAATGACAAGCTGTGGACAAACAGACAAAACCATGGAATTTCCTCCAACATCTACATGGCTTACTGAGGACAAGGTCCAAAAGAGACTGGAAAGGGTTATAGTGAATAAAGCGCCTGGACCGGACGGTATACACCCAAGGGTACTTAAGGAACTTAGTTCAGTAATAGCAAAACCATTATACTTAATATTTATTGATTCGCTTTCATCAGGCATAGTGCCCTGTGATTGGAGGAAAGCTGATGTAGTTCCATTGTTTAAAAAGGGAGCAAGATCCAAACCAGGAAATTATAGACCTGTGAGCTTGACTTCCATAGTGGGTAAGATACTAGAAGGGTTATTAACTGACAGTATTCAGAACTATGTGAAGACAAACAATATCATTAGTAGGAATCAGCATGGTTTCATGAAGAACAGATCATGTCAGACTAATTTACTTGCATTTTATGAAAGAGTGAGTAGTAATTTGGACAGGGGAATTGCTGTTGATGTAGTATACTTGGATTTTGCAAAAGCCTTTGACACAGTGCCTCACAACAGGTTACTGCATAAATTAAAAGGCTTCGGTTTGGGTGGTGTTATCTGTACATGGATTGAGAACTGGTTAAATGATAGATGGCAGAGAGTTGTTGTAAATGGAACTTTTTCAAATTGGTCTAGGGTTATAAGTGGGGTGCCGCAGGGTTCAGTCCTGGGCCCAATGCTTTTTAATTTGTTTATTAATGATCTAGAAGTGGGAATTGAAAGTAGCATCTCAATCTTTGCTGATGACACTAAGCTATGTAAGGAAATACATACAGAGCTCGATGTTTTTTCCCTACAGAAGGATTTAGATAAACTAAGTGAATGGGCAGAAAAGTGGCAGATGTCATTTAATGTAGATAAATGTAAGGTTATGCATTTGGGTTGTAGAAACAAACTTGCTGCATATACTCTAAATGGGAAACAACTTGGGAAATCCTCATTAGAGAAAGATTTAGGTGTACTGATAGACAATAGTCTTCACAGCAGTGTGCAGAGTCACTCAGCTGCTGCAAGAGCAAATAGAGTACTAGCCTGCATAAAAAGAGGTGTAGAAGCAAGGGATGCTAATATTATCCTACCTCTGTATAAATCCTTGGTTAGGCCTCATCTAGAATATGGAGTACAATTTTGGGCGCCTGTTCTAAAAAAAGACATTGCTGAACTGGAAAAGGTGCAGAGACGTGCAACAAAACTGATAAAGGGATTGGAGGATCTGAGTTACAAAGCGAGACTAGCCAAACTGGGTTTGTTTACATTAGAAAAGAGACGTCTAAGGGGTGATATGATTACCATTTACAAATACATTCAAGGTCAATACAAAGAACTATCCAATGAATTATTTATGCAAAGAGCTGAGCTAAGAACAAGAGGTCATCCAATAAGACTTGAGGAAAGGCGCTTTCGACTAAAACACAGGCAGGGATTCTTTACAGTAAGGGCGGTAAGGCTATGGAATTCTTTGCCTCGGGATGTTGTGCTTGCAGACGCATGTCTTTTTTCAGCCTTATCTACTATGTTACTATGTTACTATAATGCATAGTTACTAATTGTTTTAATACTATGCAATGCTTGGGGATCTCTAGAGGAGTGAAGAGTGTCCTTTTAACAACATCTGAATCGTATGTGGTACTCTCATTCATCAGTGAGTAGCAAGTAAATCCATATGCAAGTATATACAGAATAAATAACTATATGGCAGCATTTATGCCATTTTGTCCTTAACTTGCATGCTCCATATAGGGAAACATGGTTGATCATTGATAAAACACTCGCAGATATCAGTGATCCCAGGTGAATAGCAGCATATGTAAGAGGCATACAAATGTATTTATTTTTGTTTACCAAACCTATCTTAACTTACCAGGTTTGAGCTCTAACACTTCTTAACAATAAACCCCCATTCACCTTAACTCTTTGAGTGTTGGTGAGGTATATCGCTTTGGCAAAGGGTTAATATGGGCAGAAAAATATTATGACTACTATAATCAATTCTGTGTGGATTGTTTCCCCAAAATTAACTTTTCATCAGTACTGGTTATAATTTCGAAGGCGGTGGGTATGATTCTTTACTGACAGACACCAGGAGCCTAAACTCTTGACATTTAAGCACTTTGGAAGTAAGGATGACCAGTGGGAGAAGTTTGCATACCTGGAACTCTCCGGATTTGTCCTGGAGACGCCAGTTTTTGGAGCTGATTACCAGGTCTCTGAGGCAGAGGCTGATTCTCCAGATGTAGGGTGTTTCTAATGAAACTCTGCCCACTTCTGCTCCTTCCCAGCCTGTTCCTCCCACTCCCCACCTACTTCTCCTCCTTCCCTATCCTATTCCTAGCACTTTTTACATGTATGTTAAGCCCCGCCCACTCATGATTAAGCCCCACCTATTTTTGACATAATAATCTATCTTCCTCAGAGGCACCACAGGTCTCCCCCATAAGACAAATTGTGTCTGCCTCTATATACATAATATCAGTTAAAAAAGATTGATAGTGCTGGAAATCCATTCATGGGAGCCATTTCCTCCTTGTATTAAGGTAAGTGGGGGGCAATTATTAGGAGCTGCTATTTTTCCTTTAACACTGCAATGCAAAGAAATATGGTGGCACTCAAAGGGGTAAGGATGATTAAAATATATTTTATTGTATTTTTAAAGACTGGTGAACAGTGTTAGTTATTGTAATGTGACAAAAAAGGTAACTTGAAATAAAAGTACACCATTTACTCATTGTTTGACAAAGGGGTATCTGAAACATTGCAATGCACTGGATAGGCTTCAGGCAAGCAAAGTGTTAACCCAACATCCAATGGGTTAATTTGCAAAGTTTTCACCCTTTTTCTTTAAACAGTAGTTTTCTTTGAATATTGAAAGAACATGATTAATGCTGGACACAGATTTCACAAGGACGATGAAAGAGAACAGTACTAGCGCTGAAGTAATCCAATCTGAACAATAAAAATTGACACACTGTTATATACTTTGGGTGCAGATGGAAGCAGAAAATGGGATGGAAAGAACTCAGTCCTAAATCTCAGCATTATAAAACCACTCACCGTGCTGAGAAAAGATTGGGAAACCGTAAAAGAAAATGACCATTTTATAAATACATAGGGGCATATGTGCAAGGAAAGAGGAGCAATTCTGGGGCACACTAATGGCACTATAAATGGGCATTGCAAAGTAATTATTTGAAAAGGGGCTCAAGTGGTTTGGCACTGGCATTTAAGGGGTTAACCCTTTGCAATGCGTTGCATACCCCTCTGGTACTCAAAGGGTTAAACATCCCATCTATATCAATGAAAATGTTTATTTTTCCCCATATTGCAGATGGTTTGCTCCATAATTGTTTTCTTTTTGTGTATTTTTCCCCATACTGCAGATGGTTTGTTCCATAATTGTTTTCTTTTCGCGCAATGGCATTTTATATAGTGCCAATGTATTGGGAAGATGAAAATTGCACCTATGTATTTTAAACTGTAACACTAATTGAAAAATGTGCAGATGCTTTAGGATCAGGAAGCACATGCACAGTTAATTATATACTGCCGACTGTTAAATATGTGTTTCTGATATCTACAGAAAAAAAAGGAAATACATTGAGAGATAACAATTACTGCATTAACAGAATTTAAACAAGCACAGTGAAATGGACGGTGGAGCTCATTTACATTATAAGTTCATTGAGCTGAGTTTTGAAACTGGCACGTAAAAATAATAATCGACTTTTTGCCAAGGCAACAGCATTCTCCAAACAGAGTTATCCAGCCCTGCTCCACAGGGACACGTACTGAGAAGAACTGGAGCAGTTCTGGGGCATACCAACTGCACTGTAGAGGATAAATTAAAAACTCCCTAAATTTCCATTGATTTGACCAGGACCAGAGGAGTGCACATCGCTTTGTAATGTGTTGCAAACCCCTCTGGTCCTTAAAGGGTCAGTAATGTCCCATAAAAAATGCTTAGCGTTTTCTAGCGGTTAAAAAAAATAAACAATATGACACAAATCCTTTCTCTCAAACCGCTATGGTTTGAGAGATATCTCAGCTAAAGTTCCCCTTCTCCTGATGTCAGCTGAACGAGATCTGTGTTGGCCGACACGAGAAGGCTCTTCAGCAGAACTGCAATAGCGAGATTTAAAAAGAAATACGTCTTTGGAATGGTCTACAAAGTGTGCTTGCAAACCAGGCACACTTTGTAGACCGTTCCAATGAAGTATTTCTTTTTAAATTGCGCTATTGCGGCTCTGCTGAAGAGCCACATATCGGTCCCCAGACCAGGAACTCCTGCTGTCCCGTTACAGCTGACATCAGGAGAAGAGGAGGGAGAGGGGAACTTTAATGGAGGATATATCTCAAATCATAGCGGTTTGAGAGATAGGATTTGTGTCATATTTATTTTTTAACCTCTACAAAACTCTAAGCATTTTTTACATTACTGTCCCTTTAAAAAGTTAAGGTGGATCTGTCACCAAGTAGCTTTTAGGGATTAATTCAGAAACCTGTAAAGTGGAGAAATTCTGGAACAAACCAACTGCAACATACAGGACAAATAAAAATTCCCCAAATTACCAATGATTTAAAAGACGTTTTAATCACTTGAATTCTAGAGAGGTTTCCGGCACAGTGCAAACCAATTTACATAACTTGGACTCTCAGAACTTGACAGTGAGACTTAGGATTTCATCCCACATCTCAGAGTGAAGGGTCAGTTTTTCAGTGTGAAATAGTCCAGTGTTCCAACCTACATCACTGCACCAAACTGTCTGCTTATTTAGCTTACATATTGGTACCAGAAAGGCCAGGGGGAAACTGAATTAGCGGCCCACATTCAAAAGGCAATCTGGTCCCATTGCTTACGGTGCAGATCTGTTCCACTTATTAAAATAAAATAAGTCACTTTAACCCTTTGAGTGCCGGGGGGCGCAATGCATTGCAGAGCAATGCGTTGCATATCCCTTTGGCATTCAAAGGGTTAAGCCAGGTATAGTCCGTTTTTGGACTTCCAGCAATTGGAGACTACAACATGTGTCTGGTTGGTGATGATGGGATTTCTAGTGTTCTTCAGTTGGAGATCCTAAGATAGACTACCCATTTTTTACGTATAACCAACACCTTTCAAGATTGCTTTCTGGAAGGAAAGATAATGCAATTGAATGTTTGAGAAAGCTTGACATTTATAAATTACCCAAAATGAAATGGGATCAGTGATGCTACCAGTCAGATGAGAGCTCATTCTTAGTTTAAATGAAACCTATTACTCATAACCAAGAATAGAGGCACATTCATATAAACACAATATTTTTTGGTTTTATCTTCACTGCTAGCCACTTAAAGCTTCTGAAGATCGGAAGTGCTAAAAGCTCCTGATATATAAATCCACCTGTGTTTTCATTTCAGATCTATGACACAAGAATTGAGTTTGTCAGTAAAGATTTCTAGCATTGAAGATTTACTGAAACACCCCAATAAAGACACTTTGACTGCTGCTGTGTGTAGGTATATATTCTGGGGTTGGCAACCTTTGGTTCTTCAGCTGTTGTTGGACTACAACACAACCATCCAAAAACAGATGGGGGGCATAAGGTTGCCAACCCCATTCTATGTTGACATATGAAATGGTTTTTGGATGCAGAATTACTTAAAACAAATTCCAGGTGGTTTCAATACATATTTTATTCTTTTGGAAACCTCTCTATAAAAATCTTGGGGTTTTCCCTGAACAGATACAAGACTGCCCATAGAGACATGGGGGGAAGATTCACTAAGCGGCAATAAAAAGGTGATTAAGTGGAGATGATGTTTCCAGTTGATCATTTCTCCATTTCCTATGTTATTCTATAGAGCCTATGCAGTAAGATCTCCAAAGTTGAAGAAATCTTAGAGCATTGGCTCCATAGAATAACATAGGAATTGGAGAAGTGATAAACTGCAGTAGTCATCTCTACTTTATCACCGCTTAGTGAATCTCCCCCAATCTTATTTAATATGAGCTACTTCTAATCAATGAAAATCTACAGTGCTGTTGTAAATATATTTTGGAATGATATGAACTGATAAATGTACATATTAAACCAAACATTTATAAAAGATGTTCAACTTTTAATTCATTTCCGTATTTCACAGTAGCAAAGTTCTGCACAGGAAATGAGTGTCCTCCTTAACAGCTTGAGGTGATAACTAGGTAACAAACTGTATAAAGCTGCAATTAGGGTGACCACATTTCCCTTCTGCCATTCCGGGACGTGGTCACCCTAGCCGTCATACCTTAAGTCCCTGGTGGTCTAGCGGCGTAGAATGTGCTCTGTGCCTCCTCCGGCACAGAGCTGAAGCTCCCGCGCGGTATGGCTAGTAATGCAGAGCGCTGGGAGTGATGTCATCTCCCAGCGCTCTGTATTACTAGAGCGCTTGCCTCCAGGTAAGCTGCATTGCCGCCCTGGATGTCAGCCTGCAAGCGGTGTGTCATATCATGGACGCCGCGAGCGGCGTCCATGATGTGACACACCGCTTGCAGGCTGACATCCAGGGCGGCTTGCCTTCATTCCGGGACACTTCATTGTCCCGGTTGAAGGGGACCCGGGACGCGGGACATAGCCCTGAAATAAGGGACAGTCCCGGACGTTCCGGGACCCGTGGTCACCCTAGCTGCAATGAGTTGGATCACTCTATGGCACTCAAATGGTGAAAAAAAGATTGAAGGGCTGATGTGTTAAGAGAACTGGAGCACACCAACTGCACCACAAGGAACAAATGAAAATTGCCCAAATTCCAGTTAATTTAAATGGGGCTTTTAATAACTTGAAAGGTTCTCAATGCAATCAATGGGCTAAAGGCCCCATTCAAATCAAGGGGACTTTTTATTTCTCTCCCTGGTACAGTTATTATGCCCCAGAATTTCTCCCGTTCTTTTTAGTACACTCAAGGGATTATAGTATTAGGGGGGAAGGACATGTGGTTGAACCATAACATGACAGATATGCATTTTATTGAGCATGGTCTGAGTTCACCAGTAAGTTCTTGTTATCAAAATCAGTGTTCATACAATTCTGTGAGTTCTGTGACCTTCGGCATCTATACAGTCACAAACTTCCACACAACAGACATCTCTAGGGAAGGATACTGCACTGCCAGTTTTGCAAATGGTTACACTTTTTCATTGAAAATATAACTACAAAGGAGAAAAAGGGCAGGCCAAGCATGGAACAAATATAATGCTCACTAGTGAAAATTAAATAGTAAGTTATACCAATATTATCCACCAAAAAACCACTAGCATTTGGTATGTCATCAGGGAGGGTTCTACTATTATGACACACCCCTCAATGGTAATGATCATTCACCCTTAACTGCCACTCATATTTAACTGTTAATGTAGACTACAGCCAGAGGGGACTGCATACATAGTTACCAGCTCTCACTGCCTTCAGAGCTGACAGTGAGCTGTTTATGGAGATTATATTCCTTAACTGTCATTAAATCGAGTTGGATGAAAGTGAACTTACATGTATTGTATAGTAACATAGTTGATAAGGCTGAAAAAAAGACATGCGTCTATCAAGTTCAGCCCATGCCAAATCATCTCTATTGATCCAATGGAAGACAAAAAAAACCCCATTGAAGCCATTTCCAATTAAGCCCCAAGTGGGTAACAAAATTCCTTCTTGACTCCAAATGGCAGTCAGATAGTTCCCTGGATCAACATCTGTGCTAGATAGTTATATATTAATTTTTTAAAGCAGTTACTGTATCTGCAAGCACAGCATCCCGAGACGAAGAATTTCATAAATGTACTGCCCTTAATATAAAAAATCCCTGCCTTTGCTTTAATTGAAAACGTCTTTCCTCTAGTCTTAATGCATGACATCTTGTTCTTAACTCAGCTCTTTGAGTATGGTGGAAGGGGCTGAAGGAAGCATCAGCATGTGTGCTGTGTTCACTGAACTGCCTCTCAAGCACACACGAATGCTTGTATTACTGAGCAGCAAGGAAACACATAGATGGAGAGAGGATGATTGTATTTTATTATTTGTTAAATATATGGAAATCCCATGATGAGTTCCATCTTACCTGCTGAACACACAGTCATGGCAGTAAACAATGCATTCTGGGATTTATTATTCTGCTTTACTGGCCAGGTTTATATTTCCTTGGCACCTGCTACACTAAGGACTGCAATTCGTGGTTCAAATGAAATATTTTTTTCCTTTTGCATGAAAATTTTAATAATATATTCAACTTGGCAGATTTCCCAGACTGTTAGACCACCCATAGCAATAATTTTCAGACTAAAATAGGGGTATGAACCAATGGCTCTCATGTTGTTGTTTGGCTTCATCCACAACAGACTGAGAGAAAGAGACACATATAGAGAATCAGAGGAGACAGAAACACATAGAAACACATACTGAAGGAGATACACACAAACCAAAATGGAAGAAAGAAAGTGAGAGCAAGAAAGTCACATAGGGCCGTATGTTCAAAGGGATAACGACAATAAAAATGTTGTATGAACAACAAAAATAAATAATTGTATGCATGAACAACATATTTTCTATGGAGTATACGACAAAAAACTAGTTATGTCCATTGTGTATGGAAACAACCCCAGAATTTTCAGGCAAAGGGGCAGGGCAAGGTCATGGCTAAACTCTTCTCCAGTGTTGTATAGAGGAAAAGAAAATTTGTCGACAAAAAAATGACAACATTTGTACGTTAAGAAAAAAGTGGAGGGAATGTGAAGTTTGAATGTGAGAATTTTTGTCTTTAGTTTAGACATTTTTGTCATTAGTTAAGACATTTTTTGTCTCTACATATGACAGTTTCAGTCAGGACAAACAACATATTTCCAATCACAGCCTACACTCTATGAAAATATTAATGATCCCAATGACACTGTACTTTGAAAAGTCGTTACAAATGACAAAAACTATTTCTCTACTTCTTTGAATATATGGCTCAGAGTGTGAGAAACAATTAGACTGCCATTGTTTGACAAGAAAAGAAAAACCTCAGAGCGCTAAGACACCATAGTATACATCTTCAATAAGTGGCCTGAGTGCACAGTACGTGAAGTGAAGCTAGAATGAGCGAACACTCCTCAAATACCCAGATTACAAACAAAGCATACAGAAAACAAAGTTGTGTGCTACATCATATAAAGATTGCCTAAATGTAAACTTGTGTACACAATGCACTGCTTTGCATTGCATCCCCTCCCTCTCTGGTCCTTAAGGGGATAACACCCACATATTAACTTATGGTTCCATATGCACCAAAGCATCGCAATTTAGGCAAGTCCTAACTATTAAAGGTTACCATGTCATAAGGATTACACACTGCTTCTCATTAGAAACTCTTGTTATGCTTTTATAGGTTTGTAATAACTCTACTTATTTACTGCAGTAGTTCTCCTAATGTCAGGTCACTGTGAACCTTTAAAGATATAGCCAAAACTTCTAATATGGAGTAGTTTTTAAGTCCTATGATATAGTAAAATGTACCTGTTAGGACTCCCTTAAATGTGTGCCTTGGTTTGGTAGATGGCTTGAAAATATTAGGACCAGAAACAATGAATTCATCCTTTCTAAATTAATTATGGGCAATAATAGCCGCTACACAGAAGTTCGCATTTAAGCAATCAATATGAAGTGGAACAGGTTTGACTTTTTGGTTTGACAATGCGTGCTATCTTCAAGGGCAACCAAGAACGGGTTCAAGTTGCTCAGATTCCCTGCCCCTCCCATTAGACTCTTTTGCCAAATTAGATTAAGGAAATACAAAAGCTTTATCACACCCAAAAATGAAAAATGTTTGCTGCTGTTGTGCATTTGGGTCCTTGTCCAGCTTTTGCTGGACTAAAACTCCCTTATTCCTCAGATGGTGGTTGGACATCTGTGGATGATAGGAATTGTAGCCCAACATCACCTGGAGAACTGAAGGTTTCCAACTATTCCTGGTCTAGTCTCAGGTATCTGTAATAGCCTCTGCATGTATAATTACTCAAATCTAATTCTAGGTATCAGTGTTGCTGTATATTTAATTTTTGGAAATGCCTCTCTGGAAATCATGGGTTTGTCAAAGTTCTGCATATAATAGTTTGTATAGTTACTCTCCAGGAAGCATGGGGCCATTTATGTTCATATATGTATAATAAAGAATTTAACCCCTCGGGCGGTAAGGGGTTAATAGTGTGTGATTGCCCCTTTAAGAAAACCATTAATCAAAAGTATGAGTAGTACAGTGATATTGATTAAAGTCCCCATAATTGTTAGTTGTGGGCAAAGACTGGGATTTCATTGCACCAAAATTCATTTTCTTTTGCTTTGAATATATGCACATGTCAGCATAAAGCTCTCTAATTGTTATGACATTGGTCCTGTAAAAGTGGTTTCAACATGAAATTATAATGCACTACATTCTAATATACATCATCCCTGCATTAATATGGAAATACAAGCTTTCAAGAGAAGTACGTGTTATGTCCTGGTTCCTATCCTATGTCTCTCAACAATCTTTCTCTGTCTCATACGCCAACACCTTCTCACCTCCTATCCCCCTCACAGTAGGAGTATCCAAGGCTCTGTTCTGGGCCCCCTTCTCTTCTCTCTGTATACCCTTTCTCTGGGGCAACTGATAAAGTAATTTGGCTTTAACTACCATCTGTATGCAGATGACGCACAAATCTATTTCTCCACACCCTATCACCTGAAATACAGCAGCGGGTCTCAGAATGCTTTGCCACTGTCTCTTTGTGGATGTTTCATTGTCGACTGAGCTACTTATCTTTCCTCCTAAATCCTGCACAATACCTCAGTTTTCTATTGCTGTCTAGGGCTCCACAATTTACCCTGTGGACAAGGCACGCTGCCTTTAAAATCATTGTAATGGCTTCCCATAAAGCAATGTATAACACTTAAAATTCCCCTCATTACCTTCCCCTCTTTGCACCAAGCATGGTGAATGACTCTCTGCTCCTTTAAAGTGTTAGTAATGTCTAAAAAAAATTTATTGCATTTAGAAGAGCTTAAAAAGCTGATCTAAATGCAAAAAAACGTATCTCTCAAACCGCTATGGTTTAAGAGATAGGGGCGTTTAAAGTTTGATTTCTCCTACAGACAGCTGTAAAGCTGTCAGCAGGAGATCCGTGTTGGTTGACACGCTGGCGCTTGAGAAGTGCCGGAATCTCGTTACTTACACGGAATCCCTTCATTGGAATGGTCTAAAACGTGTTCCTAGTGTTCAGGCACACGTTTTAGACCATTCCAATGAAGGGATTCCGTGTAAGTAACGAGATCCCGGCACTTCTCAAGCTCCAGCGTGTCGACTGACACGGATCTCCTGCTGACAGCTTTACAGCTGTCAGTAGGAGAAATCAAACTTTAAACGCCCCTATCTCTTAAACCATAGCAGTTTGAGAGATACGTTTTTTTGCATTCAGATCAGCTTTTTAAGCTCTTCTAAATGCAAAAAAGTTTTTTTAGACATTACTAACACTTTAAGCTCTAATACTGTATCACACCAGAAGGCTTTTCCCCTTGCTGCTCCCTACCTATGGAACTCCCTTTCACCCAACATTCACCAAGCCTCAATGTACAACTTCAAATCCAGGCTAAAAAAGCATATTTTAAATGCAGCACTACCATAATATGTCACCCATCCCATGGTTAGCATGAAATAAGAATGCATATAAAATATTGTATAACATTTGAATATAACCTATAATTGATATTTTATGAGTGTATGCACACACCTGAATTTGAAAACAGATTTCATATATGTTTGGTGGAAAAGATATATCAACATGTAGAATCTTTGGATAGAAAATAATATGACCCCTAAATTTGTCACCAAATATAATACATTGTACACAAAGATTAAAAGAATTTTAAGAAAACACTGATTCTCTGCTCAAAGATCACATTACACAAACTCCAGAAGTTATCTTTACCAAAAATATACATTTGAAAACATTATTTTAAAAGGTAAACCTCAAAAGCAGATTATACAGCCTAATTCCATTTTTAAGATATTAAGGGTAATTATAAGTGTGGTGCGAGGCAATATGCCACATGTAAATATATGGCACATAGAGTTAAATATTTTAAAGATGCTAAAGGTGCACAGTGTAAATCAAATAGTTCATCAAAGGCAAAGTACAATATGTAATATATGGCATTATATGTTCCTGCAATAAGACGTATATAGGTTAAGATAAGAGGATACTGAAGGGCCACTTTCTAGAACATTGCAGAGCTGTTTTATGGGGAGACCATAAATATTATTTGGCGAGACAATTTAGCTCCTTGGGGCAGGGAACTTTCTCCCATTGTTTGCATTACTGTGACACTATTTTATCCCCATTTATTTATTGTAACATTCTACTGTTGTAATGTGCTGTGTACATTGTGTGGCGCGATATAAATAAAGATATACATACATACATACATGCACATTAAAGGGATCTAACAGGCATTATTCTTGTGGAATTGAAATCTATATCTATTACATACATGGGGGAGATAGATGTAAAAAAGTGAGTCATTTTATGTACTGGTTATACACATATTAGTGTTGGAAACATTTATGAAAGCTATTTTCAAATTCAAATATGTACATACACACATATAAAATAATCAGTTATAGGTTTTATACAATTTTAATACAATGTTTTTTATGCATTGGGAAAGTAAAATGTAGAATTTTGTACATGTTCTAAAAAATGATAATTATATATTTGTCCAGACGATTCCTGGAAGCCATAGGTGTGCTTGCAGTTAAGCCATAGAAAAAGCCAGCAATATCCTTTGTAGAGCTTGGTCGCATTATTAATGCATCTTTCATAAAACCCTGTTCCAGAGTGATACTCATGGAAGCAGAGGTCCATATGGAACAGTGATTAGCTACTGCGAAAAAAAAATCTTGTTTGAAACACTCCTCATTTTTACTATTGGGACTTCCAGCCTTATGGCTGGAGCTACTCTTCCACAATGGAGGCAGGCATAAATCTTTGTTTGAGGACTACAGGACCCAGCACCCCTTCCACTGAAGTTTTCTTAAGAATGGAAGAATACTTAACTGAAATTGAGTTTGTTGTCCTTGTGCTGACAAATGAGAATCATGTCTGATTCTGTTAACATGATATCTAGTGCCTATGAAAGATTATTGTTGGGAATACAAACAGAATTGATTCATAGCTTCTAAAAGGATTTTCTGCCCACATTAAAGCGACAGTAACCCTTTATTTTGACTTTACCTATTCTACAAGTGCATAATGTTTCAAGTGAAGTCACCTATATTTTGTATATTTTTTTTCATCTTACCCTATTTTTTACACTTTTATGTAACTGACAGTGAACTACTTGGATCTCTGTGTCCAGAGAGTTTTCTGGTCAGTCAACCTTCAAAGCAGCCTAGTGCTATAATGCAACAATAGTCCTGCAACACAGAGTGCTCTGTTTGCTGTATACTATCTTTTTTTTATACCTATGTCCCTGATAGGGTATAGATGGAGCTCGGCGCTGACTTCCTTTAGGGGATGCCCCTTCCACACGTATGCAGTTTCCTGCTTCACGTTCATCCCATCACACCCAGTTCTCCTCCTCCAACACTGACTGGGCATATACTAGTCTTGTCTGGGTATATACAGGACCAGTAGCAGTGCAAGTCTGCATACAGGGGGGAAAGGGCATCCTCTATAGGAGTCAGCGCCGAGCTCCATCTATACCATATTGCAGATCGATTGCGAAGGGAGAATGTGGACTCCTAAGAGAGCCAAAGGCTGTAAGACTTTGGGGCAAAAAAAAGACTTATTCCTTGGGACTTTCCATATTCCAGGAGGAGTGCAGTGCCTACATATATTCCAGATATGTCCTTGACAGCAAGCCCCTGAATCTCTGTGTCCAGAGAGTTTTCTGGTCAGTTGACTATCAAAGGAGGATACAATGTAACATTATCCCTGCAGCACTGAGAGAGTTTTCTGGTCAGTAGTCCATCAAAGCAGGATACAATGCAATATTATCCCTGCAGCACTGAGTGCTTTGTATGTTCTTATACTGTCTTTTCTACATTGTAGCAGTAGGACTGTTTTCATAGTGCCTGACAGAAAGCTGCATGGAAACAGATCCTGGGAGCTCAATATCAAGGACATAAAAGGTGAAAAAAGTATAGGAAATCTGACTTCATATAGTATGCACTTGCAGAGATCAAAATAAAAGGTTAATATGCCTTTAATGCTTACTTTTACTAGGCATTCATGTTCTACTAACCATTTGAGTGACAGAGGGGTGCACAACACATTGCAGTTAGAGTGAGTTGTGTACCCCTCTGGTACACAAAGGTTTAAAAGAAACAGTGATATTCATTAGCTGAATATTTTATGAAGATTACATACTGTAAGGCATGAATGGGCAACCCGAGTCTCTCAAGTTGTAAAGTCCTCCACATCTGAAAAACCTTGGGTTGCCCACTATGATTTAACCCCTTCTATGCCATAGAGGCTATGCAATGCATTCCGTAACCCTCTGGCACTCAAAGGGTTACAGTTATAACATGTCAAACTGAGTCAATCGAGAAACTATACTGCGTATATGAAATGCTCTGTTGTACAGGCCAGAGCATATCTAGTGCCTTTTAAATGCAGGATGTAAAATACATTATTAATTCACAACCTTTGTTCACACCCAAGTCTTTTTCATTCTGCTGCCATTTCTACTCTAGGTTGCATTTGCCATGAATAAATCAGTAGGGCAAAAAATTCTTGTGTGCTTTATTGAGTATTTTTCCTTAGGGTATTTGACATACCTAAAGCAATAGCTAACCCCATGAATCGATTTTACTGTGCATAGAAGGAAAAGCGAATGCGGAACATATTATTTCTGTGTTACCGTACTTGAATTGTTTCCTACTACAGATTCACAGCAGTTTGATTTTTTGTAATGCCCTTGGATAGCCTTTTAACTCTTTGAATGCGTTGTGTACCCCTCTGGCAGTCAAAGGGTTAAGGACCAGGTGAATGTGTGTGACTAGTCACTGGGACAAACATTTTGGGGGGCTTCCAACATAAAATATCTTCTAGTATTCAAGGAGTTAACCTTTTGAGTGTAAGAGGGACATCCAACATGCACTGGATACACCCTCTGACATTCAAGCAGTTAAAAGCCAATTTAAATCAATGAAAATGTTTACTGACATATTAGTGAACAGTTGGTTTGTTGAATAATTACTTTAGTTCTCCATAGTAATTAACCCGTACCTTTTTTTAAAGTGACATACGCAGAAGGCCTAGTTCACGTGCATAGCTCCCAAGTGTCCCTCTTTAGGAAGGACAATACCTCTTTGAGACCCAAATCCCTCTGTCCCTCTTTCCCACCCTGGTGTCCCTGTGTTTAGCCAATCAGACTGTGTGGTGTGTATATAAGTGTATCACATTGTTCCACAGCAGTACAACTCACATTAATGTTTGTGTGTTTATAAATTAGTCTTCGTAAGTAAAATACTTTCCTCTTGCTCCAAATCATTAATTCAGTTAAGTACCAATATGTCATGACATACCCTAACATTTCTTGGTAATGCCCTGCCCACCAGCCACTCCCCCCAGCAACACCACCTAAAACAAAAGTGTCTTTCTTTGGCCATTTGAAATGTTGGGAGGTATGCACATGAGTGATGTTACTGTAGTAGCAACTTTCTTGTAAAAACAAGTTTCACAGAATAGTTATTGCTCTCTTAAAGGTAATTAATATAGGTAATTTGTACAGCTATAATAAGTTTCAGTGGAAACCTTGGATGCTGCAACATCTTGCAAAAAAGTTGCTGCAAGAAAGTCTCCCATGTGAACTAAGCCTGAGGAAAGTCACGCTTCAGAGCTCTGGCTACAAAAACTTGAGTTCTCTAAAAATAAAAAGAAAACTTGTCAGTCAATGCTTTAAACTATATTCATTCCCAAAGTGCATCTAAAAATAAAACTTCAATTACACAATAATCAGCAAGCTGTGGCGTATCAAAGAGCCTGAACTCAGGTTCACAATGTTTCTATGGTTTACGTGCTAATGTCAGATAAAAGACAGCTAGTTTTGCAAGTCAACAGCAGGACTCTGCCAAATACAGTCTGATCTCCAGGAGTGCATACAGAAAATGCAGAGGAGCACATCTGAGGTAAAATCTGAAACTAGCATATCTTCCTAAAATATACCAGAGGGGTATCTGACACAGAAGCAATGCAAGTAACTAGCATTCAAGGCACAAAGCTGCCCAATCTGCTACCCCTGCCAATCTTCTACCCTAGGATGACTTGGCCTAGGCCTAAATATATCACTGACTAAAAAATTGTGTGTGTGTGTGTGGGTGGGGTATCTGGGTATCTTCTTGTCCCTAGCCCCTGAGTAATAAGATGAGTACCAAATGACAAGTTTTATATCGTAATGTGGATGGAGCTTAATTTAGGTGTGCAGGATTGGGAGGAAAAAATGCTAGAAAATTGGTGGGGGAGTAAATGGGGTTAGTGGGGTAAAACCAGCCAGGAAAATCAACCTCTAGCCCAAGAGATCCAATAATTTGCACTGAAAAAACAAGTATGGTTATGCAGTAAGGTGTGAGAAAGGCTACACAGAATTTAAGTGCAATTAGAAAATCTATCACACTGGAGAACCTGTGAACACATTCTTACTAGACAACAATGCAGTCCAACTTATGTACTGCTTGTTCTGGTGCTTGATTAACAAGCCCTGGGATGTCATTTTATGTTTAGTTATCATATGAAATGTTATCACCTTCATATTAAAGAATACTTCCTAATAATAACCCAGCACTTACATCAGTATGCCCAGAATATCCTAATGGTCCCAGCGAATGTACCTTTGGTCCAAAAATCACATCTCCAATCAGTCCTCAATGTCATGTCCATAGAGATGGATGAGTGCATGAACCTATTTAACCTCTTAAAGACCAGATGTGTGAGCAATGCACTGAGAAACAATGCATTGTGCACTCATCTGGATCTTAAAGTGGATCTATCACCCCTTTAAAAGTTATGATCAGTAGTTATAGTTTTAAGCTTATTCGCTAAATGCTCTATTATTTAAAAAAAAAACAAAAAAAAAACGCTACTTGGGTTAAAACGATAGTTTATAGAGTGCCCGACACACTACTTCCGTTGCCGCAGATTGCCGCACTGCCTATGCTCCCCTCCTACTACCCAGCCTCCTCCGATGACGGATTCTCTCTCTCTCTAAGCTGGAGCAAACTCATTGGCAGAGATCAATATGTAGCCAATGAGATTGCTCCAGCTTAGAGAGAGAAAGCCTCCGTCATCGGAGGAGGCTGGGTAGTAGGAGGGGAGCAGAGGCAGAGCAGCAAGAGCAGTCTGTCTGGAAGTAGGGTACAGGACACACTTTATTCCTTAATTTTTGTGCAGATAACATTTTACCTTAATAAGGTAAGTGGGGATGGTTATTAGGAGGTATTAATTCCACTTTAACCCTTGGAGTGCCTGAGGGGTGTGCAACGCATTGCAAAGCATTTCGTTGCACACCCTTCTGACACTCCAAGGGTTAAAGAGGTTCAGGGTTTTAACCCTTTAAGGACCAGAGGGGTGTGCAACACATTACTTTGCAATGTGTTTTGCACCCCTCTGGTCATTAAAGGGTTAATATATGTTAAAAATGCATTAAAAGTAATACATACATCCAGAAAATAGTGCCTTATGTATAAAAGCAAAGTGGAGTAATTATCTTCACCAAATGATAAAAATTTACATTCCCCAAATTCCTCTTGAGTTTAAAGGGGGGTTAACCTCCTGAGTGCTAGAGGTTGCTTAGCAATGTGTTTAAGACATTAAAGAAGAAGTCTGGTCAGAAGTGGTCTTCATGGAACACTTGAGGCCAAAAAGCCATACCTCCAATGTGAAAACAAGGTCAAGTGATTCAAATATGCAGGAAAACACAGGAACTGGGGTGCAGAAAAATGGCAGCAGGTGCTTTGGACTGATGAGTCAAAATTTGAAATATTTGGCTATAGCAGAAGGCAGTTTGTCGATCGAAGGAGAGCGGTACAAGAATATTTGCAGGCAACAGTGAAGCATGGTTGAGGTTCCTTTCTGCAAATGGATTTGGAGATTTGGTCAGAATGAATGGTCTCCTCAATGCTGAGAAGTACAGGCAGATAATTATCTGTCATGCAGTACCATCAGGGAGACATCTGATTGGCCCCAAATATATTCTGCAGCATGACAATGACCCCAAACATACAGCCAAAGTAATTAACCCCTTAACAACCCTTGACAGTCATAGTAACATAGTAAATTAGGTTGAAAAAAGACACAAGTTCATCAAGTTCAACCTTCGCCTCATACCTCAGTAACTGAGAATGTTATAGCTTTCCTGCTACCAATTAAACTAGTCTTTATAAGACCTTTCTGATATGCCTACTGATAAACAGTATAACTCTGTATGTTCCCTTTTGAAAGAAATGTATCTAATCTTCTCTTAAATGTATCCATTGTATCTGCCATAACTACCTCCCTGGGCAATGAATTCCACAATTTGACAGACCTTACCGTAAAAAAAACCCTTCCTCTGCTGAAGTTTAAACCTCCTTTCCTCTAATCTCAAGGGGTGTCCCCTGGTCACCTGATCAAGCCTTGGAATAAATAGCTCACCGCAGAGATCCTTGTATTGGCCTCTCATATACTTGTACAATGTGATAAGGTCTCCTCTTAGTCGTCTTTTCTCTAGAGTAAATAAACCAAGTTTGTTTAGTCGTTCCTCATATGTCAAGTCCTCCATTCCCTTAATTAATTTTGTTGCTCTCCGCTGTACCCTCTCTAGTTCTAGTATATCCTTTTTCAGAACCGGTGCCCAAAATTGCACTGCATACTCAAGGTGAGGTCTTACCAATGATTTGTATAATGGCAAAATAATGTTATCCACTCTTGCTTCGATACCTCTTTTTATGCAAGACAGGACTTTGTTTGCCTTTGCTACTGCTGTTTGACACTGGTCACTGTTTCCAAGTTTGCAGTTGACAAGGATACCCAGGTCTTTTTCTAGCACTGAGTCACCTAAAATTATTCCATTAAGTTTATAAGTAGCCTTGGGATTGTTTCCTCCCAAATGCATGACTTTACACTTCCCCACATTAAAGGGATAGTAATACTTCGTTTTAACTTTATTTTATTTTGTAGGCATTAAAAAAACATGAAGAATGATATAAGTCTTATCTCTCAAACCTTTATGGTTTATGAGATATTCACAAGCAAAGTTCCCCTCCCCGCCCCTTTTACCTAGTGTAAACAATCTCTTCTCAGATGTGAGTCTGGTTGTATGACAGTACAGATAACAGAAGGGGACAATTTTCTTTGTATGAAAACAATGAAAGCCCTTCCCCCCTTGACAAGTTTTTCAGCTTTTTCCATTATCTTAATTGAAGATTGTCCCTCTCTGCAGTCTACCTGGGCATCTCCCTTCTGATCTGGTTGAACAGGGGGGGGATACTTTGTTTGTGAATATCTCTTAAACCATAAAGGTTTCAGAGATAAGACTTATATCATTCTTCATGTTTTTTTAATGCCTACAAAATAAAATAAAGTTAAAATGAAGTATTACTATCCCTTTAAACTTCATATTCCACATGTTTGCCCAATATGACATTGTATGCAAGTCCCTCTGTAGAGAGAAAATATCCTGTTCTGAATTAATGACTTTGCATAATTTAGTATCATCTGCAAATATTGATATTTTGCTTTCTATATCTATTTCCAGATCATTTATAAACATGTTAAAAAGCAGCGGACCCAGTACTGAACCCTGAGGTACTCCACTTTCCACTTTAACTGTATTGGAGAATTGTCCATTTACAACCACACACTGTTCCCTATCCTTCAGCCAGTTTTGTATCCAATTGCAAAGGTTATCTCCTAGCCCCAATTTCCTTATTTTATACACCAGCCTTCTGTGTGGCACTGTATCAAATGCATTTGCAAAGTCTAGATATACTACATCTACTGCCTTGCCATTGTCTAGGTTGCTGCTTACCTCCTCATAGAAGCTGAAAAGATTAGTTTGTCATAGTACGTAATGGGTAGATCTGAGTTAAAGACACACGACATACTATGACCATCATGGAATTCTGGGCTCCCCCCGTGGCTGAACGCCGTTTGGGGAGTCCAGGACCGGAAACAACAACAAAAAAAATGCTCTGTGGTCCTTAAGTGACCTCTGCGTGCATGAGCAGCAGGTCCTTAAGGGGTTAAGAACTATCTTCAGTATAAAGACGAACAATGAGTTCTGAAAGTGATGGTGTGGCTCCACACAGAGCCCTGATCTCAACATCAGCGACTCTGTCTGGGATTACATGAAGAGAGAGAAGCAACTGAGGCTGCCTAAATGCACAGAAGAACTGTGGTTAGTTCTCCATGATATTTGGAGCAATCTACCTGCCGAGTTCCTTAAAAAACTATGTGCAAATGTAACTAGAAGAATTGATGCTGTTTTGAAGGCAAAGGGTGGTCACACCAAATATTGATTTACAGTTTTCTTCTGTTCACTCACTATGCATTTTGTTAATTGATAAATATAAATTATTAACATGTCTATTTTTGAAATCATTCTTACTTTACAGCATTGTTTCACATCTGCCTAACACTTTTGTACAGTACTGTGTTACTATTGCTTTAAATTGCACATTTGAATCAATGGAAATGTTTATTACACCCATGCAGTATAATTGTTTTGTCACACAATTATTCTACTTTGCTTTTATACATAAGGCCCATATACTCTTATCTTACTCAATCCCATCACTTTATATTGTGAGACATTTTATTTTTATCATTTAATATCCATTTTTTTAATTCCATTTAGATATTCTTAAGTCATTACACCTACCTCTGCATTTATAGCCACTTATCTCTAACAAAGTCAACCAAATTACTGATGCTGAAATGAGTAATTCCATCTTTATAGGAGATTGAAATGATTAGACCTGCTAGCTGCTGTTAATGGTACAGAGTCATTTGTGTTTGTGTTCTCGCTATCTAATGTGCATAATGTATATCTGCTTCTCAAATTTAAGTCATTTTGACTATACACCTAAAAATGAGATTTATACAAATTACAACTAAATTATAACTGTAATATGACTCAAAGTAGTTTTCCTGTATATTTCACTTAATTCATTTAGCAGCATAGTCTACAGAGGAGAATAGTGGGAGATAACAATTTAGACATTACAAATATGTAAAAAATGTTGATGTGTAGAGGAACACTTTGTCAAATACATGCATGGGGAAGCACAAACATTGCTTTTGTAATCCACATTTGGCCTGTTCAAATTGACTGTAATATAGGGAAGCACAAATACTGTGCATATAACCACTTTAATCCACTTTTGTCATAATTATATTGACTGCAATATGTGATCACCTAAACCCCTAATCCCAACAACCAATATAGACATGGGTGGAGGTAAAAGGCCATAGCAGGTTGATTCTTTACACCTTAACCAAAATACTAACATAGCCAAAAAACAGATGAACAAAAGTATTGAAAACTTAGGAGACAAATATAATTTTTAAGAACAAGATATCAGTTTTAGAAGCCGGTAAAGGGGGTGCATGTGTGATGCATATAACATACCTCCCTAGATACCTGGTATTTTTCACCTATATAATAAAAAATTCCAAATTCCAATATTTGTCATTAGTACTTTCCCCCATCTGCAAGGAATGGTGCGCTAGTAACTATGTTCGTTGCCAAACGGTGAGCACATCCATAAAAGTTAGCCAAGTCCAGCTCTGAGGACTGCTTTCCACAGAACCAAAAAGGCCACCTTAACTTCCCTGCTTGCAATGGGGACTGAACAACCCACTATGACAAGGTTTATTAATGCATACATCAATCATAAAATATACAATCAAAATGATACAATCTAAACAATATTATCTAAATCCAGAGGTATAGCTAATGGCATTTTCATATATCTCTCATTTTGATGTTCTAACAAAATCTTGTACTGACTAAAGCAAAGTAAATTAAACATAGAACATGATCACTCATGGGGGGGTAACAGAAAGTCGGATGAACGAGATGCAAGCGGAGGTCACAAACGGAATCAGAGATCGGGATATCAGGTAAGCAGGTACACAGGACACAAGGACGCTGAGCACTGACCATCCAAGGATGGGAAAAGGAGAAAAGTCCTGGATATAAGTAGGCCACAGACAGGTGAAGGAGTATAGTAATTAGGAGAAAGAACGCCTCTGGGAAGGAGGAGTCCGATGGGTTGTGACACTATAGTTCTTAAAGAAATGAGATGTTTCCTCAAAAGGAATCTAATTTATTTTCGTATCAATTTAAATTTCTCTTTTGGAAGAAGCACGGAGGACATTAAAAAGAGTTCACCATAAACCCTAGAAATTCTATCAATTAGGTCAGAATTAAGATGGATTTTTTCCAATTTATAAGGAAACCGAGTTGAGTAAACAGTTTGATTGTTAAATGAAGTTGATCCTTCAGCACTTGAGGATCCTAAGACATTATTAACATATTGTCCAAGTAGATGATCATCCGAATTCCCCTGCTTCTCAGGAACGATACTACAGGTTTCATCAGCTTCGTGAAGCACCACTGGGCTGAGGAAAGACCGAAAGGAAGACAGGTGAACTGCCATTTTTTTCCTTCCCAGAGAAACTGAAGAAAGCTCTGAAAAAGTGGAATAATGGGAACAGTCAGATAAGCATCTTTGAGATCCAACTTCACCATCCAATACAATGGAATCAACAAATCCCTCAGACAATGAATTCCTTCCATTTTGAAGTGTCTGTACATCACATGAGTGTTTAGCTCTTTCAGATTTATCACAGGACGTAAGCCCGCATCTTTTTTCTTTACCAAGAAAATATTGCTTATATACCCTGGAGAATCCAGCAGTACCTCAATAATGGCTCATTTTCGTCTTAGATCTTGGACCTCTGAATTCACTAATAGACCCTCCTCTTCTGAGTATAGGAAAGAAGGGGGGATTTGTCATTGAATTGGAAGATTGTAAAACTCTATGTGATAACCTGAACTTGTTTGAAGGATCCATTGATCCGAAGTTATTTGAGACCACATATGGAGAAAGAGGGCAAATCTGCTGCCCACTTTCTCCGCGAAAGGGTGAGGAAATGTAAAAGGACCTGTAAAGGATCTGGAACAGGAAAATCCTCTGTTAGGTTTGGCTTTCCAAATTCTGCCTCTCTGCCTCTCACTTGGCTCCAAAAGGGACTGACAGCGCAGGCGCACGGACGTCACTGTGACGAGATGTCCGTGCTTCCTGCTCCTGTGAAAAAGGCAAAATCTTCGGAACCAGGTAATATTTCTGGCGACTGGCGCTACTAAGCAGCTAGTCGCCAGATGAAGAATGAATGCAGGTTAAGTTATTGCGGGGTGGTAGTTCCCCTTTAAATCAATAGGAATTTCCATTTCGCTCCTAGATTGCAGTCTGTTTGCGCTAGAATTGCCCCTCTTTAGCTTGATAAATAAGGTCTTGTGTTGAGGACAAGTAATTAATCTCGTACTGATTTAACCATTTAAGTGCCACAGAGGTGTAGCCACCACATTGCAATGGCACCTAAAAGGGTTAAATGGGTTTTTAAACCTTTTGAATGCTAAAGATGTCTCTAAAATATTCAAACAATGCTTGCTAGTATTCAAGGGGTTAAAACTCAGAGGGAATTGGAGGAACTGATATTTGTTCCCTGTGATGAAGTTGGTTTTCCCCATAATTGCTTCACTTTGCCTTTATGCATACCATCTGTTGTATGGCAGAGAAAAGGCATTCTGCCTGACTCTAGACTGGCACAGAGCCACCCCTTCCCGTACTCTCAAGAGTGTAAAACCAAATAGTTGCCAGTATGGTAATGCCATATATTCCTGGCACCTCCAGTGGAAAAGTGGGATGAGGTACTAAGAACTGGAGTCATTTTGGATTAAACCATTTGCATCATGGGGGATTAACCTTTTGAGTGCCAGAGGGGTATGCAACGCATTGCAAAGCAATGCGTTGCATACCCCTCAGGCATTCAGAGGGTTAAAATCTGCAATTAATTCAGTGGCAAGTTTATTTGTCCCTCATGGTGATGGTAGGTTTCTCCAGAATTAGATCAGCCTCAAAGAGTCAGGAGAACTCCAGTTTGCATACATATACATAGAAGTGCAAAGCAGTGAGCAAACGTGAATGAATTACTGAAACTGGGTACAGTTTGGGTGTACGGTGAATGGCAGGCTCAGATCCGACACAGAATCATTTGTGTTAAAGAAAATGTGTTGAGAGATATTGATAGAGACTCATCAAAGAATCAGATGTAACCTCAGATAAAGCTCTCCATTGTATTCAGAGCATCACAGACTGGAAAGAACCAACAGTGAATTTCCACAATGGACATATTCATGCACTAACTGGAGCCCTACGTTCACATAAAAACTGGAGGGATTTGGGAGAAAACCAGTCGCACCATAGGAGATAAATACACATTTCCAAAACTGTGTGCTTTGATACTATGCCTGTCTTACAACAGCAGACCTGTCTTGTAGTCTTTATTGCGTTTTTTTGATTGCTCCTAGATGACATTATGAACCACACTCATACTGAGGAATGGTGCAGAAGAATGCAGCCATTCTAATGTCGTTTGGATGTAGAATGAGGCCGGGGCTGCTTGCCACAGCATTATGCTATTGCCAGAAATTTGAATTGCTTATTAATTCCATACAGTTACTTTCATGAGCATGGTGTGCATACTTGGGAACTCTCCAGATCTGCCCCGGAGATTCCAGTTTTCAGAATTAATAACTGGGTCTCCGGGGACACAGACTGATTCTCTGTCTTCTGGACTTCCTGCACACTCCCTGTTTGCTCTGCCCACTCCTGTCTTGGTCTACCTACTTCCCTGATAATTTCAAAATCTCTTTTTCAGTCTCCCAATCCTTCACACCCTTTTTTTAAGTCCTACTCACATTATTACTAATTGCATCATTTGCACAGTCCCATTACAATCCATCCATGATTGTCCATGAGGCTTGGATTTGAAGTTTCCCAGGTATGGTGGTGTGTGATGTCATTTCGGGGGGCGGGTGAGGTCAGAAATATATCACCTTGATGCCTTCACCCTCCTCAAAAGCCTTTCCCAGATCAGCATGCTCCACTAACAGCTGCAGCCAAAGCCACCAGCAAAACACAATTTAATTTGAAAACGCTTTGCATATTTAGAATATACATAGTATAAAAGCACATTAGATGTGCTTTAATACTATATATTGTACTATGGAGGTTTGACTGTCCCATTAATTGGGTTTTTTAGCCCCTTGAATGTTACAGAGGTCTTCAATTATCTTAAAGTATTATTTCATATAAAATTTGGTTAACACAGGGCATTGTTGAAAGGATGCTGCAAATTAAAGCATGCCGTCCACTATGAAGCCGTCAGAGAGGGCTCCTGAGGGGGTGAGGAGCATGA
The DNA here is from genome assembly GCA_037306005.1 of Rhinophrynus dorsalis. NCBI lineage: Eukaryota > Metazoa > Chordata > Amphibia > Anura > Rhinophrynidae > Rhinophrynus > Rhinophrynus dorsalis. The sequence goes on along the minus strand of CM074719.1, from coordinate 411,311,888 downwards.
GGATAAGTGACAGTGGCTTGTGGTGGGTGGATAGAAGGAATCAGAGCGCCAACAGCACAGTTATTATAATGAGTATAGGGGGAAAACAAGGGTGTGTATTATACATAGGCAGTCTGGTTTTCTCCTGAAATCTTGGGTATAATTTACACCTGTGTATTATACATAGCTGCATATTATACCTGAGATTTTACGGTAAAAGACATGCAGCAGATATGATGGCACAACATAATAATACTAAATTAGTATAAGACTGAATATTCATACTTATTATTTAATAAATATTTCCTGGGACACTTTTCCCTGGGCTGTCATATTGCAGAGCGTCACTAGGGCTCCATAATACTGTGCAGTGGATGGGGTGAAGAGCAAGAGGGTAAGCTTAAAGAGGCTTGCAATGGCAGCAGTAATTGTGTTTGTCCTCGTGTATAATAAGCACCCCCACACACACACACACTTCACATAAGGTGAAGAGGGCCAAAATTGTGCAGATTATACACAGTATTTTACTTTTATTGCTTTTAGCAATGTGGATTTTTTTTTATATATTTTTCTTTGAATTAATTCCCTTTATGATTAAAAAAAGGGAATCGGGTATATTTGAGGAGTGAATGTATGAATCTGCCCGAACAGCTCTGCTGATGTTAGCATAGGCTTGTAGCAGTAATTCTGGCTTTGCCATATTGGCATGTACAATACTGCATAGTTAGGTCTTTAATTCTGGCATTTGCTGAATGCCTCCCCAGAATCAAGGATAGGGAAATTGAGTAAAATTATGCCACTGTACCTTGTTAATACATAGAGATAAAAACCCAGCCAAAGAAAGGAACGCCACAATATACTCATATGTTAAGCTTACTGAATATGCCCTTAAAACCACATGTAGAAAGAAAAGATGAGCAATTCTGGAACATACTAACTGTGCCATAAAGGGGAATGGGCAGACTGTCAACAAGGAAGATGCACATAGGTAAAATTAATTGTCAACATACAGTTTAATCTTAGGGGAACTTATCTTAGGAATAAATGACTCCATTTGTGTAACAGATTTGTTTACCTAGGTAAAGGTCCTTCATACAGCAGTCAGGTGTATGTACATAAATATGTTTAGCATTGTACCTGCAGTTTTCTGACTACAATGATCTCTAAAGCATCTGCCACCACAAGCCACTTATCCCTAGAGTAAATTTCCTCCATGGATTCTAGCTAGGTTGCAGATGCATTACTTCCCTATTCATTGGATACCTCTCTAGCATCCAAGAAGTTAAGACATTTTATGTAAATTGGAAACTGATGCACTTAAAATGGACGGAGTATGAACATGGAGAGATAAGATCAGGCACCGGCAACAAGAGGCCCTCCAACTGCTGCCAGACTTCAATTCCCATAATTCCCCTCCAACCAATGGCTGGAGGGAAATGATGGTAATTGAATTGATAGCAGCTGGACAGCTTCACGTTGCCCAACACTGGATTTGATTATGTGTCAGAGAAAGAGACAGAGATAAACAGAGAAAAATAGCTACATGTGCCAGTGTAACGTCATTCACAACCTCTCCCTTTTATCACCTATTCTGAAGCTCAGGTTTGCATTCTGCCTGAAAAAGAATATTAAAGGCTAAGAGCAAAACAGAAAAGAAAATGCAAGCAATATTAACACATAAAAATATTATGTTACCCGAGAACAGAAGATATAATAGGAACAGTAATCATGAAAACAAGACAACCTCAGTTTTTAATTATTGTTTAACATAAGAAAGTTGCAGCAGTTACTAATTACCTGTGGGAAATGCTGTAGGGTAAGGAAGATGCACCATAGAGGACAAACAGAGATTACCAGAATTTTCAATGATTTAAAACATTGGTTTTTAATCTTTTTTTTTCGCTCATGCACCCCTAACTCGCCATCTGGAATGTTCTGGGCACTAACATTTTATAGGTTATTTAGAAAGGAAGTAATGAATAATTATTCTGAGATAATCAGAATAACAGAAGCAAGTATATCATGAATAATAGTTTCCATACATTTATTTGAAACTAAATATTCATATTTTTGTTTAAGTCTTCATAGAAACAATGGCGCCCAAAGTGGATGTCTACTGCACACCAGCTGCCACAGCAATCTGGTTGAGAATCACTGACTGAAAGGGATGGTTATATATAAACGGAGTTGCCTGTGCATGAAGAGGCAGACGAGGAGAGAGATATTCCACAGGACCATACATACAGTATCTGCCAGGCCATTCTTATTTGTGTTTTAGGAACAGAACCAGAGTACAGTGTCTCACAGTGCAGCTTTCTTTTACCTCCCTGGCCACTCCTGTCAAATTCACACCCCATTCCACGTTTTAGAAAGGCGGTAAAGAGGAGATTAGAATATGTTCTCCTTACTGCTGAACAGAAGATTGGCAGGCACAGCTGGAGAATTCACTGTCACATGGATCTCCCTATCTCTCTCTCTGTAGATAGATAGATAGATAGATAGATTTATCATGTTGAGTAAAACTAGGATACTCCCACTTTTATTGCAGGTCAAATATGAAGAGAGGCCTCCAACATCCTGTGGAGCAATGTACTAAAGAACTCTCTATCATCTAAGGTATAAAAAGCTTACTTGTTCTTGTATGTCAAATGTGGGCAATATGAAGCTGCATTACCCCACCCAGGCACTGTCAAACAAAAGCCATCCCTCAAAACTCAACACTCAAACAAGAAAACCTGAAGACAAGAAGACATGTGACAGAAGCCACAGAGTAGCCATCAATCACTTTGAAGGAGTTACAAGTTCAGTGCCTGGGAATGACATAATGATGCATCAGTCAACCATATGAAGAGCTATGCATAACAGAGGACTGTATGGGAGGGTGAAAAAAAGAAGCCATTACTCAAAAAGTATCATCTGAAAACATATCTGGAGTTTGCCAGAAAGTTTGAGAGCGCGCCAGCTGCATTATGGGAAATATTTTGTGCTCAAATGAGATCAAGATAGAGCGTTTTGGCCAAAACTCAAAGCCCTATGTTTGATACAAACTTAATATTGCCCATGCCTCCAGAAACACCATCACTACAGTGAAGTTCAATGGTGGCACCATCATGCTGTGTGGATGCTTCTCATCAGCAGGGACTGTGCATCTTGTTGTAACTGAAGAAAGTATGGATAGAGCAAACTACAGGGAAATACTGCAAGAGAACCTGCTTCAGTTCACTAAAAAACTGAAACCTGCAAAGAAATTCACCTTTCAGAAGGGTAATGATCCCAAGCACAAGCCCAAAGCAACAGTGGAGTGCCTCAAGAATAAAAAGGTGAATGTCCTACAGTGGCCCAGACAAAGTACTAATCTCAATCCCATCGAGACTCTGTGGAACACAAAAAACAGACATTCACACATTCTTATGAGCTGAAATGAATTTGAACAACCCCATACAGTTTAGTGGTTATTTTGACAGTCTTTTTTCTCATTGAAAATGTATATATATTATATATATATATATATATATATATATATATATATATATATATATATATATATTTAACATCAATAGATGAAATGTCATTAGCTTGAATGAACAATATATTATAATTAGTCTTTGTTTGTTTGTTTTGCTCAGCCATGTGGAGCTGGAGGATTTGTATAACATCTCTTTCAGTAACAAGCTCTTTGTCTAATGTGTGACTGGTTGTATTTTGGGCTAGAACATTATTCATTATATTTTGTTCTGTCAGACATTTGAGTCTGGATTTAGAGGTGTCTTATTATAATCCTTTCACACTTCCAGATCTTGGATATTGACAGGCTTCTGTGTCTGTAATGTAATGAGTTCTCCATTGTTTTTTATGTTTATTATTGATAGACCATTATGATGATTTTTCAGTTATTTCATCCTTGTAAATTAGAAAAACATAGCATGATCTATATTTTATGTATAAGTGCAACACGCATGTGTGTGTATATGTAGAGTATGGTTATTTGCATTGTAGCACTGATAATATTTGATCCATATTCTTATTTTTACCAGAAAATGGTGCAAAAGATGATTCACACATCTGGATCCCAGTGTTTTCTGCAAAAATGAGACCCAGAAAATGACACAAACAAATATAGTGTGTAAACACATTATAATATGTACACTGTCAAGACAAGCGACAGATCACAAGCACAATGATACAGTGACAGCTACAAATGCACATTAAGACATATACTCAGACACTTACTGAACTGTGAAAGCTGATTGCACAGGCACACACAGACTGACAGCCAGATACACAGTCACACAGACTGACATAATGGCAGCCATATACACAGTCACACAGACTGACATCCATATACACAGTCACACAGACTGGCATAGTGGCAGCCATATATACAGTCACACAGACTGACATAGTGGCAGCCAGATATGTAGAAACACAGAGAACTAGGAACAATATTGCACAAAAGAATCTTGGACAGATCAAAACAAGACAGAAAAAATGAGAAAAGAGAAAGTTAATGAAGGCTCTGTAGTAAAAATCCCAAAATGTCCCAATTATCCAAGGATAATAGAAAGCAGGTACCTCAATGTCCAAGAATAAACCTGATGATTATGATAAATGAGCGATGCATAAATTAGCCACAAAAATGGAGGTGATGGATGGTTAGACAAATAGATGGACTGATGGCAGAAAAGTCAAATCAGCATAATAATTCCTGGTCCTGATGCAGTTCTAATGGCCTTGCCCAATTGATACAATGTAATAGGAAAATATAAAGTGAAAGAGAAAACAACAGGAAAAAGTAACTAAGTGTATTCAGTTTATTAAGAAGTAAGAACAGGAACAATAAGACACCAGGAACCTCCCTCATAACACATGCACTCTCCTGCTTCTCATATTCTATTGTATTGTATCGTATTGTATTGTACTGTATATTTTTATTTATATAGCGCCAACCAGTGTACTTGGCACTTTACAGATTACATTTAATATAGAAGGGGTACAATGAGTGCAGTGATTAAGTGCTTATATAGGCAGTCATAAGAGGAACAGGTGAGTATACATTAGGATAAGAGGTCCCTGCCCTGGGATCACTTCCCCTTGTAGCTAACGATCTGTGCTGATCGCCAAGACATCAGTAGATAGTATATCTGATGGCTAGATGTCCAAAAGTAGAAGCTCCGCTGATGCCACTCCACTTTAGAAAATTGTTAATGTGAAGGAATAATGGCCTGCAGCAAATCTTGAACTTTATATTTTTCCTAGTACTCAGAAACATAGACTGACAGCACAAGAAAGATACAGGTAGACACATAGATTGACACAGTGACAGACAGATACACACAGACTGACAGTGACAGCTAGATACAAGCACACATGCATGCGTGCGCACACACACATACACAGTGATAGCAAGATTGTCACGGTTCCCCAAAGATGTTCAGGAGTCAGTATGGTATAGTTAAATGCAATTTATTATAATATAAGAAAGGTAGTACACAAGTAATACAACAGGAACAAGCAGAGGGTTACAAGACAGCAAGCACTGCTATCAGGAATAGTAGGCTGCCAAGCTTGACCACACTGCTGGAGACTAGGCCTCAGCCACTGGTAGGCTCTGCAGGAACCAGGAGCAGGAACAGAAACACAGGATCTTGATCAGACGTAACGAGAATACTGACTCACGCCTGCCGTCAGTATGGAGTGATTTCTGACTCACGCCTGCAGTCAGTATAGGGAAATGGATACCTGACTCATGCCTGCAGTCAGTATCAGAGCTAGTCTGCCAGAGCCCCAGGTCCACACTAGATTGGGTGTCTGCTAGGTACAAGGGACACATGTAAGAATAGTCAGACAGAGCCACAAGTCAGAACCAGAGAGTGTAGTCAGACAAGCCAGGTCATACACAGTTCAAGTAGTCAGCCAGAGCCACAGGTCTGCACCAGGTTGGGTGTCCACTATAGGGAGAGACAAAAGAATAGTCAGACAGAGCCACAGGTCAGCCCCAGGTTGGATGGAAGACAAGACAGGTCATACACAGAGCCCAAGGTAATAGAACTGCTTTGAACAACAACGCAAGGGCAACTGAGTCAGGACTCAGACTGCCCTTTAAACCCCTCCTCAGGAAGTAGGTAGGGGAGCAGGCTCAGAGGAAGGAAGTAGGTAGGCGTAGACTACAGGAAGCATGGCATAAAACAGAGGGCTGCTTCACTCTGATGCCTCGCTTCTGCAGATGAGGCGTGGAAAGACGCTGAGCGTCGCATCACATTGTTTAGCATGGAATGTGATGGGTACTTGTATTTAAGAGAGATGTTTTCATATTTATCTGTATAACATGCCTGAGGAAGAGACCTAAGGTTTTGAAAGCTTGCATTTAAATCTGCTTAGTTAGCCAATAAAAGGTATCAAAAACTATATTTGCCTCCTGTATTTCTACGGCTAACACGGTACCAACTCTCATCTGTTTAAAGATACAGGTACACACAAACTGACATAGTGACAGCCACATACAGGCAAACATACAGTGACAACCAGTTATAGGTATACACATTGACACTATGAAAATATAGGCACACACACACGCTCTGATACAGGCACACACACACACTGACACAATGATAGGCAGATATACACACACACACACATTGACTGACATAGTGATGGCCAAACAGAGAGAAACATGCAAACTACTGACAAAGTGAAAGCCATTTACGGACATAATAATACAGCTACCTCCAGTCTGTAAAATTCTGCTTTTATGCTATAGGTTTTATCATAAGGCTGAATACAGTAGTGCTGTCTTTACTCTTGTTATATAAAAACCTACAATTATGATGAAATGGATAAGGTGGGTAGATGAAGGGTTTCTCTCTTCAGGGCTATAGGCCATAATCATTCTTGTTTTGTGACTGGACATTTTTTATCTTTCATAGTTTTTATATTTATTGCTAATTATTTAGTTATGTTTCTCTATTAAATAAATAAGCACGGAAGAGTATTGGTCTGTAATCTTTTGAGGGGGAAGCATTACACACCACAGACATGCTTCAAGCAGAGTGAAACTTTGAGTGACAAACAGCACACAATGAGGCAAGTATATTAAAAAAAACTGGAGACATTATGGAACAAACTAACTGCATGATACAGAACAAATAAAAATGTCCATTTATTTAAATGGTGCTTTTAACAAGCCTTGAATGCTAGATAGCTGTTCAAAATATGGCTTTGCAATGCTCTGGACATCTCACTACATGCCATTTAGAATTTTATGGGTTTTACATGCTCCCTATGTATGGTGTAGTTTGTTTCCTCTATAATTACTCCAGCTCTCAGTACATCAACAACATCCTGTCTAACACTGCCATTGTCTTCAAGGACACATCACCCTATGTCCTCTGACTCCAGCCTCTGATCAACAACTGGCTCTCTGGGAGTTGGAACTGATGCCTCTATAGAACCACTGTGCTTGCTCAAATAGAAAATACTACTGGATGTCACCTCTGAGCAAGTTCACTGACTCTAGTGGCTTAAAGGTATAGTAATGTTACATTTTTTACAGTATGATCGAGTCTTCAAAATATATTTCTATGCAGATCTGTAGCTTTATATGAATGCATACGTTTGCCATTTTGCTTTTATTTTATAACAAAGTTTCCCCCTCCCGCCCCTTTTACTTACATGAAGCAGCCTCAGCAAGCTGTCTGGACAGATCGCCAAACATTACTATCCCTTTAAGATGTCAATCCCATCTCCCATAACATCATTAGAGGTGGAAGTTGGAAGCTGCTTTACCTAGTCTTCAAAATACATCATGGTATCAGTCATGTGACTGAGCATTAGCCAGTCACCATGCAGTGGATACCCCTCTGGCACTCAAAGGATTAAACTTATTGATTATGGCCCAGTGCATCCTACCGCAGGATATTTACTAACCATTTGGGTGTCAGAGGGGACCAGACTTCTGGTGGTTACAATGCATTGTCATTGTGACTAGGTTTACTGCAGTATCATGAGAGTAAACTGGTTGCTGTCTCCAGTACATATACAGTACTTTGCATGCCATTATAGTCATCCTTTGCATCCAAGCAGGTTAGATATTGTTCTGCTGCAGGCAGGCCAGTCTAAATCATATACTTTTGGGTGCCTCTCAGCAGCCCAGTGTTTTGGCATCCCAGCACTGCCATGCCACTGCACTAAATGGGAACTGGTGGGCTGATTTTGATGAAAACAATGGATACTAATAATGTTGACAACATCATACTAACTAATTTTTAATACATTGGAGACACACTTAGAATCCAAGCAGGTTAGGAGGGAGAAACAAATCATGAGCTTCTGATGAGTGGCCGGGCAGAGATGTCACCACATTGCTCGTATCCCATTGTTCCTTAAATGCTGGTAATTTGCTCTGGGAAGTAGCAGTAGGAACAGTCAGTCCTAGTACTGATTTGGTTCTAAAAATTGTTCACAAATACCAGCCTTGTTTCATTCATGTGACATGATGGGGCAGATACACATTTATGCTATTACTAATGTCAGTTTCACATAAAATGAGTCTCTGACAGAGTCAGGCTAATTGTCTATAAATTCTTCAGAAACACTTATACACATGGCATAAGGTGACGTTAGCATTAAATGTGCCAAAAATCATGGTAAGGTTACCCCAATATCATGTGATACATTCTCCTATAACACAACTGATAATTACCTTGTAGATATGACAGCTCTACCAGCCAATGAGTTCAATTCCATTTTGTTTACTACAAATATGACAATGAAAAATGACACAGAGTTGAAGGGATAATTGTGTTCTGGTTGGTGTACTTTTTCTAACCCTTTGAGTGCCACAAGGGTGTGCAATGCACATCCCCATATCATTCAAAGGTTTAAGGGAGTGATACTGTTTATGGTGCTGAAAGTATCCTCTCCACTCCCTCACTGACCAAGTTGGGAAGCAGAGAGAATGCACTTAGACTACAGGGTTGTCTACTGCTGGTGATGTGTGAGGGAGAGCATCCCTTCCACTTTGCCAGCAGTTCAACAACCTTGTACACTAATGGGAAACTTCTCTTCCCCTACCCTTGTATCCCTAATTTTTAGTGCATAGGGTGATGTGTTTCTACATCGAAAAGGAGAAATGCTTTACACACATCGACAAAATCACATCGCCACAGCATCTACCTTTAGTGCATCTCCGCCCTTTTGTTTTGCCCCATGAATTCACTGCCATTTATTTTTGACATCTTGCTAAAGTTCGATAAACAGTTAAAGTTAAGTATGAAAGCCAGCCATTTCACAATAAAAAAAAATGTTTGCATAGGGGCCTGACTTGCTAGGTCACAAATGCCCTCCCCCCACATGACCTAAAACCAACTATGATGATTTTGAAGAAGCTTAGTTTAGTTATTTAGATTTATAAATTTTGCTAATTAATGCATGCTGTGCAGACACTTCCTGTCTTAGGTTACCTCTCTCTCACTCACCGTACTTAACCTTTTGAGTGGGGTCACACACCTTGCACTCAAAGTGTTAAGTGTCAGGGATAGGAGGAGTAAATGTACAGCTAAGACAGGAAGTACCTGCATGGCATTCTTTAAATAGCATAATCTATAAGTCTAAACAAAGCAAAAATGAGTTATTTAAATAAAAATGGTTATGACAACATACAAGTGATTTTGGAAGCTAAGTCAAAATCACAAAAGTTCTTGTTAGGTGATAGTGTCCCTTTAAAACTATTTTTTCATGCACGTGATTCTGACATGTAAAGACAGCAAACGTTTATCAAACCTTTTTCATATTCTTTATATACATTTTAACCCTTTAAGGACCAAAGGGATTTGTGTGTAAAGAAATGTGTTGCACATCCCTCTGGTCCATAAAAGTACATTTATATGTAATATGTTAAGATAATTTCAAAATAGCAGCCGAGCTCCTTCAGTGGAAAAGTATAACATTTTAACGTCAACTCAGGGAAAGATCTAGTGATTGTCCAATATTGTCAAAAGAACAGGGGGATTTGTCAATCATCACTTTAAAACATACACTGTGAAAGCATTTAGCATGAATGAGTGTTCATAATATGGTTAACTAAACATCAAATAAAGTATTTATCCTGTCATGCGTGCAAATAGGTTAACAGATTTGTTCCCAGAGTTTTTAATGTTTCTATTAAATGGGCAGATTTTTCATAATATGTATGGATAGACCTTTAACAATGCTTAGTAAACATTCAAGGACACTTGTAGGGCAACTCAAAGTAACAAAAAAATACAGCTAAATCTTTAACCTGTTATGCACCAGAAAAGTTTCTAACATGACCAGCTTTGACTGCAAAGAAGCCCAAAATTGTAATTCACTCATCTTTATCAGGCAAGGAAATCCTCATGTCCTGGCTTGTTAACCTTTTGAAAGCCAGAGGGATATACGATGCATTGCACACCCGTCTGGCACTCGAAGGGTTAATGTTGTTTCAACAAAGTTAAACATAGGGTTAATATTGCATCAAAAGGCTTAATGTAATGTATAGAGATAGGTGTTTTTGGCTACCGCTTAACCCACTGAAGACCAAAGTTTTAAGCAATGCATTGTGAAGCAATAAACTGCATACCCCTCTGGTCTTCAAGGGGTTAAGTAAGGAAAAAGGATCTCATCTAGAGTCATGGGAAAGCTGCAGGCATATGTGCCTGCTATACATGTTTATATAGGTTAACTGGCGCAACCTACCTTTCAACTAAATGTTGAGAAGGGTGGTTGTGAATGAAACAATTGATTTGTGTTGTTTCATTAACTTTATTTATTTTCAGTAATAACATTAACAAGGGATATGGGAAGGTGTAAGGTGGTATGGAGGCAAATGGGGATATTCATGATGTTACATTATCCATGGTATGTCACTATGAGAACATAGCTAGGACCATTCACTATGAGTCTTCATGGGGCAAATTCGTCATTAGCACTGATATATAGCAATATAGCAAAATAAATTAAATAAAGCTATTACAACACAAATATGCCAAACAACATAGTTCAAAAAGATGTTGTTAACACATAATAAAGTGTTTATTTATTTCATATTTAATGTAATGTGTAAAAGGAACACAAATAATGTCTGCCAAAATGATCTAATTGTGTATTTGTGTTCTTGGCTCCCTATGGATTATAGCTGTATGAAATTAGAGTACAGATATCAAGGCTAGTGAAGGTGGGGAGGAAAGGTGGAGTGGGTTGTGGGAAAAGCAGAAGGAAGGGGAATTCTTTGAGTGAGGAAGATCTAGATTATTTTCCTCCTCATGTATTCTACTCTCATGAATGTTAGTTGATTAACATATGTAATTCCTCTTTTTACTAGAGTGGAAACAGGTTTTCCTGTATCATTATCACTGCTTTCATTGTCCCTGACAGAAAGCTCTCTGTAAACATATCATATATTCAGGTAGCCCACTGTCAAGGATTTAAAAGTGTTAAAAATTAGGTGAAGATGAAAAAAGGTATGCACTTAAATAGTATTTAGTAAAAAAGGATTCAAACTGTCACTTTTAGCCTTTAAGGGCCAGAGAGGTATCCAAAACATTGAGTTTCAATGAGCTGGATACCTCTCAGGCATTCAAAGGATTAAAAGAAGAAAGGAGGAGAGGCGCAAAACAAAAATGGACCCTCTGAGTGTAGTATTAAGTGGAACAAACAATGATTCAGTAAAAGTGACAAAATAATGTTAATAGTGCGCCCCTCCTTCTTTCTTCTTTTTGTTTTACATATATTGCCTCACGGATATGAGTCATTTAGAGTATGGCTGCAATCAAAGGGATCCTACCAGTCTTTGAGTGGGGTGTGGGGCCATCCACATTTACACCGCCTTTACAAATCCCCATTTAGAATCAATGAATGACTGAATTATTTAGATGTGACAAACTATTTAACCTTATGAAATCTAATCAGGTCTTATGAGTTTAAGGTTTTTGATTTCCTTAACTACATAATTTAGATTATTGCTTGTATGGTCCTTGTATTTTGTTCATTGGGTTTAAAGGTTATATATAATAGGAAAAGGAGAAGTAACACCTACTAATAACCCACCACCAACTTACATTACTATGACAAATCCCACTGGCCCCTATGCATTTTTCCCTTGGTAATTTGTTGAAGAGATTTAATTAGTCCTGGATGTCATGTCCATGGAGGCAGACATGATGGTTACTAGCAGGACCACAGGAAATAACCTTTTCAGTGCCACAGGGGGTACGCAGCGCATTGCAAAGCAATGTGTTGCGTACCTCTCTGGCACTGAAAGGGTTAACATATGTCCCTTGCGCATGGCAATTTACCTCTTTAAGTGCCAGAGAGGTCTGCAACGATTAAGTAGACTCATGCACTCTTGCTGCTTCAATTTAAAATAAAAATGCCAGCAACTGTCATGGCCACCTGCATGGACTGACTGAAAATGTTATCTCTTTTGCACAAAGGATACATTCATAGGGGCCATTAGGATTTTCTGGTTATAGTAAGGTAAGTGGGGGTTATCATTAGTAGGTATTGCTTTGTTACTTCTACTTTAAGATCTGTCTGTTCATTTAATCTAGTGATCCCAGAAGTGAGAACTGGTTTGGTGGCTCCTGGTACACTAGTCACCTGGAACTGACTCAGACAGAAGCAGCCTGCCAAGTACCAAGGGACAGGATGCCTTTCCTTGTCAAAGTTCCACTGAGACATTAAAAATGATAAATTACTGTATTCTCATGTAATTACAAAAACTATCTAATGATGCTAGATACACACTCTGTACAAACTGTGCTCAATAAGAATCCTTGTGGTTCATTAGAAACTGTATAAGCACTGATTAATCCTTTTTATGTGCAAGTGGTATATTCTATATCTACATTCCATCACTTTTGGTGATAATGATGGGGTTATTAAAAATACCTTATACAGTGACAATGATGGGCTGATGACTTTTGTCATCATCTACTGAGACTAATGTGTAAGAAACTAGGGTGAAGTTAAGGAGACAATATAAAGCAAATACCTCCCATCCATGTAAAGACATATAGGGGAAATGCACTAAGGCATGATAAAGAGGTGATAAAGTGGAGATAACTTCTCCAGGGTTGTCACTTTTCCAATTCCTATGTTATTCTATGGAGCCTATACACTAAGTTTTCTCATGCTATAGGGATCTTAGTCAATAGGTTTCATAGAATAACATAGGAATTGACGTAATATCATTGGAAAAGTTATCTCCACTTTATCACCACTTTATCACACCTTAGTGAATCTCCCCCCTGACCTCCCTAACAGGGCAAGTGAATTTCATGTAGTAAACGAAAGAGTGATTTTAGTTTTTCTTAGACCTATACTTTGTTTCCTTTGCTCTAATCCAGGAATGGGCACCAGAGACCCTCTGATAGCTGAGAAGTACAGTTCCCATCATACATGTCCACTCTTTTCCTGGGTAGTGTGATGAATATTGTGGGCCTCAAAAGCTGGAATATTTTAAGTTACCCAACCCACTCCAACCCCTTTGGAATTTGGGACATCTAAAAATAAAATCACATTTATATATATATATATATATATATATATATATATATATATATATATATAAAAGAATAAGCCTCATTGCATAATTATGGTACCTCACACACAGAACATAATTTATGTCTCCTCAGAAAACAAACCTTCATTGTGTAAGTACCCTGGCACAAAAAATATACATGCCGCACTATAGCTGCTCCAACTACACACACCATCCCTGCTCCAACCACACACACACCATCCCTCCTCAGTTCCCACTCTCGGTGCCCGGGCTGCGTCCCTAGTAATGCTCTTGGCCGAGGCCTGGGACAGGAGGTGTCTTCCTGGCCAGGGAGCCGGGCCGACGGTTGTCTGGCAGCCTCTGAGTGTGCCTGTACAGAGTCCACTTCAGGGACTGTGGCCTCCATGACTCTCGCTACATGCTGGGACAGCTGGTTAACCCTTTCAGTGCCAGAGGATTAAGCAACACAATGAGCAATGCCTTGCCTACCCCTCTGGCACTTACAGGACTGTAATAATATCTGTATGTGTGTGTGTGTGTACGCATGTATGTATGTGTGTATGTATGATCAATGTCTGTATATGTCACTGTATCTGTGTGTGTCTATGTATGTGTGCAATATGATTCTTTCTGCTTCACACAGTACACAAAAAAACATCATCAGTCAATACAGCTAAATGAAATGTACAATACAAACAAACACAAAAAATTCTTACAAAATACCTTCAACATATAAATGACTTCATATAGAGAACATGTGCACCCTAAGCACACCAAAGGGTCATGGCACCCTGGTTGAGAATCACTAGCCTAGAAAAAATTGATGCTAACCTTAAAAACTTTTTGCACAAAAGAAAACTAGAGTTATTCTGAAGTGAAACAACGGTACCATGTGGGATATGTAACGTTCCAGAACTCCCATTGACTTAAATGGAGATTTTCAGCCCATGAGTGCTTGAGACATCCCTAACACTGAATAAAAAAATACTAATTTCTGAGTGAATAGAGGAGAATGTTAGGACAATCTATGTCCAATATATTTCTAATAATATCTATCTATATATATATATATATATATATATATATATATATATATATATATAAAAATACAGTTGGGGGAAAGCACTCCTAAATATTAAGCTCATGCACATTCCCATAATGAAATGTAGAATAGGAAAAGAAGAGGGTCATTATAGTTTGCTCATACGTATTTGAGTCTGTCTACTGTCATTACTGTTTATGCCTGTCCTTGCCACCAGGGGAGCTGTCCTTTGATTTTATTTTCAATAAAACTGTGTTTTCACTTTTAACTTTTGTCTGAGTGTCAGAAAACCGTAACAGGACCTTTCTCAAGACCTTGAGAAAGGTCCCTGAGCGGCCCAAAATGTTGACGACTGATTTTTTTTGCTAATAAATTCTTTGCGTATTACAAAAAGATCCACGGGTGCTGCCCTCTTCTTTTCCTATTCTATATATATATATATATATATATATATATATATATACACCAATAAACAAAATAAAATAGGACCATACAAGCAATAATCTAAATTATGTAGTTCGGAAATCAAAAACCTTAAACTCGTAAAGGCCTGATTAGATATTCATAGGGTTAAATAGTTTGTCACATCTAAATAATTCAGTCATTCATTGATTCTAACTGGGGATTTGTAATAATAATGTTTCACAAATTTACCATACCAGGGAAAACCAAAGTAGAACAACTGGAGAAGTGTGTTTATCTTGGACACAAAATGTAAAGAGATGGAAACACCATGATGGAAATTTAGCATCAAATAAAATTGGGATGGCAAGCATTTGGAAAACTTAGTAGTACTATCTTTAAAACAAATTTACCACTCTGCCTCAAGCAAAAGGTTTTGGACAAGTGTGTCCTCCCAGTCCTCAAGTATGGCTGTGGAACATGGACACTGAATGCCAAAGTCATACAAAAGCTTAAGGTCACACAGGGAAGCATGTAATGATGAATTCTAAACATAACAGAGAGACCAAAGAAATGTGGATGGATTTGTTCACAAACAAAGGTCTATGACCTCTTTGAAAGAGTAAAGCTCCTGAAATTGAAAAGGGCATGCCACATAGCAAGAAGACGGGAGATGGACCAAACAAATTTAGAATGGATTCCACTGTATACTAAATACCCAAGAAGAGGACCAAAGACAAGATAGGTGGATGAAATTACCACATTTGTTGCTACACGGCAGCAACAAAAGGCACAGGACCCAAGTTGTTGAAGACTTGCTGTATCCTGCAGTGAACTGACAACTGCTGAAGATGATGATGATTATTATATATATATATATATATATATATATATATATATATATATATATATAGAGAGAGAGAGAGAGAGAGAGAGAGAGAGAGAGAGAGAGAGAGAGAGAGAGAGAGAGATTTTAATGTAATATCTACTTTAAAAGAGAGATAGATTAGATAGACAGACATATAGACACACAGAAACTGCACTCCACCAGCTATGCCCAGCCAGGGTGCTGGGGACTGAAAAATCTATTAAAAGAATAAAAGAGTCTGCATCTTTTGAAGTGGTTACAGAAAAATGTCTTGAGACACTTCTAGCATTTATCTAGGTGATAGAAAGACTTATTATATAGAGGAACTGCAATGCTGAATAAATATGATTATATGCAGAAAATAGAGGATACGGGGCAAAAATATCTCTTTTTGAAGTACGTTTCTGACAATGCATTGGAGACATCTCTAGAGAAGTAATGGGCATATTTATTGTCCTCCTTTTATAGTTTGTATTCTGAAGAATCACTCCATGGGGGTTATGCACTAAGGTGTGATACAGGTGTGATAAACTGAAGATAGCTTCTCCTGTGGGAAAAACGTTCCAATTTCTATGTTATTCTATGGAGCGTATGTACTAACTCCCTCCAACTTGTGACATATTGGTGCATAAGCTCTATTTAATAACATAAGATTGGAGAGACATGCTCTCCTTTTCACTATCTCCTCCCAGTACTTTTTAAATAGTTTATAATATATCAGTCACAGTGTTTTCTCTAAGTGCAGTGATTTAATATTACATGTTATAGGTCACAATATAAATTATCTCTTTAAGGAATAGGAAGGTGCTCAACACATTGCTTAGCAATGCACATACCTGGCCCTTAAAGAGTTAGACCATTGGATATTAGATGTCTCCAGCTTATTGCAAAGGAATGGGTTAGAGACATCTCTTACATGCAATGGGTTAATATACATATATTAAACACAACAGCATAGTCCAGATAAAGTGATTTTTTTCCACATCAAAATGTAATATCTTTCTAGAACAATGCATCCATCGAGGTTATCAGTACCAGTTGTTTTATGATACTGGCGGTGGCCTTATAAGGTCTGTTATTTATACCCTTCTGTGCCAAGACTTAAAAAGGGAAATGGATTACAAAGATAAAATAATATTTGACAATGTGCACTAAATACATGGTACTGCAAAGGACGTTGTGCTGAAGTTAGTGGTCATAGAGTGTGACTACTTTAGAAATGGAGTGGGCTTGATAAGAGAGTACTTCAACAGTTCATCTGTTTTCATGCTATTCTTCAATGCCTGTAATGTTTGGCAGATACTTTTTTTTAATATTAATGTAAGGATGGTGTATTCTATCCCAGAATGAAAGAAGCACATAACTAATGACCTGAGGGGGTCACATAGATGCCACTCTGACACAACTTTAATGGAACTCAGATCAATTTCTCACTTTTATACAACTTTATGAGTTCAGACAGATGTCTCAATTCTGCAAAGCTATACGGGAGCGCAGATAGATCTTTCACTTCTGAATACATATAAAGATATTCAGACAGAGCTCATTCATCTGCAAAACTATGTGACAGTTGAAATATAGCTCTCACCTCTGTAAAATGATATGGGAGCTTAGAGAGATCTCTCACTTCTGCATATTATGTGGGAGATCAATTAAGCCCCCCACCACCACCCCAACCCTTCAGGAATAGAACTCTCATTTCTGCACAATTTTATGGGTGCTCAGATAGCTCTTTCACTTCTGCACAGTTGCATAATAGCTCAGATACATGTTTCACTTCTGTACAACTTTATGGGAACTCAAACAGATCTTTCACTTTGGTACAACTATAAGAGAGCTTAGATAGTTTTCTCAGTTCTGCATAAGTAAATAGGGGTTCAGACAGATTACTCACTTCTGCATAACAATTTTGGAGCTCTGATACATCTTTCACTTCTGCAAAATTATAAGGGAGCCAAGATAGCTCTCTCATTTCGGCATAACTATATTGGAGCTCAAACAGATCTTTTATAATTGCAGAACTGCAAGGGAGCATAGATAGCTTCCTCAGTGTTCTGCAAAACTGTAAAGGGACCTCAGATAGCTTTCACATTTATGCACAGCTATATAGGAGCTCAGACAGATCTCTCCATCTGCAACACAATATTGGAGCTCTGAAAGATCCTTCACTTCTGCACACCTATATGAGAGTTCAGATGGATCTCTCACTTCTGCACAACTATATCAAAGCTCACATAGATCTCTAATTTCTGCAGAACTATATGGGAGCTCAGCTACAGGTCTCATTTCTGCACAACTGTTTGGGAGCTCAGAGAGATTTTTCACTTCAGCACAACTACATGGAAGCTAAGATAGAGCCCACAGCTGTGCACAGCTATATGGGAGCTCAGAGATATATCTCACTTCTTAAAAAGTATATGGCAGTTCTAACATATCTTTAACTTCTGAACAACTACCATATATGGGATCTTAGATAGATTTATCACTACTGCATAGTCATACTGGAGTTCAAACAGAGTTCTCACTTCAGTGCAACTTTATGGGAGTTCAGATAGACCTCTCAGTACTGCACTATAACATGGGAGCTCAAATAGATCTTTCACTTCTACTTAACTATAAGGGAGCTCAGACAGCTTTCTCACTTCTGAACAACTTTAGGAGTGTTCAAATAGACCTCTCACTTCTGCACAATAATGAGAGCACAGACAGATCTGTCACTGCTATATGGTAACTCACAAGGATTTCTCCCATCTGTACAACAATATGGAGGTTCATCTAGATTTCTCACTTTTACAAAAAGATAAGGCAGCTCAGACAGACCTCTATGCAGAATGCAAAAAGGGAGCAACTCTTAGGCAATCTGATGGTGATATTTAGAACTTAGACCACATTTTATTACAAAATACTATAACACCTTGGATACTGGCTAGGTCTCTAAAGCATTCCCCCCCACAAAGCTTTGGAGACATCTGTAACATCTAAGGGGTAAAATGCAAGCTTATGATCTTTAGCATGCATTTCTCTTATCCCGTCCTTACAAAATCAAGGCCTGGATGCAAAGGTTTGCCTCCACTTGTCTCCCATTTTTATAGATGGAGTGAGGAACTGTTATATGTCAGCACCACTTGACAAATCTAGGCTCATGTGTATAACCGATAAACCACCGCCAGTAAAACACTGTAACTGTTTTTATAATAAGGAAGACAACTGTAAGGCAAGCTAAACTCTTTTCTCTTCAATTTTTCCACACTGAGCTCCTCAATATCAGTCACTTTTTAGGCACTTTTATTCACAAGCAATGGCTGGAGGAAGACAGGGCACAACATGGTATTTAATTTGATTATTTTGTTTACCTACTGGCATCACTGAGCATGCTTCTCTTTCTTAGACATTGCCCCAATGTCTAAATGGTCACATCACTGCACATTCAAGTGGTAATTCTGGAGTAAAACAACCGCACCATAAGAGACCAATTAAAATTCCAAATATTGATTCAAATGGGACTTGTAACATCTTGAATGCAAAAGAGGTCTCCAACACATTGTTCTGCATTGAAATAGATTTTTATTTTCCCCTACCATGCAGTTGGAATGCTTTTTATATACGTCACAACATTCTTTGCAACATTTACTCCATCCATACTCTCTGCCCTCTCCCGTCTCTAAACTTACTCACTTTCAACTTCCTACCTATGGAAATCCATACCCCTCTCCCTACCTCTTGAACAACCCCCCTCTGTCTTTATATCTATCCTGAAATCTTATCTTCTGGAGTGCTAGGATCATGCACTACCTTTGGCCAAACTCAGCACTTGACATCCTCTTACCCTGTTGTCTGTCTCCTATGGCGGAATGCAAGAAACATGCGCAATCGCTATTTCCCATGTGAAAACCACTAATAGGTTTGCGCATGATTTTGTTGAATTGCACATGAAAAATCAAGATTAGCGAACAGCTGCACATATTTTTTGTGGGCGTGGCCAGGAGTAACAAATCTGTGTGAGTGGAATAGCAAATGCGCCTAATGCAGGAAGTGGTATGGCGAATGAATTTACATGTCTGTGTAGTGTTGTCGCAAAAAGGAATTTTTTATGCTCAATTAAAGAAGCGTTCGGTATTTAGCTTCCTGGATTAGAACATGCGTAAAATCTATCTGCGCACAAAAATGCCTTTATCAGATGCAAACATTTCTTGCATTGCGCCATTGGTACCCATTTATACTGTAAACTCCTTGGGCAGGGACCTCTCTCCTATTGTATGAATGTGGCACATATTTTATCCCCTCTTATTTACTGTAAAATACATCTGTTGTAAGGTGAAGCGTACACCGTGTGGCACCATATAAATAAAGATATACATACATACATACATGCATGTATACTTACATTAACTCAAGCTGGATCTAATCTCTCTATATAACAATCACACACATATACAGGATGACTTTAAAGGGGATCTAATATTTTTTTTTCAAGTGCATGCACCATTTTATGAATTAGATTTTGCAGAACAGAATAAATTTACACCTTAAACATTTTACTTTACATGTTTTTTCCCCCACAGGAGTTATAGATGAGATCTCAATTCTGGCATTGAATGAAAGATAGAAATAAGGAGGTTTTTTTGTTCGTGTTTAACATATGACATGAGGCAGTTTGAGATAAACCATAGCCTTTTGAATGTATTAGTCTGTTACGGTAATATATTTTATGAAACCATCATCTATTTAAAGTGGATCTCTCACATGGAAGCAATCTGGGATTCTGGATTCTAGCAATGTCTCCACAAAACAATGCGCTGGAGTCATCTCTAGAAGCTAAGTTAAAACACAGAGAAAGTCATCTATATATTATGCAAAATTATTTTTCTAAACAAAATAATTTCTGAGGCATTCACCTTTGTTTTCTGGCTGTGTGATGTCATCCTCATGTATGTCCTCCGCACCAGAAGCTAGTTCCTAGCACTGTATGCCAATTATGAGAAACAAAACTTAGAGCGCCAAGCCGGGTCACAGTCTGGATGGATGGTTATTAAAAATCTCCAATAAATAAACACAAATAGTGCTATACCAATCTAAATAGTGAATTGCACAAATATATTTATATATACCTAATTCCTAGGTATCAGCATGGAAAAAACCCTCTACCAGCTGCTATAGCGGCCACACTGTGATCGCAATGATCTGTTGCAGCTCGAAAGGTCTGAACTCCAGCTGATAGTCTAGGAACAAGTGAACAAACACATATACAAAGAAAACAGAGAAAAGATCTAATCACAAATCAAAACCAAAAAAAAGTGTATATATATATATATATATGACTTATGGTCATCCTTGATTAAGTTATGGATGGAGATGAGAAATGTCACAATGAAAAGATGGATGAATGAAATGTACAACGTCTCTTCTTGGACCATCAATATAACAATCACATATTCATTTCTCCACTTCTCTAAGATTTCTTCATGCAGCTATTGTCATATGGCCTTTTTTCCATAACAAACAATGTATTTAGAAGAAAAGCATAACAGTAGCAAAAACTAATAGTGGTGTTTATTGTTTGTTGCTAAAAAATACAAAATATTCCACTTACAGACAATCAGTGATTACTGCACCTCTCACCTTCCAGAGTACCAGTCACTTATAGTTGTATCCTTTTCCGGTCCAACTCCAAATCTTTCATTGTGTTAGATCTTATTGGCATTTCAGAGCCACAAATATGAGCTGAGATGCCAAGAAGATCGGACACACTGAGCGATTTGGAGTTGGACCAAGTCAGGGAAAAGGATACAACTATAAGATACTGGTACCCTGGAGGGTGAGAGGCGCAATGATCGATAATTGTTTCTAAGTGAAATATTTTGTATTTTTAAGCAACATACAATAAACACCACTATTAGATTTTGCTTCTGTTGCACTCTTCTTCCAGAGATGCAGTATGCCAATTAGCTGTTCTCTTAAAGGGGTATTAAAGGGTCAACATATGATCCTTTTAAATTAAACTAAAGATATTGTCCTCACAGTTAGATGTATTGAGTTGCCGTTGCTTAAAATTTACCCATTCACTTTTTGTCGTCCCCCCCTTTCCCCTGAAGATCTCCATGCCTTGCAGGATGGTTGATGTCAGAACCTCACTTGATACTTATGGCAAAGGCAGCAACATCACTATTCTCTCCATAGAAGCCCTGTGTAGGAAAATTCACCATCAACTGGCTCCAATGGACAGCATAGTAACCACCCATTAGAATCAACTGAAAAGCTTACATTACCCAGTCCTGCAGATAACAGAGATCTGCAGGGGTAACTGAGAGGGTACAGATAATTTTTTTAAAAAAAATTAACCATTTGGATGCTAAAAATGCAAAAGCATTGGTAACCTATCTTTAGAGTGGTTAAGGGCCAATGAGAAAGAATGATTTGCATAGTACATTTCTTCTGGATTAAGGAGAGTGGTTGAATGTTTTCCACCTCGGATGCTTGCTTTGCAATTCAGTGGAGACAATTTTAACATCCAAGGGGTTCATTTACAAAACATTCATAATACAGAACTCTGTTTACCTTTTACATTATGATCTCGAAATGAAGTATAGTACATCTGCAAGGAGGAGACGCATTTATATTTTACAGGATTTACATACCATTTCAGCTATATAAAACTAGGTCACTCTGATCTTGTAACATTGCTACAGTGCTTCACAATTCCCCACATCTGCATAAAAGATTTTAGGTACTGTGTAATGCTCCATGAGTATCTGTCCTATATTTCTACAACATCCGTTATTTCTCATTTTGAGATCTAAATCATTCATTCTGTGACGGCACTCCCAAGCCAAAACTCAAAACCACTTTGGCACTTTAATCCTTTGAATGCCAGAGGGGGTACGCAACACATTAGGGTTAAATTGCAGGTAGGGTTGAGTTTTAGATTTAGTAACTGAATGTAACCCTCTGAGTGCCAAAGAGGTATCCAAAGCATTCTGTTGCAGTCTGTTGGATATCTCTGTCACTCAAAGAGTTAATTAAGGATTTAGAAATTAAAAAAAGGCTAATATACAAAGTAAACTGGAGCAAATTCACTTTGATTTAAATTAGGCTTTTAAACCCATGAATGCAAGAAAGGCCTAAAACTCATTGCAATGGAGACCTCTCTAGCATTTAAGGGGTTAAAATTCCAATTTAAAGGAACACTAACACCAACTCCCCCTCCAAAACAAACATACATTCATTTTAATCTGGCCAGAAAATCGTAATGACGGCCATGAATTGGTTCTCCAAAATGAAACTTTAAAGGGATAGTAATAGCAGGTCCAATTAATGTTCATAGGGCCGTATGTTCAAAGAAGTAGCAAAATAGCTTTTGTCGTTTTGACTTTTCAAAATACAGTGTTGTTTGGATCATTAATATTTTCAGAGAGTGTCGGTTGTGATAGGAAATATGTCGTTTGTCCTGACTGAAATTCTTGTATGGAACGACAAAAAAATGTCTTAACTAAAGATAAAAATTCTCACATTCAGAACACATTTCCTCCACTTTTTCTTAACGTAGAAATTTTGTCTTTTGAAAGACATTTTCGTGTCGTTAGTTATGACAAATTTTATTTTCCTCTATACGACACTGGAGAATAGTTTAGCCACGCCCTAGCCACACCCCTTTGCCCATCAGTTGTGGAGTTGTGTTGTACACAACGGACATTACTAGTTTTTTGTTGTATACTCTATAGAAAATATGTCGTTCATGCATTCAATTACTTATTCTTGTCTTTCATATGACAATTTTTTGTCGTTATCCCTTTGAACATACGGCCCATAGTATTTGGTCCATGGAGAGTGTTATTTCAATTCTGTCAGAGTTGTAGTTCAAGAGTAATTGAATGATAAAATATCTCCCTCCCACTCCTTTTACCTAGTGTAAGCCAGCTCCCCTCAGATGTGGAATCTGGTCTTAAGACCAGACAGTTCACAGCAAGGGACAATCTTCTTACTGTGAGAACAATGAAAACCCTGACAGGTTTTTCAGGTTTTCCCTTTTGCTCAAAGATTGTCCCTGTCTGCGATCCATCCAGACAGTCTTGCTGCTCTGAGGTGAGCAGTGTAAAAGGGGTGGGAGGAGCCTACTTTATCATTCAATTACTTTTGAACTACAACTCTGACAGTATTGAAATAACACTGTCCACGGCCCAAATACCATGAAGATTAATCTGAGCTGTTTTTTTGTGAAACATTACTTTCCCTTTAATTAGTACTGGATATGATATCGATGGAGGTAGACATGATTCCTTTTTGCAGTATTCCAGGATACCAACCTCCTCCCATTGAAGCCTTACTAAGGAAACTTCAGCAGAAGGAGTTTGGAATCCTAGAATCCTGACTCTACAGACATTTTATCAGATACTCATTAAAGATTTGTTTTGATGACTAGGATACACAGAATAAAGTTGCAGTGTCCATTACGATCTTCTCCCCAGATAAAGATAATAGAGAAAGTGTGTGTGTGTGTGTGTGTGTGTGTGTATGTGTGTTTGTGTACGTGTGTGTGCATGGGGGGTTTTCATTATTAACTGTAGTGTACCTTTAAATCAGTGAGAATTTGTCCTCTATGGCACCAGAATGGAATACCACTTCTTAATAAATCATCCTCCTTGTATTTGCATGATCGGCTGCCTTTTTATGTTTGCAAAAGACTGAAAGATGAACTATCAACAAACATGATTTATTTGAGCCCCTTCAGTGCCAGGAGGAGGTGCTGCCGATGCACAATCCTATGTACTCCTCCTTTCATTGCATTTTACATGACATCTATGCTCTCAATCTCTCTCTATCTCTCAAAACAGTGAAGTGAAATAAATTGGTGCTTTATAAATAAATGATCATGATAACAATTGTATTGACAACATTGATATTAACATACAAAATTTATATTTAGTATTTTATCATCTTTACACAAACACTGCTTTCTCAAATAATTCCAATGTATACTGTTTGAGGTCTTAAAGCTTAATTATGCCTATAGGTAAATGTGGTTCTCAGTCTGTTTAAAAGATAGACTTAACCCAGGTAGATGTGCCTCATTCAGCACTGGTAATGTGTGTGTGTAGTTTATAGCAGCATTTAATCAGCATTTTCTCTGTTAATAATCTCACAACAGACCAATTGTTCTGAAAATGTGTTCCATGAAGCTTCATGCTTCCACGAAACAGTACAAGGAGTTCCATGGAAAAACTGTAAGGGAAACAAGGCTAGGATGTCCACCATTGTGACTCTGGGATTACCAGTGAACATGTGGAAGACTGAAGTATTTCAAACATTTGTTGTAAAATTTCTGTTGTATTAAGCATTATAGTCTAGTCTAGTCTCTAGACCCACCACTAAGGAAAACATAATTACAAGATAAAAGTTATCAATTTATTTTATCCTAGTTGTTTTACTGTAAGATACTAGCACCACAAAACATGAACCATTTGTGTGCCATAGGGTGTGCATAACACTTTGCAATCACTTCTGGCATTCAAAGGAAAATATATTTTATATCAGTGCTATAATCAATGCTATACTAACTCCTCAGATGCTAGGTAGGACATCATTACATTGAAAACAAGTAGTAGAAAAATCACTGGTATAAACAATTGGATTAATAATACAAACAGGATAAATTGCAGCTCAGGCTTTCTGCACGTAAGCTGGTGTATCGGAGGCTTTCTGCATGTAAGCTGGAGCGGTCTCTGGCCAATGAGAGAGCTCCAGCTTACATGCAGAAAGCCTCTGTCATCTGAGGAAGCTGGATAGAGGGAGGGAAGCAGAGGCAGAGTGACAGACTGTAGTACAGAGCTGATAACCGCAGTATGTCTGGAAGTAGGGAACAGAATAATGTTTACACGGCCAAATAACGATTTTAAAAAGGAAATTAATACAGTATTCCACCTAGTCGCTATATAACCTAACTTTTAAGACAAACTTGTATATCCCCTTTAAGCTACTGCACAACCAGAGTATTACTGACTACCACAGTAGTGCAATGTGCTTTAATTGTCAATTTGTATCACGCATTATGACCATCAAAGAGATAATATAATGTAGCTGCAAGTAAAAGACATGGCAGAATGAGTATCATCCTTAATAAATGCCAAAGCACAAGTTTAATGCTTTGGTGTCAAAGCCACAAAAAGTTACAGGTGGCATCAAACAGCATATGAATGTGTTTAATATGATGTTTTAGAAGCCATCAGATATTTCTACATAGCATATTCTGTCAAATTATAATGAAACAAATGAACTGAATACAAAAGTAACACAAATCCCATACTAAAATGAAAGCATGGGCCTGGGTCAGTAAATTGTGACCCTCTAGCTATTGTTGAAATACAGCTCTTTTCAATCTCTGGCTGAGAATAATGACAGTTGAATTCCATCAGCAGCTGGATGGCCATATGTTTCCCATCTTTAGACTAATGCATAAATTCATAAATAGATTTTACTTTTTAGTTGCCATTTTAAAGGGATAGTAATACTTAATATGTAAAAAAATATATATTTTAGTGTTTATCCCCCTGAGTAAAAAAAGGGTACTCTCACTGCTGAAAGGTGTTTTATTAAAAAGTTTTTACAGAGTTCAACAAAAGTTGACTTTTTTAGGTGCAATATCACAGTGGCTTGAAATTGTACAGTGGCGCTGTTTCTACACCATCCTATGGAGATTTATGATCTATGGACCAGAGCCGTCCATAGGATGGTGTAACAACATCGCCACTGTACAATTTCAGGCCACTGTGATATTGCACCTAAAAAATTCAACTTTGAACTGTAATAACTTTTGAATAAAACACCTTTCAGCAGTAAGAGTACCCCTTTTTTACTCAGGGGGATAAACACTACAATATATATTTTTTTACATATTACGTATTACTATCCCTTTAAATTAATTATTCTGTATCAGCCCTACCCATTGAAGCGTTTATTTCTAAGGTATACACATCCCCTTTAAAGGGATAGTAATACTTAAAATGTAAAAAAAAATATGTTGTAGGGTTTATCCCCGTGAGTAAAACAAGAGTACTCCCACTGCTGAGAGGTGTTTTATTCAAAAGTTATTAATTTTCAAAGTTGAATTTTTTAGGTGCAATATCACAGTGGCCTGAAATTGCACAGTGGCGCTGTTGCTACACGATCCTATGGACAACTCTGGTCAGTTGACCATAAATCTCCATAGGATGGTGTAGCAACAGCGCCACTGTACAATTTCAGGCCACTGTGATATTGCACCTAAAAAATTCAACTTTGAAAATTAATAACTTTTGAATAAAACACCTCTCAGCAGTGGGAGTACTCTTGTTTTACTCACGGGGATAAACCCTACAACATATTTTTTTTTACATTTTAAGTATTACTATCCCTTTAAGACAAGGATGTCCAACTCTAGAGGGATTAATCCTATAAAATAAGGAGACAGTGTCAGCCCTTCCATTGTAGCCTGCCACTCCCTATTATTAAAACAGACATTTTGATTATAACTAACCTATAGGTTCAGACATCAGTGGAAAATACAGCTCCATTAGTCTCTTCAGTCAAAAACAGGGCAAGCACAGAAAATAAATTGACCCTTTATGGATTAGAGGGATGTAATAGCACATCCCCTCAGGTTCAGAAAATGAATAGGCTGGCTCTGTGCCTTAGCAAAAGCATATATGCCCTTCTTTTGTTCTGATAATTAACATAAAAAAACAATTTTCTCATAATAAAATACATTCATTCTCGAGAGCTTAGATAAAGCTGACCCTTTACATCAGCATACTACATCATATTCTTGTAGACATATATACAAGAATAATGTAACAGTCAAATATAGGTTATGAAGTTTCATTGTGGTTAGCAAAGCAATACAGAGCGCATTTAGCAATGGACAAATGACTCTTATAAGAAGCTGACAGGAAGCTTGGTTTGACAACAGACATTCCATCCAGACTTTTAATTAGCAATATGGAACAGCAGGTGCTTTATTTATGGGGGATAATTGTGCACCTGAGGGAAGTGGTCAGATAATGCTCTCAGTCATGCAATTTCTAACACAAACAACTGACAATTCATTATTTCCTTTCTACATCGGTGGGTGTAAGGTTTCAAAATGTAATGGAGATAATTAAGAACATTGAGGGACATTTATAAAGTATTTTTAAACGTTACTGCATGTTGGTCTTTAAAATATCACTAATGCATGTAAAGTGATGGGCTCTTTATAAATTAACAACAGCAGCTTTTTTAATTATGGTGTAAATTGTTACTCTATTAATACATTTCTGCACTTTTTTTATTTATATATTTTTTTTAGAACAGATTATGTCTGTCCTAAAAATGTGGCAAAAATGTTGTCACCGATTTCTTGCGATTAGCGATAAGTCTTTATAAATTCGCTGCACCCTAATTTTCACTCACAGTAAAGTCATTTCTCCATAACTCACCTTGTGAGCATTAACACTTCCTAAACTGGAGATTGTAACTTTTTAAATTCCAAACTTAAATTTTAGCACAGATTCCAGCCATTTTTCTCTTTACTCCACTCTTGTAAACAACCCTCATTGACTCATATTTATAAAAGCAAACTGGAGTTATTCTGGAGTAAACCACCTGTACCATAGGGGATACATAACATTTCCTATAAAGTAAAATTGGACTTTTAACCCCTTGAATGCAAGAGAGGCCCATTTCATAATAATCATTTGTTTAGCTGCTAACTGTGGAATTACTCCTTTTTTTTGCCACCGATCTGTTTGGTTACTAATAAGTATATCTGGGAACTCTCCAGATTTGCCCCTGAGACTCCGGTTTTGAGACTGAATTACCAGGTCTCTGGGGCAGAGGTTGATTCTCCGAATGTGGGGAGATGGTTTTTAAATTCTTCCCACTTCTGCTCTTTCCTACCCAGTCCCTCCCACTTTTGTGATGCCACCAGAAAGCCCCGCCTCCACACAAGTAAACCACACACCCTTTTTGCTGTGATTTGCTGCAATTATATCCTCCGGGGACTCCAGAAATGCTAATAAGGAATATATTTTATCAGCCCCTTGGAAGCTACGATGTCTCCAAAAGCATTGTTTTGTCTATCTGACATTCAAAGGGTTAAAAAACCCTCTATGCAAGTGCATGGAGATTTAGTAATGTTTAATTGTTCTCTATGGTGCATTTGGTTTACTTCAGAATAACTCGGATTTGCTTTTATAAACATGGGCCACTATTTCTTCATGATAATTAACCCCTAGGATGCTAGAAACATTTCAGGGCAGACATCTTCAGCTTCCAAGGGGCTGATAAAATATATTTCTCATTAGTAAAAAGATTGGTGACAAAAAACAACAAACAATAAAGTAATTCCAGAATTTGCAGCTTAGCCCCTTAAAAACCCATGACGGTCCTGGTACGAGCCATAAGGACCCATGATGTACCAGGTCCGTCATGGATTTTAGGGCTCCCTGTGTGGCTGCATGCAGTTTGGGGAGCCTTGAACCAGGATTGCGTGGTCCTTAACCCCTTAACGACCCTTGATGGTCCTGGCACGTCATGGCTTTTTTGCGTTAAGGACCCATGATGTGCCAGGACCGTCATGGAATTCTGGGCTACCCGGATGCAAAAAAAAAAAAAAGGTCCTTGGTCCTTAAGTGGTTAAGTGCCAGTCGCGTGTGCTCGTGGCCAGTCCTTAAGGGGTTAAAAAGTAATTATTATGAAATGGGAAACATTAGAATGTCATTTATAATTGAGTTCAGCTCACAATACAGCCGCATGTCAGTGTTTAACCCTTTGAGTGTCAGAGGGGTATTTAGCACATTGTTTCACAATGGTTAAAGGGTTAAAGGCATAGTCATACCTGGGAACTCTCAAGATCTGCCCCAGAAACTCTGTTTTTTTAGTGTTAATTGCAGGGTCTCTGGGGACAGAGGCTGATTATCCAGCTGTAGTAAGTTTCCTGACAAACTCTGCCTATTTATCCTCCTCCCTACCCTGTTCTGCCCAGTCCAAGTAAAGCCCCACCCACTTTATGCTGGAAATCGCATCATTAACTTAAACCTGGTTGCAGCCCATGAGCCCTCTCTGGAAGCTCCATGGGAGGAAGTTTCCAGGTATGGCTATAGTGCTGTTTTTCTTTTGCAGTGGGCAAACAAGAACCATCCCCATAATTTTCTACAGATAAAACAAATGGACACAAATGGACACAAATGCAGCGTTAGGCTTAGTTCACACAGCTAAATTTACTCTTATGAAGAAACTTGCTCCCAGTGGTGCTGTAATTTTCTCCTGAATTACTGCACAACAACATACAATGCTGCAACTTGGACATTCTCATGCACAAGGCACATCCAGGATCAGTGTGCCTTATCTTTAATGGCTAGGGAGTGCCCCACTTGTCATACTTTCAATCAGAGGCATTCACAGAACTGTTTCCAGGGGTAAGGGGGCAAAGCCATAATATGACTCTAAAGCCAACAAGAAGGTCATCCATTAAGACTAGAGGAAATACGCTTTTGACTAAAACAAAGGCCGGGATTCTTTACAGTAAGGGTAGTTAAGCTATGGGATTCTTTGCCTCGGCATGTTGAACTTGCAGATAATGCAGCTGCTTTCAAAAAAGCAATGGATGCCTATCTAGCACAGAACAATTTTGAAAATTGTGATATATGGCCATACCTGGGAACTCACAGGGTTTGACCCTGAGACTCAGGGTTTTGACCCAAATCTCAGGGTCTCAGGGTGAAGGGCCAAATTCTCAGGTTGAGAGAGGTCTGTGTCACCTACTATATGAATTTCCATATTAAATGTTTCCTTAGCCTCTAAATTGGTGTCATTAGTACCAGAAAGACAGTGAGAGATGTCCTGCTTGTCCTGTTTGTGTTCAGGCAGTGAGTTATCCAAACTGTAGCATGTTAAAGGTCCCTTGCACACGGACCGGAGCACCTCTGTGTTAGAGCAAGCAGGCATATATCGCATAAAATCTACATTATGGGAAACTTTAAGGGTTAATATTTCAAAGAGCTCAGGGTCAGCTCATCTTGAAAGTTCCCAGGTATGTATATGGATTCAAAGCAGATAGGATGTTGATCCAGGGAAATATCTGACTGCCATTTGGAGTCGGGAAGGAATTTTTTTTACCCACTTGGGGCTAAACTGGAAATTGCTCCAGAGGGTTTTTTTACCTTCCTCTGGATCAACAGGGGTGTTTTTGGCATGGGCTGGACTTGATGGACACGTCTTTTTTCAGCCTCATCAAATATGTTACTATGTTTCTATGTATCTGATAAAATAAGAGGAAAGAAAAGCATATGCCATATGCAGAAGCCAAATGTGGAGTAATTCTGCAGCAAAAAATAAAAATTCCCATTAATTCAAATCTGGCTTTTGGCACCCTGAATGCTAAAGAGATATTACAAACTCTCTATCCTTCATCATTTAAAAAACTCAATATTAGTCATTAGGAATTTGGGGAAGATTATTTCTCCCCTATGGTGCAGTCGGATAGACGCAGAAATATTCACCTTTTCTTTGTGTCTTAACCCTTTGAGTGCAGGAGATTTGGGGAATCATTTCCTCCGGCGAAGCAATGCACTTTTTTCAGCATTTTGCTATCCATATGTTTAGCTATGATTTCCTTCTACTTATATATGGAAAACTATATATTGTTTTATTCAGAACAAAATCAGCTTTCTCCTGTTGCCTTGCATGAAATAAATATTATATTGTGTGATGAGCTATGACGTCATGAATAAAAAAAATTAAAAAATACTGTACAACATGTCAAGCAAGTTTATAGTAACAAACCCAAAACGTATGAATGGCACATATTTCCTGAGTATACTGATACCCAATATGTATGTCCTTCCCCAAGGCCCAAAAGTGACATAACATAACATCATTTCTCATAAAATTTCACGCAGATATCCAGAATGCACAATATACATTCTGAAGGTATAATTACCCTACATAATAAAAAAAGAAAAAAAAAAAGAAATATATAAGCATACATTTCCTGGAAATAGGTATCCAGCTACATCACATGAGGGGTTACTCATCTTTCTACCCATAGCCTGGAACCAAGGGAAAAACTAGGCATTATTTTACATTTCCACCTATTCAAAGGTACTGAAATCCTTAAAAACTATGGAATTTACAGCTGTATTCATTAGCTATTGCTCTTCTGAGAAAAATGCCACCCACTGGTATAGTCTGAACTACTGTGTGGGGATCTTTGACTAGAAAATTATACCATCAGCAAGCTCTCATTTTTCTTACATTTTTTCAAATATGACCTTCCTGTACCAAAATGGTCTTAACAACTACAGATATTAAGAAATGTAGACAAATTATACCATTTTGGAAAGAAGACTACCACATCACGTGAGGGGATCACTTGTTATTATACCCCTAGCCTGATGTACACAAATATTTCAAGAAGATGGAGCTAAAGGAAAAAAAATGTATATTTTTTTATTTCCACACTTGCAGATGTACTAATATCTTTGAGCAATAGCTAATGCTCTTCCGAGAAAAATGTAATCCCATTGGTATGAGTTGAACTGCTGCAGGCAGTGCCGGAAATGCAAAATTACAACAATTACAGTTTTTAATTTTTCTTGCATTTGTTTCAAATGTGACTTGTCTGTTCTAAAATCATTGTACCAACTACAGAAATGAAGAAAAGGTAGGCAAAAGGTTCTTCAGACTTCAAGGCTGATGTGGTTAGGGTTTTTATAATTATGGCTGTGTGTGGTAATACTATGGGGAATTTTTATGTTGGCATTTGGAGTGGGATTAATTACGACATTGCCTTAACCCATTAACGACCCATGACGTACATGTACGTCACGAGGTTGATGTCCCTAAAGGACCAAGGACGTACATGTACGTCATGGAATTCTGGGCTCCCTGTGTGACTGCACGCCGTACCGGGAGTCCGTAATCAGATGAGCAAAAAAAAAAAAAAAAAAATGCTCCAAGGTCGTTAAGTGATGGCCACGTGTGTGCACGGCCGGTCCTTATCCTCTTAGTGACCTGCCACGCGCGCACGCAGCCGACACTTAACGCCCACCTAACTTTTTTCCCCCATTACCTTCAACAACTTCCTGGACGTGCACGTATGTCCTCTGTCACTAAGTGACAGGTTCTGCGGGACGTACATGTATGTCCATTGTCGCGATGGGATTAAGCAGTTAATGCCACCAAAACATGTGTTGAGTTTTTTTGGGAGGGTGGGGTGGCACAATTATTGTAGATGATTGGGAAGGGTCATGGCTGGATTTAGTCATCTTTCAGTCAAGTGTGAAACACATTAGACCTTCTAGTCTCATACCGTTGTACGTTGTTTATACTGTTGACCTTTATAAATAGAGTTTAAACTGTAAGCTTTGCTTCCTAACCCTTTTTGACAGACGTGCAAGCTATTTTTCCATTTACATACATGATGAACAGAGAATTACTTTTATGTGCATAACTACACAATCACTCATGGAAGCCATGGATTTCTATTTATGTAACTAGGTGCTTCTTTGCACATAATGCTTTCCTGCTCTCTCTGTCATGAATGGGATAAAATTAAGTTGACAATTAGGCAAGTAGAGCTGCAAAATCTGCCACCAAGCTGATTTCATGCTTTAGTGAATGCCATCCATTTACTATAATGCATGTTTTGCTTTGCACCATTTGATTAAATAGCTTTCTGCATATATTCATTGGTGTCATTATGATTGGTTCATTATCCTGCATCATGGCATTTTTCTGACTAAACTTTGGGAATTATTTACTAAAGATTGGAATTGTTTTTTTCACCTGCTCTGTTATGTTTTCATTTGATTCTACATATAAAGTTTCTATTCACCAACATATTTTTTATGCAGTCCTTTCCACGGTTTAATTTTTTAATGCCGGATAAGTTTGGATAACATTAATTTAATAGGATATTTTTGTTATGCGTGCATAAACGGATGCAAAGAGCCACCTTACAAAGTCAGTGTATGAGGCTGCTATACTAAGAAATGGAGCAATTCAGGAGCAAACTACCTGCACTTTAGGGGATAAATTAAAAGGTTCCAAAACCCCTATTCATTTAGCCCTTTGAATGCCAGAGGACTGCTTTGCAATTAATTGTGTAACCCTCTAGCATTCAAAAGGTTAAACAAGCTTTTAATTCCTTCAATGCTAGAGCATCCTTTCTAGTATTCAGAGGTTAAACTCTCCATTTAAAATTGTATGTGTCCCCTATGCTGCAGCTGTTGTGCCCCAAAATGTCTCCAGTTTTTCTTATTTCACCTATTTTATACACCATTTCCTGCGGAATAAAACAAGGTCACTCCCACTGCTGTCAGGTGTTTTATTCAAAATGTATAGCAGTTCAAATAATCAGGAAGTGAATGTACTGTATTTACTTCCTGATAGTTCTAACTGACAAGAAGTGACAGGCAGTTTCTATCACATTCTATGGAGAACTGTATGTCTCTGACTTTCCTCTCCATTAGAATCTAACAGAAAAACTAATTCAAATTTGACCACTAGAGGGCACTGCTAATGTAAAAAAACCATGGGTTTAAACTGTAATAACTCTGGAAATATAAATCTCTCAGCGGTGGAAGTACCCTTATTTAACTCATTAGAAAAATTCCTACAATATATATTTTTTCATAAAAAAGTTTACTGCTCCTTTAATTCAAGTTTGCATCTTTGAAAAATGCATTAAAAATTTTGTGTGTCATCTTAGGCAAAAGACCAGCAAATGTACAGTTAAAGATATTTTTTCGATTATTCATTATATTTTTTTATAGTGCACTGTACCGTTGTAAATGTCCATATAACTGTTGTCTTCTTGTAATTTTATTTTAAAGTTTTCCTCTCCTGCCCCTTTTCTCTACATCACTCTTGTTCCCTCAGATATGAAATCTACTTGCTTGACCTGACAGATCGCAACTAGGGACAAAATTGTGTCTATTAATATAAGGAAAACCCTTTTTCCCTTGACAAAAGAGAGCAGAGTTTTCCATATAATGATACAATATTGTCCCTCATTGTGATCCTTCCGGACCGGCTTTCAGATCTGAGGAGACTGCGTGACGTGGGGAAAAGGGGCGGGAGGGAGAACTTCTAAAATAAAATTACAAGAAGACTAAAAGAATGTGGACATTTAAAACAGTACAGTGGATTATAAAACAGTATAATGAATAATAGAAAATAACTTTATATTGTGCCATTACTCATACTTGTTAAAGTATGCTAAAGTATGCTCATTTTTATTTATTTATTTAGAAAACTAGTTTTAAAACCTGTGTACATGGGCTAACACTGGCGGGGCTGCAGTCATGCGCAGTACCGACTGCTCAAATGCGCCGCAGCTGATACAGAGCGGGGCACTCCGAATTCAGACCATAGTCCTCTCTGCGCACCTTCCTGGGACCAAGAGGTCCCAGGAAGGTGCGCAGAAAGGACTCTGGTCTGAATTCGGAGCACCCCACTCCGTATCAGCCGCAGCACGTGTAGTTAGTACTGCACATGACTTCAGCATGCACAGCCATCTCTACTGCGCATGATGGCTTCTGACAAACATCCTTAGCGAATTATAATATAGGATGTTTTACCAGGAAAAATACATTGTCTTGGATAGTTTTCAGTAAAGGGTTACATATTTACACAAATTGAGAAACATTATATATTACATGTTATTATATAACAGATGAGAGTTGGTACCGTGTTAGCCGTAGAAATACAGGAGGCAAATATAGTTTTTGATACCTTTTATTGGCTAACTTTCATTTAAATCTGCTTAGTTAGCCAATAAAAAGTCTCCAAAACTATATTTGCCTCGTTATTATATATACATACACATATAAATATACATATTGAATATTAAAATTATATCATTTTGATACCAGTGCAGTACCAGTGACGTTTCTTATACTAACTAAGCTTTTTAATGAACTGTCAAATGCTAATTAAGGTTTTCAGTGACATTTCATATGCTAATAAATCTATGTTCTGTACTGGGACATTTTCACTTTTCCCAGAAATAAAAGTATTAACGTGACACTAATGCCTGCTGTGAATACATTTTAATATTGTAGAGATTAAAAATATAAATGCAATGATGTATGTCTCTCAAACTTGTATAATTTGAGAGATAAAAGTTTTAAAGTCCCCCCTCATGTCCCTTTCACTGACATCAGCCTCTAGCTGACAGAGGGAGATTCGGGTCGTGCGACCCGACAGCAGCTGTTCAGCAGAGCCGAAATAGCACTATCTAAAAGAAATACTTAATTGGAACGATCTACAAAGTGTGCTTGCAAACCAGGAGCACTTTGTAGTCCGTTCAAATGAAGTATTTCTTTTTAGATAACGCTATTTCAGCTCAGCTAGAGGTTGACGTCAGTGAATGGGGCAGGAGGGGGAATCTTTTAACCCCTTAGCGACCCTTGACGTACCAGGACCGTCAAGGGTAAATTTGCTTTAAGGACCAGTGACGGTCCTGGTACGTCAAGTGTTAAATGGTAGCAGCGCGCCGCCGTGCATGCTGCTACCATTCATTCCAGGCTGAGACTGAGCGGTCCAGTACCGGACCGTTCAGTCTCAGCCCCTGTCACTTGTGCCAGGTCATGTGATCGCTGCATCAGCGATCACATGTACCGGCATTCTAAATCAATGAATGAGGCAGTGCTACTTACTACCTCTAGTGTCTCCTCTCTGCCATCAAAGTAAGGGACAAAGAAGCAGAGAGGAGACACCTAGTGGAAATAAGAAATACAGCAGCTGGGGGTGTTAACCCCTTCACTGCTGGTGCAGGAGGATGGCTGGATGCAGGTCAATTTCTGACCTGCTAAATACACTTTTTTTTTTTTTATAAAAGCAACACACTTTTTTTTTTTTTTTTTTTTACAAATAAAATATTTAATTTTTTAAAAAAACATCTCAAGAAACAAAATTGGAAGTGTGATTGTTGTGGAGCCATGTAATACACTTACACACACCGCCAAATGTAATGAACAAAAAAGTGGGAAAATAGGGTGGGAAAAATGGACATGGGGATTTTCACCCAGGGGGGACAGTGGCAACTTTAAACTGCGCATTTTGTAGGTATGACTGACTGGTCATACCTTTCATGCAGTCTCCTTAAAAATTTAACCCTTTGCGCCCAATTGATCCCAGGAGAAAAAACAAAAATGGTGGGTTTTTTACATTTTTTTTTACCTTTTTCTTTAATTTTAATAAAGTAAATGGTGGGTTATCCATATAAGTGGGTATCAAAGGAAAGCCCTATTTGTTTGTAAAAAAACAGTATATAATTTATGGGGGTGGAATAAAAGCCTAAGAGGGAAAACACTGTTGAACAAAGACATAGTCAAAAAGGTCAGAATTGCTCCAGTCCTTAAGTCAAATCCACCTCTGATTTTCACGGTCCTTAAGGGGTTAAACCTTATATCTCTCAAACTACACAAGTTTGAGAGACAACGCATACGTCATTGAGTTTATATTTTTAATGTCTACAGTATTAAAGTTTATTAACAGCAGGCATTACTATCACTTTAATATCTCCTAAACAGGACATCTGCTGGAATTTTGGTTAACATGAACATAGGTAGTTTTGAATGAAGTTTTCAAATATGTAAAGAAAATTAAAGGTGATATGTCTACTTTAACCCTTTCAGTGCCAGAGGGGTACACCACACTTTGCTTTGCAATGCGTGGCGTACACCTCTGGCACTGAAAGGTTAATAGAACAACATCATTAACTTGGATTTGTCACCTTGTAACAACTAAGGAAATTTAAACAACAATATAAACAACGGTCAGGAAGCACTCACAGTTCTGGATACATGTGTCTGGGTGCAGTCAGTGTAGCCAGTAGTACAGAAACAAAGATTTAAAGCAGCACTCACAGGACTTCATAAAAATTTGTTAATTTATTGTCATCGTTTCAGCCACAAAGTATGACCTTTCTACAGTAGGATTGTGCACCTGGGCATAGAGATATTGTATGAGTGAGTGCCTCCATCACAACAAGCTCTTTCTCATATAAATAAATATATATATATATATATATATATATATATATATATATATATATATATATATATATATATACACACATTCATTAGTAATCCACCTTCCTGACTGAGATGTGAGTGAAAGTGACAGAGGGTTATGTCTGTCATCAGGCTTTCTGCACGTAAGCTGGTGTATCGGAGGCTTTCTGCATGTAAGCTGGAGCGGTCTCTGGCCAATGAGAGAGCTCCAGCTTACATGCAGAAAGCCTCTGTCATCTGAGGAAGCTGGATAGAGGGAGGGAAGCAGAGGCAGAGTGACAGACTGTAGTACAGAGCTGATAACCGCAGTCTGTCTGGAAGTAGGGAACAGAATAATGTTTACACGGCCAAATAACGATTTTAAAAAGGAAATTAATACAGTATTCCACCTAGTCGCTATATAACCTAACTTTTAAGACAAACTTGTATATCCCCTTTAAGCTACTGCACAACCAGAGTATTACTGACTACCACAGTAGTGCAATGTGCTTTAATTGTCAATTTGTATCACGCATTATGACCATCAAAGAGATAATATAATGTAGCTGCAAGTAAAAGACATGGCAGAATGAGTATCATCCTTAATAAATGCCAAAGCACAAGTTTAATGCTTTGGTGTCAAAGCCACAAAAAGTTACAGGTGGCATCAAACAGCAT
Source organism: Rhinophrynus dorsalis (assembly GCA_037306005.1). Taxonomy (NCBI): domain Eukaryota; kingdom Metazoa; phylum Chordata; class Amphibia; order Anura; family Rhinophrynidae; genus Rhinophrynus; species Rhinophrynus dorsalis. Next base: position 411,273,390 of record CM074719.1, on the reverse strand, counting down.
ATGAATGTGTTTAATATGATGTTTTAGAAGCCATCAGATATTTCTACACAGCATATTCTGTCAAATTATAATGAAACAAATGAACTGAATACAAAAGTAACACAAATCCCATACTAAAATGAAAGCATGGGCCTGGGTCAGTAAATTGTGACCCTCTAGCTATTGTTGAAATACAGCTCTTTTCAATCTCTGGCTGAGAATAATGACAGTTGAATTCCATCAGCAGCTGGATGGCCATATGTTTCCCATTTTTAGACTAATGCATAAATTCATAAATAGATTTTACTTTTTAGTTGCCATTTTAAAGGGATAGTAATACTTAATATGTAAAAAAATATATATTTTAGTGTTTATCCCCCTGAGTAAAAAAAGGGTACTCTCACTGCTGAAAGGTGTTTTATTAAAAAGTTTTTACAGAGTTCAACAAAAGTTGACTTTTTTAGGTGCAATATCACAGTGGCTTGAAATTGTACAGTGGCGCTGTTTCTACACCATCCTATGGAGATTTATGATCTATGGACCAGAGCCGTCCATAGGATGGTGTAACAACATCGCCACTGTACAATTTCAGGCCACTGTGATATTGCACCTAAAAAATTCAACTTTGAACTGTAATAACTTTTGAATAAAACACCTTTCAGCAGTAAGAGTACCCCTTTTTTACTCAGGGGGATAAACACTACAATATATATTTTTTTACATATTACGTATTACTATCCCTTTAAATTAATTATTCTGTATCAGCCCTACCCATTGAAGCGTTTATTTCTAAGGTATACACATCCCCTTTAAAGGGATAGTAATACTTAAAATGTAAAAAAAAATATGTTGTAGGGTTTATCCCCGTGAGTAAAACAAGAGTACTCCCACTGCTGAGAGGTGTTTTATTCAAAAGTTATTAATTTTCAAAGTTGAATTTTTTAGGTGCAATATCACAGTGGCCTGAAATTGCACAGTGGCGCTGTTGCTACACGATCCTATGGACAACTCTGGTCAGTTGACCATAAATCTCCATAGGATGGTGTAGCAACAGCGCCACTGTACAATTTCAGGCCACTGTGATATTGCACCTAAAAAATTCAACTTTGAAAATTAATAACTTTTGAATAAAACACCTCTCAGCAGTGGGAGTACTCTTGTTTTACTCACGGGGATAAACCCTACAACATATTTTTTTTTACATTTTAAGTATTACTATCCCTTTAAGACAAGGATGTCCAACTCTAGAGGGATTAATCCTATAAAATAAGGAGACAGTGTCAGCCCTTCCATTGTAGCCTGCCACTCCCTATTATTAAAACAGACATTTTGATTATAACTAACCTATAGGTTCAGACATCAGTGGAAAATACAGCTCCATTAGTCTCTTCAGTCAAAAACAGGGCAAGCACAGAAAATAAATTGACCCTTTATGGATTAGAGGGATGTAATAGCACATCCCCTCAGGTTCAGAAAATGAATAGGCTGGCTCTGTGCCTTAGCAAAAGCATATATGCCCTTCTTTTGTTCTGATAATTAACATAAAAAAACAATTTTCTCATAATAAAATACATTCATTCTCGAGAGCTTAGATAAAGCTGACCCTTTACATCAGCATACTACATCATATTCTTGTAGACATATATACAAGAATAATGTAACAGTCAAATATAGGTTATGAAGTTTCATTGTGGTTAGCAAAGCAATACAGAGCGCATTTAGCAATGGACAAATGACTCTTATAAGAAGCTGACAGGAAGCTTGGTTTGACAACAGACATTCCATCCAGACTTTTAATTAGCAATATGGAACAGCAGGTGCTTTATTTATGGGGGATAATTGTGCACCTGAGGGAAGTGGTCAGATAATGCTCTCAGTCATGCAATTTCTAACACAAACAACTGACAATTCATTATTTCCTTTCTACATCCGTGGGTGTAAGGTTTCAAAATGTAATGGAGATAATTAAGAACATTGAGGGACATTTATAAAGTATTTTTAAACGTTACTGCATGTTGGTCTTTAAAATATCACTAATGCATGTAAAGTGATGGGCTCTTTATAAATGAACAACAGCAGCTTTTTTAATTATGGTGTAAATTGTTACTCTATTAATACATTTCTGCACTTTTTTTATTTATATATTTTTTTTAGAACAGATTATGTCTGTCCTAAAAATGTGGCAAAAATGTTGTCACCGATTTCTTGCGATTAGCGATAAGTCTTTATAAATTCGCTGCACCCTAATTTTCACTCACAGTAAAGTCATTTCTCCATAACTCACCTTGTGAGCATTAACACTTCCTAAACTGGAGATTGTAACTTTTTAAATTCCAAACTTAAATTTTAGCACAGATTCCAGCCATTTTTCTCTTTACTCCACTCTTGTAAACAACCCTCATTGACTCATATTTATAAAAGCAAACTGGAGTTATTCTGGAGTAAACCACCTGTACCATAGGGGATACATAACATTTCCTATAAAGTAAAATTGGACTTTTAACCCCTTGAATGCAAGAGAGGCCCATTTCATAATAATCATTTGTTTAGCTGCTAACTGTGGAATTACTCCTTTTTTTTGCCACCGATCTGTTTGGTTACTAATAAGTATATCTGGGAACTCTCCAGATTTGCCCCTGAGACTCCGGTTTTGAGACTGAATTACCAGGTCTCTGGGGCAGAGGTTGATTCTCCGAATGTGGGGAGATGGTTTTTAAATTCTTCCCACTTCTGCTCTTTCCTACCCAGTCCCTCCCACTTTTGTGATGCCACCAGAAAGCCCCGCCTCCACACAAGTAAACCACACACCCTTTTTGCTGTGATTTGCTGCAATTATATCCTCCGGGGACTCCAGAAATGCTAATAAGGAATATATTTTATCAGCCCCTTGGAAGCTACGATGTCTCCAAAAGCATTGTTTTGTCTATCTGACATTCAAAGGGTTAAAAAACCCTCTATGCAAGTGCATGGAGATTTAGTAATGTTTAATTGTTCTCTATGGTGCATTTGGTTTACTTCAGAATAACTCGGATTTGCTTTTATAAACATGGGCCACTATTTCTTCATGATAATTAACCCCTAGGATGCTAGAAACATTTCAGGGCAGACATCTTCAGCTTCCAAGGGGCTGATAAAATATATTTCTCATTAGTAAAAAGATTGGTGACAAAAAACAACAAACAATAAAGTAATTCCAGAATTTGCAGCTTAGCCCCTTAAAAACCCATGACGGTCCTGGTACGAGCCATAAGGACCCATGATGTACCAGGTCCGTCATGGATTTTAGGGCTCCCTGTGTGGCTGCATGCAGTTTGGGGAGCCTTGAACCAGGATTGCGTGGTCCTTAACCCCTTAACGACCCTTGATGGTCCTGGCACGTCATGGCTTTTTTGCGTTAAGGACCCATGATGTGCCAGGACCGTCATGGAATTCTGGGCTACCCGGATGCAAAAAAAAAAAAAAAGAAATGGAGCAATTCAGGAGCAAACTACCTGCACTTTAGGGGATAAATTAAAAGGTTCCAAAACCCCTATTCATTTAGCCCTTTGAATGCCAGAGGACTGCTTTGCAATTAATTGTGTAACCCTCTAGCATTCAAAAGGTTAAACAAGCTTTTAATTCCTTCAATGCTAGAGCATCCTTTCTAGTATTCAGAGGTTAAACTCTCCATTTAAAATTGTATGTGTCCCCTATGCTGCAGCTGTTGTGCCCCAAAATGTCTCCAGTTTTTCTTATTTCACCTATTTTATACACCATTTCCTGCGGAATAAAACAAGGTCACTCCCACTGCTGTCAGGTGTTTTATTCAAAATGTATAGCAGTTCAAATAATCAGGAAGTGAATGTACTGTATTTACTTCCTGATAGTTCTAACTGACAAGAAGTGACAGGCAGTTTCTATCACATTCTATGGAGAACTGTATGTCTCTGACTTTCCTCTCCATTAGAATCTAACAGAAAAACTAATTCAAATTTGACCACTAGAGGGCACTGCTAATGTAAAAAAACCATGGGTTTAAACTGTAATAACTCTGGAAATATAAATCTCTCAGCGGTGGAAGTACCCTTATTTAACTCATTAGAAAAATTCCTACAATATATATTTTTTCATAAAAAAGTTTACTGCTCCTTTAATTCAAGTTTGCATCTTTGAAAAATGCATTAAAAATTTTGTGTGTCATCTTAGGCAAAAGACCAGCAAATGTACAGTTAAAGATATTTTTTCGATTATTCATTATATTTTTTTATAGTGCACTGTACCGTTGTAAATGTCCATATAACTGTTGTCTTCTTGTAATTTTATTTTAAAGTTTTCCTCTCCTGCCCCTTTTCTCTACATCACTCTTGTTCCCTCAGATATGAAATCTACTTGCTTGACCTGACAGATCGCAACTAGGGACAAAATTGTGTCTATTAATATAAGGAAAACCCTTTTTCCCTTGACAAAAGAGAGCAGAGTTTTCCATATAATGATACAATATTGTCCCTCATTGTGATCCTTCCGGACCGGCTTTCAGATCTGAGGAGACTGCGTGACGTGGGGAAAAGGGGCGGGAGGGAGAACTTCTAAAATAAAATTACAAGAAGACTAAAAGAATGTGGACATTTAAAACAGTACAGTGGATTATAAAACAGTATAATGAATAATAGAAAATAACTTTATATTGTGCCATTACTCATACTTGTTAAAGTATGCTAAAGTATGCTCATTTTTATTTATTTATTTAGAAAACTAGTTTTAAAACCTGTGTACATGGGCTAACACTGGCGGGGCTGCAGTCATGCGCAGTACCGACTGCTCAAATGCGCCGCAGCTGATACAGAGCGGGGCACTCCGAATTCAGACCATAGTCCTCTCTGCGCACCTTCCTGGGACCAAGAGGTCCCAGGAAGGTGCGCAGAAAGGACTCTGGTCTGAATTCGGAGCACCCCACTCCGTATCAGCCGCAGCACGTGTAGTTAGTACTGCACATGACTTCAGCATGCACAGCCATCTCTACTGCGCATGATGGCTTCTGACAAACATCCTTAGCGAATTATAATATAGGATGTTTTACCAGGAAAAATACATTGTCTTGGATAGTTTTCAGTAAAGGGTTACATATTTACACAAATTGAGAAACATTATATATTACATGTTATTATATAACAGATGAGAGTTGGTACCGTGTTAGCCGTAGAAATACAGGAGGCAAATATAGTTTTTGATACCTTTTATTGGCTAACTTTCATTTAAATCTGCTTAGTTAGCCAATAAAAAGTCTCCAAAACTATATTTGCCTCGTTATTATATATACATACACATATAAATATACATATTGAATATTAAAATTATATCATTTTGATACCAGTGCAGTACCAGTGACGTTTCTTATACTAACTAAGCTTTTTAATGAACTGTCAAATGCTAATTAAGGTTTTCAGTGACATTTCATATGCTAATAAATCTATGTTCTGTACTGGGACATTTTCACTTTTCCCAGAAATAAAAGTATTAACGTGACACTAATGCCTGCTGTGAATACATTTTAATATTGTAGAGATTAAAAATATAAATGCAATGATGTATGTCTCTCAAACTTGTATAATTTGAGAGATAAAAGTTTTAAAGTCCCCCCTCATGTCCCTTTCACTGACATCAGCCTCTAGCTGACAGAGGGAGATTCGGGTCGTGCGACCCGACAGCAGCTGTTCAGCAGAGCCGAAATAGCACTATCTAAAAGAAATACTTAATTGGAACGATCTACAAAGTGTGCTTGCAAACCAGGAGCACTTTGTAGTCCGTTCAAATGAAGTATTTCTTTTTAGATAACGCTATTTCAGCTCAGCTAGAGGTTGACGTCAGTGAATGGGGCAGGAGGGGGAATCTTTTAACCCCTTAGCGACCCTTGACGTACCAGGACCGTCAAGGGTAAATTTGCTTTAAGGACCAGTGACGGTCCTGGTACGTCAAGTGTTAAATGGTAGCAGCGCGCCGCCGTGCATGCTGCTACCATTCATTCCAGGCTGAGACTGAGCGGTCCAGTACCGGACCGTTCAGTCTCAGCCCCTGTCACTTGTGCCAGGTCATGTGATCGCTGCATCAGCGATCACATGTACCGGCATTCTAAATCAATGAATGAGGCAGTGCTACTTACTACCTCTAGTGTCTCCTCTCTGCCATCAAAGTAAGGGACAAAGAAGCAGAGAGGAGACACCTAGTGGAAATAAGAAATACAGCAGCTGGGGGTGTTAACCCCTTCACTGCTGGTGCAGGAGGATGGCTGGATGCAGGTCAATTTCTGACCTGCTAAATACACTTTTTTTTTTTTTATAAAAGCAACACACTTTTTTTTTTTTTTTTTTTTTACAAATAAAATATTTAATTTTTTAAAAAAACATCTCAAGAAACAAAATTGGAAGTGTGATTGTTGTGGAGCCATGTAATACACTTACACACACCGCCAAATGTAATGAACAAAAAAGTGGGAAAATAGGGTGGGAAAAATGGACATGGGGATTTTCACCCAGGGGGGACAGTGGCAACTTTAAACTGCGCATTTTGTAGGTATGACTGACTGGTCATACCTTTCATGCAGTCTCCTTAAAAATTTAACCCTTTGCGCCCAATTGATCCCAGGAGAAAAAACAAAAATGGTGGGTTTTTTACATTTTTTTTTACCTTTTTCTTTAATTTTAATAAAGTAAATGGTGGGTTATCCATATAAGTGGGTATCAAAGGAAAGCCCTATTTGTTTGTAAAAAAACAGTATATAATTTATGGGGGTGGAATAAAAGCCTAAGAGGGAAAACACTGTTGAACAAAGACATAGTCAAAAAGGTCAGAATTGCTCCAGTCCTTAAGTCAAATCCACCTCTGATTTTCACGGTCCTTAAGGGGTTAAACCTTATATCTCTCAAACTACACAAGTTTGAGAGACAACGCATACGTCATTGAGTTTATATTTTTAATGTCTACAGTATTAAAGTTTATTAACAGCAGGCATTACTATCACTTTAATATCTCCTAAACAGGACATCTGCTGGAATTTTGGTTAACATGAACATAGGTAGTTTTGAATGAAGTTTTCAAATATGTAAAGAAAATTAAAGGTGATATGTCTACTTTAACCCTTTCAGTGCCAGAGGGGTACACCACACTTTGCTTTGCAATGCGTGGCGTACACCTCTGGCACTGAAAGGTTAATAGAACAACATCATTAACTTGGATTTGTCACCTTGTAACAACTAAGGAAATTTAAACAACAATATAAACAACGGTCAGGAAGCACTCACAGTTCTGGATACATGTGTCTGGGTGCAGTCAGTGTAGCCAGTAGTACAGAAACAAAGATTTAAAGCAGCACTCACAGGACTTCATAAAAATTTGTTAATTTATTGTCATCGTTTCAGCCACAAAGTATGACCTTTCTACAGTAGGATTGTGCACCTGGGCATAGAGATATTGTATGAGTGAGTGCCTCCATCACAACAAGCTCTTTCTCATATAAATAAATAAATATATATATATATATATATATATATATATATATATATATATATACACACATTCATTAGTAATCCACCTTCCTGACTGAGATGTGAGTGAAAGTGACAGAGGGTTATGTCTGTCCGTTCATTGTGCTTCTGATTAACCACTGTCAACCTACTACACAGAGAATGTATCAATTCTGGCTCTCACTGAGGTGGTAGAGTGATACATTTGTAGCAAATGCATGCTTTGTTATAAAGTACCATTCTTCCTTTGCAGGGAAAGCAAGGAGTGATATTTTCTCAGTACAGCATCTCTGCTGTATTTGTACAGCCAGGCCCAAGTGCCAGATTAAATTGGCTGGCAGCTGTATTTTTTCTCTTCTCTGGCAAAGAGGACACATTTTGGATCAAACCAACTGCTCCACAGGGGACAAATAAAATTTTCCAAAATTAACATTGACTAAAATGGGGCTTTTAACCACATAAATGCTAGACAGGTCACCACGACAATGATAAGCAATTCTGGAGCAAACCAACTGTAAAATAGGGAACAAATACACATTTTGAAACCTCCCATTAATTTAAGTGGGGCTTTTAACCCCATGAATGTTCAACAATTCACTGGACACTTTGTAAGCATTCTAGGGGATAAATGAACAGTAAATTCCAAAACCCCAATGTAACTAAACAATTGTCCATATGTCCCGTTCTGCCGCTCAACTAATGAGGTAGCTCAGGGGATATTACTTTCTCACTGGTTCTTCCTGAGACATGAGACCCAGCTTCCACAGCGCCAGTCACTTATAAGAGGCGGAAGTGGAGGCTTCCCTGCAGCCTTGAAAATACAACTCAGGATCAGCCATGCAAAGTGATAAGTATTAACCTTTGGGATACAAAAGCTGTAGACAGGGATACATGGCCACTCTTTTAGTTACAATACAATTTTAGGGTTTATAGTTCCATTAAATGCCACATTTAAAAAAAAAAAAAAAAAAATATATATATATATATATATATATATTTTTTTTAACATAGTTTAATAGAATGCGAAGCTCCCTGTGTGCGTACCATGCACATGCACAGTAGAGACTGCCTGAACGATGCAGTCATGTGCAGTAGAGACTACCCGAACGCACCGGCCTCCAGTTAGAGGCACAAATCAGGGCTCCCACCGCATGTCTCAGCTCCAAGCTCCGGGACAGCAGCCAAGGTCACTGGGTGGCACTTTGGCCCATTTATATGGGCCTTCAATACTAGTAAATATATATATATTGTGAACTTGTACACTTTTTTTTTTTTTTTTTTTTTTTAACACATTTGTCCCCTATGGTGCAGTTCGGTTGACTTGCATATGTCACAAGTGGATGTCTATGACTAATGGGTAGGGCAGCGGTTACCAATCGGCATGTAACCATATATTCATGTTGCGGCAGCAAGCTTAACATAACTTTCCAAATACCTTCATAAACCCTTTGCAATATGTTACACATCCCCTCTGGTCCTTAAAAGGGAAGTAACATCTAATTTTTTATCTACCTCCAAAATGTAATTTCATATCTTCATAGTATTCAAGATTTGTCTTGAGAAAGGTCCCTGAGAGAACCAAAAAGTCACCCAGATTACGTCATTAATAAATATATCATTGTAACAAGTCTCACAGGTGTTGCCCCTTTTTGTCTACCTTTATACATCCTCACACTGCAACTGTGCACCATGGCATCATGTCATAAAGAGTAAGTGCTTTCACCACTCCATTCTTCCATCCTGAGATATATATGTATCAAGGAAGTTATAATCTTCTAGTATTCCTAGACCATCGGACATGAAACCACATCCCCAAGATTACATATTAAAGTTGGAATGTGTCAGCTTCTGGTTGTATGCAAATAAATAACATTGTATTATCAGCATGTCATAGTGTTATCATTGTTATTCAACAGTGGGGAAAGGTAACTGCTGGAGTAGAAATTTTGGTTAATTGAAAATTCAAAATGAAGGTTTAAACCAAAAGTACATCTTGATTAGAGTAAACCTGGCATTTTTATTCATTATCCCACAGCGTTCCCAGATATAAATGCACTGTGGCTGGAGGGGCCTCCCACTTACACAGCCATTCTACTTTCACATAATTATTAGCTTTCCTAGTGCCAGGGGCATATCCAGGGACACCATAGTCATGCAAAGTGTTAAATAGTAAATGTTGTTCAAACATGAGCACCACTCACATGTCTCACAGCTCTCTCTTCTCTATGTATCAGATGACCATGGAATGCACCAATGGGTTCCTAGCCAGGTGTGTGTGCTCTGCATAAGAATAACCACTCACCCTTAATTAACCCCTTTGCGTCCAGTGACATGCCAGGACCGTCACGGATGTCCAGCAATTAAGGACCAGTGACGATCCTGGCACGTCACATACTTTTTACTCTCAGAGCTCCTGCGGGAGTGCTGTGAGTAATAGCTGGGACTGAAATTTATTGCTCCCAAGACCAGAGCGATCTCTTTCAGCCCCCTGTTCGTCATGCCGGCACACGTGATCAGTCACCAGTGACGGAACGTCAAACTTTCCTATCTGGTCCTTAAAGGACCACACACCCCAGGACTGCTGGTCCTTAAGAGGTTAAACCATTTTTGCCAAAAAGTAACAGTATAGTTTGCCACTGTTGTTTCATGGTGTTAGTTCCCTTTCAAAAGGGGTTAAAGTGATCATAATCAAATACAGCTTCTTTTCCAATGTATTGTTGGCCACTGAAAACCTGTCCTGAGTGAGTATTCTTGTCATTTGGCAAACATAGTTATCCATAAGGCAAAATACATGCATAGTTATCGTTCGTCTGGCAGCCAGTAAGACTGGTGAAACATAAACATCGGTTATAATCCAAAAGCATTTAAACAAGTCAGCTAACAATATTTATTATTATTGTGGTGATGTAATGCTCATATTTAACCCTTTGGATGCCAGAGGGGTACGCAGTGTATTGCGTACCCCTCTGGCACTCAAATGGTTAATGAGGCCAAGAAAAAGCTGAGCAATGCTAAAACACACAATTGCAGCAATGTGTGTGTGTGTGGGGGGGGAAATATTCCCTAAATTCTCATTTCTCAACCCTTTGAGTGGCAGAGGGATATACAACACATTGCTTTGCAATGCGTTGGGTACACCTCTAGAACTCCAAGGGTTAAATGAGGTCTTTACTGGCTCAAATGCCAGATTTCCCAGTAGGCATAGTAGGTAACTGCTTCGAGCTCCAAAGTTTGAGGGGAGCCAGAGTTATTCTGGCCACACCCACATTCTGGACTATGGGTGTGGCCACAGCAATCTCAATGTCCCTGCACCCATTTTATACAACTTTAAAGGCTCTTATTTAACCTCTTGGTTGCTAGAGAGCTCTCCAATGAATTGTTCAGCAATGCATTGGAGATATCTCTAGCAACCAAGAGGTTAAAACTTTTTTTTTCCTTCTTGCTTGTTATAGGTCAAGGGTATTTTCTGTGCCTGAAAACAGAGAATGGGACTGGGGTTGGGGTCATGTGAGGAGTGGGAGCGTGGTCATTGGCATACCTGGGATCTTTCAGTTGAGGGCTACCCGGAGGGTAGTCCTCTGTTCAGCAGGGGGGGTAACAAAATTGACGCTAATCGCGTCAAAAAGGGGCGGGGCTTAACTCGAGTGTTGGGGGGGATTTAACCCTTTGAGTGCCAGAGTGGTACGGAATGCATTGCAAAGCAATGCATTCCGTACCACTCTGGCATTCAGAGGGTTAAAGGTGTCACACAGAAGGCTGGGGACGGAGGCACAAAGGGAGAAAAAGCAGATGTGGCAGAGTTTCAATAGAAACTCCCCACATCCGGAGGAATCAGCCTCTGCCCCGGAGACCCGGTAAAGCTCTGTCAGAAACGGAGTCTCCGGGGCAAATCCGGAGAGTTCCCAGGTATGGTCATTGGTGGAGCTAAGGGCACCTAGAGTGTCTTGCCTACGGGCTCCTGGGATGTAAATCCAGCCTTGGCTAGAAAAGTCTCCAGTGTAATAAAAGGAATGTAAAGGATCAATATAAAACATTTTAAACCCTTTATGTGTAAGAAGGGTGTCCACAACACCCCTCTGGCTCTCAAAGGGTTAAACTACAGTGTTTTCAATGCTGGAAACTAAGTTCCCTCTATCTAAACCCTGCAGAACTTTGTCATCTACAGGGCTGGGTGACATCATTATCATACCTGGGAACTTTCCAAGTTAGCTGTCCCCGAGATCTTTGGAATATTAACCCTTAAAGCTTCCTATAAAGTAGATTTTATGCAATACATACCTATTTGCTCTAACTCGGAGGTACTCCAATCAGTCTGCGAGGAACCTTTAACAAGTTACAACTTAGAGATCTCACTGCCTAAACACAAATAAAACAATCAGGACATTTCCTGCTGCTTTTCTGGTACAAATGGAACACATTTAGATAGGGGTGCACCGAAATGAAAATTTTGAACCGAAACCGAAACCGAAACGTCAGGATGCACTTGGCCGAAAACCGAAACCGAAAATGACTTTAATGCATATTTTAAAACCGTTAACCCTGACTTTTAAAAAGTTTTCATAAACTTAGCCTGTTATATTATGTTTTTGTTTGTAAAAAGGAAAAAAAATATTTTGGCCAGGGTTGGGCAAACATAAGAATCTCATTTCTGGTAGTGGAGAAATGAGATTCTTATGACTGCCCAGCAAATGGCCAAGATGTTTCTATTTTACAAACAAAAACAAGTTTTAAAAGATAATTTTGTCAAAACTGGTTCAAAGTCAGAGATAGGGTTTTAAAATATGCATTATGAATGTATTTAAACCTTGACTTTGAAAAAGGTTTTTATAAAATTATCCTTTTACATCTAGTGTGGCTTTTTATTATTATTATTTATTTTTTCTATAGCTTTTAGTTCTTCTAAACATTTTTGGTATTTTGGATGTGTATTACCAATACCTCTTCTATGGTCCAGCAGAGGAATGCAGGCTGGGCATCAACAGCAGCCACTCAGGGTCTCCTGTCACTCTCGGCACGGAAAATGTCCAAAAGCAGCAGCAGGGGAGCACTGTGGTAACAGCTTACCACCTAGCTGTTTTTTTTGTGTCTGTTGATTTTAAGCAGCCCGCGCTAGCTACGTTGTGACGTAGCGCGGCTGCTCAGTACTAGGATTACTAGGGCTGCAACTAACGATTATTTTGATAATCGATTAGTTGGCCGATTATTTTTTCGATTAATTGGATAAAAAAAACAATATGCTAATTTTTCATTATTTAATGAACAAACTGAGTGTTAAAAACAAACAGTAGAATAAAAAACTTTACACAGTTAACATGCATCATTGTTATTATTTTACTATGGGGTCTATGCACCTCTCTTTCTCCCCCATGTACTTCTTTGTCCCCCCATGTACTTCTTTCTCCTCCATTGTGCTTCTTTCTACCCCTTGTGCCTCTCTTTCTCCCCCCTTGTACTTCTTTCTACCCCTTGTGCCTCTCTTTCTCCCCCTTGTACTTCTTTCTCCCCCATGTACTTCTTTCTCCCCCTTGTGCCTCTCTTTCTCCCCCTTGTGCCTCTCTTTCTCCCCCATGTACTTCTTTCTCCCCCATGTACTTCTTTCTCCCCCATGTACTTCTTTCTCCCCCTTGTACTTCTTTCTACCCCTTGTGCCTCTCTTTCTCCCCCATGTACTTCTTTCTCTCCCTTGTGCCTCTCTTTCTCCCCCTTGTGCCTCACTTTCTCCCCCATGTACTTCTTTATGCCTCTCTTTCTCCTCCTTGTGCCTCTCTTTCTCCCCCTTGTGCCTCTTTCTCTCCCATGTACTTTTCTCTCCCTTGTGCCTCACTTTCTCCCCCTTGTGCCTCTCTTTCTCCCCCATGTACTTTTCTCTCCCTTGTGCCTCACTTTCTCCCCCTAGTGCCTCTTTCTCCCCCATGTACTTCTTTCTCCCCCTTTTACCTCTTTCTCCCCCATGTACTTCTTTCTCCCCCATGTACCTCTTTCTCCCCCATGTACCTCTTTCTCCCCCATGTACTTCTTTCTCCCCCATGTACTTCTTTCTCCCCCATGTGCCTCTTTCTCCCCCTTGTACTTCTTTCTACCCCTTGTGCCTCTTTCTCCCCCATGTACTTCTTTCTACCCCTTGTGCCTCTCTTTCTCCCCCATGTACTTCTTTCTCCCACTTGTGCATCTCTTTCTCCCCTATGTACTTTCTCCCCCTTTGTACCTCTCTTTCTCCCGGTCCCCTGCGGCTGGCTGGCTCTGAGCTCCCTCCTGCCCGCCCGCATCATCACTCGCCCCTGCGGGCCGTGATGACATACAGACAGATAAGAGGGCAGAGGCACCGGAAGAGAAGCGCTTGCTGCCAGACAGTAACGATCAGTCTGCTGGCAGCAAGCGCTTCTCTTCCGGTGCCTCTGCCCTCCTCTCTGTCTGTATGTCATCACGGCCCGCAGGGGCGCGTGATGATGCGGGCTGACAAGGATTTTCAGCCATTTTTTTTATTTCGGCTTTTTGCCGAAAAGGCCATTTTCGGCCGAAACATTTCGGCCACTGAAATTTCGGTGCACCCCTACATTTAGAGACTAAAGAAACATTTAGTGGTGGCAAATCTTATAGTCAGAATCACAGACCTCTCTCACCCTGAGAATTTGGCTCTTTACCCTGAGACCCTGAGATTTGGGTCTAAACCCTGAGTCTCAGGGTCAAACCCTGAGAGTTTCCAGGTATGATCATTATTGTCTATGAAAGAGGAAACAACATTGCTAACCTCTCCATAGAAGCCTTTTTTTGGCAAACTCACTGTCAATGGGCTTGAATAGGGAAGACAAAACTCTTCCATAAGAGCTGAGTCAGGCACTGATGTCTCCTGGCCCTGAAGATTATGAAGATCTTCAGGGGTAATAGAGAGGGCACTGGTGAGTTTTAAGCCATGGGAACTAAGGGCCTTATGTATAAAAGCTAAGTTCTTGTGTTATTCTGGAGATAACTAAGTGCATCAATGAAACTGGGCTTTTAACTCTTTTAATGATAGAGAGGTCCCCGATGCATTGCTGTTGTTGGACACTGATTAAAATTGTATTATATTGAACTTTTCCTGCCCTTTAACCCTTCAAGTGCCGGAGGGGTATGCAACGCATTGCTCTGCAATGTGTTGCATATCCATCTGCACTCAAAGGGTTAATATGTGGTTTAGTCACTTTATAGTTTAGTGCACCCAGACAGGTTACAAATTGTCTCTTTTTTCAGGCTAGAATAATCTTCTTTTGGTACATTATCATACCTGGGAACTCTCCAGTTTTGCCCCGGATACTCCGGATTTCAGACTGAATTACCGGGTCTCCGGGGCAATGTGTGACCCTCCGGGTGGGCAGAGTTTAAGTAGAAACTCCGCCCACTTGTGCTCCATCCCGCCCAGTTCCTCCCACTCCCCTCCCTCTTACCCTCCATTCCCAGGTATTTTGCAGGGGGTTTTTTTGTCCTGCCCCCCCTCATGACTAAGCCCCGCCCCTTTTATGACGTGAATCGCATCATTTTCCTCCCTGCTCGGCACTGACAGGGTTACCCTCTGGGTAGCCCTGCTTCAAAAGTTCCCAGGTATGTACATTATGTAAAAATATAATCTGTATTTTTGATTTAAAAAAATTAAACAAAATTATGTTCAGTACCCACCCTTTATTGTTTGCAAGCAATAAAATACATATACACAACTATGGCTATTTCTCCTGTTTATAAACACCCCATTGGTGAAAGTTTTCCATGTATTTTGGCATTTAAATTTATTATAAACAGCTTATATTCTATAAATAAACTGCAATTTTATTGTTCTTATTTAATACTTTCATTTTCTATTTTTACATTTTGTTTTTTATGAGGGGTACAAGCTGTCTGCAACATTTGAACATTTACAGTATCATGCCCCTGTCCCTTTAAATGTGTTCACATAGAGGTTAGGCCTACTGAGACAATGTTACTACTGTAAAAAAGATGGGATCACTTTTTGTCTCCAGACAGCCTTGAATCCCTTGATTGTGTACACAAGTGTGCTCGTGTCAACAGGGTGTCAATAATGACAGCACACACCTCAACTTGTGATCCTCCAGATCACAAGGAGTTAATTTTTTAAAGAAAGTGAAAGGCGTTTCCTATTCAGGAACAGCTCTCTCAGCCCAGCTCTCCCTGCCGACGGCTCTCCCAGCCCATTTTAAGGGCCAAATGACATTTTTAACAAATGTCATCGTGCCTTTATACACAAAAAATCAATATTATTATAAACACCATTATAGTCCTAAAGGGTTTCCTGTATCAGAAAGCCTTGACAGAAGTTACAGCAACTGGAGAACATTCAAAATGTTTACAACATTTATGGGGAAATACAGTGATATATTAAAATATGTAAAATACTAGACAAATGCTTCTAAGTCAGTGGAAGAAACAGGAAGTGGATGCAAATTATGAGCTTTTCAGGACTACCAGTGAGAAATATCCTGATAATCAGTAGTAAACGTGGTTTAAGCCTTCAAGCAGCAGCGGGGCAGCCAACCAATTGCACTTCTCTGGTTAAAATGATATTTTTGTTTGTTGTTTTTATCTTAAGAAACATATATTATTGGATTTTTTCCACTGAGGAAAACTAGAGATAGGTGGTGCCAAAAGTAATTACAACATAAGCCACACCACATATTGCATTTTTCTGTGCTGTCTTTGGGAACCTTCCCGGCCTTCGACTTAAACTCTCCATTGACAGCTACAAAACCGCACAGTGGTGACTTTAAATAAAACAAATGTTGGAAATGAAACACAATCAAGTTTGAAATATAATAACTTTTGAATAAAGCATCTATGATTACACTTGTTTTATTCATCAAACTCTACAATATACCTTTTCATCGTGTCCGAGACCATTTACAGCCAAGGACCTAAGGACTTTCCTGAGTGAGAAAAAACAGGAGAGTCAATCAGATGCTCATTTGTTTTGATTGACTTTTATGCTCCTTAAGTCCCCGTGGACGATGATCTAAGATGAGATAAAGGTGAGAAGCTCTTCAGTAAAGAACTCTCCTACTCCTGTGCTCTTCTATGAAGCCTCTCTTCAGGTTGGGGAGATCTTGGTGCATGGGCTCCACAAAATAACATAGGGATTGGAGATTTTATCCTACCATTTTCATACCTTAGTGCATAACCCTACTGTGGTGGTGGGGGGATGATTGTTATGCATTATGGTGTGATAAAGAGGAGATAACTTCCCCAGTGTGATAAACTTTCCTATTCCTATGTTATTCTATAGCGCATATACTCTTCATCTTGCACAGGCTCTACAGAATAACATAGGAATTGGTGAATTTATCATACTGGAGAATTTGTGCCACCTTTATCTCATCTTAGTGCTTCTCCCTCTAGGATTCTCTAAACAGTAATTGGCATGTCACAAGTCAATAGTTGTTACTATACGAAACCCATGAACCACTGAGGATCACAATATGTTTAGAGGATCCTTGTATTTGATGGTAGACCCAATGACAACAGTAACCACTGACATGAACATTCTGTTTCAATTATTCATTAAACCAATTTAAACTATTTTGGGGATCTGACACACTTTTCATTTTAATATAAGAATAGTCTCTTTGTGGAGTCAATAATAGATTAATTGCTAGGATAATGTAATAAATTCTAATGGCAAACAACAGTCAGCTGTGCAAGAAATGTTGATTGAGGCAATGTGATAAATGGCATCTTGCACAATGAAATGGAGACCTCACCAAACAATGGAACTCTCACTACAATCCTTTATTTGTGCATTAAGGGTTGCATTGATTGCAATGGACTCAAAGGCAATTCATTAAATTCTTGTCAGAATGTGTGTCTGGGGAATAAAGCCCTTCCAACTGCATCACTTCAGCTTTTTTGTGCCTTACACACAGTGCAAAAAAACTGAATTACTGGTAGAGTTGGCCAAGGCCTACTTAGAAGAAAATGTTTGATCTACAGCAAAATCCCCTTGTTTGGTAGAAAAGTATGCAATGCACAGCGAAGCAATGTGCTGGACACGTCTTTAGCATCCAAGGCGTTAAAGTGTAATAACTGTACGCGCATGTCTGTAATTTAACAGATAATATCTATGTAACACACTGGATGTATTAACAACTAAAAATTAAATTAGATAATAATGTTCTAAACATCAGGTGTTTCCAGCTAGAATCTATACCAATTAGTCATTATATGTTATAGCTATAAAATCTAATCCTAATCTTACATTTTTAATGCATGTGTAGACTGCTTTATATAATACCTCATGGCCCCGTAGTATGGATTTTGAGGGATTACCCCAATTTGGGGACACAGAAGGCTTTGGACTGCATGAACTACCGCACCAGACTCCATAATAGTGAGATACAATGGGAGTCCGTCAGTTACACAGGAGCTGTGGTGTTCTTACAGCCCAGCCCAGAATGTGACGCTGTTTCCCACTGTCTCAGATACCCAGAGAGTATTCTATTGCCTCCCAGATTGATCTCCCCACTTATCCCCCACGGATACACACCCACTGCCTCCTCTGCATTTTGTGACTGCAGTATGTCAGTCCATTTATTGACAATACAATGCTATCACTTGTGAGACACCTATGATGATTGCTATGGCAATGGGAGGAAAGAGTGCTGGAGAAGACAGACATGGCTGGCCCCTGTGTTAGACTAGACGTAAGGCCTAAGAAAACAAATAGATAATTTTTACAAATGCTAGCAAGGAATATATGGTATTCCATTTGAAGTATATATAACCCAGATCATGTTTAGATGTTACTGTTGCTTTAAAATAAAATATGAGACGCAAGTACAAAAACTCTTTACTGTGGCTTTTCTAGTTGTAAAGACTATACTGGGAGTAGGCAACTCCAGTGCTTAAACGATCCTAACAGGATCAGGATATCTCTGCTTGAGGACAGGGAGAGCCACCAGTGGCTCAGTCACTTTAACCCTTTGAGGAAAAAGAGGGGTGTGTGACGCTTTGCTTCACAATACTTTGCACACCCCTCTGGCCCTTCAGGGGTTAATTGAGCCAGTTTTAATCATTCTGGACCATTCTGAAAACCAGCACTGTTAGCACAACTTGAGGCCCAACTTTACCTCCCTGTGCTGTAGACTATATGCTCACTCAAATTCCATTACATTCTGCAGCCAACCGAAAGTGATGTACTGAGAATTTCAACAATGCAGTGACAAACCAAGTGCACAATTGGGGATAAAATACAATATGCAAAATGCATATGCTTAGGAGACTTTTTTTTAGCATTCAAGGGGTTAACATCCACTTTTCAATCAATAGAAATATATTAGGGATTCTTATTTTGCCCCTGTGATGCAGTTGGTTTCGTCCAGTCTCCCTGTGTGGTGCATCACTGGAAATCGACGTTGTCTTGCTGCTGTAGTCGGAAATGATATTATGAAAACAACCTGCTTTAACCCTTTCAGTGATAGAGGGGTATGCAACACATTGCTCTGCAATGCATTCCACACCTCTCTGGCACTGAAAGGGTTAAACCATGTTTCATAGAAAACTAGGGCCATATCCATCAGACTAAATAGATTCATTTGTGGAATAAACTAAATATACCATAGGGGACAAATTAAGATTACCATTGACTTAAAGTTGCTTTTTAACCCCTTAGCTGCTAGAGAGCTTTCCAGTGCAATGCTTTGTAACATGTTGGAGACCCCTCTCTCATTCACAGGGTTAAAATCCTTATTTAAATAATTTGGAATTTGAAGGGTTTTTTTTTAATATCAATCCTGCAATAAACTTGGTTTATTCCAGAACTGCACCTATTTAAGTGGATGAATTAAGACCCCTAAGGCCTTATTCATCAAGCTAAAGAGGTGGAATTCTGAAGCAAGCCATCAGTACAATAAGGAGGAAATGAAGATTCTGCAAAATGCCATTGGTTTAACCCTTTGAGTGCCAGAGGGGTACAGATCACATTGCTTTGCAATGTGTTCCATACCCCTCTGGCACTCAAAGGGTTAAATGGATCTTTAAGCCTTTGAATGCTAGATACTTCTCCAATGCAACACTCTCTAGCATTCACTGGGTTAAAATCACCATTAAATAAATGGTAATTCTCATACCCTGTATGATGCACTTGGTTTGATGTAGAATCTCACCTCTTTAGCTTATTGAATAAGGCCCACAGGAATGTAGAACGTGACAGCAGACTGCCTATTTCCCTATCAAAAGTTCAGACTTGTTTAATCCTTAGAACAGCCAAGAGTGCATTACCATCTGGCACTCAAAGGGTTAATTAAATTCTGTTTTAGCCCCTACCACTCCTCTCAGATGTTACTCTTTTAGGCCCTGAACACAGATTCTTCATTGCAGTAATCTCGAGTCTTGTGGCGACTTCTCAACCTAACAAAGTGGTTAACAAATAACAGGGGATTTACCCTCATGTCTGCAAGGAGCCTGTGAAGCTGATGTAATGTTACTAAGAAGAAACAGTGCAATTCCAAGGCAAACCAACTGAACCTTACGGGATACTTATTTCCAAAACTCCCATTGTTTTCAATTGAGGATTTTAATCTGCTGAATTCTCGAGAGGTCTCCAATACATAGCACACTGAACCATATACAGGAAGCTATACAAATGTAGTTCTAAAGCAACTTCATCATAGGATGCAAAAACATTTGAAATGGGGATTTGACACTTGGATGTTTTGCATTGAGCTGAAGGCCTCCCTAACATTCCAGTAGTTGAATGTCTATCTGTACCATTGACTAAAATGGGGATATTAATCCCATGAATGTTGGAGAGGCCTGTAATGCACTGGGAAGCAATGCGTCTGAGAACTATCAAACATTGGAGGAGTTAAAAGCTCCATTTCATTACAGGATTTTTTTTTTCCCTCATAGTAAAGTTGGTTGACTCCATAATTGGACCACTACTTCCTGAATAAAGCCATATGTGCACTAAATTGGAGACCTCTCTAGCATTCAAGAGGTTAAAGCCCCAATCAACCAATTGTACTTTTATTTGTCTGTAATGGTGCAGTTGGATTTTCCACTGATTGATCCAGTTCTTAGTACATTAGCCTCGATCTGTTATTTTAACCAGACAGTTGGGTTAATTCTTCCTCTTTGGTATTCCAAGAAGTAAGCTGTGCTGCAGAATATGACAAACACACACACACACATATATATACACACACAATCATTCACTGCATAGCCTAGCCTCACTTGAAATTCCCTCATACAATAAGTGCTGCAACCTAAGCATGTATTCAGAAACACACACATCCTCAGTTTTTTTAAATGAAAGAGGTCTAAAAAGCTTAAAGTGGCCCTACAGGTTCTGCTGTTTGTTGATGTTGGGATGTCAGAATGGCAAGGAAAGCTATGATCTACTACACTGCAGTGCCAACGTCAGAAGCAAGCCTCGGATTCATTGCTCTTGATGTGACTGGGAGCTGAAGGAACTGCAGGTCGTACAAAACCAGGGGAATGCAACACAAAACATTTCATTATAAATCAACGATGTAACCCACTATTAGCACACATTACAACAGACCAACGCAGGCCACAGGAGATGACAGAAAAGAGACATGTGATGATGTTCCACATCCAAAGAACAATGGTAATTAATTGAATTTCTTCAGTAGCCTTTTCAAAATGAGTTTTTAGAAGGTAAATTGAACTAAGTCAAACATCTGTCTTGCTGTACAAAGCCCACTGTAAGGTGTACCGCATATGTTAACCAAATAGATCCTATCTGAACTGCATCATATAAGAACACTGCTGATGCTGCAGCAAGAGAACCATACACATGTATGTTTCTAGACAGGGCACAAAAGAATTGTAATTAAACAATTATATGCTCATTCTGTTTACTTTGGTTTTCTTTTCCCCTGGGTATGCCTGCCATGCACTTGGGCAATAATAAAGAGCCAAAACTGAAGTCACTGCCTGTCACTGTTGTTTTGGATTAAAATATATATATATATATATATATATATATATATATATATATATATATATAAATATATATATATTGCACACGCACTTTTGACTGCTGCTTTGTGTTGGAATATCTGCAAGCTAATCAGAAAGTATTGCAGGGTGTCAGTGTCACAGGCAATATATTAACCAACTGCAGGCAATCACTCTACAGAGGGAAATCTGCCTTAATCCCATCTACCTGCATATGAGTGTTTATAAAACAAATCCTCAGGAATACAAGAAAAAACTTAAGTTGCCACACCTCTAGAAATTCAGTATGCCCAAGTCACAAACCTCATCCCTCCCAACAAACAATTATAGCATAGGACATGATTCTCTTGCTCTTTAGTATGAACAGATGGTAAAATAGGGTATTAACCCTTATGATACTAGTAAGGTATGCAATGCATTGACCTTTCTAGCATCTACTGGGTTAAGAAATATTTTAATCATGCAGCTTACCACTTGGGTTCTTGTTTTTCTTAAGACTCTTGCCACAAAGACACTGCAGCATATGCGTTCCTTTGCTGAAAATGTTCCAAAGAAACCACATTGATTTAGGCGAAAAGCAATCCAGCAGTTTAGACAACCTGAGAAGGAAGATTTCCCTGTTGTTGCATAATAATAGATTGAGATCAGTTCTCCAGAACAAGGTTACCAGTTTAACCATAGAAAATGATTATTTCTCTATCTTCTCCAAGTCTTATTTTCCTTGTTTATTCCTCACAGACTCCTCAATTAGAGAGCTGTTTTTCTGTCTCTCTCACACACAGATAAGGTTAAAATGAATGATTAGAACTACATCAACATTGGACTATTACCAATTTCGCTTTTCCAGTACAAACCCAAATGAAAAGTAAGGTAAAAAAAAATCCCAGAGGGTGCCAAAAAAAAAAAAACTAATCAGAAGGAAGATGCCTGAAGTAAAAAATACATTGCCTATTTAGTTGATTGCTATGAGGATGGGTAGATCTGTAGAGCATCAAAAGCCAAGGCAGGATTCATGTTAGTGAAAGACTGCAGGTGTAGCACCAAACACAACAAATATCACCCAATCAAGCCTGAATGATGATGAGATCAACTCCCCCTTCTGTAAAGTATCAACAGTATAACCATCAATCCCCAGTGATCTGTGTAATGTTATTTAAACCTTTATCCAGAATCACACAGCAGAACTGATGCAAATCCAGATCCCCTTAATAGATGATAACTGTGGGTGGAAAAGAGAGACAGAATCCTCTTCCCTTTTTGCTCTCACTCTCCCTGCTGCTTCTAGCACTGGTGTGCATTGGAAATAAATTTCCCTGTCTTTCACTCCCTGAGCTTGGCTCTGAATTGCAGGCACAGATAGAGTAGGTGGAGTTGATTTTTTTTTTCATTTTTTTTCAAAGGAAGCTTTATTACAAGCTAGACAAGGTGACAGGGTACATTGTAGAGATGATAGCAGAAAATAATTAAACCTAATCAAGTAATGATAAAGTGAATGGAATCAACAGGAATACATAAGGCAGAGATAGTCTTATTAACAAGCACAACTGTAGCAAACCTTGTATTATAGATTTTTCAAGACATTTATCAAAAGGACCATATTATTTATTTATATGACAGGTTTTTGTGTGATAACGATGATACTGTTTTAACCCCAGTGGGAAAGTTTAGTAGATAAACTCTAAAATTGTATTTGTGGTCTTAAAATATTTCTGTTCCAGTAAACATCTTAACACTGTGAGAGGCAGAGGGTGTCCAATGCATGGCTTTGTCATGCATTGTACATCCTTCTGGCACTCAGCTGGTTAATAGGAATTCAGTTTCAAGCCTATCTGTGTAGTGTTGTGGAATAATGACTAGAATCGGAAATGGTCTGATGAAAGACACAAATACAAACAAAATGCAGACCACATTCAGAAAGCTAAAGGGGATTTTACCCCTTGAATGCTAAAGAGCCTTCTGAATATGTCCCTATGTATACAGGATGGCTGCATGCCCTTGGGTTAGGGGAAAACATACAGACTGAAACCCCAGCAGGCAGACTTATAAATGGGATACTAATGCTTTCCATTGCTTTGGAGACCTTTCCTGCATCTAAGGCAGGGAGGGCAACCTGAGGCTCTGCAGTTGTTCAGGACAACAATTTGTACCATCCCCAGCGAATAGCTGTCTGGGGATAATATGAATTTCAGTCCTAGTCTAAGGAAATGATGGGAAAATTGCAACCAGTAGGCTCACTTAAAGGAGAACTGTACCCTTGAAACCCATTTTTAACCCTTTAATTACCAGAGAGGTATCCTATGCATTGCAGTGCAAACTCTCTGGCACTCAAAGGATTAATAGAAGTACTTACTTAGGAATTTGTCCTTCATACACCAGTCAGTTATAACTATTTACTCTTGTTTTTTTGTAACAGTGACATGATACTACCTTGAGACGGTGCACATGGCATTAAATATGACACTATATTTCAATTAATCCTGAAGCATTGAAACACAGTGTCAAGGCAATGGAAATGTGAGAATTCTTATATCCACAAACCTTAATTGTTTTGGATGTCAGCTTACCCACAGAAAACAAGAATGTATTGTCACTGTGTTGCATACAGAGAGATATTTGACAGGGATTAACCTTTTTAGTGCAAGATGGGGTGACCAGTGATACAGGTAGGGATTCAGATACTGTCTGCATATCATTGGTTGGACACACATCTGTGTCCATCCAGTAGCTTCCAGTATCTGCTGCCAAAGTTCCATTATGGGTCATTGGTAGAAGGGTGCCAAGTTGCACTGCCTTTTATTAAAAAAGAAAAAACTGGGGACACAGTTTTGTAGGAAGAGGACTACATGTGTCTCATGGACCACATATTTGGCATGGCTGTTGTAAAGGTTGCTAGGACCAAAAAGCTGCATGGACCATGATCTTTCATAGCATCATATATTTTTATGGCAGAAAAGAACCATGTGGCCCATTTCTTTATTTAATCTATTTAGAGAGTTTTCTTGCTTTTTATATGTGTACTTGCACTAAAATGTTGGAAACAACTATAGTCAAGAAGAAAAAGTAGACAAGGTGTACAGTTTTGGAATGAAGATAAAACACTGCATTTCTTGCCTTTCTACCCTTAACCCAGTGCACACAAATGATTACAAATGATTGTGCTAAAGAAAAAATATCCTATTTGTTTGTTTGTTTGTTTTCTTTGTTTTTTTCACTTCTACCCCTTCCAGGTATTGAAATCTTTTAAAAGTATGTAATATTCCACATTATTCATTAGTAGCTCCTCATCGGAGAAAAATAACACAGAACAACCCTTACCACAATCTGTCAGTTTTCTGATATTCTTCAAACATGACCGATAGCCAAAAAAAAAAAAAATATATATATATCCTATATAATAATTTGCTAGGATGTTTGTCACAATGCAGTCATGCTTAGTAGAGAATGTACCACATTCGGGCAGTCTCTACTGTGCATGATTGCATCGTGTGAGTGAGGCGACGCGGAGCAGTGAGGTAGCGGATGCTTAACCCTTTGAGTGCCAGAGGGTACCCCTTTGTCATTCAAAGAGTTAACATTACCCAGGCCTTGGCCCGTGTACACGGGCTTTTACACTAGTATATATATATATATATATATATATATATATATATATATAGAGAGAGAGAGAGAGAGAGAGAGAGAGAGAGAGAGAAAACGAGAAAGAAAGAAAGAGAGAGAGAGAGAGAAAGAAAGAAAGAAAATCCATTTGTGAAAATAGATCAACTCACAGCAAAGAAAACAACTGAGTGTTAGCTACGGATTAATAGTGGGTATCTATATACAACAAAAAATGCTATAAATAAATGGCAGTAAAACTAAATAGTATAAGAATAAATTAACTGAAAAGCTTGATGATCCATATGGTCGAATAATAATAAGCAATAAAAATTATCAAAAACAAATGGAAAACTCTAGCTCAAAACAAACTAAACAAATTAATAAAAACAAAAAGGGAAAAAAATTAATAACAATGAAAACAATCTATAACACCAAAATTAAACAAAGATAGGTATCTAAAATAAAAATAAATGTAGAGTGGAAGAAAACTAAATGAGAGTCTTAACAGTCAATGAATGATGAATAATGTAAATGAGATTCTTATCTGCCTGATGAGATGGAATGTTAATGGATGAAGATGAAAATGGAAAACCAAATCTCTACAGTTCAAATGGACCAGATGAACCAATGGATAAGGTAAAGTGACGAGGAGCAAATCAGATTAGGAATAGTCAGTTTCACATATGATCCAGTCTTTATATAATACACATTCTGTGCTGCTGTCACTTGTCCCAGGATCCCCGAGGGATATATATAAACAAACAAAAAAAAAGAAAAAAAGACAGTGCACCTAAGAATAATACTATTTATTAAAAATGCATATAAAAAATAACACTATGCAAGAAGGGAATAGTATCCTATTAGCATATAGGCTAAAATACATAGAATGACGATAAATGTAGCTGGTACCTACACTAGAGTGTCTCTATGGAACATCCACAATACTGATGAGATATACTGTACACTTCTCAGAATGAAGAATCATACAATATGAGGAATCGTATGTGGAAACGTACACTGTGCCCAAGCCTATATATGCTTACTTTTTATTTATTCCTATTATAATTTTATGGGGATGATTCATTAATAGGATACTATTCACTTCTTGCATATTGTTATATTTTTTTTTTAATAAATAGTATTACACTTAGATGTGCTGTCTTTTTTTTTTTGTTTTGTTTCTTCAAACATGAGTTGTCTTACTAAAATGGCCGTAACAACTACAGATATAAAGAAAAGGTAGATAAGGCATGCAATTTTGGAAAAAAGACAAAACAACCAATTCAGATTAGGGTTAACTTGCCTAATTGCACCTACCATAATCTGTTACTGGTTATAATAAACACGGGCATGAAGAAAAGGTAGTAAGGGCAAATAATTTTGCAAAGAAGACAATCCACCACATCAATGAGGTTACCTTTCTACCATTGGCTACAGTAAACAAATGTTTCCAGTTAGTGCTGAAACAGATATTTCTTTCAATTTCTCTCATGTCACTGATATTGATAGTTTTGAAAACCATGGAATTCCTTACTGTACTCAATACCCAGTTTCAGCCTGAGTATATTGGTGCCCCATCAGTATGAGATGACTTACTGTAGGTGGTTCCAGGTGCACAAAACGATACCTACCACATTTCTTGTTTTCTGACTTTTTGGTAAGAAAAAAACCAATGTGCCTTTCTGTTCAAATGTTTATAGAAATTCACTTAAAAGGAAAAATAGGGTTTCTTTAAATTTACCCCACTTCAAAGATACTAACACCTTGGCAAAAATATACTACATTATGTACCTAATTACAGACAGAGAAAAGTGGTACCCTATTTGTATGGGTTAACATATTGAAGGCAGTGTCAGGAGCACTAAACCTCATCTGTTACTTTTGGTTTATAAAATAACCTTCTTGCACTAAAATTTTCCTAATAATTACTGACATGAAGAAAAGGCATATGAGTCATACCATTTGGAAAGTAGACAAGGGTCACATCAAATGAGGGATAGGTTGCTTTTCTAGCCCTAGGCTAGTATGCACAAATGTTTACAGAATGTGGTGAAATGGTTCCCCATTACTATGAATAGACATATTGGTATGGGGTGCCAGAAGCGCAAAACATGTCTACCACAATCTGTTTTGCTGTGGGTGGGGGGACTCTTTACTTTTTTTTTTAATATGAATATATATATATGTACTTTTTCTGGGTGATTTTGCTGGACATGTATGTGTATATGTGTGTGCATACATGCATGTATATGTGTGTGCGTGCCGATTTGGAGCAGGGGGGTTATGATGTACTTAGGTGCTTAAAAAGTGGGTCAACATTTTTGCAAACTGTTCACAGGATTAAAGATCTCAAAGTGACTGTACTGATTGGAAACTTTCAGACAGAGACAACCACGTTTAACACACTGAAATTTGGCCTGAGCCATGACAAGTAATTTATGTCACATTATTCCATATATTGGTTCCTTTGGGTGTCAGAGGGGTGTGCAATGCTTTGCAAACCAATGTATTGCGCTCCCCTCTGGCACTCAGAGGGTTAACCCGTACATTCCATATACTTAGCAATCTTTGGCTGCAGTCACAAACTCTCAACACACTACATTTACTAAAGCTATTGACACATCAAAAGGGAAATAAACCTTGTAAGACTAGTCCAGCTACAAAGAGATGCCTCTACTTGGATCTAAGGGACTATTTAAAAAGACAATTTTGTTAAGAGTTCCCCTTCCAATTAAATATATATTTAAAGAACTTGTATGAATGTATAACCTATCATCTATTATGTTTTCAGGCTTTATTCTAAACATGACTGAAGAAATTATCTAAGTTATCTTGAAAGCTTATGTTTTAAAGCTACACGGTTATCAAAAGATGTATCACTTTTACTGAACCAGTCTCCTGTTTTATCCCTTGTTCAGAGTAGAATTCACTGGAACTTTAAACAGGACTGTAATTTTTGCCCAGGATCGGATTAACGTTCTGCAAGCCATTTCTTCCTTGCATATGATATTTGGGAAAATGGATTTATTTATTATCAAATTTTATCCTAAGGATCATCTGGCAGGCTATGTCTTTAGGATTTTCCTGCTTGAGTAGAATTAAATTGACTAAGCCTCTGATTAACTCACTGGTGCTCAAGCTAGAAAATCCTGAAGACATGGCCTGTGAATGGTCCTGAAGATGGGTTTAAAACCACAATTATAGAGCATGCTACAGTAACTGGCAGGCTCTTACTCAGTTGTAATGAAAGGGAAAAGCACTCGTGTATCTGTTCCCAAATGCCTGGTTCTCCACAGAGGTGGTGAATTAAATATCTATATTCATACCCACCTCCCACTCTTAAACCCAGCAGCATAAAAATGAATAGAGGTAATGAGTAAATGTATTTATTATAATCCAGTTATAATCTTCTCTTCCCACAAAATCTCATAAAGGTTTATTGTAATAAGAGTTATGAGCACGAAAATGTCTAGATAAACTGTAGGTGTGACTCATGGCTTCATGGCTAGTGAAAGCATGTTATCATTAATTATAAGAAAATAGAAATCAAATGCAAATCTTATTCCAAAGCAAAATGTTATTCCAAATCTCATTTAGAGCAATACAAACATTCCTAAAGGCTGACACTGCCACAACACAACAAAGGCAGATAGAAGTCCTCTGCTCACATTTCAAAACTCAAAAGCAGTCTTTGAAGTGGCAGGTTACATAATTACAATTAAGAAATTATATGGGAGTTCCATCTGTAGAAAAATGGATGAGTTTAACTTGATATGATACACATATGTACAGAAGAAGTTAATTCCTTGCTTGCAACAGAGGAGTCGAACGTATTGTGAAGCAATGCATTGAAGACCTTTCTAACATTCATTGGGTTGATAGCTACAGTCTGCACTGCTGTATAGCATCCCTGCCAGCTGTTCCAGATCTCCATTGATTGCACCAGGTTTTGGCTCCCTGACCTGGATCCTGTTGTAGATACAACACACTGTATACATACATATTTGCCTTTTCAGCAGCTTCAACCAGCCACCAGTCTGCTCCAAAGTGCTGGAAATTTACTGTAAATTCCATTACATAAGGTGACTTTTGAGTATGTTAGGCCTGCATCTTTTAATCCATTCCTGGCATATATTATGACTAGGGGTGGGTGAAAAGTGTGAAAAATATCCTGTGTGACTTTTCACGAAAAACAGACAATTTGTCTCTTTTTTCGCAAAAGTTTTCTCCTTTTCTCCAATGCAAACTTTTCCTCCTTTTTACCAGTTCCAACAATTCCGCCTATGTTTTCTATAGTGCAACATTTCCCACTCCAGTATTACTTCTTCTGAGGGCTGCAATGGAGAAATAAGTATCTGAATGTCAAAGCTGGGAGTCCTACAGCAATATATGCTTTAAAAGTGTGTTCCTGCTTAAGTATCACGGTGCCCGTGATTGCCTCCAGTGTTTAGTTGCTGTAACAGCAACCTTGTTCCTTCCTGGCTGTCGCTCTATGCAAGTTGCTGTTCTTATAGGTCACTGGTTTAGTGATGTCATCTCTCCGCCCACCTACTAGGCCTTAAACGCCTCAGCATTTCCAGTTACCAGTGCCCTTTCGTGGTGTACCTGAGCCTAGTACTGTGTTGGTCCATTTGCTAGTTCCTGTGTATTACTCTTGCTTCATCTGACTACCCGATTTGGCTCTGACTCCTGGCTTCGTCTGACTACCCGATCCGGCTCTGACTCCTGGCTTCGTCTGACTACTCTTCCTCTGTTGCACTCCGGTTTGTTTACTACTAGCCTCGACTACCCAGCCCCAGCTATTGATATCCTTGTTGCCTGGGCCTACCGTTATCACCACACTCGCTACTCGTCAAGTGTCTTTATTTCTTTAGTCACTCCGTGACATTAAGTCACACTGGCACATATTCATGATGATGTCAAGATGATATATATATATATATATATATATATATATATAAGTAGTGCATCCTAAAATGTGGCAGATGAATATTGTAATGGTGGTGGGGGACTGGTGTGGAGTGATTGATTTGTATATATATATATATATATATATATATATATATATATTCCTACAGCAGTTTTTTACCATTATCATGTTTCTGTCAAAAGTAAGATATCCTTCTTCTCGGATTACAGATACGCATTATTTATTGGTTATAGCAGTGGTTCCAAGTCCTCCTCCTCCTTGTTATCTGTGCTGTTGTTAATACATTTGGCCTGGTTTTCTCTGTCATGGCTTTTGGATACTGAGTGAAGTATCTTCATACTGTGGACTTCATGGACTGAGGGGTTCCTGAGGGGCTGCTTCTGCTACTGCTGGGGCTAGATGTTGATGCAATTCTACTGCTACTACTAGGTGCCAAAGGTGTAGCACTTCCAGCAGCAGCAGAGGCACTAGTCATCGCTATGGTTGTGGATGTTAATAACCTGGTTTTCTGTTGTTGTTGCTGCTGGTTACTCAACACAAGTGTGTGTGGTTGAATGGGACTTGGACTTGGAAGCAGTGATGTTGCTTATGATGACTGGCAGGGTGACTGTGTAATTTTTGCAATCTTTGCTTGTCCAGGGTCAGAGTTTCCAACAGTTTCCTCAAACAGTTTATAGACAGGCACAGTGCTATTTTTCAGTGGTGGAAGATTGAGCATTTGCCTTTCTGCTAACTTTCTGGCCATGTCATCATATCTCTCACTATCAACATCATCTGTATCTGAACACGAGGAGAATGTTGGAGGGATATATTCTAGATCTGCATCATCAGTTATCATTAAGCCATCCTCAGCATCAGCATTGCCTGCCGCTTCTTGCCCACTACCCTTATATGATTCTAAGCTTTTAGAGGTGTCAAACAATGTTGTTTTACTTTTACAATGTTCACAATACTTTGAGCACAGATGTATTGGCGCTTGTTTGTCTCACTGTAAGATGCAGCAGTTGGTTCAGCTGCTGCACTTTCCTCCATTATGCCTTTGCCATAACCAACACTAAAAAAGCAAATTGCTGTCATCTTCAGTATTCTTCCTATATGATTTTTTTTACTGGCGCTGGTTGTGGTGGAACTTTTTATGGGACCTTGACAAACTGCATACTCCCTGGGAGGAGAGGGATCATCATCATTTATTGCACACACTGCAGGAACCTTGGCTTCAGTTAGATTTTGAACTATCACTTTACTCCCACATCCCTGCCCTGCTCCACCTTTCCCTCTCCCCCTTCCATTGTATTTTTGCTGGACATTACTCAACTACTGTGTGTGTTTTTACTATCTACAGTACACAATTGATGGAGTGTGTCACACTTCCTGATCCCTGACCCTGGTGATTCTCTGACCTTCTTCCCTGCTGGGGGTAACGACTTTAAAACTGCTCGCCTTCTGTTAGATGGAGCTTGATCTTTCCTAACCGTTGTTCCAGTTTGCTGACATTCCTCTATTGATTATACGTATTCTGACCTGGGCTAGTTTGATTATCCATTCCAGCTCTGACTTCTGCCTGTAAAACTTCCCACTCTGGCTACGATCTCAGCTTGCACGACAACCCGCTCTGGTACTGACTTCTAACTGTACAACTTCCCTCTTTGGCTACAACCTCAGCTCACACGATTACCCACTCCAGTACTGACTTCTGCCTGTACGACTTCCCGCTCCAGCTACAACCTCAGCTTATATGACTACCCGCTCTCATATCGACTTCTGCCAGTACGACTTCCTGCTCTGGTTACAACACTACTTGTACGACTTTCAGCTCTGGTAAGGAGTCCTCTTAATAACATCACTAGTTGCAGGACAGACACTTCCAACAGCTGCTGCACTCCCAAGCCACACTCTCAACCTATCGCTCTCCAGCTACTCCTTGGAGGTACTGCTCAGTAGTTTGTATCCTGACAGAGTGTGATGTCTTGTCTTAGCCCTCAACAAAATTCACAGTGGTTATCTGCTGTCTATCAAGTCTGTCTCAGTCACACAGCTCATGTCAGGCTCCCAGTCAGCTGTCTGTCACCTAATATGTTTATTTATATATTGATTGATTGATTATTTTAGTTTTTTATTGTTTTTAATTTGTCTATGATTTATTATCACAGTGTCTGGGTACCTGTGCGGCGGCTTCTCAAGCCGAACGCATCTTTCCTCCAGCAGCTCCAGCCGCATTTTCTGCCGGGACTCTGTGTCTTGCCTCCATTGAGGCTTGGCCGCTTCCCGCATCCTGGCGGCTAAGCCTCCTGCTGGCTCCTTGTGTGGCTCCAGCCTCTTCTGCTGCTGGCGTTCTGGCAGGCGGGTGACGTCATTGTTTGGGCGCACGTCCAAGGGCATGGACGTGCTCTCCATTTAAAGGGACAGCCACCTGTTGACTGCTCCTCCTCTTCCTCTTACTTCATTATTTCAACTGCCTGGACACAGGGCTCAGTCGCCCTTTCGTCGGTGTCCAGTGCAGTTCTATACTTTGGCTTTCTGTTCATGATCTGGCATGTCTGACTAACCGACCTGGTGCTGACCTGTGGCTCTCTCTGACTATCCGCTCTGTGTATGACCCTTGGCTTTGTTGGATAACCGTTCTGGTGCAGACCTGCGGCTCTGGCTGACTACTCCTTCCATGTTTGACTTCTGGCTTGTCTGACTACCCATTCAGGTGTTGACCTGGGGCTCTGTACACTGCGTATCCAGCATACCAATGCTTCAGTGGATATCCTATCTGGTGCAAACCTGTGGCTCTGGCTGAGTACCCTCTCCGTGCATGACCCCTGGCTTGTCTAACCACCCAATCTGGTGCCAACCTGTGGCTCTAACTATCCTCTAGTGTGGCCTTCTGTGAAGTTAGATATCCAATCTGGTGCAGGCCTGTGGCTCTGGCAGACCTACTCCTGGTTGCCTTCCTATTTGGTCTGGCTTCTCCCAGGTGTGGACCTGTGGCACTGCACACTTCTCTTTGTCCCATTGCTGGGACCTACCTCAAGAGAATCACACGGAAGCAGTCTTCTATCTCTGGTAGTTGACTCTTGCTCCATTGTGCTCTTCTCTTTTTTCCATCTGTTGTGATATTTCTGTTTCATTGTTGCTGCCTAATAAAGTTGGTTTTACATTTTAGTACTTGTCCTGAGTTTTCTTGCCGTGACACACAGTCTGTCCAAAAAAAAAAAAAATTATAACTTCCCCATCACAGAGACAATAACAGCAAGATCAGCAAGCAAACAGGACCTCAGCTGCCTGTGTCTTGCCAGTCAGTAACACCAAATTTTGGGGTATATGGGGCCAGCCTTCTTCCTCCCTTCCTCTTCCCCAAAGTGCCCCCTGACTCCCCTAATACAGAGAACAAATGTCCTATCTAAATGACTCCCTAAACTAAACTTCAATTCCCCTTTATTTGCCTACCTACTCAAAAACACGCTGCTCGCTCCTCTCACAAACACAGAATGGCTGCTGTGAGAGCCTCACACCCTTTTTTTGGCTGTAAAAAAGGAGAAAAAACCTCCATGTACAAGGGAAAAATTCTTCATTCCATTATTTCAATGCAATGAGCTAGGGGAAAAAAGTGGGAAAACAGCACTTTTCACAGGAAATTATTCACCTAGTGCGAACTGCATTTATCTCCGATTTTGTTTTGAGATGAAAATTTTCACCCATTCCCAATTATGACTGTCTTTAGGTCAGGAGTGGGCAACATGAGGACCTCCAGCTATTGAAGACTACAACTGCCATCATCCCTAGCCATTCTATGGCTGGGAGGTCTTTGGTTGTCCATCACTACCTATAACAGCTTTATGTTCTCTTTCTTACTTCTCTATCCCTTCATCAATCTGTACCCTTATTCCCCTTCTTCTCTCTGCCCTCTACACCCTTTTTCCCCACCTCCACTCTGAGCCTTTTAGTTCAATACTTTAATTAATGCTCTTATCAAAGCTAACCAATGGAAGGACTCATTAGAACAAAACATTCATAAATTACCCCAAAAAAGGAAAAAAAAATAAGTGAACTGATGTGTAGGATGTGTAAATATAAATATACAACCTATATCTGGGCATTTTAAGAACATTTGAGGCCTCTGGCAAATTATTAATGGAGACCCCCAAATGATGGGAGGCAGTTCCTTGTTTTCTTTGGGGTATGGTCCTTGATTTCTTCCCTATAGAGGAGCTGGTTTGTTCCAAAATTGCATCTTTCAACTTCCGGGATACAGCCCTAAGTGTAAATTACTGCTGTTTGCTATATAATACAGCTATATGATGTGTTTGTTTAACCCCTTAAGGACTACGTGACGTACTATCACCATCACAGACCTTATACCCTTAAGGACCGGTGACGGTCATAGCACATTACGTACTTTTTACTTACAGCGCTCTTCAAGACTGGCGCGATCTCTCTTAGGCCTCAAAGCGGCGTGCCGTTACGTGTAACAGGTCACGTGTACCGGCACATCGTGAAGCATCATAGCGGTCCTTAAGGGAAGGTAACGTCCCTGGACCGCTGGTCCTTAAGGGGTTAATACTGCTGTATGCTGGGTATAACATCAAAGACAATATAATGCTTAGCACACAGAACTGCATATAATAAGGATGTGTGCTGTGACTGTATATAATGGCTATGTGCTGGGAAAATTTATTTTGTGTGATGCTTATTTTATAGCTGTGGAGTGTATATAATACTACTATGTGGTGTGTCTAATACTGCTGCATAATGTGTGGTGTGGCCAATATATGGTGTGTTTAATACTACTTCATAATGTTTATAGGTCTATATTCTTTAAGGAGTGTATCAACTAGTGATGAGCGAGCACCCCAATGCTCGGATGTTCGGGTGCTCTGACCGAGCACCCCCTGAGGCTCGAGTGCTCGGCCGAGCATCCGAGCCCCATTGAAGTCAATGGGAGGACTCGAGCATTACACCAGGCACCCCCTGCTCTGATGAGGGGAGGGTGCCTGGTCCATAGGAAAAGGGCAGAAAAAGATGGAAACACTACAGAAATGGTTCAGGGACAGCATAGGGAGGATGTCTGGATGCACCTTGGACTCCAACATCGCTGCTGGGAACGATCTTTCGCCCGTAGTACGCCATTTTTACAGACTGACCATAAAACACACAAAAAGGAAAATAAAAACGACTTTAGGCGAAAAATTGTTACCAAACAATATTTGCTGTATATTTACTTGTATATCATCTGCAAATTATCCCAAAAATTTCCTTGATTTTCGGAAGTGAGGCCATGATTAAGAGGGAAACGTGCGCAGAGGCAAATTCTCCCAAAAATTTCCTTGATTTTCAGAACTGAGGCCATGATTAAGAGGGAAACGTGCGCAGAGGCAAATTCTCCCAAAAATTTCCTTGATTTTCAGAACTGAGGCCATGATTAAGATGGAAACGTGCGCTGAGCTGACCATCTAAAACATTATGGGTGAGGGTCTGCTGCAGAGCTGACCATCCTAAACATTATATGCGAAGGCCCGCTAGTGAGCTGACGCTATAAAACATTATATGAGAGGGCCCGCTAGAGAGCTGACCCAATAAAACATTATATGAGAAGGCCCGCTGGTGAGCTGACCTATATAAAAATTGTCAAACAGGGCCCGCTGGTGAGCTGGCCCTATATAAAAATTATATCACAGGGCCCGCTGGTGAGCTGGCCCTATATAAAAATTATATCCCAGGGCACGCTGGTGAGCTGGCCCTATATAAAAATTATATCCCAGGGCATATGGAAGAGGAGGAGGAGGATGAGAAGATTAAGAGTCAACCATATACCCGTTTTTTGGGTGGAAGGGGTGAATGGGAATACAGAGTATTCCCATCATTGTAAATAACATATATAAAGTGAGTTTATGTTCCCCCGGGGCTTTCCTCCAGTGGAGTGGAGAAGTCAGGGGAAATCCAGGCCTTGTTCATTTTTATAAGTGTCAACCTATCAGCATTGTCGGTGGAAAGGCGGATACGCTTATCTGTTATGATGCCACCAGCAGCACTAAATACCCGCTCAGACAGAACGCTGGCGGCAGGGCAGGCCAGCACCTCCAAGGCGTAGAGTGCCAGTTCATACCACGTGTCCAGCTTGGACACCCAGTAGTTGTAAGGCACAGAGGGATCATTGAGGACGCTGACACGGTCTGCTACGTACTCCTTCACCATCTTCCAAAACTTTTCCCTCCTTGTGACACTAGGCTGCGCATCAGGGTGAGGGTGCTGGCGGGGTGTCATGAAGGTGTCCCACGCCTTGGAGAGTGTTGCCCTGCCTTTCTCGGAACTGCTGTGTGCTCCCCTTTTCTCCCCTTCTCGGTTGGCCAAGGTAGCACGTACTCTGCCGCCAGCGTTGTCAGATGGAAAATTTTGGAGCAATTTTTCGACAAGAACCTTCTGGTATTGCAACATTTTGCTTGTCCTCTCCACCGGAGGAATGAGAGATGAGAAATTCTCTTTGTAGCGGGGGTCCAGAAGGGTGAACACCCAGTAATCCGTGTTGTTTAAAATGCGTATAACGCGTGGGTCACGGGAAAGGCAGCCTAACATAAAGTCAGCCATGTGTGCCAGAGTACCAACAGTCAAGATTTCGCTGTCCTCACCAGGAGGATGACTCTCAATCTCCTCATCCTCTTCCTCCTCTTCTGCCCACCCACGCTGAAGAGATGGAACTAAAGTTCCATGGCTACCCTCTGTAGCGGAGGCAACCGTGTCTTCCTCCTCCTCCTCCTCCGCCTCCTCCAATTGTCGCTGAGAAGACGAAGTGAGGGTGCTCTGGCTATCACCTTGTGTAAGCTCTTCCTCCCCCATTTCCACCTCTTCCACATGCAAAGCGTCGGTTTTAATTGTGAGCAGCGAGCGTTTCAGTAGACACAGAAGTGGGATGGTTACACTGATAATAGCGTTATCGCCGCTCACCATCTGTGTCGATTCCTCAAAATTGCGTAAAACCTCACAGAGGTCTGACATCCATTCCCACTCCTCACTTCTGATTACAGGAAGTTGAACGGAGAGGCGACGACCGTGTAACAGCTGGTACTCCACTACTGCCCTCTGCTGCTCACAAAGCCGGGCCAACATGTGGAAGGTGGAGTTCCAGCGCGTGCTCACGTCACACAGCAGCCGGTGAGCTGGCAATTGTAAGCGCTGCTGCAGCTTCAACAGGCCGGCTGAAGCTGTTGATGACTTACGGAAATGTGCACACACACGGCGCACCTTGGTCAAGAGATCATGCACATTGGGGTAGGTTTTTAGAAATCGCTGCACCACTAAATTAAATACATGCGCTAGGCATGGTACGTGTGTGAGCTTGCCGAGCTCCAAAGCCGCCACCAAGTTACGCCCATTATCACACACAACCATGCCTGGTTGCAGGTTGAGTGGCGAGAGCCACTGCTCGGTCTGGTGACTAATCCCCTGCAACAGCTCTGAGGCCGTGTGCTGTTTGTCCCCAAGGCAGATCAGCTTCAGCACGGCCTGTTGACGCTTCCCCACTGCAGTGCTACACTGCTTCCAGCTACTGGCTGATGGGGGAGTGGCGGTGTGTGTAGAGAATTCGGAGGTGGAAACGGAGGAGGAGGAGCCAATAACGTAGGTGCTGGTGGAAACCCTGATGGAGGTAGGGCCCGCAATCCTCGGCGTGGGTAGCACCCGTGCCATCCCAGGGTCCGAGTCGCTCCCAGCCTCCACGACATTCACCCAGTGTGCCGTCGGGGAAATGTAGCGTCCCTGGCCACAAGCACTTGTCCATGTGTCAGTCGTTAAGTGGACCTTCCCAGTAACTGCGTTGGTCAGGGCACGGGTGATGTTACGGGACACATGGTGGTGTAATGCGGGGATGGCACACCGGGAAAAGTAGTGGCGGCTGGGGACCGCGTACCGAGGGACAGCTGCTGCCATCAGGCTGCGGAAGGACTCAGTGTCCACAAGCCTAAATGGCAGCATTTCGATGGCCAGTAATTTTGAAAGGTGTGAGGTTAGTGCTATGGCCTGTGGGTGGGTGGCTGGGTACTTTCTCTTGCGCTCAAATGCCTGGGGTAACGACATTTGGACGCTGTGCTGGGACAGGGAAGTGGATGTGGTCGCTGATGGTGCTTCAGATGCTACAGGTGCAGGGCGGGAGGTATGCGGGCCTGCGCCTTCAACAGGCGATTGGCCGGCACCGAAAACAGGGGAAGAGGAGGCAGTGGTGTGGCCTGCAGACACAGATGGGCGATCCAGGCGTTCCTCCCACTTACTACGGTGCTTGGATGCCATGTGTCGGATCATGCTGGTGGTGGTGAGGTTTCTAGTGTTCATGCCTCGGCTCATTCTGGTGTGGCACAGGTTGCAAACTACAATTCTTTTGTCGTCCGCACTTTCCTTAAAAAAACGCCATACCGCGGAACACCTACCCCTTGGCAAGGTAGATTTACGCAAGGGGGTGCTCCGTGGAACATTTGCGGGCCGGTTTGGTGCGGTCCGCCTTCTTTCTGTAGCCACACCACTGCCTCTTCCAGCCTGTTGCGGTGCTGCAGATGGCTCACCCTCAGGACTGCTGTCATCGCTCGGCTCTACACCTTCCCAGGTGGGGTCAGTCACCTCATCGTCCACCAAGTCCTCCTCCACTTCCTCACTCTGATCATCCTCCTCAAGTCTTGATCCCACCACATACTCAGTCATTGACAACTGTATAACATTCTCCTCAACAAGGTCTTGAGACGGAAATAGTGGTTGATTTAATGGCAACTGTGTCTCATCATCATCATCATCATCCACTACTTCCTTTGACCTTAAATGCCGTTCACATCTGTCATCTTCTTGAGATTGGGTAGCCTCTAGAGGTTGTGAATCAGGGCACAAGATGTCATGTTCCTCTGCAAGCGTGCTTGGAGAGAGGGTCAAATGAAGGATTGGTGATGAGACGAGCTCCTCACTATATCCCAGTGTGGGATCACTTCTTTGACCAGACCGTGTATGGTGGGAGGAAGGATGATCAGAGTGAGGATTATGTTGACCAGACTCTTGGCTACTGAGAGTGGACTTGGTGGAAGACAGGGTGGTGCTTAACCGACTGGAAGCAGTATCAGCTGTCATCCAACCGACCACCTGTTCGCAGTGGTCGGACCTCGAGAGTGATGTCCTGCGACGCCCTGTAAAATTACACATGAAGCTAGGTATGGTGGATGTCTTTCTTTCTTGTGCTCTGGCACCAGGCACAGTTTCTCCGCGTCCTGACCCGCGCCCTGAACTTTCAGGATCACGTCCACTTCCCCGTCCCTTTTTACCCGCCTTCTTCATCTTACACAGAATATGTGACTTTAATATTTGAGTTTGAAAACTTAACAGTATTTCTTATTATTCTGCAACTGTACAGAGTACACAGAATAGGCTGTTAAACGGCGGTGAAACACACTGAATGGAATATGTGACTTTAATATTTGAGTTTGAAAACTTAACAGTATTTCTTATTATTCTGCAACTCTGCAGAGTACACAGAAAAGGCTGCTAAACGGCGGTGAAACACACTGAATGGAATATGTGACTTTAATATTTGAGTTTGAAAACTTAACAGTATTTCTTATTATTCTGCAACTGTACAGAGTACACAGAATAGGCTGTTAAACGGCGGTGAAACACACTGAATGGAATATGTGACTTTAATATTTGAGTTTGAAAACTTAACAGTATTTCTTATTATTCTGCAACTCTGCAGAGTACACAGAAAAGGCTGCTAAACTGCGGTGAAACACACTGAATGGAATATGTGACTTTGATATTTTAGTTTGAAGACTTAACAGTATTTCTTCCTATTCTGCAACTGTGCAGAGTACACAGAATAGGCTGCTAAACTGCGGTGACACACACAGAATGGAATATGTGACTTTAATATTTGAGTTTGAAAACTTAACAGTATTTCTTCCTATTCTGCAACTCTGCACAGTACACAGAATGTGCTGCTAAACTGCGGCGAAGCACACTGAATGGAATATGTGACTTTGATATTTTACAGTTTGAAGACTTTACAGTATTTCTTCCTATTCTGCAACTCTGCACAGTACACAGAATGTGCTGCTAAACTGCGGCGACGCACACTGAATGGAATATGTGACTTTGATATTTTAGTTTGAAGACTTAACAGTATTTCTTCCTATTCTGCAACTCTGCACAGTACACAGAATGTGCTGCTAAACTGCGGCGAAGCACACTGAATGGAATATGTGACTTTGATATTTTAGTTTGAAGACTTAACAGAATGTGCTCTAATCTGCAACTTTGCACACTAAACAGAATGTGCTCTAATCTGCAACTTTGCACACTAAACAGAATGTGCTCTAATCTGCAACTTTGCACACTAAACAGAATGTGCTCTAATCTGCAACTGTGCACACTAAACAGAATGTGCTCTAATCTGCAACTTTTCACACTAAACAGAATATTTTTTTTTTTTTTTTTTTTGTTTTTTTCCCCCCACACAAAATAACCTGCTGCCCCCACACACAGTAGTCCTAAAAAGGACTTTTGGTTCTTTTTTGTCACAATTTTTTTTTTTCCTCCCTACACTGCCTTTCCCTTCCTATCCTCAGCTCTCCCTGGCTCAGACTGAGCCGAACTCGATGGTCAGGTGCTATACAGCACCTGACCACGGGTTCTGGCCAGCCAATCAGTGTAATGCCAGCAGCCAACATGGCTGCTGGCATTACACCGATGTCAGAGCCTCCCTGCACGTTTATTGGCTGCGCAGCAGCCGCAAAACGTGCGGGGAGGAGACCCGAACATGGCGGGCGAGCACATGCGGTACTCGTACGAGTACCGCCATGTGCCGAGCAGAGCGATGCTCGAGCCGATCCGAGCATCGGCCGAGCATGCTCGCTCAACACTAGTATCAACACTATATTGTGTGTGTACACAGATACATAGATCTATGCATGAATATATTTATAGATATATGAAACTATAATAATACCGATCTGGTTAATTATGTCATAAGTGATGTCATATGTCATGTGATCCGTGATCTCATTGAAGATGCTATATGATGTTATGTGTAAAGCAGAGGAGGAGGAGCTAAGGTTCATCATGTCTTAATATTGCATTGAAGATGCTATATGATGTTATGTGTAAAGCAGAGGAGGAGGAGCTAAGGTTCATCATGTCTTAATATTGCATTTATCTGCTTTTGTTCTCTTGACTGAGAGCATCAAAAGGATAGATCATTTGTTCCTTAAAAAAATATCGTGTATGACATTTCCTGTTGATTAATACAAACGCACATCCACTGAGAGCTTTCCATTCAAGTCTATTACAGCTCAAATATATCTTTTTCGTAAGCAAAAGTGTCAACTGGTGTCTTAAAGGCACACTTTTTATAATGCATTGTATAGGCAAGCTATGGGCAAGTTAGAGTTACTGACTAGGGCACTCCATAGTAAGTGATGGGAACAGTACCAACTAGTGACCATAATAGAAAATTGCAAATTAATATAGAATATTTTCAGCTGTAATAACTTAGAAAGAGAAATCTTCCAGCAGTGGAAATACCCATATTTACTAAGTAGAAAACAAATGAAAGAAACTATATTTTCATTAAAAGTCAATGCTCTTCAACATCTTTCACCTTGTTCACATAATATCTCACTGGCTCCAAAATCATTCTTATTATATTTCTTCTCAACCCAGCTGGAAAGTAATAGCAATGGGAGGAATGCTAGTTATTTTGTTGTTTAACTACAGAGGTCACATGCACCAGCTTTTTCATTCACAAAGGCAATGTTAGAGGCCGAAGTTGGGGGTATTAACCCCCTTCAGCACTGGAGCACTGGGCGGGATAAAAACAGGTTCTTTTTTGACCTGCTAACAGCATCTTAGTTTTAAATCTGAAGCAGAGCAATGTATTTTGTTTAGACATACATTTATAAAACATCTACTGAAGTTTAACCCCTTAAGGACCAGCGTGTGCACGTGCGGCTGGCACTTACGGTCCACGGGGCTTTTTTTTTTTATTATTGCTTCCGGTTCAGGGCTTCTGGAGCGGCGTGCATCCGCGCCGGGAGCCCTGAACTCCATGCCGTGCCAGGACCGTCATTGGTCCTTAAGTGCCGGACCGCCATGATGGTCCTGGCATGGCAATAGTCCTTAAGGGGTTAAATAAACATGAGTGTCAATTTTATGGTTGTGGAGAAAAGTAATACACTTATACATACTACACAATCTTATCCAACAAAAATGTGGTAACTGGGGGGAGGGGGATTTTCACCCCAGAGGGAGAGTGCCCACTTAAAACTGCCCACTTTGTAGGTAGGAATGACTGGTCATACTTTTCATGCAGTCTCCATAAGAATTTAACCCATTGTGCCCAAATGATCACAAGAGAAAAAATAAAAATGGCAGTAGTTTACAGTTTTTTAACCATTTTCTTTAATTCTAATAAAATAAATGGTGGGTTATCAATGTAAGTGTGGTATCAAAAAAATGTTATATAATTTATGTAGCTGGAATAAAAGACTTAGAGGGAAAACACTTTTGAACAAAGACATAGCCAAAACTGTTAGAATTTCTCTGGTCCTTAAGTGCAAACCACCTCAGATTTTCCTGGCCCTTAAGGGGTTAAGATATAATATCCTTAATCAGTCTTTGATGTCATGTTGATGGAGACAGACATTTTTCCTGATTTTTTTTTTTTTTTTTTTAGTCAGAGTACAATATTTTACTTGACCCTTCAAGGAGAGGAGGGGTATGCAACTCATTGCTAAATATGCAACTCATTGCTTAACCCCTCTGTTCCTTACAGGTTTAAGAATGCCATATTCAGTGGTTGGAGTTTGTGCCCTGTGGTCCTGCTATTATGTCTGTCTCCATGGATATGACATCCAGGACTGACTGAACCAAAGAACAAGGGGAAAATGTATGGGGGGGCATTAGATTTTTCTGGAAATAGCAAGATAAGCAAGGGTTATAATTAGGTGTTTCTTCTCCTCTAATGCAGGTGTATTGTGTATAGAGCACAGACGATGTGAACTGTTGAACCTTTCAGCAAATTATCCATGTTGGTTACATCAAGATGACACTACCATAGGTGTTAGAACAGATTAATAATTAACAGAATGTATTTTAAGAACTTAATGAATTAAGCTGTAGATCTTTTTTTACCGTAGCATCAGCATGACCTAAATGTGCATTTGTCCATAATTTGCTCCATTATTTATGTCTGTAACCAATGATTTATCTGTACCAAGTTTTGGTAGTTTATATTATTGTGTATGCAATACCTGTCTCTGGTTCTCTACAGCTCATAGCTGTCACCCTCTCTACAATTCACCCCTAATTCCCCCTACATGCACTAGGGTAATTTTGTGTACCTTACAGTGAGACACAGAGGGCTATAGTCATCAAATAAAGAGGTGCAATTCTGGAGCACACTAACTGCACCTTAGGAGAAATTAAATTTATATTGGTTTTCAATGCCTTGACGATGTCTCTAGTATCCACAAGATTAATAGCCACATTTAAATCAATGGGAAGTTTAATTTGTTTTTTGCTTTGGAATTGGTTTGCCCTGAAATTGC
Source organism: Rhinophrynus dorsalis (assembly GCA_037306005.1). NCBI lineage: Eukaryota > Metazoa > Chordata > Amphibia > Anura > Rhinophrynidae > Rhinophrynus > Rhinophrynus dorsalis. The sequence goes on along the minus strand of CM074719.1, from coordinate 411,229,876 downwards.
CTCAGTTATTCTTCATACATCAGCCTCACAACCATATAGGAAAGGTGGGTCTGCAAAGGGGAGTGTGCAGAATTTTAATTTCAACCCTGTGGTACAGTTGGTTTGATCCAGAATTACAGCTCTTAAGCTTGATGAATAAAGTTCCAAGGGCCTCCCTCTGGTTACATTACTGGTGGACTTCTTACCGCCCAAAGTGCCAATCACTATGGGACTCCTGGGAGCTCTGAGGAAGAATGCAGGTCTTAGGCAAGCCATGGCAGATTCCACCTCCTTTACTATCTAGATGACTGGATCACATGCATAGGTCCCCTGGGGTTGATCACCCCGTTGATAGCAATCTATAATCATTCATTTTTGACAGTGGAACCGAAGGGTACTTGTTAATAAAAAATGAAAAATGCTTTATTGAAAATGTTAGAGTTCACACATATTCAAACATGTCCCCACTCAGAACTCTCAGGCTAGTTACATGTTTACCCTGATCACTACAAACAAAAAGTGTGAGAAACGCACACTGAGACTAAACAAACTTTTGTTTTCTTCTAAGGCATAGTGTCCTTCCAGGTGCTGCTCATGTATTTTTTTTGCTCCTACATGCCATTGAAGAGAGGAAATGTCCATGTCCATATCAGATTGGTCTCACCCACCAACAGTCCAGCTCAGAAATGTCACGCAAAACCTTTTTGTACAAGAGAAACAGCACAACCCCAGACATACTTTTTGGCATATGTGGGCCTTGTTCATGGGGTGCTACTGATTCATTCTAGGCACATGGAGATCAATGGCTCATGCCTGGGATTCCCGTCCAGCGAACTCATGCCAAAACCAAACCAAATTAAATATTTCAGGTCATAAAGTCTCCTCACTATGCTATCATTCTAGGGTTTCCTTGGCTACAGGCACACAACCCCAGAATAAATTGGCAGACGTGCAATATTTTGTCTTTGTCATCCTATTGTGCTGAGTCTTGCCTTCAGCAGCCTACCAAGATCCTTTGTACCTCTTCCTCATTACCCTCAGAGTATCAGTCTTTCAGTGAGGTATTCAATAAGGTAGAGGCCAGTACATTGCCTATGCACAGGGCATATGACTGTGCTATTAATTTTATACCAGGTGCCATACCTGTCAATGGGCGTACATATCCTCTATCAATGGAGGACAATAGAGCCATGGAGGAGTGTGTGGGCGACTCCCTAGCCATAGGGATTATTCGTAAGTCATCCTCACCTGCTGGTGCAGGATTCTTTTTCGTAAAGAAAAAAGATGGGGAGCTAAGACCCTGCATTGACTATAGAGGACTGAATAAACTTATGGTCAAGGATACTTACCCCATACCTTTGATTACCAAGTTGTTCGAGCATATTAAGGGTTCCACAGTGTTCACCAAACTGGACCAAAAGGCAACATATAACCTTGTCAGAATCAAGGACGGAGACGAGTGGAAATCTGCATTTAATACTTGTAGCGGACACTACAAATATTTGGTTATGCCATTTGGATTATGTAATGCTCTGGTGGTCTTCCAAGAATTTATTAACAATGTACTTGCTACAAAGAGACTTGCTACAAAGATGTGTAGTAGTCTATTTGGATGATATCCTAATCCATTCCCTGAACCTAGCAGCACATCGGGAGGATGTTACATCAGTTTTGTAACCTTTGAGAGAAAACAAGCTGTTATGTAAGTTGGAAAAGTGCGAATTTCATAAAACACAAGTTACCTTCTTGGGTTGTTATTTCCTTATCCAGTCTTGCGATGGACCCACAAAAGCTCTCAGCTGTTCTGCAATGGCCCCACTCGGTAGGGCTAAAAGCCATACAGAGATTCTTGGGTTTCACTATTATAGGAAATTTATAAAGAAATTTTCCACAGTGGTTAAAACACTGACTGACATGACAAATCCATCTGAATGGTCCCCCAGTGCTCTCTGGGCATTTGAGGATTTGAAGTATGCTTATGCAAGAGCGCCGATCTTGTCTCATCCCAACCCAGCCCTACACTTTACGCTGGAGGTCGATGCATCTTAGTCAGGAAAAGGCGCCCTCCTGTCACAGCGATCAGGGCCTGGTAAAACCCTACTCCCTTGTGGGTTTTTTTTTTTAAAAATGGTCTAAAGCTCAGAGTCTGTATGACATTGGTGATTGCGAGCTCCTGGCCATTATTCTTCCTCTCCGAGAATGGCATTACCTACTTGAGGGGACGAGTGCTCCAATCCTGATTCTCACTGACCATAAGAATCTGACATATCTGTCAGAGGCTAAGAGGCTGTCCCCACTGCAAGCCAGGTGGGCATTATTTTTGTCCAGATTCAACTATGTGATCTCATACCTCCCTGATACCAAGAATGTTAGAGCAGATGCTCTGTCCAGGCAGTTTGGACCTGACTTTGAGGCTGAGAATACGCCAGTGCCTAGCATTCCATACGATCGTATTTTGGCTACCATATGCACTAGTATCACATCTCTCTTGGGAGAGGAGATTTTCACCTCCCAAGCCTCTGCTCCGGTGGACAAACCCAGCGGTAAATGCTTAGTACCCGAGTCCCTTCGCACTAGATTATTGGAGACATATCACTCCTCAAAGGCTGCTGGACATATTGGCCGTGATTAATTGATTTGGCCTGTCTCCCAGCTCTTTTGGTGGCCCAGTTTGAGGGCAGACTGCTCTGCTTTCATAGCAGCATGTTTCATTTGTGCTTGTGCTAAGACCCTGAGACATCTTCCTGTAGGCCTACTGCAAACAGTTCCCAATGGTGAGCATCCTTGGTCTCACTTGTCCATAGACTTTATGGTGGCACTGACAGTGTCCGAGGGGTACACGGTCATTTTGATGATAGACGGTCCACTTTGTCCCTTTGAAGGGACTTCCTTCCTCAAGAGAACTGACCAAGGTGTTTTGACTCCACGGAGTGCCCAAAGTGTTGGTCTCGGATCGAGGAAGCCAGTTTGTGTCCTGATTCTGGAGGTCTTACTGTAATCAGATGGGGATTCAACTCTTGTTCTCCTCTGCCTCCTACCACCAGTCGAACGGTGCTGCTGAAAGATCCAACCAAGTGTTGTAACGGTTTCTACGCTGCTTCATTTCTGACCATCACGATAACTGGGAGACCTTGTTACCGTGTGATGAGTTTGCCAGGAACTGTGTCATGAACTCTTCCTCCCAGAGTTCTCCTTTCCTGATCAACTATAGTTTCCAGTCATCATTGCTTCCTGACGCCTTTCAGGCACAAGACATTCCGGCTCTGGATGAGCTTTTACGGCAACTCCGCTCCACTTGGGTGCGGGTCCAGAGAGCCTTGCAAAGGTCCACGCAGCACTATCAGAGACACGCAGACCGTAGGATACTCTCGGCTCCAGTTTTTCAAGTAGGGGAAAGAGTATGGTTATCCTCCCTTGTAAAAAATTGGCCCCTCCTTTTGTAGGTCCCTACCGGGTGCTTCGGAGAGTCAGCTCCGTTACGTATGCCTTGGATCTTCCTGCTGGTATGCACATTCATAATGTGTTTCACATATCTTTACTTAAGCCATTGATCTGTAACCTCTACATTTCTACGCCTGTCCAGCCTGGACCTATACAGGTGGAGGATCATGAGGAATATGAATCCAAAGTATTCTAGACTCTCGTAGAGTCAGAGGTCACTTACGATATCTTGTACACTGGAAGGGTTATGGTCCTGAAGAGCGTTCCTGGGTTTGCAGCGGTAATGTCTATGCTCCTGCATTGCTCCGCAAGTTCCATTCCCGGGTTCCAGCTAAACCTGGTCCTCTTCCACGAGGGAGAGGTCATTGAGGGTGGGTACTATCTCGGTGCCTGTTATCTTCTCCCGTGGTGACTGACATCCTGGTTGCATACGTGCGTCACTACAGCACACTCGCTATTTTGTAGTCACAGCTTAATTGACTGATCTATGCTCAGCCTCTCCCATAGGCTTTATATGCGGCCTTCAAACATTGTTTCAGGGCCCTTTTGCGGTGTATCTGAGCATTACTTGTATTCCTCGTTGTGACCCATTCTTGGCTGCTGATTCCGATTTGTGTATGACCCTTGTATGACTACCTGATTTGTGCCTGAACCTCTGTCCTTGTCTGACTACCCGATACGTGCTCGATCCCTGGCTCCGTCTGACTACCCGATCCATGTATGACCCCTGTCCTGGCTGACTACCTACACCATGCTAAGTACTGTGGGTCTGTCTGACTACCCGTTACGTGTATGACCTTGTCTTTGTCTGACTCCACTTGCGCTATACCTTGGGCCCGGCTTCCTTTCCATGCAGATCCCTAGGCCTGGTCCTTGCCATTGTACTACTCCGGATTCTGTCCGACCATTAGGCCTGATATCGCTCTGGTCTTACCTAGGATCTTGCCTGAACCCTAACATTCTAGGGTGTGGCAACTGCTGTGTACTCAAGCATTCTAGGTTTTTGTATCTCATTTGGTTCTAGCTTTCTACGGCATCGCGCTTCTGCTGACCCTAGTGTCCTTGGGTGAGATCGGCCACTTGCCACCCTTCTACATATTAGGTGGTACCCAGAACCGTAGGCTAGGTTCTCTGTCATGTTCCTGGTTCCTGTTTTGGGCTAAGTTCAGTGTCAGCTCCTGGGTAATGGACTGCAGCACTGTCTCCACACCTGCCATTCATTATATCATATCTTTCAATAAAGTGGTGTTGATTTTAACTGTACCTGTCAGAGTCTTTATTTGTCTGAGCTACCGTGACACCCTTCTTCTGAGAGATTATACCTAACTGGACTGACTTTGTAGTGGGTTCCACACTATAACTAGATTTACTGCTTTCATCCAACAGCAGTTGCTTGATTAGCTATATATGGCTCCTGTGGACTACTGTACATTACAGAATGCCTGTGTTTATCACTTGCTCTTCATTTGATATTTAAAATGCATTGTTTCTACATGATTGTACTATAAATTGGATTCTGTATTGGGACATGGTTAAAACAATTGCTTGATACTTGGGATTTGGCTCCTGTGGATTTCTGTGCATAACTGTATCTGCGTTCATCACCTGTCTTTTATTGGATATGCAGAATTGAGTGCTCCTATATGACTGTTCAACACACGACATTGGATCATGATTCTGGCTCTTTGTTCTTACATGACTGAAATTTATATCCAATATTTTATTGGGACATGACTTCTGATTCCCCAATTCATATTCTTTAGATCTATCTAGCAGTCATGGATTTGTCTACTATGGCTATCAGTATCCCGTAGAGTTTTTTTTTGTTCTAGTGAGATGCTTTCAGCCAGCATCTTCACATTTTTGTAAATATCGGGTTATTCATCTGTGTTGCGATGTGATGGATACCAGGCTAGCATCTCTCACGGCTAGTCATTGGCACTCAGCTATTACCCACTACTTTGGACTTGAGCTATCATTATAAGTATCCTCTATATGACTACATTAAGTATGCTTTATTATGGGAGAGTTTTTTTAGCTTTTTATTTTTTCATGTATGTTTAGTGTTTTTTCACTTGGAATTATTAGTCTAGTAAGTTTAGCCCTGCTCTGGTGATCCACAATGGCCCGCCCCCACAGATGATGTCATGACCCGCTCTCAGGTGCTGGCGTCGCACATGTGGGCAGGACCAGCATCCATCATGGAGTTTGTAGGTGGTCTGGATCTAGTTATTAAATATTTAAACTTTGCTGTTACCTGTGTGCTGGTTGCTCTGCTGAAGGTCCCATAGGAGGACGGACAACATTTGTGACTATGGAATTCACTTTTTTGATTAAACTTCTTCTATCAAGTTTTGAGAGTGTGCCGTGTCTTCACTGCAGCTCAGGCTGAGTACATCTTGATAGATAGATAGATAGATAGATAGATAGATAGATAGATAGATAGATAGAGATAGATATTGCAAATAAATATACAGCTCAAAGACAGCTTTTGATTCTCTTTAAAATTAACTACATTTTATTTAAATGACAGGTCCACTTTTATCCTTGAATGCTAGACAGGTATCATTTGCATCTCAATGCATTGGAGATCTCCTTAGTATTAAAGCCCCATTTTAAACCAAATAAATTGTAATAATATTTATCTATAGAGAAAAAAGGTTTGCACCAGAATTACTTGACTTTTTTATGTACATATGTTCTCCTGTTGTAATAATAACTCAGACAGAGAGAAAACAAGAAAAGAAATCTTCCTGGACAAGAGAAATTGTCCAGTTTTCTTTGTGCAAATCTAATTGCCCAGAAAAATCTGTCATTTGACCATTATGACTGCTGTTTATGTCACCTTAACCCTTTTAATCCATGATATGTAATTATATAAAGCTATAAATTGTTTTCTCTGATTATTATCAGTTGTATTTTTTGTGGGTGTTATTATGTAGAAGAGTTATTCACAGAACAGTTTAAAGTATAAACAATTTCATGCATAAAAAGTCATATATGACAGATTTGATTTCTAAAAAAAGGTGCATCGATGAATCTAAATAATAACATTGCCAAGATTTAAATACATCTGCTTGTTTAAATCTGCAAGAAAACAGATTGGAATACAAATGAAAGAGAATATCAATTTCTGGGAAAGCAGTCACAGGCTACTATAACTGTACTGACTTTATATGACAGTAGAAGATAATTTGGGGAAGCTGATTTACTAAGAAGAACCTTGCGAAAGTAATGGTTCACAATAAAAGCAGCTCTAATTAATCATCATAGTATTTGGACCTTGGAGAGTGTGTTTTTTCAATTCTGTCAGAGTTGTATTTCAAGAGTAATTCAATGACAAAGTAGCCCCCTCCCGCCCCTTTTACTGATGTAACACTGTTCAGTCAGAGCAGAAGTGAGGTGCCCAGATAGACTGCAGAGAGGGACAATCTTCAATTAAGATAAGGGAAAAACCTGAAAAACTTGTCAAGGGGGGCAGGGCTTTCATTGTTCTCATAGGAAGAAGATTGTTCCCTGCTGTTATCTGTCTGGTCTTACAACCAGATTCCACATCTGAGAAGAGATGGCTTACACTAGGTAAAGGGGGAGGGAGGGGAACTTTTATCCTTCAATTACTTGTGAACCACAACTCTGACATTAATGAAATAACACTCTCTATGGCCCAAATACTATGAAGATTAATTGGAGCTGCTGTTTTTGTGAAACATTACTATCCCTTTAAGATTTAATAAGAGTCCTGTCTAGCTATATTGTGGTGAATTTGACTCAAATCCATCTCCTAGTATGCAACAAGTCATCTTCACCATATTATACATGTGATTACATCCCAAATACACCTACATCACCAAGCATTTCACAGTGACTTTGCTTCATATACAGTGTTTCAGTATCTCGTTTGACAATTTATTATTTGTATATTGAAATTTGACTTGAGCCATTTTTGTGTATTCTTGAGGATGTTTATGTGTAAATGTGATTATTCTCTATGTGCACTATGAGCTCACAGAAGTAAATTTGCCTGTCTGAGACCCTATAGCTTATTGGAGTAAATTTCTCCTTATTTCAAAATTAGCCTTATTTCACAGTTGCCCATATTTCTCTATTTCAGAGTTTATCATAATTCATAGTTTACTGTATTTCAGAGTTCTCTTGAATTTCAAATGTCTCCATATTAAAGTGTGTTTCAAACTTCTCCATAGCTGAGTTGAAGAATGTGAAACCTCATATAAGACTGAAATGGTGAAGTTTAACATTAACTGCTATGGAGAACTGTGACGCTCACTAGAAGTTTGACAGTAGCCTGTTTATTAACCTGAATGCAAACATACCATTACAACACATTAGCGAACTGCAAAGTTGGTTAGCACAGACCAGTTGAGCTGGACTATGCTTAGAATAAGACAGTCTGAGAAAATGGTCATGAGTGGAGTTCTAGAGACAATTGCCAGGAAGCAACAAACAGGATTAGAAAAAAAATAATGGAAACTTACTGCAGTTACTGGAACTGAACACTAGGGGGAGAAGCTGGAGTCAGGCTGCAGTACAGGCATGGGACACTGGTGGCAGTGTAGAGGAAACCAGCAAGAGCAGCACAACTACACAGCACAAATGGTACAGAGGTCCATAATACACAAGAGTGCAGGACACCAGAGCCAGTAACCAGGCTGGAACTAGCAATGAAGCAGCACAAGACTCAAACAGCAAAGGACTGGAATAGGTCTGTTTCAGCAGCCTCAGGCAACAAGCACAATGAGGCAGTGAAAACAGGAACAGGATCAGTTCTGTTAACTGTAGATCAGTAACAAACAGCAGACAATACCATGGTCAGGAACAGGACTGGTTCAGTAACAGGACTGGTTCAGCAACAGTAGATCAATGCAGGAACAAGTAGAAAGCAATGGCATGGTCAGGAATGTAGCTGCAAAGCAGGCACAAGAAGCAAACGGCATACACTGGACAAAGCAGAACAGGATGCTTTGAGCAGCCACCACTGCTCTATAATGGAGACCAGGTGATCACAAGAGCTGGACTGAACAGTGGATCAGGCCACAGGAAGGGTAACAAGTAATATCCGGACTGGACTATGACACACATATCACACTATAAAATAAATTATAATTTATTCATCCAGTAATTTGAATAAAAGACAGTGCTCTCCACTTGGTAATGTGCAATCAAAATAATCTTATTTGCAATGATAGTAAAGTATTTAAAGGGATAGTAATGTATCAAAATAAAAGCAGCTCCAATTAATCTTCATAGCATTAGTTGATGAGGCTGAAAAAAGACATGAGTCCATCAAGTCCAACCCATGCCAAAAACACCCCTGTTGATCCACAGGAAGGCAAAAAAAAGCCCTTTAGAGACATTTCCAATCTAGCCCCAACTGGAAAAAAATTCCTTCCTGACTCCAAATGGCAGTTAGATAGTTCCCCGGATCAACATCCTATCTGCTTGAAGCCATCTGTCAATATATATTTTTGGGCCATGGAGAGAGTTATTTCAATACTGTCAGATTTGTAGTTCAAGAGTAAATGAATGATAAAGTATCCCCCTCCTGCTCTTTTACTGATGTAACACTGCTCACCTCAGAACAGAAAGGTGGTGTCCAGATGGCTTGCAGAGAGGGACAATGTTCAATTAGCATAAGGGAAAAACCTGTCAAGGAGGAGCATGGTTTTCATTGTTCTCACAGTAAGAAGATTGTCCCTTGTTGTGAGCTGTCTGGTCTGTGGACCAGATTCCACATCTGAGGGGAGGTGGCTTCCGCTAAGTAAAAGGGGTGGGAGGGGAAAAATGTATCATTCAATCATTCTTGAATTACAACTCTGACAGTATTGAAATTACACTCTTCATGGCTCAAATACTATGAAGATTAATTGGAACTGCTTTTATTTTGAAATGTTACTATCCCTTTAATACCGATAAAAGATAAAAATATCTGTGGCCACAGATTTGGCAAATGTAAGTGGATGGTATTAGATTTTATTAATAGAAGGTGTTAGAGATTATATTCCAGAGCGTCATTAATGTTTAATCAAGTGAAGTAAACAAATCATGAATAAGTCATAGTACTTCAGACATTCCACACTTACCACCCCATCTTCATTTAGCTAGATCATGACATTCAGTCAACTCAGGCACTGTCAGCAATGCACATGCTCTCCTTCCAAGATTATAACACTCTTCACCATTCCACTCCCTTCATCTGTATACAGAATATGATGAAATATTAATATATGGCGACAACACTGTCCATCTCCTGTTTAAACAGCTGGACCACAAATAACTGTTCTGAAAGAAGGACCTCCTAAAATGCATTGGATGATGAAATATTAATGTTTATAAATGTATATATGATCCAGCTTTTCAATCTGGAGATGGACAACAGCATCAAAATGTATTAGTATTTTAATGTTATATATTTGATTTGTTCTTAATTTTATTTATATCAAAGCAGTTTTTTGATTGATTCCATATGCTGGTGTTTCTGTACTACATGTAACATGAAGTGTTTAAGGTATTTTCTAAATTCTACTATCCGGAAGTCAAACTCACAGGTCTATTACTTCCAGGTTTAGAGCTTGCCTACTTTTTGAATAACAGTACTAATTCTGCTTCCATCCAGTCACAGTGCATTATGCCTGATGAGAGTGAATCAATAAATATTAAATACAATGGCCCTGCTGTTACTGAATTAAGCTTCTTAAAGGAGAACTATCATCCCAAATAAAGTCTCCCCCCCAACAATTATCCATTTAGCGAGAAGCTTAACAATAGCGTAACAAAATTACCGCATTACTCAGAAATCCTACTTGTGCCAAGACTGATGGGCAGGCAACAGCGCAGACATATTTGCTTACAGACATCTGCCCACCTGCGCTGTCAGTCCTGGTCTCCTCTAGGAGGCATTGCATTGTACCTTTAGGTACCAGCAGGGACTGATGGCGCAGGTGCACAGATGCCTCTAAAGCAATGCTGCTTGGCTGTCAGTCTCGGCAGAAGTAGGATTTCTGAGTAGCGTGGTAATTTTGCTGGCTAATAGCTCACATGTTAAGCTTATTACTAGTAGGCTAATTGTTGGGGGTAGACTTTATTTGGAGTGATAGTTCCCCTTTAAATACCCTTGGGTATTTGTCATCAGGTTCTATTATTTTATTCACCACAACCTTTCCAGTCCCTTAGGAGCTTTTTCCCCAGTAACCCATTAAAATCCTGCTTCTTATTTCTCACTTACCTGTTAAGCCACATTGTTCTTAATTTGTTCCTCTTGTTTTATTCTTCAGTGGTATATATTGACATTGATATTTATCCAATAACATTTTAACAAATGATGTGCTTCTAGTGAATTTATGTTTGAATATTACATTCCATTGCATGTCCTCTTACACTATTTCTAGCATTCCAAAATTATAATTTTTTAAAGCTGAACATTTTTCAACCCTTGTTAACAGGTTATCATTACATTTCCTGACTTATAATTATTTTCCATTTGCAGTAGCAGCTGGGCTTCTTCAAACTCCCCAATATTAGTTGGCTTATAGCAAATTCTCAATAATATATTTTAGTGGGTTTGACTCCAGCTTAAATATATCCACCCATATGGTCTCTACATTTTCAATTGATCCTTCAATAACATCTACCCTTATACTGGGTATTAAGGCTTGATTTATTTATAGGCATACCCCTCCACTTCTGTCATTAAAAATAAAAAGAGAATAACTCTCTAGATTGACTACTCAGTTATACGTACCATCCAACCAGGTTCCCGTAATACCTAGAATATCATACTGCTCTTCAATTGTAATCAATTCTGATCTCCCAACATACCATCCATGCAACTGATTTTATGTTACTACTATTCTGAAGATGTGCATTCTTGATATTATTTGATATAAAAATGTCTCATATAAATAAAAGTGATTTTGAAAGCTCTTTCAAAATAAATATCTGCCTCAAGGAGACAATTTAATTTTAATAAATAACAAGCAAAGAGGCTTAAACAGAACATGTCATGCAGAATAAACATTAGACAGATGTTTACATTTTGCATATGTTGTTCACTTTTCTCAGCAATATGTAGCTTAAAGGGATAGTAATACTTAGTTTTATCTTTATTTTATTTTGTAGGCATTAAAAAAACATGAAGAACGATATAAGTCTTATCTCTCAAACCTTTATGGTTTAAGAGATATTCACAAGCAAAGTATCCCCCCCCTGTTCAGCCAAATCAGTAGGGAGGTGCCCAGGTAGACTGCAGAGAGGGACAATCTTCAATTAAGATAAGGGAAAAAGCTGAAAAACTTGTCAAGGGGGGAAGGGCTTTCATTCTTTTCATACAAAGAAGATTGTCCCCTTCTGTTATCTGTCTGGTCTATAGACTGCATTCTACATCTGAGAAGAGATGGCTTACACTAGGTAAAAGGGGCGGGGAGGGGAACTTTGCTTGTGAATATCTCATAAACCATAAAGGTTTGAGAGATAAGACATATATCATTCCTCATGTTTTTTTAATGCCTACAAAATAAAATAAAGTTAAAACGAAGTATTACTATCCCTTTAAGAGAGATATAAGTATTTTTTAACCACACCACACACTTTCTTTTGGTATCAGCCTTTCATGTCTTTGCTACGCCTTATATATAGCATTTAAATATTCTTAGTTGAGTTTGGCCACAGCAAGTAGTTATGCAGCAGTCCATGTACACAAGCATCTCTCACAATCTATGCTCCTGAGCCTCCATGGTTCAAGGTTTTAAGGGAGCAATCTCCACCTTTCTGGGTCATAGCTAGTATCCATTTCAGGGCTCTATGGAAAAATATTCATGAATGGTGTAGTCAGTGGTGACCTCACTCCTCGGAGTGAAGTTGATGTAATCTGGGTTGCCAAACCTGTGAGGGTATGCACTAATGTGTGATAAAGAGGTGATAAAGTTGGAGATGATGTCTCCAGTGATATCATTTCTCCAGTTCCGATGTTATTCTATAGAGCCTGTGCACTAAGAGCACCAAAGCTGGAGAAATCTTAATGCATAGACTACATAGAATAATATAGGAATTGGAGAAATAATATCACTGGAGAAGTTATCTCCATTTTATCACATATTTATAACCCTATCTTTCCCCTGGTGTGGTTGAAAGAAAAAAGACAATCCCTGGGTGTAGTGACAAAGAATAGGGATGGAGGAAGCACAATCCAAAATGTTTCCCACCATACACAGGAGAAAGGGGAATAAACAGAGATAATATTTATTTGATTTGTTTTTATTTATTGCAGGAAAAATAGCACAGTAAGGGTTTCCTAAACATCCTATGCCATGACCTATAAAATTAGTACTGTATTAGGCATGATTGGTTCACTGTTAATGATTAACACCAGCATGAATGGCACAATATATTGCACAAATGTTAATACTTTTGTATTAGAAAGTGCTGTCCCTGTAAAATGGCTGTTTACAGTCATAATTTTCAGGTTGCTAGTTGGACCACATCTGATTCTCATATGGTTAAAAATTGCCCAATTCCCTGCTCAATATGCTAATTAGTTCCATTTGAGGACAAACAGAGCACTCACTGTGCTATAAGAAATGTCCCCAGTGTGTGGGCTCTGCCTAGATTCATTCATAGCACAGCGTGTGGTAATACTGAGACACTACAAAAAAATATTACCAAGTATCACACTGTGCCACCAACAGATAAAGGTTAATGTCTCAAACACAATTCATATTAAAAACAGATATGCAATTTTAACCCTTTAAGCACTCACACAACATATGCAGTTTTTAATGCTCTTATGAAGGTGACTGGTTAACTTTCAATCAATGGAAATTTGTTCCCAAGGTGCATTTGATTCGGCCACAAATGTTCTACTTTTGAGTTTATGAATAGGGGTGGGTGAAAGCGCTCATCGTGTTCCAATGAGGAATTCAGCGAAAACCACGTTGTTGTCCACTTTTATGCGGGAAATCCTCTTTAAAACCAGTGATTAAAATCTTCACATTTTTTCGCCCATTGGCCAAAATTCGTCACCATGTTTTCAATGGCTAAAAAGTTTCCAACCATTGATTTACGTATTTTTCACCTTTTCGCTATAAAAAGTGATCTATTCCAAGATGCTACAGAGCAAGGAAGATGTGCTGTGCTGTTCTGCTATGCTCTTTTCAGAAAATTGAAGCAGGAGAGGCTCATAGTGTCTGCTATCACTATGACAAAGTTTAAAAATAATAAAAGGAGGAAATGGAAGGACCCTTATGTGCCCACTGAGTATGAGGAGGAGGAAGAAGTGAGCACTACAGAACCAATGCTGTCCAGTCCCTATAAATCAACCGTAGGGATCTTGGAATAATTAAGTGGGAGGGAGGAAGAAAAGAGTAGTAGTGAGAGCAGGACAGGTCAGCTTTCTTTGCCTGCTGCCAGACTTGCTGCCCCTTGTCACCAGTGCTGTGCCTGCTTCCAGTGCAGAATCTGCTGCCACCAGCGCTGAGCCTGCTGTCAGACGTGCTGCCCCTGCTGCCACCAGTGCTGTGCCTGCTGCCAGTGCTGAACCTGCTACCAGCAGTACTGTGCATGCTGTCAGACATGCTGCCCCTACTGCCAGCAGTGCTGTGCCTGCTTCCAGTGCAGAATCTGCTGCCACCAGCGCTGAACCTGCTGTCAGACGTGCTGCCCCTGCTGCCACCAGTGCTGTGCCTGCTGCCAGTGCTGAACCTGCTGCTAGTGTGTCTTGAAATACTCGGGGGGGGGAGATGATGCCAAGTCACACTTGCCATGTCCAAGCAGTACCACCAGTGCTGGTACTACTACTACTAAGAAGGTCCAGCAGCTTGTTAGTGTTAGAAGTGAAAGAGGGGGTAATCAATATCCTCATATTAATAGTGACTGTGAGGAGGAAGACTCTGGGGCTGAACTTGATAGTAACATAGTAGTAACAGTAATGGTGAATATATAGAATAATAGTAGGTGAGTGTTAATTAACAAAACACGTGTATCGAAACTGTGTATATATAGAAAGTGAATAGTAATGAGAGAGTCATGAATCTTACAACATTCAAATGAACAGAAGTGAGCGGACAAATTTTGTGGTAATAATAGGTGAGCATTTGATAAATCAGTGGTAATAGCCTAAATAATTAAATTCAATTATGGACAAATTCAATTAGAAGCAAAAAGGCAAAAATGTTTATAATAAAACAGTGAACCCAGTTCTTAATCAATATGAATATATAACACAAAAACCAGAAATAATAACAACACAGTATATCGATTCAATTTTACAAAGATAATATAGTGATCTCAACTAACACAAAAATGTATTTTAAAGGACTATTAAAAAAGCACTTACAGATGTGAGTAATGTACAAGGTATCTCTGTTGTCTTTATCCAGAAATCACACATCCGATATGCAACAATGATCGATTCGCATCAGACGTGTAAAAAAGACAAATTGCAACACATAGTGTGCTCTGTTTTAAACATGCAAAAAAGTTCTCAATATTCCTGTATGTCTTAGTACATTTAAACAAATATAAGGTACATATTGAACAAGAAGATAAATTATCCACTGGAAGGAAGAGTAAAAGTAGAAAATCAAATTCAGGTTATTCTGACTGAGGGGACTCGCTTGAAAAAGGATGCATTGACCCGCTAATAAAGCGGACAAGCTAAAGTAGCATGTGGGGTAATTATTGGGGCTGCCCTCACTCAGCTTAGCTAGGTCTGAATTTGATTTTCTACTATTACATCGCATCAAGCGGTGCCAGGGAGGGTTTATCATTACTATTAAACTGTTAACAAGTTGTCATGTGTCCTTAGTGGGATATGGACATGGGGTATAGTGACAGCGGCAGTACTTGGGTTCTGGTGTCATGGTGTTTGGATACAGCTGTGTACATTGCAGTTGCTGATGAGAGGCACAGTTCCTGCTCTCAAGGGAAACATTTCTATTCTAATAACAGCACACCCATGATTTAGGAGGAGGGGCAGGTGGAGAAGAATTATTAGCCACATACTTTGGGAACTACTTATTGTGTTGCTACTGCCTCAGGTGCATTATTGGAGATAGTCGTGGCAAGTGGAACATTCATCATCCATCATGCATGTTACTGCTATTGTTGATCCCCTTCTCTTTCAGCTGCCTAATCATCCTGCTGCTTAGACAACTCAGCAGCAGCAGCAAGAACATCAGTTGCATATTTCTCAATTATGGACTCATGACATTTGACGATGGCCAGTGGCCACTGGCCAACACAACATAACCCGCTGGCACTAGGCCAGTAGGGCATTTTTTTCTCTCAGGGTTTGTGCTTTAAAAAAATAAATAAATAAAATAAAAATATATGGTCCTACAAAAAAAATAAAGAGGGAGAGAGGAATTTGGGTCTCAAAGAGGGACTCTTCCTCTTAAAAGGGACACTTAGGAGGTATGGGATGGCACCCTATGGTATTAAAGGGGGGCGTATGCCCTCCTTGGGGACCAGAAGTTAGTGCAACCCATTGCATTTCACACCACTCTGGATATTAGAAGGGTGAAATAATAGTTATTGTTTTTCAGTATATGAGGAATTTATCCTTTATACTGTAATCAGTTATTTACTTTTTTTATTTGAACTCTGATGTAGTCTATAAATGAAAACTATACACAGACCCAAAATACATCAAATGTGGTTAACTGCAGATACTATGCAAAAAATGTATAAATAGCTATACACTTACTCCTATAGGCATAGTTTCCCTTCAAAAGTATGTTTAAGTCAGTTGTGTCTTCTTGTGTGTCTAAGGAGTATAAAGATTGTGCACCTTTATATTATTAGAGAAATGTATTTTAGTAAACATATTTCTTGTTTTCCATATTGTAAATATTAAAATATAGCTTAAAGGGATAGAAATGTTTCACAATAAAAGCAGCTCCAATTAATCTTCATAGTATTTGGGTCATGTAGAGTGTTATTTCAATACTGTCAGAGTTGTAGTTCAAGAGTATTTGAATGATAAAATATCCCCCTCCCGCCCCTTTTACTGATGTAACACTGCTCACCTCAGAGCAGCAAGACTGTCCGTATGGATAACAGAGAGGGACAATCTTCAGTGAGAACAAGGAAAAACCTGAAAAACCTGTCAAGAGAGGCACAGTTTTCCTTATATTCACAGTAAGAAGATTGTCCCTTGCTGTGAGCTGTCTGGACAAGGAACCAGATTCCACATCTGAGTGGTGGTGGCTTACACTAGGTAAGAGGGGCGGGAGTGGGATAATTTATCATTCAATTACTCTTGAACTACAACTCTCACAGTATTGAAACAACACTCTCCGTGACCCAAATGTTATGAAGATTAATTGGAGCTTCTGTTTTTGTGAAGCATTACTATCCCTTTAAACACTGTCACTGCTTCATGAAATTATTCCCATTAAAAAAATACCTGACTGTCACAAATGTTAGTAACATATATAAGGCATTGCTCCAAACACCAAGCTGCAACTTAAAGGGTTAATGAACAAGGCATCAATCAATTAATGATTCAGATGTGTCAACCTTTCTACGATTGCAGTAGTAATACAGGCTGATTCTTAAATGCAGGTGTTTTCAATGCACTGTTTTCAAAAAAGACATGAAACAGAATACATTATATCATACTAGTTGAGACTGCCCACACCATGGCTGTTAATGGAGCTGGGTGCTCCGAATTCAGACCGTAGTCCTCTCTGCAGAGAGGGCACAACTTCAAATTCTTGCCTTAGCAACAAGCAGATAAATAAAAGTCCAGAAAAAACACACTACATGTGCACAAAAACAGGGTAACACATGTGAACTAAGCTTAACTCATCTGTATTCAGTGCTACAGTAAATGTATTAGACGTTTAAGCCAATCAGAATTTTTTATAGTGTTTCCTGGGCATTGAACAAATGGTGGCACATCCTTATTATTTTTATTTTTTAATTGTATTTTTTTATCTACACCTGGGAGTGCATGACTACTAAGCCAACGTCCAAGCATAGAAAATGAGTTGCATCTGCAAATTCTTACACTCCTCACTGTCTATGCACAGAAATGTTTAGATGCTTCTACATAAGGCGAAGTCCAATGCTGGACAGCCAGCTATTGTGGACTACAAATCTCATCATCCCCAAGCACCTAACTCTAGTTAGGAATTACAGTGTCGTAGTCCCCAACAACTGGATGTCCAACAAATGATTGCCATTTATTCTGCCAGTGCCTTTGCAGCAAGAAAGGAAATGATCTTTTTTCTGTTTTGACTGAGTTTGTTTGCAAGCAGCACAGAATGTGGTCATTAAACAACAAAAGGAGAGGTAAAGCTTTATCAAGGGTTCAATTACTCCTGCATCAGCTGGTATAACAGTGGAAGTAGAACATGTGTAGGATTTGTTTCATACAATCACATGCTATTCTGGAACAAAATTAATAACACATCAAAGCTTATCTATATCAAACATGACAAAATCATGTCTGATCTTAACAGAGGTTTATCAGTTCAGTTCCTGATTATTATGATCAGAAAGACATTTTAACTTAGCAGAAAAACCCATTATATAGCAAACTGGATTATGACATGTAATTAAATACATATGTGAATATAGGAAAATAATAAATTAAGGCATTGGTAAATTAAAACTATAAATTAGGAAGAACACACCTCACTAAATTCACCAAGCTGATGATATGATAAGAAACATTGTCCGTAATAAAATGACTTAACATATGTAGGGTGATATGTACAAAGTACAGGCTAACTGCACCATAAGGAACACATTGCCTTTTCTTTACATGAGGCTTTTAATCCATTGAATGCTAGAGTGGTTTCCAACACATTGCACACATTGCTAAAGAATGCATTGGAGACCTCTATATTGTGCATGGTGTTTAAAGTCACATTTATGTTCCATATTGTGCAGTTGATTTAAATAATAAACGTGATTCCCAGAGTCCTTAAAATTATAGTACATGTATTTTCTGAGATGCTTCATCATAGAATATAAAAATCCCAAAAGAAACGTTATATATATATTGGCAACAAGGAAAGAAATCATCCACAATAGCACCACTTGGTAGAAGGTTTCTTAGAGAATTATTTAATTCCAAAACCACTCCTAAAGTCTCATTGTCCAGTTAGTCTCATCGATGATGGACTGCATGTAACACTGACAAGGTCATTGAACATAAGGCACATCCAGTTTCAGACTGCTTATCCTTGCCAGATATCTAGTTAGGTGGTTAAACATGGTTGAAGCTAGCTGCTTCTAGACAACAGGTGGGAGATGCGATAAGAAGAGATAAAGGTGTGATAAGTATAAGATAACTCTCCAGTGAGAGATACTATCCACTTCCCATTTTACAATATGGAGCTAATGCACTAAGACCTGTCCACCTTCTAAGACTGTGCTGCGTAGGCTGCATAGAATAAATAGTAATAGGCAAGTTTATCTAAATGGAGTGTTTATTTCACCTTTATCACACCATAGCACATACCTTTCAGGGTGGTTATGCACTTAGGTGAGATATAAAGGAGATAACTTCTCCAGAGTGATAAATTCTCTTATTCCTAGATTATTTCATGAAGCTTATGCACCATGATACACAGGCGTCATAAAGTTACATAGGAATTGGAGAGTTTATTACACTTGATAAGTTACCTGCTTTTATAACAATTTAGTGCGTCTGTACCCAGGACATTAGGACCTATGCATCAAAGTGTGGTAAAGGTGAGATAAAATATCTAGTGATATAAACTCTCCAGTTCCTATGTTATTCTATGGAAAGTTAGCCCTATGATCTCAGCTTGATACATCTTAGTCCATATGTTTCATAGAATAACATAGTAATTGGAGTGTTTAGCACACTGGTTAGCTTATCTCATCCATATCATACCCTTATCACATCTTAGTGCATATTGCCTCCTGGAGCTGACAGCAAGGTGTCCCATAGGGCATTATACAGAAAGAAAACAAGGAACACTTCTAAATCAAACTAATTGCACCATAAGTGGGAAGTGAAAATCCCAATTTATTTAAATAGGGTTCTACATCACTTGAATGCTTTAGTGGTCACCAACTAATTATGAAACAGTGTATTGGGATCTCTCTGGCACTGGAGGTGTTAAAAGCTCAATTTAAATCAATAAAAAGTTTGGGTATTCTTATTTTTTCTCTATAATGCAATTGGTGTTCTCCAGAATTGTACCTCAAACTCTGTGCATAAAACTCTTAGTTTCAGATCCATATCTTTTAATCTGTGTCATGCTGTATCCCAAATTATGAACCCTATTGCACCACCTCTTGTTAAAAATTTCTGCAAGGAAGATAGCACTTCAGTTCAACAGTGCAGGTACCAGAACTAATTCGTATATGCACTGAAAAGGACACAGATACATAGGTAAATGAAATGTACATGAAGCTGGCCACACCTTTATGCATGATATGCCTCCATTAGCAATGGCTCATGTCTAGGCAACAATCTCTATAACATTGGCTGCCTGAACTTATGAATTTACCTCAACTGGTTCACCTGATGTTGCTCTTGTCTGACACTTGTCTTAGCCTCCAGCATGAGACATCAATTATGAATGATACATTTGGCTTGTAATCCCAGATATACATTTGATCTTCCTGCTACAACATCTGCCTTAGTTATGACTTGAAATGCATGCATGATCTTCAGTCCTGACCTAGGAGTTTTCATTCCAGGGGGGAAATTCATTTAGGTTTAAAAAAAGTCCTTGGAAGAGATGCTCCAAGGTTTGATAAGGGGTCAGGATGGAGATATGGTGGCATACTTGTCATATGCACTAAGATGTCTTCACCACAAACACTTCAACATCGCCAATTTTGTCTCATTTGCATATTGAAACCCAGCTTAATGAGCTATGAGTTTTGAATGTGTGATTGACACAATTCACCAAACACACTTCGCCATAGTATCGCCTGTTAGAGCATCTCTCCCCGGTAGGTCATGAATTTGTCCAAAATTTAACTTATCTTATGCATTAACCCCTTAAGGACCACGGACCATTTTTATATATTTTTTTTGCTTCCGGTTCTGGGCTCTCTGAACAGCGTGCATCCGTGCGGGGAACCTGGAATTCCATGACGGTCCTGGCACGTCATGGGTCCTTAACTCAAAACAACCCATGACATGCTATGACCATCAAGGGTCGTTAAGGGGTTAAGCTACCTTCACCATAGTATCCCTGTGATTAATCCTCAAATACCATTCCTTCACTATGCCTCGGTGCATTTATGATGCTTCTCCTTTACCAATGTCTTATTTTCATCAGTCTCATTTAATGTATATATTAAATTGCTGATAACTTGTGATTTTTGTTTTTCAATCAGCTTAATATTTTTAGAGATTTTTCATTTAGTAGTTGGGAAATCTAATCTCAGCAGAGCTTTGTTTTGTGACTTGGTCAGGTAAAGCATACATCATTACTCACATATCCAGAAAATCACCTCACTTCACCTTCTTAGGCTGCTAAAACTAGAGGAAAAATATAAGAAAACTTTACAGGTCATTTAAGATCAACAGGTAATTCCCCATTCCTGATCTAAGAGCATGTTTCTCTTTAAGATGTATGCTACTCCATCTTGTCCTTGCCTGGAAAAGAAAGCAAGGACATTTGAAGTTGTGCATCTGTCGTGCACATAGCCTTATGTTGATTCTGGTCCTTCTCTGATAGAAAAGAATAAAGGCAGATGTTAGTAACAAATGCAGTACATTTTGGAGATCATATCACTATTGTCAATAAAATGCAGGGACTGATTTGCAAAGATAAATTGGAGCATTTCTGCAACAAACTAACTGTACAAGAGGGAATTAATAAATAAATAATAATAAATATTCCCTAAATTTCAATATATTTAAATGGTGCTTTTACAGAGCTAATTTTCAGCTGGGTCATGTCAAGTCAGTGACCCTATTCCCTTTTGTTGTTGGCCCAGTATGTTTTTATGGAACTTTGTCCAACAGAATAAGGCAACCTTGTAAATTTGTTTTAATAAAATCCCCCCCTCCCTATTTTAACCCCTGGGATGCTAGAGAGGTCTCCAGTGCATTGAAAATGAATGTACTGGAAGGAGACCTCACAAGCGTTAATGTGGTTAGAATCCCAATTTAAATAAATGGGGATTTTGATTTGATTTGTCCCCTAGGGCGCAGTTGGTGCTCTTTAGAATTGCTCCAGTTCTTTGTTTCTTCATACATCAATTCTTCATAGTACATCAGCGGTGCAGAGATTCAGATGCCTAACCTAGGATTGGATTTCATTGCAGGCGATAAATGTTATCACTGGTTTTTATCTATTCCTACTAAAGTCTATCAGCTAATGAGTAGATAAATCCAATGATAACTTGCAGCCCTGATTCCTTTCATTTATATACAAATCCATTTCTATCCAATAATACATAAACAGATTCATATCACAAACAAATGCTGTCTCTTTGTTTCACTCTTCCATTACTTCACAATGAAAATCTCTATTACAGATCCCCTGCATGAACAAGCTCTTGCCTACATAATTCTATGACAGCTTCATTCATTTGACAACTAAGTTCCGAGGACTTTGACTATATGCCCCCCCCCAAGCTTGCATATTTCTTTTCAAGGCATTCTGCCAGAATGGACGATGCTTGATTTTTCTCCTCATAAAATGAAATACCCAGCAAGTCTTGAATAGGATTGAATCTAGAAAATGAAACAGAGAAAGTGAATGTCATAGTAAGAAATAGTATGAAAGCAAACATACATTGAAAAGGATGTAAGATCAGTCAACACACCAAAGCAAGACTGAAAAGGATGCTGTATAGTCAAAATAAGTGGAAGAGGATGATGAGCTTAATCTTCATAACTGAGCAAGACTGCCTTTAAAGATGAACCTTCAAGTCTGCCTTTAAAGATGAACTCTCTCAACTCCGTAAAGATTTTCTGCAACTGAGTCAGCAGATGGCTACATTGGAACAAGATGGAGAGGATTTATTCTGCCAACAACATGATCTGGAGCAAACCCCATATAACCTTATGAATGTTGAAGCTCAAGGTCCCCAACCTTCTTCCCAATCTACCTCGGACTTTTTACATCATTCAGGGACTCAGCAACTACCTGCAGTGGTCTTGGAGTCTATGGAGCGTCCATTCCAGCTGTCTGAACTTCTGGTGGTGCTTAAATCTACTCCTTCTGAGAAATGTCCTGGCCAAGACGGCTTCCCAATTACATACTATAAGAAATGTCGGTCAATTCTGGCACTGTTCCTTTTGAAGGCCTACAGTGCTATACTTAGTGATGCCTCCTTTCCTCCGGCAGCTCTCTCCGCTCATATTACTCTTATCCCTAAACCTGGGAAAGACCCTGAGAATTGTGCAAGTTACCAGCCAATTTCTCTCCTTAAATGTGATGTCAAATTGTATGCTAAAATGATTGGTAATCGCCTTAAACTGTACATGGCGTCTTATATCCATAGCAATCAAGCTGGATTTGTCCATAATAGCGTATCACGGTGCCCGTGCTTCCTGTGCTGAGCCGCGACATTATTATCACTGCTGTTCTCTGATTGGCTGGCCTTAATTGCTACTACTAGGGCTTGCCTTTATATACCCTGGGATGTCCTCCCTTAGGCGAGGTGCTCACTGAATAATGTGCTGCCCTTGGGTATTAAGTCCTTTGAGTGCTTGAGGGGTATTCAACTTATTGATTGACAATGGTTTGGGTACGTTTGTGGCAGTGAAAGGGTTAAGTGTTTGAGACCCAAGGAGGTATTCATGCAGTGGAATGTGTTGGATACTTCTTTGCCACTGAAAGGGTTTAAAGAAACCAAAGAAGATGCTCAATGTGTTGGCTTCCTTCAGTGCCAAAGAGGTATCTTCACATTTCAATGGATGGATACCTCTTAACCCTTTAACTGCTGCGAACATATTCAAACCCTGAAGCAGTCAAAGGACTGAATCCCCACGGGCAACACGTGCCCATTTTGCTAGCAGTGTGGGACTGCGTTGCCCGTCTGTTTTTTGTTTTAAGACAGCTGATTAACCTTTTGAGTATAAGAGAGACACACATAAATGCAACACAACAGGCAGACACATACACAGAGTGTCATACACACACACACACAGACGTGCAACAGACAAAGGCACACACATACAAACACAGTGCTAAATGCACATGTATACATACAGAAGCAGAGGAGTGATGTAAAAGGGTGGTGAGTTATGAGTGGAGGGGGATTCATGGGTGTTTGTGTTTGACACACAGGAGTGAGCGAAAAAGGGGTGAGTTATGAGGGAAGGAGGATTCCTGGATGTTTTTCTGTGTGTGTCCACAGGTTGAGTAGTTTGATTAACCCTTTGAGTGCCAGAATGGTACGCGAGGCACTGGTTTGCAGTGAGCATAGCTGGGAACTCTCTGGTTTTGCCCTGGTGACTCCAGATTTGCCCCTGTATTACTGGGTCTCCAGGGCAGAGTCTGATTCTCTGGATGTGGGGAGTTTCTTCTGAATCTCTGCCCACATCTGCTCCTTCCCTGTCTGTTTCTCCCATTTCTCCTCCTTCTCTTCCATTTGTTCTCCTTCCCCAGGACATTTTGCAGATCCGTGAAGCCCTGCTCCCACTCACAATAAAGCCCAGCCCCCTTTTTGACTCAAATCGCGTCATCTATCTCCCACAGTGGCACCAAAGGAGTCCCCCTCCAGGAAGAGCAAAATGAAAAGTTCCCAGGTATGGCAAAGAGTTACATACCACTGTGGCACTGAAAGGGTTAAAATCTACACATACTCTTTCCTCTCCCTCTGCACTTACTCACAGACTGTAACCGTGTCAGTGAGTAACCACCATTCAACTTCACAGCAGGAGCCGTTTATCAAAGTTTTCTGCATCATCATCACCACTACCAAAAACATGAGAAGACTGTCATGTAACCTAAAGTCTATGGGGATTTTGACAGCAGTCACTCCGGTCAGAATCCATGCAGAGAGTTTCACTCAGTCCTACTTTCGTCACCACTCCCTTTTGGCTCCAAGCAACTTACCTTTTACTGAATCTGCTCAGCCACTCTTTTGCCATTCTACATATTCTACTCACCTTTACTTGCTCCATCCACAATGACATTCCACATTCAAATATGGTCATCCACCCAGCCTTTTGTCATGGATATTAATCCAGCATCCTTTCACCATCAAAATTAACCCAGGCACTCACCTTTTCTTTCAGCACACAGCACTGCTGCTGTCATCATCCCTTTCACTGTACCAATTACCCACCCATGGGGGAGAGATTCACTGTGTGACTATGTGACAACTGTGTGCCCAACCCACAAGCTCACAACATCCATTTGAGCTTCATTAGGCTGTCACTGCTGCCGGTGCTGGGCGGGATATCTGGTAAAAGAGGGAAGGAGGGATGTGATGAATTGAAGGAGGAGGGACAACTTTTGTAACTCTTCAGCCACTTCAGAAGGTGTCAGATTACAGTTCCCTACCTATTGTATGCAAGTGAGTGCACTGAGGGCGGACACCAGTGCTAATTGTATATTTACACTGAACCCTTTGAGTGCCACATAAGTCTCCAACGTGACACATGCATTGGACAAATATATGGCAGTGGAAGGGTTATGTGTAAACTTACAATTAGCTCTGGTGTCCGTCTTCAGTGCATTCAGTTGAACACAGTAGGTAGGGAACTGTAATCTGACAACATCTGCCAAAATGGATAAAGAGTTACACAAAGTTAACCCAATAAGGGAGGATAATGGATTCAAAGAGTATGCGTATCCTTCAGCACTCTCCGCATACCAACTTTTGCAGGTTAAGAAAGTGTCAATGCGTGGTAGTCATTGTGTTGAAGGCTTGTTTGAAGAAATGTATAATTTTTTTGGTGATGTAAGTGTGGGTTAGGTGTGTTGTGTGAACCTGGTGTGGTTTGTTGGGGAATCAATGTTTGAGGTGGGGGAAAATTGATTATATGGAAATGTGGCAGTGGTGGTGTGAATTACGTACAGATTCAGCATCCACTGCATCGAGGACACGGAGGCAGAAATGAGACGGACGGAGTGATGGTGAATTGGACTGAGGAGGTGGTCAACTGTTGGGAAATGTTGTTAGTGAAAGATAAATGTGCTACCAAGTGTAGCGTGGCATCAGTCTGCCATGTTGGATTTTTTTTTAGCCGGATGTTGAAGGAAGGCCAACTCCTTGCAGAGGTTTTGACAGGAGTGGGACACGCCCCAGTGTATCTTCAGGACTGCCAGTATGGAGGAGATATGAATATACCCTCCTTACTGCCGCCCCTGGGTGTGTGTGTCTTCTGGGGAGACATAAATTATGTAATGAGGTTTTCTCTTTTAAATAGATAGATAAATAGATAGATAGACTCAAGACTTTTAAAAGGTCTGTAAAAATGCATCTCTGAAAATGCCTGTCAGAGACCATAATATCATCCTTATAGCTTTTTCCAGAGTCAACAACCAACACGGCTATTACTCCCTTCCCTGAAACATCACCAACCCAGTTTGGCAACTAGGTGGTCCACCTTATTGCTGCCGAGTATCCTCCTGGCACTACTATGATTACTCAGCCTTTCTCAAAATTATGTTGTCTTTTTTCACATACAGAGTGAGGACTACATATAAATCACGGCTTATAACACATGACGAATTACATGTAAAACAATGTCTGAGCTTTTGCAGGGCACCAAAAAGCTACAGGTAATGCAGTGGCTACTTAGCAACCAGTCATCACCTTTCTCAAAAGTCACATCATTTTCTCTTTAGCCTCCTATTCTTTACTATCACTATAATTTCTCTCTCCAGATCCATCTTCACATAAAAGTCACAGAGACTTTGACCTTGTCTGTAATCAGTATAGAATGATTTCAAATTAAAAATGCCTAAGAACTGTGCGAATGTACTAATAGCGAATATGTTCTTACCCAATCTATTCATAAATGAACTATTATTTTCAAAGTAGACTCCTTGGATATCTGTTTCACATGAATAGCATATATACTGAGTAGCTTCTTTTTATATTCACATTTAAAAAAATTCTACTTTTTAATCTGAAGCTAATCCCCAGTTTTATCAGGGTCAGAATTATACTGAAGCATGTGGATCAGCTGACTCTTAGGTCATACTCATAAGTAGCATGTAGCATTTAAATCAATGGGAAGATTTATTTGTCTTCTACAATAAGTTAGGTTTCCCTTCTGTTTCACATTTGATGGGAAACTTACTGAAGTTGAAAGACTGTATTGAATGCAGTATTATTTTAATAGTATGTCAACATCAATAATAAGCCTTTGTTTATTTAGAAGACTTCTTTCATGTATCTTAGTAACGTAATCTATTTAAAAGCTTTTCCTTGTTTTCTTATGACAAAGAAAAATCAAATTTTTTGTGTTCTCATATTGCTGTAAATGTCGATTACCGAGTATAAGGAATCATAGAATGCACTGTCTAGCATTCCTTTTATTTACTGCTGTTTTTTTTTAAAGTTTTCACTTTTCCTAGATGGTGCACTTAGCAGATATTATTATTAGCATTAGTTAAATAATAACATAGGTTAATAGAAAAGGGATGCGAGTGCAAATGTCATTTTGCGGCACATACAGGCCAGTATGGTGGGAATGCCAACTTGCCTCCCAAACAGTTACTCCGATGCTGTAGACAATACTATTGTAATACATACATCACTATTCTGCTACATTAGGCATTGCACAGCTATTGTTTTCATGGTAACTCTAATATCCCTTTAACACCTGGAATGCCAGAATGGTATCCAATGCATTGCACGTATTTCCATTGGATACCCCTCTATCACTCCAAGGGTTCTATGGTTGATATGGCTATGTTCAACTCAATATATGATGTCTGCTGTCAGTTAACCTCAGGAATATGATGGACATAGGCAATGTGGTATACCAAGACAGCGGTGGGGTGTTGTTCAGGTACGGAGTGACCAATGAGAAGATGTATGTTGTCCAGGTAAGTGTTTGGTGATGTGGCTCTTGTTGTTTGACTGAGTTGTTGTCATTGCTATGTACCTGTCTGGTGCATGTCTGACATGGTCAGGTGCATCTTGGGCCTCCACTGGTTAGTGATGTTGCACAGGTGAGCTTGGGTTGCTTTATGATTGACAGGTGTGCATATTGTGTTGTGTGTACATATCTGTTGTTATGTGTTAATACCTGTTGAACTGTGGTATGGTATGACGGATTGTGTTGGGTTGCTGTGTAAGCCCCTTGTCCTTGAGGGGGCTGATGGGTTAATGTTGGTTGTCTGGGACTTCTCTGAAAAGCATGCACATTTTATGGGGAGTACCTTGACTTTGCAGGGGTTAATTTTGCCATTGCTGTGATTTCGCTATGTACTAAGTGTTGTATGAGCTGTTGGTTCCCTTTTTCTTTTGTTCTAAGGTGGTTTTGAACCTTCATTGTGTGCTGTATGTTAAGAAAGACTGGGTGCAGAATTTTTGCCAGTAAATATATCCATTTATCGTTCGTTGGCACCGACCCACACAGAATTGAATCTCTCTGTGTCTGGGGTTGTGAGAAGGGAACAAAGGAGGTTTACCCCCAAATACCCCAACATCTTATGTAACTGAGTAGACACAGGCAGCTGTTACCCACATTCCTGCCTGACCTGGCTATTAGCTCTATGTCAGGGGAGTCTGGGGGAGAATGGAGCAAAGGGAAATTACCCCAAATACCCCAAAATTCAGTGTGACTGACTGGAAACACACAGGAAGAGGTGATCCAAGTCTCTATCTGATCTTACTGTTATCTCTGTGCTAGGGGAGTCTGTGAAAAGAAGCAGTTGAACATAGAGTGTTTTTTTCAGTGATAAGGGATGGGGGGACAGTTAATAATATAAAAACATTTATATAGGTGACAGAGACAGGGACCTTGACACAGGCTATGACTGAGGCAGACTGATACTAGACAAGTTAGAGTATTATGTAGAGGGCCAAGGCAAGATATCACACACACGTTTTAGTAAAAGCATGTTGAGTAATGTCCAGCAAATGAGCAAGGGGGTAGATATACACACACATATGCATTGAAAGTTATGTGTATATAGGTGTACATATGTTTATGTCTGTTAACATTGTAGGATTGTGCCTGACTCAGTTGGGAAACCCCAGAGTCATAAGTATGAGGACAACCACATGCAAGGATATTCTTATTAATTCAGAAGAGCTGATATACTATGGAGTTTGGTATGGATTGCTGTTACTTTGGTATATACTCATTTCAAATTGGGGTAGCCACATAGGCTGTTTAAGCTTGCATTGAGCAGGTGGACATTAGGAAAACTGAGTAATAGACCTCTAATAGTTTTCAGTGTAATGTTACCTTTTAGATCACACAGTATTTTGTTACACATTCTTATTAACTTGTGCCAGGTCTTGTGTAATCATTTGGATTCTTAGAGGTTTATATATCGACATAGCCAGAAGGAAAGAAGCAAATCAGTCAAAATGTTGCTACTTCATCAGAGATCAGGCCCAAGTAGTTTGGTTGGGGAGAAGGAGTATGAGATGGTGCCACATCCTATCAGAATTATATTGGGCAATTAGGTCTGCTACACTACCAAATATTTTGTTGTTACATGTTGGGGCAAATTAATTGGGTGCTATAAAGTTAGGACATCATGTATGTTATCAGGTGGGATATGGCTCAACTTCAGATGCCTCTTTCCAATATCTTAGTTATTTGGTTGGAAATGATCCCTAGACTGTACTGGAGAACTGCAATTGATTGCAGTCAGCGTATGGTCGACAATTGGGTTTCCAGATATCTAAGTCGTTTAATGGCTTTAGCAGTCAGGCATGTCATGTAAGAAGAAAGGGTGGGCTGTCTGTACAAATCAGAAGAAAATACATCTTTCTGAAGTGGGAATTGACGTTCTTAAAGTGATAGTAATACAGCAGAAAGCTGCACAAGCGGGCCTATTTAATCTCTGAAACTGGGCATGCTGCCTCCAGAGAATAACCCCCCATTCCTAAACATTGTGCAATTTGTAGTTAAAGGGCTAGTAATTGTTAGTAACGCTGCATTCGCTATATAACTTGTGAAATAATATTATGAATTATCACCCTCATGCCCCTTTTCACGAATCCAGGCCACCTGCCAATAAATCTGTAGACTGGACAGAGAGTTACGAGGTACAAACTTCCTCCATTCAGTATATGGAAAACCCTGCCTCCCTTGACCATGAAGGTCATGGTTTTCTGTATATACTGAAAGATGGTTGTCCCACGTTACCATGCACTTGCAGCTCTGAGGCTCAAAAGATGACATATAAGTATAAGGGAGAGTGAGGGGATAATTCATAATATTACTTCACAAGATATATAGCAAATGCAGCATTACTAACCTAACAGATCAGTTGTATGCAGAATAAGAAAGAATTGCAGCATTCTGGAAATTTAAACATTACTATCCCTTTAACTACAAATTACACAATATTTTGGAATGGGGGTTATTTTCTGGTGGCAATATGCCCAGTTTCAGAGACTAAATAATCCCGTTTGTGATAGTGTTGGACGGGCACAGGTTGGGGTCGCATGTGGAGAAGTTATTGTGACCACAAAGTGAATGTTTATCACAGAGTCCACTCTGCTGTACTCATGTATTGATGTATTATCCTGCTGGTCTCATACAGGTTGTATATTGCCACATATTTCTCTCTAATGTGTATTTCTGTTACTAGACTGTCTGTCCTCTGTCTTTTTTTCCTGTGTGCTTTATATCTTGGCAAACATCACATACAGCACAGAATATAAAACTGGCAGTGGTCTAGATGAGGACTAGTACCCCATTTGTATGTTGGCAAATGACAAGTCTACTGTGTGATGATGCTGGAGAGCGTGCCTCCAAGGAGTTCTTGGCTAGCAATGTTCTGCAACAAAGCAATTAACATACATATACAGCAAACAAAGAGTTCAGAAACTTTCAACCTGCAAGGACTAAGTGATTATATATAGTTGAGAAAGTACATGGCAATCCAATAAAGTTAAAAATAGCTGTTTCCTTTTTCTTATTAAGAACAAAGCAAATTGTTGGATTGCAAAGAAATCGTACAGGCAATTCTCCTTGGACGTTACCTTCTCAGCTGGTGATGACAGCTCCAGTGAAGCAGTTGATTATGCCTATTAGCTCCTTTAATATCACACCCATCTAGCCTAAACTAGGATTAGAAGTACAAGGTGGACCTGTACAATTAGGGCTGTAAGTTTATAATTCTGATACTCCCATAGGTGATAATAACAGAGGTTAACTAGTATAAGACTGAGCTTAAACATGCTTTTTCATTTTTTAACAAATTGGGTAGTTACACATTTTGGCAGCCAAGAACGAGGTGACCTGGCACCTTTCTTTATAGCAAATGAACTCTGCTTGTGAGCCTGTTGTGTTTTAAACAGTCTGCTGCAGGATTTTTGTATTTATGTATTGGTATTGATGAATTTGTTTTAATATATGCAGTGATGAGTATTTGTGCAGTGATTTGGTCCCTTCTATCTGTGAAGACTTTGCACATGGTAGGAAGGGGATAGGAGCAGGTGTTGTGATGTCATAGAAATTTAGCCAATCAAAGGAAGGAGGGCAGGGTCTGAAAGAAGGCATAAAAGATTACAGCACAAGTTATCTGTCTCTGTTTCTGTTTTTGCAGTTGGTGACACAGTTTCCCCTTCTGTGTTTCCCTGCCCATCCACTATTGCCCACCGACCCTCACCCCTCTGTATGGTGTCCTGGGATCTCCTAATTGTGCTGGACCTTGTAATATCAGTTAAAAGGGGTACAGTGTTATACTGTGTTAGCCATAGAGGGTTAAAAAGGGGTCTTTTTCTGTCTATTATAGTTTAAGAGGGATTGCATTCTGGAATTGTGAACTGCTATGTTTAGTCTCTTAATACATATTGGTTAAATCAGACAAACCATCGCTTCTGGTTTTAATATCTGGTGTATAAGATGCACCCATTGAGTTTGGCTGAGTTAATGGGTTATTTTGTGATGCTGTACAACAAAATGGTTTAATTAAATTACCTATAGTGATTAAACTGTCTAGGATATACAGGAAAGGGTTAACAGGAGACCCAATTATATTGGTATTCCCCACATAAATAGATGGGTAATTAAATTAATTTGAGAGCTTTAAACAGACTAGGTATTAATACGCTACTTTAAAGTACAGAACTGATTAAAATAATCAATCGCATATTTGTACAAAAACATACAGGATTAACCCCTTAGCGACAATGGACGTACATGTACGTCCTCTGTGGCTGTCACTTAGTGACAGAGGACGTACATGTACGTCCAGGAAATCCGGATCCCCGTGCGGCTGCACGCCGTTCGGGGACTCCGGATTCTTCTGAAAAAAAAAAAAAATGTTAGACGGGCGTTAAGTGACGACCGCGTCTGCACGCGGCCGTCACTAAGGGGTTAAACAGTAGCAATATTTGAACACAGCAACATAGAAAGGGTTAATTGATCTTTACAATTAATGATATTACAGTTGGCTGCAGTGTATATGAATATCTGCCCCAAAACATGTATAAACTATGCTAATTGAGGTCTAAGGGATTTTATGTGCGTTGGTTTTAACTTTAAACACAGGTCTCATAACAATTTCCTTATACCATATAAAAATATATACAAATTTAGAAACATATCTGGAATATGAAAAGTCTCAGATTTAGATAAATAAAATTTAACTATTTACGTACTGTTTTCAATATTGCATACCTTCTGGATAAAATATATAATTTGCATATATAGATTATTTTTAATTATAGATTATACCAAGAATATACTAAGAAATATTTCAAGTAATGTATGTCTAGAAATCAAGCAAAACTAATATATTTCATGTAACAAATACTATAAAAATGGCAATAGCAATCCTGTTTCTTACACCATACAGCACTCCAAAGGTTAATCAGAGATTATGGGTCGTACTGATGCCAGCCCAAGATGACAGCTTCTTTTGTTCTTCTCAACAGAACAAAATTTAGGCCCATGCAATAAGGAAACACATGTAACAGAAATTCTCTGAAACACACACCAAGATAGAAACATGTGGAAAAACTTTCCTAATAGCAGATTAAGGGTTAATCAAAGAATTCACCAGATCAAATGTAAGCTCAATGACCTTAACAGAAACACAACTATATGGTTCTGTAGGAGTTAATAATTAGATTTAAGAGTAATATATAAAGCTATATATTGATCTAATTGCTATCAAACTATTGCACAATTATCTGGATACATTTGCTCATTAATTTTGTTTAGTTCCTCAGAATAAACTATAGCCAATATAGCTTATTGTTACAATTTTCTTTATATAACTTATCCAGTTCTATATCTAGAAGAATTATTATAAAATTATTTTTCCCCAAATATAGAGAAAATATATATAATTCTTAGGGCTATACAGAATTAATAGTAAAGAAAATATAATTACCAGACAACTTAAGGCGTGCTTCTCTTGGAATTCTTTGGCTCTGGTCAGATGGTTACTTGATCACTTCAGAAAGTCATTACCAAGAGAGAGAGCTATCAAAAATCGTCCCCTTATGTACTAAAATTTCGCACATCAGAAATACACGACCATCCTTCTCTGATAGGATGACTTGCCAGATCATTAGAATATGATTTCAGACTAAAGTTGCTGGACTCTATAATTAGTTATGCAAATAAAAGGTTTAAATTAATTTACTATCCCTTGTAGTAATGCATCTTTGTTCCTGAAGATGGCACACCAATGCCATATTAAAAACTGTATATATTGATAGTTCAGACCTGTCTTTTGACAAAACTGAAGTAGCTTGAAGGTAAATCATACGTCATGCGAACATGACAACTCATAATCCTTTCCCAAGATCTTCACATAAGATAGTGAGTATCTTCCAGACACTTAGACTAGAAATCCCCTATCAATCTCCATAAGACATACAGATTTAAGAGAGAATTCCACAGACAATCCTTTTCTTTCTAAAATAGACTAACCATTTCTTTCCAGTCCATGGTAGAGTCCCTGACAAAGCATTGGCAGAACAGGGGGGTTTGCCATGCTTGAGGAAATCATGGTAATTTAGCATGGGCTAAGGGCCATTATTTAAGATTTCTTTGTTGAAATATTTTAAATAAAGCTGAGGCCTGTTTGACACCCAGTCTGTCTGTTGTGTAATAGTTGGAATGGACACCCTATATACTGTACAAGTGTCCAGTATTTACAATATTAAACCACCTCAGAGTAAAAATAAAAAGCATTGTTATTAACCTTATTAATCCAGTTTTGCAGTTCTATAAAGTAACTCCTCAGAGAGCATATGGAAGGGGAGACATGGAGAAGGGGAGGGTAGGAAGTGAACTAGCATGGGGGAAGCCTGGTGCTGGAGGTCATTCAAGTTTGGGATATCCCCTCAGGGTCTTCGGCAGTACCAAGCTCAACTCCTGTAGTTACCTCAGCAGCTGCTATGCAGGGTGCTCTGGGGACACCTGGGGTTTCTGTGGGTTTGAGTCCATTGCATGGCATGGCCAGATTCAGGGTTAGTCAGTACACTGGTGTTGGTCATGTCTTCGGGGTCCCCTTTCTGACAGAGGTCATGAAAGCTCGTGTGGAGCTTCTTATCTATGTTGATCTATTCCTTGCTTTCTTTGGTGGATGCTTCTCCCTATAAAGATGACAAAGAATAGGGTATGAAGGAGGACAAGGAACGTAAACGGTAACAAAAAAATGCCAAAAGTTATTGGGAACTGGGTTTGCGAGCATGATTGGGGAAAAATTTATTCAAAATGATCGGCTCTCTTTTGCTACCAGGACACCATATGGAATGATTGTAGTACATACGGTGGGCTGGCCTGGTGGCATGATGATGAACAATTTCATCAACATATGGCCTTGCACCCGTCCATGGCATGGGAACAAATGGACATTGGTCTGTGGTTGTCCATCATGATGTCATTCGAGGCTTGGCATCATTTCAGTCCAGCTCCAGGGGTCGGGACTCCCAGCTATGTCACTGTGTGCTGGCAGTAAAATGAGGGTGCCTGCATATTTGGCCAATCCTGTAGTTTTAGACACAAGTTTTCACACTGTGGAAGACCTCATGGCTTGTCCAAATGCTTTAAGAGGCAGGCAGAACAGGGGTGGTGCAGGGAAAATTGGATAGGGAGTTGGCATTGGTCTCTACAGATGGATTTATATAAATGGCAGATTGGGCAACCAAATGGAATATGAAGTTTAATGTGGGAATGTTTAAAGTCATGCATTTGGGAAGAAAACAATCCTAGTGCTACTTATAAACTTAATGCAGAACTTTCATCCTAATAAAATTACCCCCAACAGATTATTAACCTAGTGATATGCAAAGTTATACTATCCTTAAATTCAATAAGTCAGTGGTATTGAAGAAAAAACATCTTCGGCAGGAACCAGAGAACAAACAGTGCAGACATCTTAGAGGAAATGTACCTCTGAGTCTGCACTGTCTGTCCCTTTCACTGCCAGCATTGGTGATGACATTCCTTGGTGTCTTAAGGCACTGGAAGGTACTGACCACGCAGGGGCACAGAGCTTCTCTTGTAAGCTCTGTGCAGCCAGGTGCCTACAGAAGATGGGGTTTTTCTTCAATACCGCTGACTTATTGCACTTAAGGATAATATAACTTTGCATATCACTAGGTTAGTAATCTATTCGGGGACAACTTTTTTAGGCTGAAAGTTCCGCTTTAATGGAATCATTTTAAGGTTGCTAAAGACCTGGGAATCCTTGTAAACTACAAACTTGGAAACAGTGACCAGTGTCAAATAGCAGTAGCAAAAGTAAACAAAGTGGGGATGTATAAAAAGCCTTCTTCGTGTATACTTAAGAATTGTTGCTAAAATTCACAATGCCTGGTCATATTTATAAAGAAGTAAAGTCACGTTTATAAATATGTCTACCTGAGAATATTCTGAGAAAATTTGCACCTGTGAATATATTTTCGCACACATAGTGGTATTATATACTTCCAATAAGAGCAGTTTATACCTGTCGTTAAGATTTAATCACTAATATTGCCTTTATTTTTGGAGAAATTAGCAAATTTATTTATAAATACATTAGGACACAATTTTTATTTGGCCAGGACCATTTCTACTCCACTTTTCTAACTGGAGCTAGCACTTAGCAAAAATGTCGCTAGATGTTATACATATACTTGTGTCGCTTTGAGACAATTTTATACACATTTTCTTTATAACTCCAGTTTTAAACATCTCCCCCAAAGTCCTGTCTTGCATAAAAAGGGGTATTGAAGAAAAAGTGGATAAACAACATTTTGCTATTGTAAAATTGTTGGTAAGACCTCACCTCAAATAGTCAGTGTAGTTTTGGGCAACAGTTCTGAAAAAGGATATTCTATAACTAGATAGAGTACAGTGAAGAGAAACAATATTTATTAAAGGAATGGAGGACTTGACGTATGAGGAACAACTAGACAAACTTGGTTTATTTACTTTAAAGAAAAGACAACTAATAGGAGATCTTATCACAATGTATAAATATATGAGAGGTCAATACTCAATACACCGATCTCTCTGGTGAGCTATTCATTCCAATGCCTGATCAAATAACCAGGGGTCACCCCTTGAGATTAGAGGAATGGAGGTTTCAACATCAACAGAAGAAGGGTTTTTTTTACAGTAAGTTCTGTTAATTTGTGGAATTCCTTGCTCAAGGATGTGGTTCTGGAAGATACACAGATACATTTCTTTCAAAAGGAAACATACAGGTTTATATTGTGTATTAATAGGGTGTTCTGATAAAAACTAACTTATTAGGCACCAGATAAACACAAAAAAACCTATTATTAGGAAGTGCTCCTTGTAAGATCCAAATGAATAATAATAAAACAGTGAAAACATTTTCAATCTCAGTGACCATAATCTCAC
Source organism: Rhinophrynus dorsalis (assembly GCA_037306005.1). Taxonomy (NCBI): domain Eukaryota; kingdom Metazoa; phylum Chordata; class Amphibia; order Anura; family Rhinophrynidae; genus Rhinophrynus; species Rhinophrynus dorsalis. Next base: position 411,193,524 of record CM074719.1, on the reverse strand, counting down.
ATCAGCAGAATAAAAATTTTGAACAAAGGACTATCGTTTGCCCCTGCTAAACCCATAAACAAATTCAATGTATGTATTGATATTAATAAATACATAAGAAGTATGACTCTAAAAAGATTTTTGCAAGTACTCCAGAAGAAAGCAAGAAAAAAAGAAACAACATCCTCCATGCAGGACAAATACAATACCCGCTCTTTACAAATGATTTTATCGCATTAGAAGATTGGAAACCCATACGCAGCAATAAAAAAAAAAAAACAAGTCTACCTTTTATCCCATTCACTGCCAGTCGGAGCAAATTAAAGTGTTTAATCAATTGATTCTGAGAGATTTACATAAACTCAATTGTTCCGTTCCTAATCATGCACAAAATCTGAATAAACAAGAACAAATAGCTTTAAAAAATCTACAACTCAACCATGACATAATAATTAGACAGGAAGATAAAGGGGATGGTATCTGTGTACAAAATAAACAGATTACTTGAAAGAAGCCCACCGATTACTGGGCAATAAGAACACTAATATCCAATTACAACAGGATCCAATAACTGACTACCTCATAGAATTAGAAAGTTTATTATAGGCAGCATTACATAAAGGAACTATCACATCTACAGAATATCAGTATATATATAATACCAATCCCACAATACCAATATTTTACCATCTTCCCAAATTACATAAATCCACCCCAAATCCCCCCAAGAAGACCCATCATCTCCAGTATCAATTCACTCACTTATTCACTATCACAATACATAAACAAATTCTTACAACCATTAGTTTCTACCCAGCCATCATATCCTAAGGACATAATAAATGTTCTCAAAACATCACATGGAAAAACTATTTTTTATGAGTTACGTGTGATTTGCTCAGTCTGTATACTTGCATCCCACATACATCAGGACTCTCAGCCATTCATTCCCAAGTTATTCAAAATCACATTTCCTCCCCTCACAAATTGAATTCATCATCAATTGTATACATGTCAAACTACATCACAACAATTTTTTGTTCAAACAACAAGTTTTACCTACAAACATCCGGAGTGGAGATGGGATCAGCATTAGCTCCATCGTACACTAACTTATATATGGGACTATGGGAAACGGACCACATACACAACAATAATCCTTTCAAAAAACACATAATCTACTACAAAAGATAAATTGATGACTTGTTTTTAATTTGGGGCGGTACGGAGAAGCAATGTGGGGATTATTGTGCTACATGAATTCTAACTTAATGAATCTCCAATTCACTAGCAACACTCACTGGAAGCACATTGAATTCCTCGACATTGACCTCTCCTTCAGCCCTGAATATAAAATCCAGTCAAAAAACCATATGAAACATGGACAGTAACAATTACCTCCATGTTTCCAGTGGGCACAACCACAGATGGATAGGGAATATTCTATATGGACAGTATCAAAGAATCAAACGAAATTGCTCAAAATACAAAGATTCTATACAGCAAGTTCTAACTCAAAAATTTAAAGAGAAGTATAAACCTGAAATCATTGAACAAGCAAAATAAAAAAATTGATAAACTCAATAGACAAGACCTCTTAAAATATAAAAGTGAAAACAATAAATTCAATAATACTGCACCAGTCCTTACTACTAACTATAACAGCCAATAAAATATGACACATCTTAAAGGGGATCTATCACCCCTATATAAGTTACTTTTATTAGTTAGATTATTTAGAGAATATGTTTAAAACTGTATTCATTTGTTTTTTAAAATGCTATTTTGGTGAAAATTAATGTTTAAAGACTGCCCCGTACCCTACTTCCAGAAAGACTGTGGTTACCTGTTCTGTACCGCAGTCTGTTACTCTGCCTCTGCTCCCCTCCCTCTATCCAGCCTCCTCCAATGACAGAGGCTTTCTCTCTGTAAGCTGGAGCGCTCTCTGGCCAATGAGACGGCTCCATTGGTAACTGCAGTCTGTCACTCTGCCTCTGCTCCCCTCCCTCTATCCAGCCTCCTCCGATGATGGAGGCTTTCTGTCTGTATAAATGTTTAATGTTTACCAGGAACCCATGGTATCATACATCAATGGAACTAATCCAAATGCAAATCAAACACATAGTTAAATCGGGTCATCTTCTTTTCACATACCTATTTTTTAATTAAGCTTTTATTTTCACTATAAGCTCATTTCTCCACATAATTTCATTTTCTCATATTTTCACCATTTTTCTTTTCCCTAACACCTCTGCAGTACCAATAATCTTATCAATTCACTCAGTCACACTTCATAGCTTTATTTATTGGTTACACAGCTTTACTCAAACACTATCACGGCACCACCTTTCAAAATAAATATGTATCAACATGTATTTGATTACAATTCCTAGCTCACCATATACTTTGTTTTGAACAAACCTTCTTTTTCACATGTAGATTTGACAAGTATCAATTTCAACCGACACACTTCATATCATTTACACTTCTCCCTCCCACCTTACACACACATATACATCAATTCTCATCACTTTTAATTGCAACATAGCATCATGTTCTCTTATTCTCCATTACTGTGGGGATACATACATTTTAGTACAATTGAATGATGATGATGATGATGTCCATATTTTTATTATGTTTTAATACTTTGTTTTGCATATATATTAAACTAGATTGTCTTCTCTGAACATTATATGTTTTTATAAATTGTCAGTATGTTTTCATTGTCTTAAATATTCTGAGTCAATGAAATATAAATATTGGTATGTACAGTAAGGCTACCTTTCTTTCCCTATTGCCCCCAGTGGAAGCAGACTGTAGGTCTGCAAAAACGTTTGGGCCTTTCACTTAGCAACCATCACTCAGACCGGGTCCTGTCCACGCCCCTGTGAAGCTTCCCCCTGCTCCCTCCCATTTGGCTTAGAAGACCGGCTCCTGGAATCTCTCATTGAACGAACCACGAGGCAGATCCGGTAGAGCAGTGCCAAGCTCCATCTTTGACTTTAAACATTCAGCCATGTTCATAACATTTCTGGGACATTATTAATCATAACATCTATTACCAGCAATACACTGGCTACATATTCACGATCCCAGAGCATCTCATCAAAGACAAGCATCATTTACCAATGAATATGGATATTTGGGTAGCAGGAGGATATGAGAACACAGTTCAATCGGCTAAAAGGGACAGGGACCCACTTGATACGCATAAAGCCCAAGAAAGGCCTTTGTAAGTGCATAACCTATATTTTACATTACTTGTTGTTAATAAATTATTACACTTAGATTTTACCCATTTTTTTTGCGCTTTCTCTCTTGAGTTTATCCAGACCCCTTATTTGGCACCAGGAAAGCTATATAATTTTAATTTCTCTGAGTTATGAGGCAAAGGTTGAACTTAATAGACTTTTGTCTTTTTTTCAACCTAATTTACTGTGTTACTATGGGTGATTGTGGACACTGTTTCCAAAATCACCTGTATGTTACAAAGTGACCTTTCCACATCAAAATTTAGACTAGACACAGAAAATTCAGATTTTGAAGAACACTACAAAAATGTATTTGGTTCCAGTAACAAAGTGAATCATGGATTTGGTGCATGTCTAATTTTGCATTATAGGTTAATATATATGTTGATATGATAATAACACTGTATACTAGCTAATGCATTTGTAGTTCACAAACACAACATAACATGAGATTTCAAGAGACACTTTGTACCCCAAGGAAGACATCAGACATCTCAATTTAAATCTATAGCAATTTTCATTGCTCCTTTATTGTACAAATGGTTTTCTCCAGAGTTGTTCTTCATTACCTATGATAGTGTTGATTTGTTCCAGAATTAATAATCTCTAAACTCCTGAGTATGTCTATGATTCAATAACAAGGCTTCCACCAACACCTCTATATAGATGACATACTTCGCTGAGAGGGTAGTAGATAAGTGGAATAACCCACCAGCAGAAGTGGTAGAAGTTAACACAGTGACATAATTTAAGCATGCATGGGATAGGCATAACACTGTCCTTAACATAAGAAAAGACCAAGGACCAAAAAAGGTTTGAGGTTATTACAGTAGGAAAATGGGCAGACTAGAGGGGCCGAATGGTTCTTATCTGCCGTCAAAATCTGTGTTTCTATGTTTACAAATGTATTTATTCTTTCCTGATATCTTTAATTACTTTATACAATGAGTTACACTCTCTCTGCGTCTTGTGTTGGATATCCCACTCTTTCCTAAAATAGACATATAAAAAACAAAGCTGAAGCAAGGACAGATGGAGTGTGGTAGGAGATACAAAAGTTATGGTGCAGCTCAGGAAAAGTGATAAAGGCAAGAGAGAGAAGTGTGGATCGTACGTGAAATTATTATTTGCTCCTAGTAGTTCAGTTGGTTTGCTTCAGAATTGGTCTGATTTTCATAGGTACATATGTCTAGGTACTAAAGGGAAATACATATAATTTGGAGCTGCAGATCAATCAAACACTAACTGATGTTGTAAAGTGATTCACTTGTTATATCAGGCACTTTCTCTTCTTGATAAGTTGGTTCAGCAAATCTTGGGGAAATCAATAAAAAGATCTGATTGTGTTATAACGTTCACATGGAAAAGCTAGGACAGGAAAATGACTACAAATGTCTCCGTGAAAGATATGTGTATTCTTATCTGTTCAGTTCAGATCACAGATCTCTGTTACTTGACAAGCTGTTGCAAAGTCATCTATCCAGGGGAGGAATATGATTGGGAGATTTTAAGCAGGTAATTCAAAAACAGAATGTGAGTACTGATACATATTTTATGTAGCAATATGTAAACATCACCACAAATTGATTTATTTCTCATTAACCTTCTGTCCACCAAAAACTATACATTCATCACAGGAGTCCAATAAGTGTATCAACATCTTGCCCAAAGGAGTAGCTTAGAGGAGTAGATTTTTTTATATAAAAAACAAACAAAAAAAACGTTATGGGAATTATCCCTCTGAAGACTTTGGGGCAAGGGAAATGTTTAATTCAAAATGTATTACAGTTATTTTTGTTATTAAAGCTGTTATCAATGTAGTTGATAGAAAGAAACCCAGAACGTTGGACCTGAACAACATGGTGCTCAGGGTTTCCGTTACAAAGTGTGCAAAAGGTGTTCTAAGCACCAACCACAAAATCACCATTAAACCTGCAGATAAAAGAGGAGCAGTGGTGATCATGAACACTCAAGACTAAATAAAAGAGGGAAACAGACAACTTCCTGACATAAGTTACTACAAAAAACTCAGTAAAGACCCCACCAATATAAATATATATATCAGGCAACCCCAACATCTCATAAAAACATTCCGAAGAATTCACAAACAGATCTGAGAAAGCTTTACCAACCAACTCTGCTGTGGGGACTTTCTGCATGCTTTCAAAAATCCACAAATCAGGAAACCCAGGCAAGCCAGTAGTAACTGGTATGGATGGACACTGACTGAGCAGATATCTGGCCTGGTGACAAGGCAATGCCTTGTCATTAACACCAATAGTTTTATATATAAGACATCACAGACATCCTTAACAAACTCAACCAAATCAAAGATTTACTCACTGAGACAATTCTAGCTACCATGTATATGGAATCACTATATAGCAACTTATACCAACACCAGGATGGAATTAATGCCTGCCATCAATTTCTGTCATCAAATGTCTAAAGCCAGAAATAAAGACCTCAAATTATAACTAAATTGATTACATTTATCCTCACACACAATTGCTTCACCTTTAACCAGGACTTCTATGTGCCATGGGTACAAAGATTGCACCACAATATGCAAATCGTTTTATGGCTGACATGGAACGGAGATTTCTTGATACATACCACTAGAAACCTTATACATATTTCTGCTATATATATGACATATTCATAATCTGGACAGAAGGTAAAGAAGTACATAAATCCTTCAACATAATTCATACATCCATTAAACTTAAAATGGATTACGCTATGGAAAGCGTATATTTCCTGGACACAACCATAACTCTCACCAATGGCAAACTCCAGCTTTCACCCAGCTCAAACTAAACAAGGCATCATTCATAGCCAAATTATCAGATATCACCTCATAAGCTCTGATACCAGTGTCCACAATAATCATCTAAAAACATTATCTGAATCATTCAAATAGAAAGGCTATAAAACAAGGACATTCTCACAGAAAATAACATCTGCATTGAGAATATCACATGAGCACCTGTTATAATACAAAGAGAAGGAAGTCTACACACTTATGCCACTAGTTACTACATATTACTTCACACTAGAAGAAATACGCAACATCATCAGATAGCTACAGCTTCTGCTAATAGATGATGTAGTGTTAAAACACATATTCCCCCAATTGCCTATTCTGGTATATAGGCAACCATTGAACCTGAAACAAAAAATATTGAATAGAAAACTGGCCAATGAAAGACAAACACTGATAATGGGACCATCCCTTGCAACAAATGGAACTGCAAATCATGTCAACACATTTGTGAAAACAATACTGCACAAATCAACAACAAGACATACAGCATAAAAGGATTATATTCATGTACATCAGCAAATTGTATATATGATACAATGCCCTGAATGTGAAACTGGATGTTACGTTGGTGAAATAGGCCCAACACTAAATCTTAGGATGTATACACCCAGAAAATCTATTGAGAAATACCAATACTCAGATGGAACTTCAAAAATACACAGGAGAGAAAGACATTTGAAACTAAGATGATCAGTTTTGTCAATGCTAAACACATTGGCCTTAATAAGGACTAGGGATGGGCAAAAAAATGTCATCTCAAACTGAAATTGGCGAATAATTGAACTTCCCACTTGGTGAATAGTGCCGATTTTCTGATTTGTTTTTGCGTAGCTCATTGAAATCAATGAGAACCTTGAATTTACACACAACACAAAACAAATATTATTTTATTTCCCAAAGGCATGGTATAAAAGGGGCATGACAGTGCCTGTGTTGGTGGGGTGTGGGGAAAGAATAATTTGAACATGGAATGTTCTTTTGGGGGGTTGTTTTACCTGCCCCTCCTCCAAAATCATGGGTGTGTTATTAAAATAGAAATTTTTCCCTTGAGAACAGGAACTGTGTCTCTCATCAGCAAATACAATGTGCACAGTGTGTGTGGTAAATAACATCTGGGGGCACAACTGTATCCAAACACCATGACACCAGAACCCAAGTACTGTTGCTGTCACTGTACTCCTTATCCACACCCTGCTAAGGACATATGACAACGTGCTGACAGTTTAATAGTAATGATGAACCCTCCCCACCAGCATCCTAGCATATTCTGCAGGAATGCATCTCCTCAGATGCAGCTTGATGCCCTGCTTGCGATTCTTCTCCACCACACTGGCATGTGTGGTCAGTGCACCACACGGTGTGCAATGGATGGAGACAAACTGCCACATCCTAACATCAACAGAGTGGCTATCATTTGGCGGGGGAGGTAACAATGAACAAGGTGGATTGAATGAAGATGTAGTTACCCTAGAGGAAGAAGGTGATGGTGATGGCGAGCTAGTTGTTTCGCTTGTCATGGAACTTCCAGTCTCTGCCTGGGTTTCTATATTCCCAATCCTCTTTGATCTCCGCCTTTCCTCTTGTTGCCTTTCTGGAGAGTCAGGGGGTACAGTAACAGCGGTGCTTGATTTATGTGGTGGGTGTTTGTCTTTAACATGTTTGACATAAATGTCATGGTGTCTGTGTTTCAAGTGTGATATCAGGGAGTTTGGTCCAAGGTGTGTTCATTCCTTTCTCCTTCTCATTGACTTGTCACAAATTGTGCACAGTGCCTTTGGTGATGGCTGCACTGTGCCTGCCCCATGAAAAAATAGTCCCTCACCAATTATTTTAGGGGATAGGGAACAGGTGGAGAAGACTGGCCTCTTTCTTCTTCTCCTCCACATTCCCTGTCACTGGTTGCTGTTGCTGCTACTGCCTCAGAATCAGCACTGCAACAAGGACCAGGAGTATTGCTACTGCTGGCAAGTGGAACCTGCCCTAGTCCCGCATCACTTGTTAACCCCATTACCACTGTGTCCACGGGGGTCTGTGGCATACTAGCTTGCTCCTTATCATCCTGCTGCCTCAGCAGCAGCAGGAATTAGAGCAGCTGCAAATTCCAAAAGCTCATTGCTAGTGGTGGTGGTGATGCCAATCCTCATTCCTGTCTCACATTCCTTCTCAGTTTCCAATAAAAAGACCATCAATGTCTCTGCCACTCCAGCTTCTGCACCATCATCACCATCACCGCTAAACTCTACGTGTTGCTGCTCTATTACAGGCATCTAACTGCTGCTTGAAGGAGGTGACAAGCAATGTGACAGAGTGTCCCCTAATGTCACACTTGGCATTCTTTTTGAAGATGCAGACTGGCAGCAGTAGCAGCAGGCACACACAGCTGATCTGTGCTCTTGCTGGTGTTGGTGGTGGTATTAATTCTGAGCCTGCTCTCTCCCAACACCAGTTTTGGCCTCTTCAGGATCATGTCCCATTTGGACACTGTAGTGAAAAGAAGAGGAGGAGGACTCCCTGAACCAGAGGAATGATGTGGACTTTCTTGACAGCTAGTCTGGATGCTCTCAAAAGCTTCCCCTACCACTCCTCTAACGCTAGTCCCACCAGCTGCTTCACCATCACTGTTACTACTACTACTACTACTAACAACAACCACATCAAGTTCAGCACCTGAGTCTTCCTCCTCATAATCACTATTAATATGATTACCCCCTCCTTCACGCCTATAAGTCACAAGGTGCTGGCCCTTCTTAGTACTAGCACTGGCAGAACTGCTTGGGGATGGCAAGTGTGACTTAGGGTTCCCTGCTGTCACACTTGGCATCATCTTCTCCTTCCCCCCCTTCTGAGTATTACAAGACAGACTAGCAGCTTCAGTACTGGTGGCAGCAGCTTCAACACTGGCAGCAGGCACAGCACTGGTGGCACTGGCAACAGGGGCAGCACATCTGACAGCAGGTGGCACAGGTTCAGCACTGGCAGCTGGCACAGTGCTGGTTTCAACAGGGGCAGCACGTCTGACCCCGGGCACATTATTGGTGGCAGCAGACACAACACTGGTTTCAATAGGGCTTAGCACGACTGAAAGCAGGCACAGTATTGGTGGAAGCAGGTTCAGCACTGGCGGCAGGCACAGCACTGGTTTCAACAGGGGCAGTACATCTGACAGCAGGCACAGCACTAGTGGCAGCAGGGGCGGTAATGGTGGCAGCAGAGGCAGCATGTCTAGCAGCAGGCACAGGCAGCTGACCTGTCCTGCTCTCACTAGCACTACCCTTTTCTCCCTCCCTTTCTATTCCCTTTTCTCCCTCCCTTCCCATTAAATTCCCCAAGATCCCTTGGGTTGATTAAGGGGGACTGGACAGCATTGGTTCAGTAGTGCTCACTTCCTCCTCCTCCTCAGACTCAATGGACAGTTATCAGTTTTAAACCTGCTCATAGTGATAGCAGTCACTATGAGCCTCTCCTGCCTCAATTTTTCCAAAAGGTCACAGCAAAACAGCACAGCACATCTACCTTGCTCTGTAGCTGCTTCTATTGTGTATGACTTCCACAAATACATCACGTTTTTATAACGAAAAGGCGAAAACCATGTAAATCAATGGGTGGAAACTTTCTAGCCATTGAAAAAAATGTTGAAACCTTTTGGCCAATGGGCAAAAAATGCAAACATTTTAATTGCTAGTTTTAAAGCGGATTTTCCCACTAAAAAGCAGACAACAACGTGGTTTTCACAGAATTTCTCGCGGGAACACGACATGTTCACCAACATTAAAAAGGCTACATGAGAATCTTGCACTGCCGGAAATCTATAGATTCTCATGTTTCGGCATGAAAGGTCGCCATCAATGTATGCAGCAGAAATGTATTGCACTTAAACTCCCTTCATCCTTACTGAGGGTGATATCCTAAGCAACTTTCCAAGCAATAAAGGGATCGAATTTCACTTACTGAGTGCCCTGGTATATCCAGAGATGGCACTTCACTTCACCCCAGTCTTGGTGAGTTCTGCCCTAGCTCTCTCTCCACTTCTCTGCATGCTCCACATAGAGAAGGTGAGGGAGAGGCGGGGCAGCACTCAGGATTGTTAGGCGAATGCATGAGATGAGAGGTAAGTATACATGAGCACCATGGACCATGGTCAAATTAAGTTTGTTAACAAAACAATGCAAAGCAATGCCCCGGAATCGACTCTTATCAGCACAACAGTCACTTATTAGCACAATGACATGGAGTACACTGAGAAGGGGACAGAGAGATGGGGCAGCGCTCAGCAAGATTGGGATGAGGTGAAGTGCTAACTGTGGATATACCAGGGCACTCAATAAGTGCCATTTGATCCCTTTATTGCTTGAAAAGTTGCATAAGATGGGGCATGCAGAGATATCATCCTCGGTAAGGCTGACGGGAGTTTAAGTGCAATATGTTGCTGCTGTATACATTGATGGTGACCTTGAATGCCGCAACATGAAAATCTCATGCTTTCCTGCAGTGTGAGATTCTCATATTGCCCTTTTAATGCTGGCGACATGCTGAATGCACCCTATAGATGCACAATGTTTAGAGTGCAACATTTTAAAAGGATACCCCCTGCTACCATCTATTGATTAAAATAACACTGTAACTTGCAGAACTTGACATCCTCATACCCTGCTGCTTTTATCCTATTACCAATTTAGATTCCTTTCATCATATTTATTGCAATATACTACTGTTGTAAGGCACATCATACACTGTATGGTGCTATATAAATAAAGCTATACATACAAAGGGGGGGTCCTAACTAGGCAACAATATAAACAATAATACCCCCAAACACTCCACCTAGCTAAAAGCATACACCAGTATCATTCCCAGAAACATGAAAATGTATTAATACAGTATGTTGCTAACATATATAACACACAGACAACATTTCAATACATGCGGAAGCTGGGGAAATCATGTAGCATGCAGAAAGTGTTCTTTGGTTGTCAGAAAAGTCACCTTCAGATTGTAGACTTGGACCATGCAAACAGAGCACATTGGATGAATGTACAATGGCATTTCAGGCACTTGAGTCAGCATTAAAGGGACAGTAATGTGTATATGCTATATATTTAGCAGTGTTTATCTTGTAAAGCATTGGGTACTCCTACTGTTGAGATATGTTTTATTCTAAGGATACTGAAGCATGAACTTGCATTTTCTGGGTGCAGTACTTCCTTGGTTTGAAATGTTATTATGGTTGCTACACCAGTCTATGGACAGCTATTGTTAGTTGATCATAAACCTCCATAAGATATTGTAGAAGCATCAGCACTATAAAACTTCAGGCTATAGAGGTGCTGAACCTAAAAACAGGCAAGTCAGAGTTGCAATAACTTTTGCACACTTGTTTGTAGCTTGTCTTAGTCAGCAGAATAAATCTTTTCAATATTAACCCCTTAAGGACCATTGCTGTGCCAGGACCGTCACGGCGATCCGGCACTTAAGGACCAATGTCGGTCCTGGCACGGCATGGAGTTCAGGGCTCCCGGCATGGCTGCACGCCGCTCCGGAAGCCCTGAACCGTAAGCAATAATTTAAAAAAAATGCGCTGTGGTCCTTAAGGGGTTAAGCATAACTATTCCTTTAAGTTCCTACTGTATGCCTGCCTGATGCCAATTTATAAAGCTACACACATTAAAAAGCCTCAGCTTTACGCTACTTGTGCAAGAAACAGTCTGGGTATTTTGTGGCATTCATTCACTAAAATCTACTACATTTTTAACTTTGTCGCCATCACACTGAAATTTCTTACATATGGAATGGGCTGGGATTTGCTGCTATTAAAGTCCTACAATAGCAGAGTTTGTCTGCCAGTACACATTACAGCCCTCATACATTGTACTGCATTCACATCTGTGCAGCCACTAGCATTAGACTGCAATGTTATGTGGCTGTGCTGACTCGTTTGTGCATTTACCCGAGTATTACAGAACTGTCAGTCCAAACAGTCAGTAAACGTATTGTTTTGTTCCCACAGGAATATTTGAAAAATAAAAAAAACAGTTCTCTGTTTTCCCCATTTTATTTGCCACCCATAAAGAAACCCATAGCTTTTACACCATTTTGCTAACAACATGGAATTTCCTATAAGAACGATTCCATTTCCTGTCAATGGTTTCCCGTGGCATGGAAACTTCCTACTTCCATACTATAAAAACCCGGGAATTCCCACCATGCAGGTTGGAATAGTTTAGGAGACTAAGAGAGTGGAAATAGGCAGATAGAGAGAGAGAGAGAGAGAGAGAGAGACATAAAAATAAAACAATTAAAAGAAAAATAAAGTGGAGTGGTGGATAGCACTATGACCAGCAGGAGTATCACTAGTCTTCCTACTTACTCCTCAGGTTCTAGCGAGCACATCTTGAGTGTGAAGACAGCCCCTACTATAACCTTGCTGCAGTCATAACCATGGTAAAGTTGCCAGCCACAAGGCTGAACACACATCTCCGGTTGAGCTCGGAAGCAGACCAGCATGGATATAGAAGGATGCTGTTGTAGTGTAAGGAGGAATAGATAGCGCATTCAGTGGCAAATTGGGCTACAACTGAGAGTAGAAACAGTTTCAACAGGACAAAATGACTGCAATAAAAAAAATTGGAGTGAGTCTTTAATACTGAGGAGGGCTACAGATAAGGACAACCAGGAGCGAGGTGCAAAAACCCCTAGATAGATTACCGGTGAGAGAGTGAGCTGGTGCAGAGTGGAAGTAATGCCTGCAATATCTCCGGACAGAGATATGGGACTAGGACAGACTCCACTTGCCATCGATATTCCTAATCCTAGCTCTAGCGCTGATGCTGAGGCAGCAACCGCATCACCTGCCCCAGTCAGTGAATGCAATTCTGAAGGATAAGAAGAAGATTATTCTTCTCCATCTCTCCCCTCACTAAAATCATGGGTGTGGGAATATTTTTCACTGGTATGCTTTTGAAATGTCGCAAGCCGCATTGCATATCTTAAAATGTCGCATTTATTTGGTCGCCTGCTTACAAATGATGCATTCACAAAGTTGCATGTTAAACAGTCGCACATTCAATATGTCACCTTGCACAACATGTAACTTTTTATGTGTCACCCACGTCAAAATGTCGATCAAAGGATGCAATAAGAAACGCATTAAGGGCGCATTACTGAGCCCTCCTTTTGTAATGTGCCCTTAATGCCCCATTTTTGGCCACTTAAAGAGTTGAGAAGTATGTCCTCTGTCTCTCTCTGCATGACAATCAGAGTGAGGAGGAGAGAGGTAGAAAACAGTATCAAAAGCAATGTTTATAGACACTGATTTTCATTTAGCTCCATTTGCACATGTGATCACTGTAGCAAGGACGATATCTGCAGAACCACTGGGGAATAGCTGAAATTGACTGCTCTGGAGCCTTCCCACCATGATCACAGTGTGTCCTGAGTATGGGTGGGTGAAAAGTGAGAAAAATGTCCTGCATTCTCATGAAAAACGGACAGGTTTTTTTCTCCTTTTCTCCTATGCAAAATTTTCCTCCATTTTGCCTATTTCAGCACATTTTTTGCCTATTCCAACACATTTTTCTCCTATTCTAACACATTTGTCACTCATTCAATACATTATTCTCATTTTTTGCCTATTTCAACACATCTTTCTCCGATGTTTAATATGGTGCAACATTTCCCAGCACAATATTAGTTCTTCTGAAGGCTGTAGTGTAGAAATAAGTAGCTGGAAGTCAAAGGTGGGAGTCCTACAGCAACATATACCCTGAAAAATGTGTTAGCATGCAGAGTGCATATGTCATTTGCCCACAACACTTACTTCCTGCTTAAGTGACACTGGCATGTATTCATGATCATGTCAAGTGATTAAAAAAAATTAAAGTACAACCTACAATGTGGCAGATGTGTATGGTAGTGGTGGTGGGGGACTGGTGTTGTGTGATTGGTGGGACCTTGACAAACTGCATCCACACCGGGAGGAGGGGGATCATCATCATTTATTGCACATGCTGCAGCAACCATTGCTGTAGTCAGTTTTTGTGCTACCACATCTCTGAACTGCTCCACCTTTCCCCCTCCCTCTTGTGCATTTTTTTTATCCATTACTCAACTACTGTGTGTTTTTTACTCTCTATAGTAAACAACTGATGGAGTGTGATGTCTTGCCTTGGCCCTCAACAAAATTCTCAATGTCGTCTGCTGTCTTTCAAGTCTGCCTCAGTCAGATCTCACATCAACCTGCCAGTTTGTTTAATAATTTATGTTTTTTGGTTTTGTTTTATGTTGTCCACCCTATCTTATCTCAGTTAGTCTATATATATGCCAGACTACCCCAGCACAGAGATAATAAAAGCAAAATAAGCAAACAATGTGGACCCCAGCTTCCTGTGTCTTGCCAGTCAGGCACACCAAATTTTGAGGTATTTGGGGTCAACTTCCTTCCTCCCTTCTTCTCCCCCAGAGTGCCCCCAGACTCCCCTTATACAGAGAACAAATGTTCTACCTAAATTACTCCCTAAACTAAGCTTCAATTTCTCTTTATTTGCCTGTCTTCTCTAGCTCAAAAACGTGCTGTTTTCTCTCTCTCACTGGAAATTTTTCACCAAGTGGAAAGTGTAATTTTTTGCCAATTTTGGTTTGAGTCCTCAAAGGACGGGTTTCTTTGACAGACCTGGCATGCCAGGGTTAAACTTGGCAGTGGGGTGTGTTACACATTGCTTTTCATACATCTTGGAGACCTTTATAACAACCCAAGGGGTTAGATAAGATTGTGTAGTATACTGGATAATACAATATTAGTAACTGGTGTAAAAGCCCGTGTACATGGGCCAAGGTCCAGGTAATGTTAACACTTTGAATGCCATTGCTTTGCAATGTGTTGCATGCCCCTCTGGCACCCAAAGGGTTAAGGGGCCGCTAACTCACTGCTCCACAAGATGCAGTCTTGCGTCTCCTCACTCACGCAATGCAATCATGCTCAGTAGAGACTGCCCGTGTTCACATGATTGCATCGTGACAAACATCCTAGCAAATTATTATATAGGGTATGTGGTTTGCAACATATTAATATGTTGCAAACCACTATGGCACTCAAAGGGTTAAAGACTAATCTGAATAATGTTAATACTGTTCTGTAGATT
Source organism: Rhinophrynus dorsalis (assembly GCA_037306005.1). Classification (NCBI taxonomy): domain Eukaryota; kingdom Metazoa; phylum Chordata; class Amphibia; order Anura; family Rhinophrynidae; genus Rhinophrynus; species Rhinophrynus dorsalis. Next base: position 411,178,330 of record CM074719.1, on the reverse strand, counting down.
ATATTTCTAGATAATGTTCTGGACTCCAAAAATGTAAACAGTATAACATATTTTTTAATTAAATGATCTTACTAAAGTCTTTGCCATACTGATCAATAATGCACCGATGAATAATCTAACGTCATGAATTTATAAATATATTATATTGAGTTACATTAGGTTGATTGAATATGTGCCAAAGAGCACAAGCAATAAATCTAGCACATGAAGAAATTGTGCAAGGTTTGTTTTGAAACTAAGGTAAATATACTACAGGGAAATATAAACGTAAAAATCAATGTCATATGTTTTAACCCCTTAACGACCGGGGAATCCGGACACGGACACGACTGAATGACAATGGAGCATTTTTTTTTATTGCTCCGTTGCATTCCGGACTCCCCGCACGGCGCTCAGCTGCGGGGGGAGCCCAGAATTCAATGACGGTCATAGTACGACATCAGTCGTTCAGTCTAATCGACCCTTGACGTACTATGACCGTCAAGGGTCGTTAAGGGGTTAAATACCTTATTTTTCAGCTGCAACTGTAAAAAAGTTAGAATATTTTGCTTGTTGTATAATGAAGTAAAAATTACTTTTTCAGCCAAAATACATCAGGGAGTATGTACACACAGCACAGCACATTGTAGACCTCTATCTTGTAGCATACAAAACACGCACCTATATCCATGAGCATGTAATAACGCATACACACAGTGGGGTAGCTCAAAATACTATTTTCAATCACATTAAAATAGTTATATACAGTATGTGTGTAGTCAGGAGAGCTGCAAGAACTATATTTTTGCTACATACACAGAGTAAACAAATACTGACCTTTCCAATAAATAACCTGTGACTTACTATAGATAACAAACAGTGCGGTTTAGTTACATGTTTCTGGCCAAAACATGATAAGTTTACCTGCCCCATCAAGGAACCCTGAATTTATGCAAGTCCCTATATGCCTCAAATCCAAGTGTTTTGCCTCCTCTCCTCTTGGTTGGTAGTTCTGTGTATATTCAGGTGTTAACATTAATAAATACCTCCCTCATTCCTTTCACAAGGGTTTTGCTCAAAATAGAGGTAAGATGTATCACTGCTATTTAATTGCATTATACTAAATATGTGTTCACTTGGATCTGAGGCAGATAGAGACTTTCCTAAATCTGGGGTGTCTTGATGGGGCAGGCAAGCTTATCATGGTTTTGGCCAGAAACATGTAACTAAACCGCACTGTTTGTTATCTATAGTAAGTCACAGGTTATTTATTGGAAAGGTCAGGATTTGTTTACTCTGTATATGTAGCAAAAATATAGTTCTTGCAGCTCTCCTGACTACACACATACTGTATATAACTATTTTAATGTGATTGAAAATAGTATTTTGAGCTCTCCAGGATGCTGAATATTAAATTTTTTTGTAAGAATGCATACATATATGTTCAGACCATTTAGATGTGCATTAATCTGCACATCAGCAGTGGCTTAAGGGTTTACTTTGTGGTCTTTTGGACCCGGATGGTGCAAAGCCTAGTCCTGGTCACACAATAAGAGCACAGCCACATACAGCCATGTTCTTCACACCTTGAAAGAGTTCAAAGAGGTGCAGCTGTCACAGAGGGGCAATTTTATCACAAAGGCCCTTATTCATCAAAATATAGGTAGAATTCTGAAGTAAACTTACTACATCATATGGTGATGCGGAGAGAAGTTAGAATTAATTGGTTTCAATGGGATCTCAGTTCAGGCCACACTTTTGTATTATTACTAGCATAGACTAAAGGTAGCTCTGACCCTGCCATTGGAAATCTTTGTCCCCAGAGTACTAGAGAGAACACTCTAACATTCGAGGTAGATTGTACTCTTGTTGGCAAACAAACTAGCCAAAACTTTTTTACTTCTTTGATGATTATAAATAGATTTTTTTCCTTGGTAAATACTTTTGCATTAAACATAATACTGTCTGTGTAAAGAACTCTGCAACTGAATGTAGCTTAGACTACAGAGTTTCTCAGCTGTAGACCTGGAGTACTCCAAACAGTACAGGTTTTAAGGAATCCCCTGCCTTAGTACACATATGTAAAAAGAGTTAAAGGTCTAATTATAACTCACCTGTGCTCAGGCAGAGAAATCCTTAAAACCAGTACTGTTAGGGGTAATTGAGGGCCAGGTGAGATGAGTAATAGAACAACTGGGAGCTATTTTGAAGCAGAAGGATGAAAGTGTCTGCATGGGGTTTGTTTTCCCTGAAGGTAGCTTAGCATAGTGTGAATAGTTAATGTTGACATGGATAAATAGCTAGTTGGAAATGATGGTTATTCCATGCTGAGGCAAAAGATATGCTCCATAATAATTAGGTGGAAGTGTTGGTATGTGGGTAGGGGTGGGTGAAAGGTCCAGTCATGTTCCCACAAAAAAATCAATGAAAACCACATGGTTGTCTGCTTTTTCGTGTTAAAATCTGCTTTAGAAAAAGCTATTAAAATCTTAGCCATTTTCATCCATTGTCAAAAATGTTTCACTATTTTTTTCAATGGCTAATAAGTTTTCGCCCCTTAATCAAATGTTTTTTGTCTTTTCTCTATAAAAATGTGCCATTTTCCAGGAAGTGAAACACAATACAAGCAGCTACAGAGAGAGAGAGAGAGAGGTGCTAGGCTCTTGTGTTGTGAGTTGTCTTGCAAAGTTGAGGCAGGACAGTGACTGCTATCACTATGAGCAAGTTTGATAACAATAAAATGAGGAGCTGGAAGGAACGTTATGCATCCAGTGAGTCTGAGGAGGAGGAAGCGACCACTACCACCAACATGAAAGAGTCTGGATTTGTCTCATAGAAGGATGAAGAGGGTAGTAGTAGTGTGAGCAGGACAGGTCAGCTACCTGTGCCTGCTGCCAGTGCTGCGCCTGCTACTAGTTCTGCCCCTGCTGCTAGTTCTGCTCCTGCTGCCAGTGCTACTCCTACTGTCAGTGTTGTCTTGTAATTCTCAGGAGTGGGGGAGGAAATTATGTCAAGTGGGACAGCAGGGGACCCTAAGTCACACTTGCTATCCCCAAGCAGTACCGCCACTAGTACTACTACTAAGAAGGTCCAGCAGCTTATACAGAGTGTTAGAAATGAAGGAGGGGGTTATAATATTACTAGTGAGAAGGAAGACTCAGGTACTGAAATTTATGTGGTTGGTGTTAGTAGTAGTAACAGTGATGGTGAAGCAGCTGGTGGGACTAGCGTTAGGGGAGTGGTAGGGGAAGTAATGAAGATTGGCGAGACTAGTGGTCAAGGGAGTCCACATTCCCCTGAACCTGGGAGTCCACTTTTTCCAGGCCCCTCGGCAGGCTCCACATGGAACATTATCCTGAAGTAGACAGAACTGGTGGCTAGCAGCAATAATGCCCCCACAACCAGAAGCACAGATTAGCTGTCTGTGCCTGCTGATAGTGCTGCCAGTCTGCCTTGTTCAGGTCAACAGGAAATGGCAAGTGTGACATTCGGGGACCCTCTGTCTCATTCCTCATCATCTCCTCCAACAGGGGAGACGTCTATAATAGAGCAGCAGCAGCAAGGAGGGATTGGTGGTGGTGGTGATGATGATGGTGTAGAAGCTGGGGTGGAAGAGACATTAATGGCCTTTATAGCCCAACCTGAGAAGGAATGGGAGACAGGGATGTATGTCACCACTTCCACCAGCAGTGAGCTTTTGGAATTTGTGGTGTTTGCTACTGCTCTAATTCCTGCTGCTGCTCAGTTGTAAGGGCAGCAGAATGCTGGGGAGCAGTCTAGTGTGCCATAGACCACATTGGACACAGTGGGAATGGGGTCAAGTGATTTTTGACTAGGACAGGTTCCACTTGCCAGCAGTAATACTCCTGGTCCTAGTTGCAGTGCACTGCTGTTGACGAACCCCCTTACTCTCCCAAAATGCCACAAGAGGTGAGGTGGAGATCAAAGAGGAGGAAGAATAGAGAAACCCAGCCAGAGGCTGAAATTTTGGTGGTGAGCCTGGCTCACCATCACCTCCCTGCTCTAGGGTAACTAGGGTAACTATATCTTATTTTTTTATTTTTTTATTGACTGTCTCCCCAATCCCAGGAAACAAACCCCCAATAAAAACTCCCTGTTCAACTAATTCTTTCCCTACACTCTACTGACACAGACACCCTCAAACCCCTTTTATATTATGCCTTTGGGAAATAAAATAACATTTGCTATGTGTTGTGTGTAAATTCAATGTTTCCATTGATTTCAATGCAATGAGTTAGGTGAAAAAAGCAGAAAAGCAGCACTTTTCAGGGGAAATTATTTACCAGGCAGGAGCCATTATTTGCTGATTTTGGTTTGAGGCAAAACTTTTCACCCATCCCTACTCAGGACACTAAATTGTTGAACCCCCATTTTTGCAATATAACTCCAATCTTTCCTAACCAGTTGTCAGTTGATGGAAGTTGTAGCCCCCAACAGTTGAAGGTCCAGCATTTGACTACTCCATGCTACACCAATAAAAATAATATCTTATTTTTCCTAACCTCTTCCATCATGCATCAATATCCATGCATGCATCAATCTCAATGCATTGCTTGTGAACTGATGATCTCTCTTGACCTGAACAGGTTGAGGGAGAGCATTAACTTTGTCTGCTGTAGTGATTTGCAATGATTTAAAGCAATATGAGTTAAAATAAATAAATGTTGGCGTTTTGAGAACTAAAATAAAAAAACAGGGTCAATAAACCCCAGCTCTTTGTTCCAAGGAATGGTACAGTTAATCATTACTGGTCAGATGGGGGGTTTGTGGAACACTACTAGTCCATACCACTGCATAGTGTGTTGGGCTCATAAATCAATATTAGGAGATTCATCCACACTCTTCTGTACCCTCATCTAGGCTGCGGGATGAAGGGACCCCATATGAAACTTTACAATATAAGTTAGCGCTACAACGAATAATCAAGAGGTGTGGGGACACACAAAAAATATATATACAAAAAATATATACTCAGGCAATTATGAATCCACAAACATCAAAATATATAGAATGTAATTAAAATTAAAACTCCGAGCTGGATAAAAAGGTCACTAAACAGTCCTTAAGGGTCCAAAGGAAGCCAGAAAATCAAGAATGAACATGATAATGAATGGATGATGAAAAGATGGAATGAATCAATGGAGATGATGATGAAACAATTAACAGCTCCCGCTTCCTTAGTCCTCTTGTGCTGCTGATCCAATGGTAATTCTGTCAATCACCCAACTGGAAAACTAGTAGAACAAAAAAGGAAACAAGCGCACCAAGAAGACAAGAAGGGGTAATCATCTAAGTGCAGTATTTATTAAAACAATTGTCAATAAAAACAAATATCGAATGCACTCACATAATCCCCATCTTGGTGCATAGCGTATCAAGGTCTTATCCCCTACTCGCCACAAACTGCGTTCCTGTCGCTCCTGGATGATTCCCAAACGGCTGTTTTGCTGATACAACACGTCCGGCCAATTGAATAAATAGGTTCAATACAGAGTATTTTAGATTTTAATACAGTGTAGTTTAACTACATTTTCGGTTATTAATAATATATCTTGTATGTGGTTTATATTAGGCAGGTGATTTTGTTCTTTTTTATTTTCATATACATTTTCTAAAAGATTTATAGGATTTATTATGATCTCTTGCTTGTTTTATGTATTTTGATTTAGAATTGTATTTCACTTTCTAATAAGAAGGGAAACCAAGGTCATGCATATTTGTGTGTGTATGTATGTATATGTATGTGCATATGTGTATATATATATATATATATATATATATATATATATATATGCACATTCTGATGAGTATTTGACATGTATTGTATTGTAGTTATGTTTCTACTAAATGTGATTTTATGGAACAGTTATAATGTGACTTGATTGTTTAATATGGTATTATGTCTAATTGATGTGTTCCTTTAGATCCACTAATTAGACTAGTGTGTTCTATTTAAGTGGAGAGAAAGGGGCGGTGCGCCCTTTACCCCTGATGAAGCGAGCAGTAGGACTCGCGAAGACGCGTTGGGTATTTTCTTAGCACTCTATCGAGTCCTTCCCCACGCCTCCTGCGGGCTCTACGGCTCCGTAAGTGAGAGGAAGAATCTCTTCTGCTATACAGCCTTAGGCGCGTGTGTTGTAAACACGCTGATACGGCCATACTGGTGTTTTGGGCTTTGTAACATTGTTGCCACAAGTGGATACGGTAATTGGCCGGACGTGTTGTATCAGCAAAACAGCCGTTTGGGAATCCTCCAGGAGCGACAGGAACGCAGTTTGTGGCGAGTAGGGGATAAGACCTTGATACGCTATGCACCAAGATGGGGATTATGTGAGTGCATTCGATATTTGTTTTTATTGACAATTGTTTTAATAAATACTGCACTTAGATGATTACCCCTTCTTGTCTTCTTGGTGCGCTTGTTTCCTTTTTTGTTCTACTAGGACCCCATATGAAATTTGACAGGACACAGTTCAATGACACCCTTCCATCATCCTCTCACATTAGAATGAATGGAGGTGATGTATATTATAGTCTTCATGGGTCCCAAAACCCATGAGCCTTATAAATGAGTTTAAATCTCCCAGTGGGGTCCAAAAGATTACTAAAGAAGATTTTTATGACCCTATTGCCAGAATAAGATGCAAGTAAGATTAATGAGGAGGTGGGGTCATGTATCTCCTTTGTCACTCAAACCTTTGCCCTGGGTGCTGGGGGCCCATACGTAGTTTCACCATGAAATATAGTCTGGAGGATCGGGTAGTAAGCAGTAAACAGGTTTTGTAAAATTGGTGTTTTGTTTCTCATTGGTGTATTTTAAACAGATTACAGGTCAGATGTCCAAAAAATAAAAAGAGCAGATTCACATACCTTCAATGCACTGGTATAGAATAATGAAGGCTTGAGGAAGCCGAGCCTGCCAGAGGTGTATGCAAAGCTATGCATATTTCTCAGGAACTCAATGAGTTAATAAGGGGGGAGGAGGGGATTACTTGTTCTTGTTTAACAATAAAAAACACAAAAGAAAAAAAGAGGGGGTGTCCAATATCGTAATACAGTAGGAATCAGCATAAAGAACCTACAATATATAAAGTGTGCACTCATATTTCTGTGTGGTCAGCTGTTAATATACATTAGAATTGACAATCTCGCTTGTGGAGACTATTGTATCGTCTCCATTCTATATTCAATCTCATGAATTGTAGTTTCCTCCCAAGGATTCTTCTTTTAATCTTTTAACCCTTTGAGTGCCAGAGAGGTATCTAGTACATTGCAGCGCAATACACTAGACACCTTTCCGGCACTCAAAGGATTAATCTGTTTTAGCTATATGTAAGTAAGCCATGAGCATAAACCAACCTGGTCAAAGTATATAAAAAAATATAAAAAAAAAACAAAAAAAAAAAAAAAACAACTCCTCCAAAAGAATGTACAAAACAATTTATTTTATAATGAACAAATGTATAAAATCAATTAAAATAAATAAAAAATGGCTAACTCGTTTCGCGGGAAATGCCCCACTTTATGAAATGTTTCTCTACTCTTCCTCCTCCACATCTGGCAGCAGGTACACCAATGGTGGCAGCAGGTACAGCAATTGTGGCACCAGGGGCAGCACTTCTTGCATCAACACCATTACCACTTCTAAGTCCCTGGTGCCCCTGGTGCCACAATTACTGTACCTGCTGCCAACATTGGTGTACCTGCTGCCAGATATGGAGGAGGAGGAAGAGTAGAGAAACCCAGGCAGAGATTAGAAGTTCCATTACAATTGAAACACCTAGCTCGCCATCACCATCACCTTTTTCCTCTAGAGTAACTACATCTTCTGCCAATCCTCCTTGTTCATAGTTACCTCCCCCACCAAATGATAGCCACTCTGTTGATGTGGCAGTTCGTCTCCACCCATTGCACTGACCACACATGGCAGTGTGGTGGAGGAGAGTCACAAGTAGGGCATCAAGCGGCATCTTAGGAGATTCCATCCCATAGAATATGCTAGGATGCTGGCAGAGAGGGTTCATCATTACTATTAAACTGTCAGCAAGTTGTAATGTGTACTTAGAGGTTTCTGGACCATGGTTATAGTGACAACTGCAGTACTTGGTTTCTGGTGTCATGGTGTTAGGATACAGTTGTGTCCACAGATGTTATTTACCACACACACACACACTGTACACATTGCAGTTGCTGGATGAGAACCACAGTTCCTGCTCTCAAGGGAAAATGTCTATTCTAATAACAACACACCCATGATTTTGGAGGAGGGGAAGGTGGAAAAGAATTATTGGCCAATTTCTTCTTTTCTCCACATAGACTGGGGGTTACTTATTGTGCTGCTACTGCCTCAGGTACATCACTGGAGCTAGTCGTGGCAAGTGGAACCTTCATCATTCATCTTCCATGTTACTGCTATTGTTCATCCCATTCCCTTTCAGCTGCCTAATCATCCTGCTGCTTAAACAACTCAGCAGCAAGAACAACAGTTTCAGATTCCACAATTATGGACTCAGGAGGATATTTGACAATGGCCAGTAGCCACTGGTCAGCATGACCAGTAGGGCATTTTTTTCCTCAGGGCTTGTGCTTTTAAAAAAATAAAATGAGCAAAATTAAAAAAAACATAGTCCTACAAAAAAAAAAAAAAAAACAGTTTTTGGGGGTTTGTTTCTAACCAGCTTAAGTCCTACAAATCAATATTTCATCAGGGCTTATGCCTCTAATAAGTCTAATCCTATAAATCAATGTTTCAGGGCTTGGGCCTCTAACAACAAATCTAACAAATCATCCTCTACAAAATATTCTATCAAGTCAAGTATCAGTCCACCCCAGTGGCAGCTTCTTATGTCAGGGGGATCATGTCTCTATCACTTTACATACAAATTTCTTATTTTATTTTATTGATTTAATTTTTTTATTACCTATCCCCCACCAGTACCAGTCAAGAACCCCCACAAAACAAATTCCCTGTTCAACTTATTCATTCCCCAGATTCCACCCACCAACACATGCACCCTCCTCCGACCCCTTTTATACCATGTGGTATTTTAATTATATTAAGGATTTATTTTTTAGTACTTGCCCCCAATCCCAGTAACCAGTCCCCCCCAAAAAAAATTCCCTGTTCAACTGTTTCTTTCCCCACACCCTCATGCCCCTTTTATACTATGCCTTTGGGAAATTAAATAATATTTGCTATGTGTTTCAGTCTGAGGCAAAATGTCCCCCCTATCCTTACATATGATGTACTGTTCATGTAAGTGGTGCCACAATTAGAAGCAGAATAAGTACTCCTAAAAGTTCACGGGGCTCTGGGGTACATAATAGAAGTGTTGTCAGAGAGTGTGCCAAGATTTTCTGCTACAGAGTAATATGAGTTTGTTTTTGGATAAGGCAAGAGTCAAAACATACCGACACCACCCACACCACCTCCTCAAGTCACATTATTAAAGCATTAAAAATTTTTCCACTATGTACTGTCATACCTCACTTATTACGTTCTTAGGAAGAAGTGAAAAACCTTCACAAAAATAAGGCAAAAGTACACCTGTGAAATAGTGAACTTGCCAAAATGTTGCCTGTTGATATGCTTCCGTTTTCTTTTGTTGAAAACAGAGGCTTTAAAGAATTAAAGTGATGTGTTGCACTCTGCTGGAATATCCCAAACCGCAGTTATTTTTCAAGAATGGCTGTGCCAGTGTTACTTAAGCAGAAAGTTAGTGTTGTGGGCAAAGGACAAAGCCTGTTATGAATTTTCCAAGGCTTATATTGCTGTAGGGCGCACAACTTTTACTTTCAGCTATTTATTTCTTCACTTCAGCCCTCAGAAGAAGTAATGTTGTGGTGGGAAATCTTGCAGTCATAGAAAATATAGGCAATATATGGTAAAGTTCTTCTGTAAAATTTATCGGCAGTGGCGAAAAAACAGAAAATTTTATATATATGGGAGGAATTTTTGAGGAAAAAGTGGGAAATTTTTATTTTTCACAAAAATTCCTCTCTGGAAATTTTTCTGACTGTTCGTCCATCCCTCAATCCAGTAGATCTGAAATAGTCTACCTTGGATTGAATAGAACATTGCATCCAGTCACAGCTTGAGTTTTAACTGCAAAATTTTCAGTGTGCCAGAAAGTATTGTTGAGAGGGGCACTACTTAAAATAGTGGCTAATGCCAAGTTGATAGTATCCCAGAATCTTAAGAACTTTACTGGTAGCCTACCGTTCCGGTGTCACTGACATATGAGAAGAGGGATGTATTAAAATCCACTAATTAAATCTTTCTTGCGCATCCATTATTAAAGGGATAGTAACCCCCCTGAAAAACGTGGAGCCAAATGCGAGGAATCATCCAAACATACTTAACTCCCTTATTCCCATCTTTCAAACCTTTATGGTTTGAGAGATGTAAGACAAGAAAGACCTCCTCTCCCTCCTCTTTCTGCCTGACGAGCTGTAAAGCTGTCAGAGGCAGAATCCGGTCGACCGACTTACGGCGGCTCTGCAGGAGCTCTGTCATCTAGATATCTCTGTATAATTACTTCATCGGAATGGTCTACAACATGTGCTTGCAAGCCAGGCACACGTTTTAGACCATTCCGATGAAATAATAATACGGAGATATCATGATGACAGCACTCCTGCAAAGCCGCCGTCTGGTCCTGGAAGCAAGATCTCATGGCGTCCGCTATACAGCAGACACATGAGAAGGGGGAAGGAGCGGAGGTCTTTCTTGTCTTACATCTCTCAAACCATAACGGTTTGAGAGATGGGACTAAGGGAGATACGTATGTTTAGATGATTCCTTGCATTTGGCTTCACGTTTTTCGGGGGGGGGGTACTATCCCTTTAAGCATTGCTGCAGAGCCATAGGAAGAGCTGTTTCACCCTCCCTGGTGTGGGAGAATACTACTACTTTAACCCCATATTCTCACCCATTTAATTTGAAGTGGAATAGGGAGAATAGTATGAAATAGCACTGAATATACTAAACAGGCCTAGACACCTCGTAAAGATTCCTCTGGGAAAAAAAAACTAAGAGAAATAAAATGTTTCCAGAGAAAACATGTCTTCTGCCTCCATCATCGCACTTAAAGAAAATCTGACTATTAAGCAGAAAAGAGGGGTAAATTAGACCTAGGGAGTGGAAGAAGTTGAGTTTTTGAGTTCTTTAACTCTTTAAGTGCCTACTTCCTGGTGGAAGGAAGTCAATGCACAGTCCCTGTGTCCCCATTGGACACAAGATACTGTTCCTTTAATTAAACATGCAAAATACTCTCCTGTCTAGAATTCCAGCTGCCTTCAGATTTTGACCTGTGTTACTGATTTTATTCAAAAATTTCCACTCAAGAACAATAGGAATTTGTGAGATAAAATTCAATGAAAACTCAGGGAAATATTTAGCCAACTTAGCCTTTCTGCCTTCTGATGTAGATAAAATGAGTTCAACTTGAAACCAAGAGACAATCTCAATGTATTCTTCCTATATTCTTTCACATACACACAAAAAAATCCATTGCACTAAAAAAAAAAAAAAAAAAAAAAGCTTTATTGAGTATAAACAAAATACAGCTGAAAACAGGCAGTACTAATGTCTGAGAAAACCGTATGACAAAATCCAAATGATGAGAATATTCAACAGCAAGAAGAAAATAAAACAATGCATATATCTAATGATTAATAAACATCAAATGTTGTTTGTAATAGCAGTAAAATAACAGAACTGGTTACAGTATTGGAAGGAGCCCATTGCACTTTTATATACAGTATAAATGTATGTGCACTAAAATCTTAAATCTGTTAGTTTAGTGATCCACATATGAAAAACAATCTACTGATACAAATGGCTGAAACTGGCTGCTATTGATATTGGGCCAGGCTGCAAGTTGAAGAGATTTATCATTGGATTATTGAAGTGGAACTATAAAGACAGCACAAAATAAGTCATTCTGTCACTGAAAATTGAGCATGAAACAATATATTTATATAGTAGGAGGAATTTCATTTGTATATACACAAGCATCACATATTAAGTGTAGGATAGATCAGTTATATATATATATATATATATATATATATATATATACATACAAAAATTAAAAGCTTATCATAGGTTCTGTGTCAGGGAGGTTTGTTCTGGAGCCCAGGCACAGGGATGTGCACACCCATGGACGCGCGCCACTAACCAGGAGGCTGGAGGGACAGACCTGGAGCTATGCCACAACACAGGAGCTACTGATGGTCAAGGAAGAGTTTGCAGGCAAGCCAAGGATTTGAGAGGCAGGAGACCAGCCACTAGTATCTAGAGCAGGGTCCTGGAGTCTTGGGTAGCCAGAAGTAGTTAGCAAGGTAGCCAGACTGTGATTTAAGAAGCCAGATGTCAGAAATGGTCGGATAGCCAAGCAGAGGTCAGGGATGCCAGAGATCAGGATAGTCAGGTAGCCAAGTGGAGGTCAGGGATGCCAGAGATCAGGATAGTCAGGTATATATATATACAGGAGCTCAAGGAAAACACGTATGCACAAGGCAATAGCAACAAAACAACTGAGCCCCGAGTAAGGGGCACCCAGGGATTATATAGAGGCCTATCCTATGCCGCAAAAAGAAGGGACCGTCCCACACTCACTTGTCTGCAATCGTGTCCTGAAACAAATGAAAATCGATTTCTATCATTTAGTAATGTGCCATCACTGGACACAACAATATATCAACAAAACCAGCAAAGTTCAACAAGGCAGTTGTTTCGGTCTGTTACAGCACTACATCTGCACTCACTCTTAACCTTCAGTCTCTCAGGGTAGCCAGCTGATTAAAGCGGAACTACCACCCAATAAGTATATTGCCCCACATAATTGCAGATCTAGCATCTAGCTGCTCTGTAGCGCTAGTCGCAAGACTTATTTCCTGAATAAAAAGAAATAGCTATTCTTCCAAGACTGACAGCAGGACAGAGCGTGGGCACCTTACCATAGTGACATCAGCGAGCCTGCGCTGTCAGTCTAAGCCTGGTCTAGGAGGTGTTGCTAGGAGCCTGCTGGCTCCAAAAGGGACTGTCAGCTCAGACGCGCTACGTCACTATGGCAAGTTGTCCGCTCTCCATCCTGCTGTCAGTCTTGGAAGAATAGAGATTTCTCTTTAATCGGGTGTTAATTCTGGTGACTAGCACTACAGAGCAGCTAGTCCCCAGATGTGCAATTATGTGGGGCAATATACTTATTGGGTAATAGTTCCGCTTTAAGTCCTTTGGATGTGCCTGTGTTATCCTCCTCCTCTTAATGGGATAGTAATGTTTCAAAATAACAGCAGCTCCAATTAATATTCATAGTATTTGGTCCATGGAGAGTGTTATTTCAATACTGTCAGAGTTGTAGTTCAAGAGTAATTGAATGATAAAGTATCCCCTCCCGCCCCTTTTACCTAGTGTAAGACACCTCCCCTCAAATGTGGAATCTGGTCTTAAGATCAGACAACTCACAACAAGGGAGAGAACAATGAAAAGCCTGCCACCCCTGACAGGGTTTTCAGGTTTTTCCCTTATGCTAATTGAAGACTGTCCACCTTAGCACCACCTTTCTGTTTTGAGGTGAGCAGTGTTACATCGGTAAAAGGGGCGGGAGAGGGATAGGTGTGTCTATATAATTTACTAAAGAATATGGCTGCATTGATTTTGTTATATTTCAAACAAAAAGTAATGTGTGTATATATATATATATATATATATATATATATATGTATATATATATATATATATATATATATAGTTTATGACAAAATCAATGTAGTTATGTTATTTAATAATTCATGTACAGTAATGTGCAAAAGTTTTAGGCAGGTGCGAAAAAATGCTGTAAAGTAAAAATGCTTTCAAAAACAGACATGTTAATATTCTGTATTTATCAAATAACAAAATGATAGTGAGTGAACAAATATGAATAAAATGAAATGAATAAAAATCTAAATCAAATCAATATTTGGTGTGACCACCCTTTGCCTTCAAAACAGCATTAATTCTTCTAAGTACACTTGCACACAGTTTGTTAAGGAACTTGGCAGGTAGGTTGTTCCAAACATCTTGGAGAACTAACCACAGTTCATCTGTGGATTTAGGCAGCCTCCGTTTCTTTTCTCTCTTCATATAATCCCAGACAGAATCGATGATGTTGAGATCAGGGATCTGTTGGGCCATACCATCACTTACAGGACTCCTTGTTCTTTAATTTTCAATAAAATTATTGAGCGGTTTGTAAAACAAAAAACAGAAGTTATAGGCTGTTTAAGATACATTTAGTGAGACTAAAAGCTGACTAGGTAACAGGTGCTTTTTACCAAAGGCAACCCACAAAGTTTCAGTTCTGACTGGATCGTCCTGCCTAACCTAATCACATCTGGACCTAGATTCACTAAAGTTCAAAGAGGGCTGAAAATGTCGATGTCCTGTCGGAGCAATGTCTAAGTCACAACAACAGTATTCGCTAAAGTATCTAACAAATTTTTTGTAGGGCAAGGAGCATACAATATCTCCAATTTGGATCTCAAGCTGCTCTAAGAAAACCTGTCTCTCCCACCAGGTAAACAAAAACATTTCTTATCTTAAGCAATAAGAGTGCTGTAATCTCCAATATACAGACTAAAGATATAAGTCAGTAAAAAATCAATTTATTTAAAACTTCCTAAATCCGTTCTTTTTTACTTAATATATCCCATCATTTATCCAAAGAGGCAGTTATCTCCCCGCTAGATCACCATGTGAGTCCAATCAGGTTTTCATGCATAATACCTCATAAAATAAGGATACACATGTCTGCACAGATACACCCCCCTATGGTAACCACACATGTAGCACCCCTTCCCCAGAACAGAGAGGATTCCGGATTCTCCACCTCTACACAGTATCACTTCAAATAATATGCAACTATTATCTTATGCGGAATGAACATATCTTAATCTACAAATGCCGTTAAAAATATATGAATCATTGACTGAATCCAGTCCTAACCAGTGACTACCGATTCAATACACTGTGGGACTAAACTCTCTACCACCTATAGTCAGTCCCCCAATGTAACGGAACTGTGAATCACCTAACTACATACATAAAAACACATATATTGGTGATCTTCTCCGTATTATAACTTGGGCTGATCACCAGTACAAAAGCCCGTGATAATATATGACTAATACTCCAGTCATGCATCACCCATCTGTTCTGGAGAAAATCTAGTCACTTAAACCCTCTAGGGGTGCTTATACACATATACTCTCTCTATTGTTAGACAGTTAATATTCGCAGTCCTCATATAATAGTTTTCATCAATTATATGTTTAGAGTCTCACATATCTCCCTACAGGACTACTTGATAACGAATTAATGTAATCGTTGTATTGAGTATAATCATGTATATATAACCAGGTTGATGTTCTTATGACAACTTGTCGTACCTCATCATATGGTCTATGGACTGCATTCCACATCTGAGAAGAGATGGCTTACACTAAGTAAAAGGGGCGGGAGGGGAAACTTTGCTTGTGAATATCTCTCAAACCGTAAAGGTTTGAGAGATAAGACTTATATCGTTCTTCATGTTTTTTTAATGCCTACAAAATAAAATAAAGATAAAACGAAGTATTACTATGCCTTTAAAACCTTTAACCATGGAGGCTCAGGAGCATAGATTGTGAGAGATGCTCATGTACATGGACTGCTGCATAACAACTGGCTGTGGCCAAACTTAACTAAGAATATTTAAATGCTATGCATAAGGTGTAGCAAAGACATAAAGGTTTGAGAGATAAGACTTATATTGTTGTTGTTGTGTTGGTGATATGTGAAGGGAGGAAATCCTTTCCACACTGACAACAATTCACAACCCTCCCTGCCTGTAATTGATTGAGGGCTGTTACTGCATAGGAAAGTACATGGAGATTCCAACTTCACCAACCTCTGGTAGACGAAGTTGAGACTGTGAACTCTGACAGCAGAGGCTGCTATTGGAGTTAGCGAAAGTGTCGAATTGCCATATTAACATACCAACACATCACCCTTACATTATCCTGCATTTCCAAATGGAAATGATTCATTATGCTTCAGTTCTATATGGAAATAGGCCATTGCGAATGGAAGGATGGATGTCGATGTGGGCAGATTTTTGTCAGACTGATGGTGATGTGATGTCGAAGACACTTTAGTGACTCAGTTTAAAGAACAGCCGCTTCAATTTGATTGGCTGGGATGTGAGTAAGGACATCCCAACTAATGGCTGAGAGGAAAATGGAAGTGAGCCTGCCGATATATAAAGGCAGGCTCACTTCCAATGTCCTCATTGTGTTACGGGCATCAGCCTGTACAGGACTCAAGGGGACCCGTGTTGGTCATCTGTGTCTCCACTGCTGCCGCCCTCGCGGCCACTCCAAGCGGCGGAGACACAAAGATTTTAGCTAAATAGATTTACTTAGCATTTATTCATGACTTTTCTTTCGGTGTATATGTATACTATTTATTCATGGCATTTTTATTTATTTTGGCATTAAGTAGAGGCATTTAACTTAAGGAATATACATGGCACAATAATATTTAACACTTTGAGTGCCAGTGAGGTACGCAACGCATTGCTTTGAAATGTGTTGCATACCCCTCTGCCACTCAAAGGGTTAAACAATGTCTTCATCCATGCTTGGTATGCATACTTTGATTTTATTTTACAGCCAGAAGAAAGAAGAATGAGAAGAAAGAAGACTGAAGAGAAGGCAGAAGACAGAAGAAAGAAGAGAAGACAGAAGTACAGTGTATGAT
The DNA here is from genome assembly GCA_037306005.1 of Rhinophrynus dorsalis. Classification (NCBI taxonomy): domain Eukaryota; kingdom Metazoa; phylum Chordata; class Amphibia; order Anura; family Rhinophrynidae; genus Rhinophrynus; species Rhinophrynus dorsalis. The sequence continues at coordinate 411,161,544 of CM074719.1, read as the reverse complement.
ACGTAAGTGTAACACGGATTAGTTAACGATCGGTGCTTGGCAGTATGTCAGGCACCGATAGTTAATTGTTCTTTACTGTTAAGTTCCCAATATCGCTGCTCTTAGCGGCGTTTTGGAAAATTAACTCACAAAACGGACATTTAGCCACAAGACCGTTTCTGTGGCTTGACGTCCTTTGTGATTTTAGCTGGTAGGGCTTCTGAATACCTCGTTAGACATGTTAGTTTTTCAGTCGGTATTCTGCCTTTAAATCTACCCCATTAGGTCCCAGAAAAGGTGTTAAATTCCCAAAATGGCACTACATAGAGGCAGTATTGGGAAGTTCAAAAGAAAAAGCTAACAACTGGCACCTGACATACTGTCAAACACTGATCATTAGCTTATCTGTATTACACTTACCTATCTGTCTGTCTCCTGCATTCTCTTCTGTCTTGTATCTTCTTTCTTCTTGTCTTGAAAAAGAAATAAAAGTATAATATTGCCACAAATAACCTGCACTTATGCAGAGTTTAACCTCTTGAGTGCCAGAGAGGTACGTGTTGCCCCTCTCTGGGGCTCGAACTGTTAACGTTGTATTAGTGTGCTTGGAATATGAACAGGCCTCCAACTAGTAAAATGTCCCCAAATGTCTAAAAATAAGTATTCTGAAATGTATAGCAAAATATACTTAGCTTAATTAATCTGTCTCTGCCGATGTGCGCGACCGCAGAGGTGGCGGTGGAGACAGTGATGTGTGGCACAGATCCCCTCTTCTGTCCTTCATGGACTGAGGTCTGTTCCAAACTGAGGGAATTTGAACAGAGACTGCCCAGGCATTGGCTGGGATGAACTTACGCACTTCCCAGACAATCAGCTTTGAGTGGTGGTGCTTCAAACTGATTGGCTGGGAAGTGAATTGAATAGCTTACTGTGCTTGAAAAAAATCCATAGGCAGAAAGTATAGCCATCGGCAACATTTGAATCGAAGCCTTATTCCTTTGAGCGCCATAGGAATGTGCATTGCTCACCCCCATGGCACTCAAAGGGTTAAGAAAAAAAAAGTACACCAAACACTACACAATTATCTCCTTAGCACTGTATCGTATTTTATACATGTTGTACACTCCCAAAGGAACAAGGCTGGGGGGTCAGTCAGCATCTATGGGGATTTGTATCTACCGCTTTTCCCCCAGCCTTGTTCCCTTGCCCACTGGTAGCCATAGAACTCCATATACACTGCTTGGCTCTCAGACTTGTTTCCTTGCCCACTGGTACCCACAGATCCCCATGTATAGTGTCTGACCCTTAACAGCCTTTTCCCCTTTCCCAATGCTATCCACAAATTCCCATAGGCACTGCCTGGGCAAAGGAAGAATACTGAGGGTGTCAGGCAGTGTATGTGAGACTAACACACAATGGTGATGTTCTATAACTCCGGCATGCTGCCCCCACCTAGCAAAATCTTACATAGTGCCATTTAAATCTGACATGCTGCCCCCCAGCAAAATCCAACATATACTGCCCCACACAGTTAAAGGGATAGTAATGTTTCATAATAAAAGTAGCTCTAATTAATCATCATAGTATTTGGACCTTGGAGAGTGTTATTTCAATTCAGTCAGAGTTGTAGTTCAAGAGTAATTCAATGACAAAGTATCCCCCTCCTGCCCCTTTTACTGATGTAACACTGCCCAGCCAGAGCAGAAGGGAGATGCCCAGGTAGACTGCAGAGAGGGACAATCTTCAATTAAGATAAGGGAAAAACCTGTCAAGGGGGGCAGGGCTTTCATTGTTTTCATAGAAAGAATTCTCCCCTGCTGTTATCTGTCTGGTCTATGGACTGCATTCCACATCTGAGAAGAGATGGCTTACACTAGGTAAAAGGGGTGGGAGGGGGACACTTTGCTTGTGAAAATCTCTCAAACCATAAAGGTTTGAGAGATAAGACTTATATCGTTCTTCATATTTTTTTAATGCTTACAAAATAAAATAAAGATAAAACTAAGTATTACTATTCATTTAACCCTTTGAGTGCCAGAGGGGTAGGCAGTAAATTGATTAGCAATACGTCTGTGTACCGGTCTGGCACCCAAAGGGTTAATAGGTGACATATGCAGCCGCATAACATTTGCCTATGTGTTAAAAAAAATGTCAATTTTTTTAAATATAATTAAGACCTCACGTGGAGTATCAGGACCCCTCCTGATGCCCCATGGCATTGATCACCTATTCAATAGGATAGGTGATCAATGCTGTGACCAGGAAGGCTACTACCGTCTTCCTTTGATTCTACTCAAGCCGGCTGCTTTTTATAGCAATCACCGGCTGAAGTAGGTCTCCCCCTATTGAACCTGGTCATTCACAAATGGGGTGATTGATTAGTTGAAATTGACATATTTCTTAACATATAGGCAAATGTTATGCAGCTGCATTTGTCGCCTACTAAACCTTTGAGTATCAGACGGTTACTCAAACGCATTGCAAAGCAATGAGTTGCGTACCCCTCTGGCATTCAAAGGATTAACTGTGTGGGGGCAGTATATGTCTGGCTTTGTGCTAATTGCATTTCTAACACACCTAATATGTCTGTTACTATTAGGGCTACATCACAGCCATCCATGATATATGAAACTACTGCTATGTAAGAGGTCTCTAAACCTGAAAGAATAGACTGAGTTAAAATGTTAACCAAATCTATATCCGAGTTACCAAACTCTACTGAATAAGTGCTAAGGTGATGGTTCAATGACCCACCCCATAAATCAAAGAAAAGAACAATTCTTTCTATAGAGGAGAAAAATGTGAAGATCTTCTCAATCTGAAACTCATATATCCCTGTCTATGATACCTCTTCAGAAGAAGAGGAGAAACTGATAGTGAGGAAGAGAATGAGGCGGTGGACACTAGCTATATATGTTCAGGAAACATGTAGAACATGATGATTCACCTTCACTGAAGGTTTCATAAAAGGGGTGATAGGCATATTACAGATCTCCAATCAACAGACATGAGACAGTCCTTCTAAAACTCTGATCAATTGCCAGAAAAATATCATCAATGACTTTTCTAGCATATGATCCAATAGTCCAACTCATTATGCATAATAAGAAGTTAGCTGAAGAGAAAACTCTAACTCTTAAGAGGTTTAATAAGATTTTAAACACCAAATTGATAGAGGAAAATCCATCAGCTGTTGATGCTTCTATCACATCTGTCAGAAACTTCTGATAAGAAGACAGAAAATTGCCTACAATGTATTTTTACTGGAGTGGGGACCATTTATAGACCAACAATAGTAGTGATGTGAATGAACACAGCTATGTAATCATAATAGGTCAGCTTGTTTATGGCAATTCAAGATGATGCACCTAACGAAGAAATTCAGATGATTCCTCAACTTTGAATGGCTTGAAAGCTCCCAAACAGCTTGGGTTTACCACAGGGAGATCTTGTCAAATTAACCTCAAAGTTTTTTTGATTGGGTAACTAAAATGATAGACCAGAAGGGGAACAGTAGCTATAGCTTAACTAGATTTCAAAAAGGATTTTTACACTGTCCCTCACACAAGACTTATTAATAAATTGCAGTGTTTGGGTAAAAATATGTAAAAATAGTAGAATGGATAAGGTATTGAATAGGGATAGGTGAAAATATTCGCCTCAAACTGAAATCGGCGAATAATGGCACTTGCCTTTTGGTGAAAAATTTCCTGCGAAAAGTGCAGTTTTTCCACTTTTCTTGCTTTTTTCACCTATCTCATTATGTATTGAAATCAATGGGAAGAAAAAGTTTTCTCCACCACACAAAAGTTTTCTCTACTTTTCTACAGTTATGTAAAAGGGTGTCAGGCTCTCACAGCATGCCATTCTGTGTTTGTGAGAGGAGAGAGCAGCACATTTTTTGAGCTAGAGAAGATATGGGAATTGAAGTTTAGGTTAGGGAATATTTAGGTAGGACATTTGTTCTCTGTATTAGGGGAGTCAATGGGGCATTCTTGGGAGAAGAAGGGAGGAAGGAGGTTGACTTCAATACCCCAAAATTCCATGTGACTGACTGGCAAGCCACAGGCAGCTGGAGACCTATTTGCTTGCTGATGTTGCTATGATTGTCTCTGTGCTGGGGATCTCTGGGGAACGAAGTTGTAGATTTTGTTTTTCAGTTATCATTTTTTTTTTTTGGACAGACTGTTATAAGACAGAATTATTAAAAAATAAATAAAAAAGAATAAATAAATAAATAAAGAACTAAATATATTAGGTGACAGAGAGATGACTGGGCTTAGGCAAGACATCATACTCCATCAGTTGTGTTGTGTAATGTAGAGCAGAGGTTCTCAACCCGTGCCCTCAGTGGCCACTAACAGGCCAGAACTTAAGAATTTCCCTGCTAGAACACAAGTTTGTTGATCAGAGGCTCATATTGAGTCATATTGAGTAACTCACCTGTGCTCTTAAAAGGAAATTCTCAAATCCTGGCCTGTTAGTAGCCACTGAGGGCACGGGTTGAGAACCACTGCTGTAGAGTATAAACACACAGAGTAGTTGAGCAATGTCCAGCAAACGCACAAGGGGCAGGGGAAGGGCAGAGCATTGCAGGGATGTGACAGTAAAGTAGTAGTAGTTGAAAAACTGATTGCAGCAATGGTTGCTGCAGCGTGTGCAATAAATGATGATGACTCTTCTTCAATGGAGGATGCAGTTTGTCAAGGTCCCAGCAAAACCTAGAGTACCACCAGTGCCAGTACAAATAAAGAACCATATAAGAAGACATATAAGAAGAACACTGAAGATGACAACAAGTCACATTCAAGTGTCGATGATGGCAATAGCACAACAGAGGAAGGTGTAGTAGCTGAACTGCCTGTTGCATCAGATAGTGAGATAAAACAAGCACCAAAACACCCATCCTCAAAGTAATAGTGAACCTTGTTACAGTAAAAGTAAAAAGAAATTGTTTGAGACCTCTAAAAGCTTAGAGGAATATAAGGGTAGTGGGCAAGAATTGGCAGGTGATGCTGATGCTGCTGAGGATGACCTAATGATGACTGCTAATGATGCAGATACTGCATCCTTCTCTTGTTCAGATACATATGAATTTGAGAGTGAGGATGATGACATGGCTATACATTTAGCATAAAGGCAAAGGCTGAATCTTCCACCACAGAAAAGGAGCACTGTGTCTGTCTATAAACTGTTTGAGAAAACCATCAGAAAGTCTGACCCTGAACAAGCAAAGATGTCAGAAAGTACACAGTCACCCTATAAGTCGTCATCAGCATCATCGCCTCTTCGAAGTCCAAGTCCCACTCAGCCACACACATGTGCTGAGTACCAAGCAGTAGCAACAACAGCAACACAGGTTTTTAACATCCACCATGTTAGATATGTTCAGTGCTTCTGTTGCTGCTGTAATTGCTGCACCTTTGACACCTAGTAGTAGTGGCAATAGAATTGCATCAACAACCAGCCCCAGTAGTAGTAGTAGCAGCAGCAGCAGCACTAAAGGAACCCCTCAGTCCATGAAGTCCACAGTATAGAGATACTTCACTCAGGATCCTCAAGCTAAGCATGTTGCTATCTGTTGTCTGTGCAAAAAGTACATGAGCAGGGGGAAGGCAGGCTCAAGTCTATGCACCTCCTCTATGAGATCCCATTTGAAGCACAACCACACTTTTGACTGGGAGACACACTATCAGCAGGCCAAAGGGGGTGCAACTAGCAGCAGCAGAAGCACTCTAAAAAGTAGTGAAGTTATTTATGTGTCAGAGAGTGTGCTACTGCCAACAGTTAGTACACTACAAATAACACCTATGGCTCCTTCTGCAGAGGAGTATGGTGAGTCTGGCTTTGCTGTAGGAGATGTCAAAAGTCATGTTGTTAAAGCAATAAAGTTCTAGGGTTCTTCTGCCATGTCCTGCCAACCTACACTGACTAAGTTCATGGGAAAGAGTAAAAAACTTCACAAAAACAATCCCAAACTACACCTGTGAAATGGCAGGGTTGCCAAGATGTTGGCAGTGGACATGCTGCTGTAGTCTTTTGTAGAAAACCAAGGTTTCAGAGAACTGAGACTATCCCAAGCCACAGTTATTTTTCCAGGATGACTGTGCCTGAATTGTCCAAACAGGTGGTTAGTGTGGTGGGCAATCCACCTGACAACAGATATGTGGACAAGTGAGCAGATCACAAACTATATGACTGTGACTGCTCACAGGGTTTCCTTCCCAGCACCAAAAGTGGACAACACTAGCTTACAGCATCAGGTGACAGCCAGTAATTGTGCTTCTGGTTCTGGAAGTGTGATTTAAAGGTAGCAGCAGGATAGCCCATACTATTGTCACTCCACCTTGTGCATGCATAGTTTTGAGAGACAGTCCCACAAAGCTGTAGATGTTTTACATAAGCTAGAGCAGGTGACAGAGGAATGCCTTGTACCCCACTCCTTAAAAGCTGGTTATGTGTCTGCTGATAATGGCTCCAACATAATTGCTGCTTTGAGAATAGGTGGTATAGTGCATGTGCCCTGCTTTGCCCATGTGCTTAATATAGTTGTGACCAGATTTCTGGCCGAATCCAAAACCCTCAGAGAGATGCTTACTATTGTTCACAAAATCTGTGCCCATTTTAGTTGGTCCTGCAGTGCACGCAATGCTCTATATTCCATACAAGTGAGTAACAACCTGCCCCATCACCAGCTGAAAATGGAGGTTCCTACCAGGTGGAATTCCACAATGCACATGCTAGAGCATTTGTACGAGCAGAATAAGGCCCTTAGCGAGTACACCATGCAAAACTGGAAGGTTTTGGAGGGAGCCTCTTTGTGATCTAGACAATGGCAACTTATGTGTGATGTTTGTGAACTGCTGAAACCCTTTGCTGGTGAGTAACGTTAGGGCAGGAATTAGTGAAATTCTACCACTGATATTTTAATTGCCACTTTTCTGGACATGTGCTTCAAACACTGAATTTCAGACTTTCTGCAAAAGGGCCATCAGCAGTTTGTCACAACAAGGAGCCATGACAATCAGCAGCAACTCACTGAGGAATCGGATTCTGTCAAGGGATGTCAAGATATGGATACTGATCGAGTGGAGGGTTGCATTGTGTAGGATGAGAGGGAGAAAGTGAGGGCACAAAAAACATCTAGACACTATAGTGAAAAGGAAGGCAGCAAAGTATTTCAACCAGCAGAAGCAGCTACATCATCAGCCAGAATATCCCATTCGGAACACAGGGCAATTCATGGGTCTCAGCAGTAGCAGCAAAAACCCAACATTGGTGGTGGCAGCACATCTCTTTGGGATTTGCTCCTTGAGTATGGGTTGGTAACTGACACACAGGGACACAGTGTAGCTCCATGAAGTGGTCCCACTGCATGTGAGATGGTTTCTGCATACTTGTAGGCTAGCTACGTTCTAGGCAGAAACAATGAACCTATAGACTACTGGCAAACAAAGGAGTGTGTGTGGCCAGCATTGACACGTACTGCAGTGGAAACCCTTAGTTGTCCTCCAGCAAGCGTTGAGTCTGAGAGGGTTTTCAGTGCAGCTGGTTACATTGTCAATGACCGCAGGACACAGCTGTCAAGCAGCAATGTTGGGAGACTAACATTCTTAAAAATTAACCAACATCTCATACCAGGTAGCAGAAACCACAGATAAAAGAGTAAGCCAGGACAAATATATTAATAGCAGCACAAATGAGGAGATGGACGAGGGATGTGAAGAAGGGTTGCCACCATCTAACCCACTTGGGACCACTGCTATGACCGAAAAGTAATGCATGTCAATAATCTAAGGAGGATAGTTTTTTGACACAAACATGACAATGATAAAAAATATATACAAAAATCACACCATACCAGCCAGTCCCCCCACCACCACCACCAATAAATACACATCTGCCACATTGTAGGTTGTACTTTATTTTTCTTATTACTTGACATCATCATGAATATGTGCCAGTGTCACTTAAGCAGGATGTAAGTGTTGTGGGTAAAGGACAAATGCACTCTGCATGCTAACACATTTTTCAAGGCATATGGTCACAACTTTGACTTTCAGCCACTTATTTCTAAACTACAGCCCTCTGAAGGAGTAATATTACAGTGGGAAATGTAGTACCCATAAGAAATATAGGCAAAAAATGTGTTAAAATGGGCGAAAAGGAGGAAAATTTTGCATTGGTGAAAAGGAGAAAACTTTCGTAAAAAAAAGAGAAAAATCGGCCAGTTTTTGCAAAAGGTCACTCTGGAAAATTTTCTGACTTTTTGCCTACCCCTAGTAATGAATAAGTGACAGCTTAATGTTGATAAATGTAAATAATGCACTTAAAACTTAAATAGTGATGTAAAAATCCAAAGGAACAATATATTATTAAGTTTACTGTGCTGTTGGCAACAACCGAGGAAGGAGACTTGGGACTTATTATTTCTGATGACTTAAAGGTATAAAGGCAATGCAACAAAGCAGTGGTGAGTGCAAGCAGGGTGCTGGGTTGTATTGTTAGAGGCATTAATATCATAAAAAGGGAAGTGGTCATGCAGATCCTCATCTGGATGTTGTGGATATATTTTTTTATATATATATATATATATATATATATATATATATATATATATATATATATATATATATATTCTGTAGAGAAAGTTTAAAGAATGGCTACTAAAGTGGTGAATTGAGTACAGGAAATACTAAAGTATCTGAACATGTATAGCTTGGAGGAGAGAAGACAGAGAGGGAATATGATAGAACCAATCAAATACATTAAGGGATTCAACAAAGCACATGAGGGAAGTACATTTCAATGGAATAGAATGTTATGACAAGCGGTCATTGTCTAAAACTAGAGAGTCAGAGGCTTAGATGTAAGGTAAAAAAGTTTTACTTCACTTAGAGGGTGGTAAATAGGTGGAATAGCATACCAGCAGAGGTGGTAGAGGCTAATATAGTGTGGGAATTTAAGAATGCATGGCATAGGCATGAGGCTATCCAGAACCTAAGACAAGACCAAGGACCGAGTAAGGTTTGAGGTTTTTACAGTAGAAAAAATGGGCAGACTAGATGGATTGAATGTTTTGAATCTACAATCAACTTCTATGTTCATATGTTTAAGATGCTATATTATATATTGGGAAGCAGCTCTCTGTGTAGTAAGAATGGCAGCACATACAACAACTTCAGTTATTGCTCTTAGAACACTATATTTGAAAATATGAGCTGCAGATGTGACTTCAAAGAAGTTCTTAGTGGCACTACCTTTCCATGTTAACACTTTAGGCTGAAGAGGGTTCAAAAGTCATACACCATGGCAAAACATAGCATAGCAACAAGACACAACATAGTTATACTGCATCAGCAAGGTCTCTCTCAGGCAGAAATATCAAGACATACAGAGGTTTCAGATGTGCTGTCCAAGCTCTTTTGAAGAAGCACAAAGAAACAGGCAATGTTGAGAACCGTAGGCGCAGTGGTTAGTCAAGGAAACTTAGTGCAGCAGATGAAAGACACATCATGCTTACTTCCCTCCACACTTGGAAGCTGTCCAACAATGCCATCAGCTCAGAATTGGCAGAAAACAGAGGGATCCTTGTACACCCATCTAATGTCCAGAAAAGTCTGGTCAGAAGAGGTATTCATGGAAGACTTGTGGCCAAAAAGGCATACACAGGAACTGGTGTGCAGAAAAATGACAGCAGATGCTCTAGACTGATGAGTCAAAATGTTAAATATCTGGCTGAAGCAGAAAGCAGTTTGTTTGCCAAAAGCTGGATAGCGGTACAAAAACGTGTGCCTGCAGGCAACAGTTACGCATGGTGGAGATTCCTTGCAAGTTTGAGGCTGCATTTTTGCAAATAGAGTTGGTGATTTGGTCAGAATTAATGGTCTCCTCACTGCTGAGAAGTACAGGCAGATACTTATCCATCATGCAGTACCATCAGGGAGGCATCTGATTGGCCCCAAATTTATTCTGCAGCATGACAATGACATCAAACATACAGCCAAAGTCATTAAGAACTATCTTCAGAGTAAAGAAGAACAAGGAGTCCTGGAAGTAATGGTATGGCACCCACAGAGCCCTGATCTCAACATCATCGAGTCTGTCTGGGATTACATGAAGAGAGATAAGCAACTGAGGCTGCATAAATCCACAGGAGAACTGTGGTTAGTTCTTCAAGATCATTGGAACAACCTCTCTGCCGAGTCCCAGTTAATTAAAAAACTGTGTGCAAGTGTACCTAGAAGAATTGAAGGCAAAAGATGGTCACACCAAATATTGATTTGACTTAGAATTTTTCTTCTGTTCACTCACTTTGTATTTTGTTAATTGATAAAAATAAACTATTAACATGTCTATTTTTTTGAAAATATTCTTACAGCATTTATTCACACCTGCCTAAGACTTTTGCACAGTACTGTAAGTGAGCAACCATATATGGTGGAGTACAAGTTTAAGACAAGCCCATGCCAAATACAGGCCTATCTGCCAACTGGTTCTGAGTACAGTAAATTGCAGGTTTGAGATGATGAGAGTTGAAGTCCCCAACAGCTCAAAAGACAGATGTTGCTTACCTGTCTGGAAACCAGAGGACACTGTTAATATGAAGAAACCTAATAAAAACAGTTTAAATTGTAATAACTTTTAAACAATGCTTCACCCAGCAAAGAGAGTCTCATGTTCCTCCACAGAAAAAAAACTATTTTTTCCATAAAAAGTCTACTCCTCCATGTTTTGGGGGTATGGGTTCCACTGTCTATTTTATACTGCCCCATTCTATACATTTATTGACACTGCAATTCAAATCTCTGTCTGCAGTGTGAAAACTGACACTGGAGAAGCAGCCTATAAAAGGCGATGCAAATATTTCCTTAGAATTACAGAATCCAGCTTTTATATGTATCTATGGGTATTCACACAACACAAAACATCTGTGTAGGCAAATAAAAAATGCCAGGAGGTTCATCCTTCCTTCCAGCTCTACTGAACAAATAAACCCTCTACAGTAGAAGCAGCCTGAAGTGAATACATTAATGTTTCAGTGTTTTTCTCTAGCAATGATATGTTAATATAGTATCATTTGTACGCCACCTTGTGTCTGATTTATGATTGGATAACAGAATATAGAACATCCTGATCTGTGTAGAAGGCACTCATGTGTGACAATGTATTATCTAATGACAGAGTGGCTGATGTAGAGAACAAATAAATATTCTCACTGATTTAAATGGGAGCTTTGCAATGTGTAGGAGTCATCTTATACATTTAAGGTATTAAAATCCCCATTTAAATGAATGGGAAATTGGGGAATCTTTTTGGAATCTGCCCTGCAGTTGGTTTGCTATGGAAATCCATCATTTGCCCTCAAACCTTTCAGTGACAAAGGTGTGTGCGCGCGATGCACTGCAGATCAATGTGGCACTAGAAACGTTAATACATCAGCCCCAGAGACTGAGATCTAATTTAAATGTCAAGTTCAAAAGAAAATGTCAGCAGAACCAGATTGTCCTTATCCCTAAAAGGGTTAAACCTAAAGCTTTATCCGCCCCTTCCCTGGCAGCCAACTATGGGATGCCCGATGCCCCAACAGAACAATCTGTACCTGTGTTTCCCTCCCTGAAAAGGACCAGAATAACTGAGACTCTTGTTTCCATATTTCTTGTTTGATGATGTTGTCCTACTGAAGTATTATCATTGTTGATATGATGCTGCAAGTAATGATTCGTATCTTACTGATATTAATTCACTACTTCCCTTCTCACTCTATTATTCTCTGTAACGTTTTTCTTTTTCTTCTCCCTCTGTCTTAAAATCCAGCTGCCAACAGGGGACAATTTCAAATTTCACCAATTCCCCCTGATTTAAATTGGACTTTTAATGCTAGGGAGGTGGGTTTTTTTGTTTGTTTTTTTTATTTCATCCCTATGGTGAGTTGGTTTGTCCCAGAATGTCTCCAGATTTATTTTGAACAGTGGCCTGAAATGATTTCTCGGAGCAATGAAGTTGGGGATAAAATCTATGTAAACAAGAGAGCTATAGATTTGAAACGTTAATATATTTCAACATAGTGTTTATTTCTTGTTTGTGAACCCTGTGGATGATTGTTGGTAGATCATGATAGACACACATACGTATAGAAAGATAGATAGATAGATAGATAGATAGATAGATAGATAGATAGATAGATAGATTTCTTGCAGTCTAAATATACTGAGTATTACATTCTGCATCTGCAGACTTCCCCTGAAAGCTTTCAGGCAAACTACCCTAAAAACATTTTGGATCAGTCTGCAGGATTAGACTAAAAGCTCCCCCACAGTCCTGTCTGATTGCCCTCCCTTCACAGGGGACTGATGCCACAGATTGTGAACCTCTGGTGTACTTTATTTGGGACTGTCTTCCTTATTTTGAGAATATTCACTACTGGCAGGGCTTCAGAAAATTCAGCAATCCATCGAAGACCGCTGGCATCCACAGCATCATGGGATATTTAATTTGTACACCCCTTTGATACTTAAAGGGTTAATACATATTTTCCTTTTCTCTCTCTCTCTCACACACACTGTCTCTCTCTCACTGTCTCTCTCTCTCTCTTTCTTTCTCTGCCCTCCAGTTCCCCAGGAATATCTGGTGTTCAAAAAAAGAAAAAAGCGATATTCAAAAGTTAGAACTTTTTTGGGACATGGCCACTAAATGAGGTCAGTAAGGGTACTCTAGCTATAGAGAGGGTATACATACACCAGTGATTGGCAATGTGAGGCCCTCCAGCTGCTGGCAGACTACATCTCCCATCATTTCACCAGGAGTTGTAGTCTGGCAGCAGCTGGGGGAAGACTTTACCATCTCTAACATACATATTTACATATATATTTAAAAAAAAATTTAGAAAACCAATTAAAGTTGAACTATCATGTTTTACAAAATGTGCTATTATGGGAGGAGAGAAAATAAAAATCCAGGTGGTTTTGCTACATGGAGCCAAAACATTCCCTGTCAGCCATTTTGTGAGTTAATGAGGTGTCAGTTCCATCCCTTTAGGAATCCATCAGTTTTGGATATTGGGGCTGTGTGTAGCCTTTGAACATACAGCTTAAGAATTCAGAGTCTTTGAAGCTAATGTGCTAGTAATACTAGAGTAAATCTGGAGTAAACCAGACACCTTAGGGGAGAAATAAACATTACTCCATTTCTTATTAGTACATCAGTCTCTGGGTCCCATATGCACAAAAAAGTGGAACAAATCTAGGGCAAACCAGCTTCACAATACTGGACATGTAAAAATTCCCATTGATTTAAACTGGGATTTAAGCACCATTCAATCATTGTGAATTTGGGGGAATGAAATTTCTTTCATACAGAATAGATGGAGTGCCCTAGAATTGTTCCACTTTCTTTATACGTATGTGCCTCTACATTCAGTGTAATTGAGGAAGACACTGGAATCAGTCTTCTGACCTCAGTTGGTTGTAAAGCTGATTAGAAGGTCTCAACACAGCAGCTGATATTTTAGCTGGATCATTGCTATAAGGGCAGACATGCCAAAGGGAAACAATCATACAATAGTTCATGTTTAAAGGAGAACTAACACCTCTTATTAATAACCTTAAACTTCCCCTTGCTATGGCCAGAAAATCACAATGACCCCCTAATAATTTTGCCCTGGAGCACTTGCTCAAAAGATACCATCTTCAGTCATTCCTGGATGGCATGTTATGCAATGTAATGCTGCTAATCTCCCCATTGGTAGCAGTACGACTGGATTACATTAATCATGCAGTAGGTTAGGAACATAGGGGGTGATGTATAAAAAGCCTTCTTAGTGTATTCTTAAGAATTGTCACAGAAATTCACAACGCCTTATCATCTTTATAAAGAAATAAAGTTAAGTTTATAAATATGTCTGTCTGAGAATATTCTGCGAATATATATTCGCACACACAGCGGTATTATATACTTCCAATAAGAACAGGTTTTACCTGGCGTTATGATTTAATCCCTAAAACTGGCTTTATTTTTGGCACAATTAGCGAGTTTCTTTATAAATACACTGGGACACAATTCTTATTTGGCCAGGACCATTTCTACTCCACTTTTCAAAAAAGTCAACTAACTGGAGTTAGCACTTAGCAAAATGTTGTTAGATGGTTATACATATACTTATATCACTCTGAGACACTTTTACAGTCACTTTCTTTATAACTCCAGTTTTATACATCTCCCCCATAGAAACTCCCGTAGGCCAACTTAATCATTAATTTGACACCTTGCAGCCATTTACCATTAACAGTAAAGACATTGGCACCATTCATTGAGCAAATTGGCAACAAGGCCCAAGGACTTTAAGGCTGGAGGGGGGGGGGGTTACTCACTCAGCCAACACCTTCAACCTCACCCTATGCATATGGATCTAGCATAGGAGTTGAAAGTAACACCTCCTAATAATAACTCCCTACTTACCTTATTATTTCCAGAAAACCAGAATGGCCCATATAAATGTTTCCCTTGTGTATTTGTTCAAGAGGTAAAAGCTGTTCTCAGTCCTGGATATTATGTCCATGGAGGCGGATGTGACAGGACCTGAAACTCTGCTCACTGCACTGGTAATCTTAACTCTTTAATGACCACAGAGGTGTGCAATGCATTTTTTTACAATACATTGTGCATCCCTCCAGTCTTTAAAGGATTAAATAGGGACTGACAAGGAGCACTCTGAATGTGTTTCTGGGGAGCTTTCTGTGTGGGACTGTGAAAGCAGAGAACATGTAACAATGTAAAAAAAAAAAAAAAAGATCCAGTATAAAAAAGACAGTGAAATAATGTGGAAGACACTACAACATACAGATCAATCAGTGCTGCAAGGAGACTGCAACATTGTGTAAGTCCCAGAGTGTCAACATAAGGTGAAGATGAAAAACAAAGTATAGGCATTTTGATTCTACATATTATGCACTTACAAGATATGTAAAATCTAAATAATGTGTATTTTGTTTTTAAACACAGAAACATTCCTATTTATTTCTGTTTATTTTTTTTCTGTGCTACTCTCAGATTGAGATACTAAAATAGAGAAAACAAAAATACAAAAGTATTTCCTCACAAGCAAATTAAAATAATTCACTCAGGTGCTGCTGTAAGTTATCAAACGTCGACAAGCATGGACAGTTCAAAAGAATGGCATTACAAAATCAATTTCTATTGAAAATTAATGTGTACTGACGAGGAGCCTGTAAATGTTGCTTAGAAACACACTTTTCCACTTTCCCATAATACATTTCTGCTTTAACTCAAATCCTTAGTAGCGGATAGACTTTGTTCTTTGGAAACTCCTGCCACCAAGCAAATAGATTAATAGCATTAGCACAATGCAGTTGTTCTCAAACTTTGTGCTGCATTGAGACCTTTCAATTTTTAATGAAATCCCTTTGAAATCCTAACAATCAAATCCTCTAACACCTTCAATGCTAGAAAAGTCACCAAAGGGTTTCAAAGCATATAGCACCCAAGGGGTTAAAGCAGTATAAATTTCAAATTTCTTTGAATGCTTTTTGGTACCAGTAACTTAAGCCTTTGAGCGTTAACATCTCTGGCACTCAAATGGTTAAAAGAGAAGTAGCACCTTGAATAATAATATAATAATGACCCACACATACGTTCCTATGACTAGAAAATCTTAACGGCTCTTATGGATTTTACTCTGGTGACTTTCCTAAAAAGATAACATTTTCAGTTAGTTCTGGATGCTATATCCACAGAGGCAGACATGACAGTTACTAGCAGAACCAGAACACACAAACGCTGCCCACTGCACATGGTAATCTTAACGCTTAAGGACCAGAGGGAGGTGTAATGCATTGTTTCTCAGTGATCTATGTGCAAGTTTGGTCCTTCAATCGTTAAGTAGGCTGATACACTCTGCTTCTATTTTAAAAAGTGGCGGAAACTGTCATGTCAACGTCCATGGACAAGACCTCCAGGACTGGTTGAAGATGTTACCCCTTGTAGTAAGGCAAAAGGGCAAAATTCTTAGGAATTGCCAAGTTAGTCTCTCATATTGCATTTATTAGTCATTGTTAAGATTTGAAGATGTAAAGTTTCAGCCCCAGCACACTTTATTTACCACACGAATAATACCATGTGCTATTGGTTAAGGATGGGTGAAAAACTTTTGCCTCAAACCAAAACTGTTAAAAAATGGCACTTTCCGCTTGGTGAAAAAATTACCGTGAGAAGTGCCATTTTCCTGCTTTTTTGCCTAGCTCATTACATTGAAATCAATGGGAAGAAACATTTTTCAGCAACAATTCTGTGTTTGTGAGAGGAGAAAGCAGCATGTTTCTGAGCTAGAGAAGATAGGCAAATAAAGGGGAATTGAAGCTTAGGACATTTGTTCTCTATATTAGGGGAGTCTGGGGACACTCTGGGGGAGAAGAAGGGAAGAAGGAGTTTGACCCCAAATACCCCAAAATTTGATGTAACTGACTGGCAAGACACAGGCAGCTGGGGTCCAAATTGCTTACTGATTTTGCTGCTATTGTCTATATGTGGACTAATTGTGATAAGATAGGGTGAACAACTTAAAAAAATAATAATACATAAATAATTAAACAAATAAATATATTAGACAGCTGGCTGGGAGCCTGATGTGAGCTCTGTGACTGATGCAGACTTGATAGACAGCAGTCAACATTGAGAATTTTGTTGAGGGCCAAGGCAAGACTTCACACTCCATCAGCTGTGTACTGTAGAGAGTAAAAACACACACAGTAGTTAAGTAATGTCTAGCAAATGCACAGGCGGGAGGGGTGAAAGGTGGAGCAGTGCAAGGATGTGGGAGTAAAGTGGTAGTTCAAAAACTGACAGCAGCAATGCAGCAGTTATGATGATCCCTTTACTCTCATGGTGGATGCATTTTCTCAAGGTCCCACCAATCACACCACGCCCGTCCCCACCACTAGCATACACATCTGCCACATTGTAGGTTGTACTTTATTTTTTTTTAATCATGAATATGTGCCAGTGTCACTTAAGCAGGAAGTAAGTGGGATATGTTGCTGTAGGACTAACAACGTTGTCTTCCAGCTACTTATTTCTCCACTACAGCCCTCAGAAGTAATGTTCAGGGAAAAGTTGCAACATATTAACCCCTTAAGGACCCTTGACTGTCTTGGCAAATCATGGGTCGGCAAGCCATAAGGACCAATGACATGCCAGGACCGTCATGGAATTCAGGGCTCCCCTCATGGCTGCACACCATTCTGGGAACCCTGAAACGGATGCGCCCTCCCCCCCCAAAAAAAAAGGTTCATGGTCCTTAAGTGCCGGCCGCATGCGCGAGCGGCCGGTCCTTAAGGGGTTAAACATAGGAGAAAAATGTGTTAGAATAGGGGAAAATGCGTTGGAATAGGCAAAAAGGAGGAAAACGTTGCATTACAGAAAAGGAGAAAATTTTCACTAGAAAGATAAAAATTGTTAGTCTTTTGTGTAAAGTAATGTGGGAAATTTTTCTCACTTTTCATCTACCCCTACTATTGGTTGCATAATAAAACTATCCAAAATAGCAAAATAACTATATAAAAGTATATATTTCCTGAAAGAAGATATCCCACTGCATCAAATGACACGGATACTTGGCTTTCTACCCCTAGGCTGGGGTGCACATTCCACACATTCAAATGTACTGAAATCTTTGAAAACTGATGAACTTCCTACTTTATTCATTAGCTACTGCTCTTATGAGAAACATGGTACCTCTATCAATATGAGTTGACATACTGTAGGGGTTCCAGCAGCATAAAATTATACAAACTACAATCTCTAATTTTTCTTACAATTTTTGAAAAAAATTACTTGCTTGTACTAACATAGTTTTAAGAACAAGAAATGACGATAAAGCATACCGTTGTGGAAGTATTTCCTAAAGGTGGCACTGAAGCTAAACAATGGAATTTTTTTTTTACATTTCTGTCCCTTCAAATGTACTGAAATCTTTGAAAAATATCGAATTTCCCACTATAAACATTAGCAACTAATCTTACAAGAAAAATGGCATGGGTATGAGTTGACATATTGCGGGGGGGGGGGGGGGGGGGGGTCGGGTATGCCAGAAGCCCAAAACTACATCTACCCAGTTTCTTTTTTTTAAATATGCTGCCTGTACTAAAATGGTCCAAACCGTTATGCAAGGCATAACAGTTTGCAAAGCAAGCATTCAACTACATCAAATTAGAATATTTTTGCCTTTCTACACCTAGGCTGGTATGCACAATAATTTCCATTAGGTTGTGCTATAGGGAATACAAATCTATAATATTTATATTTATATTTCCACCACCTCAAAGATGATAAGATCTTTGAAAACCATGGAATTTCCTATTGTATTCAGTACCTTCAACCATCCCATGAAAAATGGCACTCCACGAGTATGGTTTGACATACAGTATTGAGTGTCAGAAGCACAGAACTGGGGGATGGGGGGTAGACAGTGTATGTGGAAATCCTGACTGCCAGTGGGCAATGGAGCCAGACTGGTGGCGGGGTCAGATAGTGTATGTGGGAATCTTTGAGTACCAATGGGCAGTGGAAACAGGCTGGGGGGACAGACAGTGTATGTGGGGGAGGGTGGTGGGAGGGGGCTATGCCTACCAGTGCATACCGCCCAACATTTCAAACAAACATAGAGGGACACTTTTGTTTTAGGTGGTGTTGCTGGGGGCATGGCTTATGTGCAGGGCATTACCAAAACGTTTTAGGTTATTTCCATACTTATTTATAATACTTTCTGTAACTGAATAAATGATGTAGAGCAAAGCCAAGGTATTTTATTTGCAGTGACTAATTTATAAACAAATATGCTAAAGATTAAACAAACTATAATGTGTATTTTATTGCTGTGGAGCAATGTGATGCATTTATATGCACACCACACAGTCTTATCTCCTAAAAAGAGGGACACCAGCATGGGAAAAAGGGACAGAGGGATTTGGATCTCAAAGAGGGACTGTCCCTGGCCATTTGTTATACACTTTGGAGTATGTCAGTAGACAGTGGCATGGGCAGACTGTCCTATCGGGGGATCGGGCATCCCCTGGTGGGCCGCTATATAGGCTCACTTTTAAAAAGTCCCAATCCACTTTGTCTTGAGTACAGACTCTCTCTCTCCCCCTCCGGTGCGCACTGAAAGAACAGCAATTAAAATACAAGTGCTGTACAGCTCTGGCCATTTCTTTCCCCCTCCGCTTCACTTTGTCTTGAGTGCAGAATAAGGGCACTAAAGGAAGTTAGTGGAGGAGAGAGAGATGTGCGGCGCTGTACAGCACTTGTAATTTATTTGCAATTCTTTCAGTGCGCACCGTGGGGGAGCCCGGGCTGGTAGTCCCCTACAATCTGTCTCTGGACAGTGGAGCAGGAGGCAGGGTAAGAAGTGTGAGTGCCAGAGGGGTGTTCAATGAATTGTAGAGCAATGTGTTGGACACCCCTCTAGCACACCTCTTTTTTTTTGTTAAGTTTTTATTTCTCAGACCTTATTGAAGAACAACAGGAGCCCTGCTGATGCCCCCCCCCCCCGCTATTGATCTCCCAGACGACAACCATGGAAAATGGCGTGGGTCTCGAGCTTTTTTTAAATGTATTTGATTAAACAGACCCCTACTGGAGCCCTCCCCATGCACTATGATAATATGATTAGACTAAGAGAATACAGGCAACTGCAGGATTACAGCATCCGCCTCTGTTTCCACTCCTATCCAAACTTTGGGTAGGTGTGGGAGGGATAGGGAAAAGCCTTCTCATCACCAGTGACATGTCTGATGCCACCCAGGGCCGGCCCTAACATGGGTCCCGGTGGGTCCATGGACCCAGGCGTCACTTTGACTGGGGATGGCAATTTGCCGCCCACTGTATGTCATTTTTGCACCAGCCAGCCGCCAGGTCTGTGTCCACACGACACTGGAGAAAGTTTTGACTCCCTCCTGCGAGCGGCGAGCCTGCTATGACAGTAATTAGTGTGGCTCAGCCTCAGTCTGTCAGCCTGACTGAGGCTGAGCCAGACTAATCACTGTCACAGCAGGCGCGCTTAGGGTGTCAACACTCTTTGTCTCCAGCTGGCAGTCACTTGTCACTGAGCCAGCAGCCCAGCTCTGACAGTGTCAGTCAGGGCTGGGCTGCCGGCTCAGTGACAAGTGACTGCCAGCTGGAGACAAAGAGTAGTGACACATTGCCAAGCGCACCTGCTGTCAGGGCTGGGCTGCCGGCTCAGTGACAAGCAGGGCAGATTTTTACTGAGAGGCCGACTAGGCACTAGCCTAGGGCGCCCAAATTTGTGGGGCACCAGGAAGTGGCCCAATCATGCCTCTTTTTATTTTTTTGTATATTATTATTTATTTTTTTTTTGTTTTTGTGCTGTGCTTATACGGTCTGCAGACAACGGTACAAAGGGTGCCACCCGTTGCTGACTCTGCATGCTACAGTGAGTGGAGTGGTGGTGCCTCTTGCGCCGCCCAGCCCCTCAGACACTCATACTGGCCAGCATTACTCCCCAGTCCCCAGCCGCATCTAAGGCATTGCGGCTGGGTGGAAGAAACGTCACATGACCGGACATCGATGGCGCTGTGACGTTGTGAACTACTGCACGGGTGGAATTAACTGACTGAGCTACGCATGGTCGCACTTTGCACTTAAAATCTGCAGTGTGTGTAGCTGAGTGTGGCTGAGCCTGGGCCTGAACAGGACGTGTGTGGCAGTGGCATGGAAGCAGCAAGGAATTGGAGAGCAGCAGTCGCAGAGCCGGCAAGGAGACTCATATAAGATTCACTGACTTGTTTATAAAAAATGTATTATTATCATAATGTTATTCACTGCTGCTGCCGCCAATGCCATTTCTAATATATTACACAGTTGAACACTTTAAGTGGGTCAGTGGACGCTAGAGAAGGACATAAATGTATTTATTATATAAATTCATAAGTTCATCATAAATGAGTCAGTTGAACACAGGACACTTTTAGAGGGTCGATGGGCAGTGAACATACATTTATTTATTATATAAATAATAACCAGAGTTTATAAATGACATTTCATAGACTGACCGGCTGTGTGTATGTAAAAAATTATATATTTAATTTTACACACACAGCCAGATGCCTTTGAAATGTCATTTATGAACTCTGGTTATAGCATACAGAACTAACCTCTTTGGAGAATTTTTTTATCCCTCCTTTGTAATATTAACTTTTCATGTTTTATATGTTTTTGGATAGGATTCAGTAATTTTACATCTCACGTTACCCTTCCCAATCTAGATTTATATCTCTATCTATATATACTAGATAGGGAGAAAGGGAGGCAGAAAACACCCCACCACATTTTGCCACTATTCATGAATGGGAACCCTTTACTTTCACACTTCCCATTACTTGGGCTTAAATGCTATGAAATAAAGATCAGGCTACATATCAAATGCAGGTCATTTATGCTGTCTGTATATATACTGTATATATACCCCAACTGGGCTAACAATATATATAACATTTTCCTCTACCTCTGGGAAAATTGCCACAGTACTGTGAAGAATAAAAATATAAAAAAATGGGCGTGACCACAAGACGGTGTGGTTAACAGGGGTGTGGGTAAGTGAGTGGTGTGGTTAGGGGTGGGTCCAAGGCGGGGCTAGGGGCGCCACAGGGTGTTGTGCCTAGGGGCACCTGAGATGTAAATCCGACCCTGGTGACAAGTGACAAAGAGTAGTGTGCTGGGGTAAGTCCTGGGTGGGCAATGGAGCATGTCCTGGGGTGCTGGGGTAAGTCCTGGGTCAGAAATATGGGTGCTGGGGCATTTTTTAATGGGCAAACTGGTTGGGGCATATGGAGGGAGAAGAGAGACAGACAGACATGGAGGAGAGAGAGACAAAAAAGGAGAGAGACATGGGTGGCATGGAGGGAGAGAGAGAGAGAGACAGACAGACATGGGTGGCATGGAGGGAGAGACAGACAGACATGGGTGGCAGGGAGAGAGAGACAGACAGACATGGGAGGCATGGAGGGAGAGAGAGACAGACAGACAGACATGGGAGGCATGGAGGGAGAGAGAGACAGACAGACATGGGAGGCATGGAGGGAGAGAGAGACAGACAGACAGACATGGGAGGCATGGAGGGAGAGAGAGACAGACAGACATGGGAGGCATGGAGGGAGAGAGAGACAGACAGACAGACATGGGAGGCATGGAGGGAGAGAGAGACAGACAGACATGGGTGGCATGGAGGGAGAGAGAGACAGACAGACAGACATGGGAGGCATGGAGGGAGAGAGAGACAGACAGACATGGGTGGCATGGAGGGAGAGAGAGACAGACAGACATGGGAGGCATGGAGGGAGAGAGAGACAGACAGACAGACATGGGAGGCATGGAGGGAGAGAGAGACAGACAGACATGGGAGGCATGGAGGGAGAGAGAGACAGACAGACAGACATGGGAGGCATGGAGGGAGAGAGAGACAGACAGACATGGGAGGCATGGAGGGAGAGAGAGACAGACAGACATGGGTGGCATGGATGGAGAGAGACATGGGTGGCATGGAGGGAGAGAGAGAGAGACATGGGTGGCATGGAGGGAGAGAAAGCGACATGGGTGGCATGGAGGGAGAGAGAGAGAGAGACAGACAGACAGACATGGGTGGCATGGAGGGAGAGAGAGAGACAGACATGGGAGGCATGGAGGGAGAGAGAGACAGACAGACGTGGGTGGCATGGATGGAGAGAGACATGGGTGGCATGGAGGGAGAAAGAGAGACATGGGTGGCATGGAGGGAGAAAGAGAGACATGGGTGGCATGGAGGGAGAGACACAAGGGGGCAACAGACATTTTATAACTGTCCATTTTTTTACATCTGCAGCAGAGTTAGATAGCAATCTTTCACACGGACACCACTTTAACAATTTCATAACCAGGGATGTCTGCTCCTCTCTGTTAGATTTTATAACCCTTTGAGTACAGGAGCAGAAAATTATAACCATTTGAGTACAGGAGCAGACATCCCTGGTTATGAAAGGGTTAAAGTGGTGTCCTATGTGAAAGACTGCTATCTAACACTGCTGCAATTGTAAAAATGGACAGTTTTAAAATATCATCTAAAATGTGCAGTTCTTCCATTTGTCTTCACATTATACTAACTGCACAGGGAATGTAACCAGGGGAGTTGGTTGGCGTTGAAAGACCTGGGGCTTAACCCTTAGTGTGCCAGAGGGGTATGCAGCGCATTGCAATACACTGCATGCCCCTCTGGTACTCAAAGGGTTAAATTTGCTTAGAGCAGCCATATGGGCGTGTTTTGGTGAGTGTAGTTTGGGGGGGCAGAATTTCATCCTTGGTCCCAGGCAGCACAATGTGTTGGGCCAGCCATGATGCCACCAGTGATGTGGGGGAGCTTTCCGCAGTCCCACCCACTCCTACCTGGAAGTTTGGGTAGGAGTGGAAGCAGGGGCGTGCTGTCTTGCAGTCACCTCTGTTGTTCTCCCAGCCCTGTTGGATGGAAGATCAATATATCAGGGACATCAAGAGGGGCCCTGATGCCCCCCAATGAGTTCTGTTTAACTGAATGAAAAAAAAAGATTGAAAGCTGGAGCCAATCTGCTCACCAAGGTTGTCACTGTTTCTCCCATGCTATCTGCTGGGAGAGCAATAGTTGGGGCATCACGAGGGGTCCTCATGCCCCCCAACAAGGCCTGATAGTCAAGGGGGTGGTAAGAACATGGGGGGCTACCGGCTTATGCATTGGCTGCACTGAGGCAGTATGTTGTACTGGCTTGACATAGCGTGTCCATCTGTATAACAAATGGCCTTGGCACTTGAGTGCTAGAGAGGTATCCAATATATTGCTTTATATTGTGTAAAATATTTAATTATTTTAATTATTTGAAATAGTGAATTTTTTGGGTTAGGATTCTCTAGTAATGTGACCACACCTTAGAAAACATACAGCATATATACATATATATATATATATATATATATATATATATATAATACAAATACCTATAAAAGATTACCTCATAAGTTGCAATCTAATAATTTTATATATTTAAACTGCCTATACCTTGTCCTGTTTGTTTTTAGTCAGTGTAATGGTTTTAGGGATGTATGGTTTAGAAGTAAAGGGGCAGAAAACTGCAGTAACTTTGGGCAAACCGACTGTATCAGAGGGGTCTGTTTACTTAAAATTGTGCATTAAAGATGGATTGCAGTACAAAAACAATTGCAACTGTCACGTTTAATAATGTATGAAAATTAATGTACACCTAAAAATTGCATTTCTTCTTATAAAAAAGTACATTGTTTACAGAAAAAATATCACTGCTAATAGATTTGCCATTGCTTCTAAAAAATTATCAAACCTAAAAAAATTGCTTTGTTTATAAGAAATGTTAGCAATGCTAATAAAAAAGTTCACATTAGGAAATACAATTACCAATGGTAAAACAAATTCACATTTCTACAAATAATTGTCATTGCGACAAAGAAAATTTAGCAATGCTAATAAAATGTTTCAGGCATCTAAACCTGCATGTGTTTCTATGCAAATTCTTTTACATCATCAACAAAAACAGCTAGAACTAAATACATTAATAAATCAAGCATCTTACCTCTTTGCAATGCGACTTTCAGGCACAATTTTATTAAATCAATCCCCATTTATTATAAATAGGGCTTTCATTCCCTTGAGTGCTAGAGAGGTTTCCTGAGCATTACTTGCTGTATCAGTCCTAAGGCATACAACCGAAGATTGTGAAGGAACCAGGCTTCTCATTGACAGCAGAGGTGTTTAAATGTGCCATGGATTTGAGAGATGAGTGTATCCATTTCAATGGATGGTGTTAATGGCTGTTTTCATGCCTCTACAGTTGCCCATCTGGTTGCATTAGCATAGGCAAGAAAAAATTAGCTCTGGGTGGGGTGAGGAGGAATTAGATAAAGGAATCATTCAGGGTCTGTGTCAATATAGGCGTCCAAGCTTGGTGCAATCAGTTACCTGACAAATTCTTATTGTGAGATTAATTTAGAGTAGGCCCACAATCAGTGCAAATAAGTATCAACCTGGTTACATCTTTTTGTTTTGGTGGTCCATTTGTTCACTTTGTATATTTCTCTTTGTGTGAAATACTACTGGCACAATGTTTTGTATCCTTGTCCATTGTATGTGACACAAAAGGATAACTCAAAGATTCAAGTACCCAGAGAGATGTGATGCCCCAGACCCCATTCCCATGTTATCATGTATGAGAAAGACTGGTCAGTTCGGGAGGTAAGGCTTGTGTAGATGTCTGATATAAGCCCTTTCAGGGTAGAAGCTTGGAAACATAATTGTTCAACTTAGGTTACAGGACAGTGGCTCCTAGCCTCATTTGTGATAATGTAGCCATGGCCATCCGTGAGGAGGGCATTTGACACACTTGTCTGTCCTGAATAAAAGTAGGGGCTGCACAGGCTGGCCTGTGGGGGCATATTTTGACTTTGCAAACCCCTGCAACATTTTCTGCAGACGCATATGGATGTAGCAAAACTTTTGAGTTGTACGAATTGAAATAAATGTGTGGACATGAAGTGATCAGAGGCAGAACAGTCATTAGAAAAAAGAAGGAACCCTGTTTGTACCTATATCAGTAAGGAAGTCAATGTCCTTTGGACATCAGATAGGGAGAAATTGTCTATTTCTCATAAAAGGGGTCAGCTGGGATGGGACATATATCAGGGAGAATGAAATCACACTCCTTCACAATGCAATGGAGACCTCTAGCATTCAAGAGGTTAAAAGGTCACATTTAAAACAATGGGAATTTTAATTTACCCCTATGGTGGGGGTAAATATTAAGTATATAAGTTAAAACAAATTACAATTTGCTAACCATGTTTCCATGTAACAGCACTGAAGTCAAAATCACTTAACCCACCGGATATGAGAGATGCTGCCAAATCAGTGCCATGTTTACCTCTCAGGAGGTAATGGTTAGCGTTATGTACCCATCTGGCACTTAAAGGGTTAAGGCACTCAAGTTGCCCAAGGATCTCTTGGCCTCATACATGATCAAACCCACTCCTCATTGCTATTCCCACCTTCTGTTTTCTGGCACAGAAAATACACTTAGCCTATAATACAAAATCCAGAAAAGTCAGAAAAGGTGTATCTAAACTGGTAAACAAACCAGCTACCA
The DNA here is from genome assembly GCA_037306005.1 of Rhinophrynus dorsalis. Lineage (NCBI taxonomy): Eukaryota > Metazoa > Chordata > Amphibia > Anura > Rhinophrynidae > Rhinophrynus > Rhinophrynus dorsalis. Next base: position 411,135,364 of record CM074719.1, on the reverse strand, counting down.
CAAACCAAGAATAGGATTCTGGTGCACAGACATTACAATTGCTCTGGCCACACCCATAATTCACAATCACAACTGAGCATACCTGGGAACTCTCCGGATTTCCCCCGGTTTTGACACTGCTTTACCGGGTCTCCGGGGCAAAGGCTGATTCCTCTGGATGTGGGGAGTTTCTATTGAAACTCTACCCACTCCTGCTATTTCCCCCGTTGTAACTCCTTCCCCAGCCTTCTTTTGAGCTCTGTCTCGCACCTTTAAGCCCTGCCCCCGTGTGTCAAGCCCCGCCCCTTTTTACTCACTTTGCGTCATTGTCCTCACCCCCTGCTGCACCAGAGGACTCCCCTCTGGGTGGACATCAATGTAAAGTTCCCAGGTATGCAACTGAGGCATCCCTCAAACTATGTTACTCATCTCTGTTTAAATAGAAATCCAGCACTATCCAAGGGGTTAATTATATATCCATACAGGAGTCGATGATGTGTTTAATTTTGAATTTCATGTCCAATACTGGTCTAACATATCTTACACTATATGTACATACAATTATCAGTAAAGTATGGATTTGATGCATGCATGCACATTAATTTAATACCAACAATTTCTCCATCTACTGCATGAACGGTTAATTTAAAAATACATTGAAGGATCTTATCATCATTAAAGAACTTGGTGTAAATCAATATATGCATCTATTTGCTTGAGCTAAAATTGAATGGAGTTACATCATTTACATCAGCTTTGACATCTGGCTATCCACATGGGTTCAAAGGTTCAACATTTCAGGAAGAGTAACTAACCCTACCCAAGTGTGCCACAATTTGTCTTTTTCCATCCTCATGCAAACCCCTGTGGCACGCAAAGTGTTATGGATATCCCTGTTAAAGCACAGGTATATCATCAAAATGTCTGAACTACTGATTACTCACCTATGATAAAACCGGGATATTCTGAAATCCTGACTTTGATGTGTTCTGAGGACTAAAGGTTAGAATCATTGCTTTAGTACAAAGCATTGATAGTCATATTGGTCCTTGAGAAATGCAAATTGGTGGTTGTTGGGGATTTCAGAGGTTCCCAACTCCAGTCCTCAAGGACCTCAAAAATGGAGGTTTTCAGGATATCTCCATCTAAGTACAACTGAAAATGGCTGTTTTTTCCTATTAGGCATAGTAGGCAACTGCCTATGGAAAATAAAGGAGAGCAGATTTTGCACATCCATTTGCTAAAATCAACAGCTTGTCATGCCTTAAAATTAACAATCAAACAAATATAACTAATTGCAGCTTTAAGTGGCAGAGAAACGGGTACTTAATTATGAGGGGAGCTTCATCTATACTAACTGCTTCCATAGTCTCAGTAATTTGTAGTGTGGTCGGTGTAGTTCTAATGCACCTGCACCAAACACACACTCCTGGTACACTGGGGTCAGTTTATTTATTAGATTACATACTTAACACCTTAAGGACTGCACGGTCTGGGGGAGGGGTGTGCTGAAGGACCAGCACACTTCTTTTTTTTAGCCCAGCCTGCTCACTGATCACAGCGTGGCATGTTGGCGTGCTGTGATCACAAAATTACATGATGTGCCTGAACCATCATGATGGTCATGGCATGTCATTGGTCATTAACGGGTTACATATGGCATAGAGAAATAGTATAAATTTGCACCACTTTCTTAAGCATGTTACAGGACACATATAAAGGACTTGCTGGCATTAAAGTCTTAATCACAGCATATGTCCACCAACATGTAGTACATTGATCATATGGTGTACTTTACACAACAGAATGCAGCCACTGATTCTTACATTTAAAATATACGATTTTCTGTGCAGGGACCCGATTATCTCATGTTTGTGTCTTTCACAATAATGGTTACTGGCGTCACTGAGGCTGATGTACTAAGGTAAATAAGAGCAATTCTGGAGCAAACCAACTGCATCATAGGGAACAAATAAAAATTTAGTTTTCCCCATAATTGATCCAGTTCCCCAATGTAAAGCACTATATAAAATGTTTAGATTCATAAATAAACAACAATAATAATAGTAATAATAATAATGTTGAAGTTATTTTTCATATTTTCTTTGCCAAGCACCAGTGTATATGGCTGGGCTCAGGTCATTTGAGGAGTGGATGGGAGGCCATGGTCAGGGCTAGAGGCCTCTATGAAGACCTGAGAGGTAAATCCAACGCTTCATGGAAATGTCATTAGACAAGATGGATCTATCAGAATATCTCTGTTGATTGCTCCAACTAGTGGCTCAGGAATGTGTTGCACAATCCTCTGGCACTAAAGGAATTAAGGGACTCCTACAAACCTGCACTGGTGGACCAATATATTCATCCTTTTTAGACCTTATAAAGGGCCTTTCACATCCCAAAATCCAGTATCCTTTTAAATGGTGGCACGCAAAGGAGCGTGCGACCATATGGCGCATTAACCATGTTGCCATGATAAAAATGGCGATATGAGAATCTCGCACTGCATGAAAGCATGAGATTCTTATGTTGCTACTGAAAGGCCGCACATTTAACCCGGTACCTTCATTAAGGTTTAACCCGTACATTTAACAGTCAGAATTATACATTAAAAATCACCGGTTGTACAGTGCTGTTTGGTAAATGAAGCTGTTTAGTAAATGAGGAAGTGTTCAACTGCCTAATTTAAATCATTCACATGTCTCTGTAGCTGGGCTGGCTTATTGTCATGTATTCTCGTTATTTCCTAGGACCGCATTGTATCAATAACACTGGACAGAGAACATGATGTGTCTGTTCAAGCTATGGGATGCATACTCTTGATCCCCTAGCAATGGCACATCATGAGCCAGTTACAGGGATAGATTCCAATAATCTATGAAATATTAACTGCCAGGTCATGATCCAGGGGTGTTCTGGATCCTCTGGTCCAGTAAAGCATTTCCTTCTCTCACATATTCTGTCCTTGCAGGGGCTGTCTGGGTCTGTGGGATCATTTAGCCTTTAGGAATGATGTTCCTGATTTGGGTTGCGAACTTCATGCTGCCGACAGTGTAGAGTCTTAAATGTACGGGTTAAACCTTACTGAAGCTACTGGGTTAAATGTGCAACCTTTCAGTAGTAACATTAGAATCTCGTGCTTTCATGCAGTGCGAGATTCTCATGTCGCCATTTTTATTATGGCAACATGGTTAATGCTCCATGTGGTTGCACTCTCTTTTGCATGCATCCTTTTAAAAGTAAACCCAAAAATCCCAGGCCACCAAAACTGCAGTGTGAATAATGGAAAGTATATAGGAGATGCTTATTTTATTCATTTATAGATATGTTTTGTGAGTGGAGTGCAGCCCAACTACTCGACACAGAATAATAATAAGCATTGCTCCATAGGGTGTATAATGCTTTGGATCCTAGCGATGTCTTTAGCACATTTCTTTACAATGCTTTTGAGACATTTGTAGCATCCAAGGGGTCATAATCCCAGTGAGCCACATGCTTAGAAAATATCTTAGATTTCAATTGAGTGATACAAACTGTTTTCCCTATTCAGCTCCTCATGACCTATTACTTCACTGTGTCTTTTATCCATCAGCCTATGCTATTTCTTCCATGGAGGCGCTTACATCTATTTGAAATGTCTGTCTGCAGCCTGCAGAGGAAGCCCTCATTAGGCAGTGGAGAGACAATCAAATCAGCTGCACCTACTGTGCACAGAGCATTATTTCAAAGCTTCATGTTGAGAGGAGTTATTCTCGACCAGTATCGATATGAAATTCCCCTTTTAAACCATTATTTTTAAAATGCTGTAAGCAGCTCCTTTTTATGTAACACATTGCATATAAAACTAGTGGTCAGAAATCTGCTTGTTTTATTAGTCAAGTGGTTCTCAATCTGGGTGCAGGGGACATTTATTTAAGTCTATGTTGAATTCCAAAGGTATATTTATGGAAATTGTTATGGATATGATGTTTGATTACAAATATGATACATGTTTTATGTAATGAAATCTGGTCACATTATTAACCCTTTGAGTGCCAGAGGGGTATTTAATGTAATGCATACCCCTCTGGCACTCAAAAGGTTAAAAATGTGCACAAAATATATACATACTGGCTATGAATATGAGAGACATAGCTATAGATCTAGCTTAATTAAAATAAGGAGAATATATTAGTTTTTACATTCTGCACCCATGACTTTAATTTCTATAGCATTATATGTGTGTGTGTGATTAAGTAGACATTAGCTTGCTTAGGTACCATTTGATTAATGTAGTGCATATTGTATGAGAGCCCACTCTCAGAATGAGGAAACTACAGTAGTTTAGTATTCTCATTTGTAATAACATTTAATTTTGAGATTTCACCATATTAACATGTGTTGTAACCGTTTGTATATTACCGGTATTCATGAACTAGTGTAAAAGCCATTGTACACGGGCCAAGATCCAGGTGATGTTAACCCTTTGAGTGCCAGAGGGGTATGCAATGCATTGCAAAGCAATGCGTTGCTTACCCCTCTGGCACTCAAAGGGTTAAGAGCCAGGTCCTGCTCTGCATTCCGCCGCCAACGCAGTCATGCACTGTAGAGACTGGCCGAAAGCACAGATTGCTCCCAGCACAGAACTCCCAGAATTCTGTGCATTCGGGCAGTCTCTACTGAGCATGATGGCTTCTGACAAACATCCTAGTGAATTATTATATAGGATATGTTTATTCAGTACTTATATATACATAGTTACACTTCTTTTATTTACGATTAATGACATATTTCAGTTTTTATATATTTACTGATCTTTAATGTTGAATTAAAGTAAAAAAAGTCCGAACAGCCTCAAAATTATAATTTTATCTACATTTTGTTTGATGAATATGCAAAATGAATACCTGAACATTTAAAATATGTACTACAAATGTTTTAGTTGTTTGCACATGGTTGATTAGTGTACCTCTATGTCAAAAGCAACCTGAGGCCCTGTAGCTGTTCAGGACTAGAGTTCCCAACAGAACATACTTGAAAATTAGATAAATCTCAGTGTATACTTCCTGGTAAAACATTTTCTAAAAAAATAAAGAATACTCCCAAACAACTTGAATGCCTCCGGTTGCTCACACATGCTCTTGAGACTTGAATGCCTCCTCCTCCTGTGGTCCTCTGCTTGGTTTGCTTGTCTCTCTGGTGCTGACCCCAGTTCTCTCTGGCCAGCTTCCTCTTCAAGATTTCATCTTCACATCTGAACTCTCTGAGCAACAGATGAGATGATTCTGTACACTCTGTTCTCCCTCTCACTACTCCAACATTCCAACTGTGATTCTTCTCTGAACAGTAGAATTCTCCAGGATCTGCTCAGCTATTCCCATCACCATCTCTAATGGCAGTTCCTGCTCATCTAGCTATTTGTGTACAGCCTGAATTCTCCAATCTTGGTTCAGGTATTCCTATCTCTACCTCTAAAGTTATCTCCTGCTCTTCTTGTTATTTCTATACAACCTGGATTCACCAAGTTCCACTCTGCTACTCCCTTCCCCACCTCTATTGGCTGGTCCAGCATGTCTAGTTATTCCTGTAAAGCCGAATTCACCCATCTCTGCTCCAGTGGCTGCTCAAGATTGTCAAACCAAATCCTAATTCTGCTGAGTGACTGAGTCTGCCAACAGAATCAATTTCACATCTGAGTGAAAGAAGACCTTACAGATCACCAGTGTATTCATTAGTGTTGAGCGAGCATGCTCGGCCGATGCTCGGATCGGCTCGAGCATCGCTCTGCTCGGCACATGGCGGTACTCGTACGAGTACCGCATGTGCTCGCCCGCCATGTTCGGGTCTCCTCCCCGCACGTTTTGCGGCTGCTGCGCAGCCAATAAACGTGCAGGGAGGCTCTGACATCGGTGTAATGCCAGCAGCCATGTTGGCTGCTGGCATTACACTGATTGGCTGGCCAGAACCCGTGGTCAGGTGCTGTATAGCACCTGACCATCGAGTTCGGCTCAGTCTGAGCCAGGGAGAGCTGAGGATAGGAAGGGAAAGGCAGTGTAGGGAGGAAAAAACAAAAATTGTGACAAAAAAGAACCAAAAGTCCTTTTTAGGACTACTGTGTGTGGGGGCAGCAGGTTATATTGTGTGTGGGGGGAAAAAAACAACAAAAAAAAAAAAATATTCTGTTTAGTGTGAAAAGTTGCAGATTAGAGCACATTCTGTTTAGTGTGCACAGTTGCAGATTAGAGCACATTCTGTTTAGTGTGCAAAGTTGCAGATTAGAGCACATTCTGTTTAGTGTGCAAAGTTGCAGATTAGAGCACATTCTGTTTAGTGTGCAAAGTTGCAGATTAGAGCACATTCTGTTAAGTCTTCAAACTAAAATATCAAAGTCACGTATTCCATTCAGTGTGCGTCGCCGCAGTTTAGCAGCACATTCTGAGTACTGTGCAGAGTTGCAGAATAGGAAGAAATACTGTTAAGTCTTCAAACTAAAATATCAAAGTCACATATTCCATTCAGTGTGCTTCGCCGCAGTTTAGCAGCACATTCTGTGTACTGTGCAGAGTTGCAGAATAGGAAGAAATACTGTTAAGTCTTCAAACTAAAATATCAAAGTCACATATTCCATTCAGTGTGCTTCGCCGCAGTTTAGCAGCCTATTCTGTGTACTGTGCAGAGTTGCAGAATAGGAAGAAATACTGTTAAGTCTTCAAACTAAAATATCAAAGTCACATATTCCATTCAGTGTGCTTCGCCGCAGTTTAGCAGCCTATTCTGTGTACTGTGCAGAGTTGCAGAATAGGAAGAAATACTGTTAAGTCTTCAAACTAAAATATCAAAGTCACATATTCCATTCAGTGTGTTTCACCGCCGTTTAGCAGCCTATTCTGTGTACTGTGCAGAGTTGCAGAATAATAAGAAATACTGTTAAGTTTTCAAACTCAAATATTAAAGTCACATATTCCATTCAGTGTGTTTCACCGCAGTTTAGCAGCCTTTTCTGTGTACTCTGCAGAGTTGCAGAATAATAAGAAATACTGTTAAGTTTTCAAACTCAAATATTAAAGTCACATATTCCATTCAGTGTGTTTCACCGCAGTTTAGCAGCCTATTCTGTGTACTCTGTACAGTTGCAGAATAATAAGAAATACTGTTAAGTTTTCAAACTCAAATATTAAAGTCACATATTCCATTCAGTGTGTTTCACCGCCGTTTAACAGCCTATTCTGTGTACTCTGTACAGTTGCAGAATAATAAGAAATACTGTTAAGTTTTCAAACTCAAATATTAAAGTCACATATTCCATTCAGTGTGTTTCACCGCAGTTTAGCAGCCTATTCTGTGTACTCTGTACAGTTGCAGAATAATAAGAAATACTGTTAAGTTTTCAAACTCAAATATTAAAGTCACATATTCCATTCAGTGTGTTTCACCGCCGTTTAACAGCCTATTCTGTGTACTCTGTACAGTTGCAGAATAATAAGAAATACTGTTAAGTTTTCAAACTCAAATATTAAAGTCACATATTCCATTCAGTGTGTTTCACCGCCGTTTAACAGCCTATTCTGTGTACTCTGTACAGTTGCAGAATAATAAGAAATACTGTTAAGTTTTCAAACTCAAATATTAAAGTCACATATTCCATTCAGTGTGTTTCACCGCAGTTTAGCAGCCTATTCTGTGTACTCTGTACAGTTGCAGAATAATAAGAAATACTGTTAAGTTTTCAAACTCAAATATTAAACTCACATATTCCATTCAGTGTGTTTCACCGCCGTTTAACAGCCTATTCTGTGTACTCTGTACAGTTGCAGAATAATAAGAAATACTGTTAAGTTTTCAAACTCAAATATTAAAGTCACATATTCCATTCAGTGTGTTTCACCGCCGTTTAACAGCCTATTCTGTGTACTCTGTACAGTTGCAGAATAATAAGAAATACTGTTAAGTTTTCAAACTCAAATATTAAAGTCACATATTCCATTCAGTGTGTTTCACCGCCGTTTAACAGCCTATTCTGTGTACTCTGTACAGTTGCAGAATAATAAGAAATACTGTTAAGTTTTCAAACTCAAATATTAAAGTCACATATTCCATTCAGTGTGTTTCACCGCCGTTTAACAGCCTATTCTGTGTACTCTGTACAGTTGCAGAATAATAAGAAATACTGTTAAGTTTTCAAACTCAAATATTAAAGTCACATATTCCATTCAGTGTGTTTCACCGCCGTTTAACAGCCTATTCTGTGTACTCTGTACAGTTGCAGAATAATAAGAAATACTGTTAAGTTTTCAAACTCAAATATTAAACTCACATATTCCATTCAGTGTGTTTCACCGCAGTTTAGCAGCCTATTCTGTGTACTCTGCAGAGTTGCAGAATAATAAGAAATACTGTTAAGTTTTCAAACTCAAATATTAAAGTCACATATTCCATTCAGTGTGTTTCACCGCCGTTTAACAGCCTATTCTGTGTACTCTGTACAGTTGCAGAATAATAAGAAATACTGTTAAGTTTTCAAACTCAAATATTAAAGTCACATATTCCATTCAGTGTGTTTCACCGCCGTTTAACAGCCTATTCTGTGTACTCTGTACAGTTGCAGAATAATAAGAAATACTGTTAAGTTTTCAAACTCAAATATTAAAGTCACATATTCCATTCAGTGTGTTTCACCGCAGTTTAGCAGCCTATTCTGTGTACTCTGTACAGTTGCAGAATAATAAGAAATACTGTTAAGTTTTCAAACTCAAATATTAAACTCACATATTCCATTCAGTGTGTTTCACCGCCGTTTAACAGCCTATTCTGTGTACTCTGTACAGTTGCAGAATAATAAGAAATACTGTTAAGTTTTCAAACTCAAATATTAAAGTCACATATTCCATTCAGTGTGTTTCACCGCCGTTTAACAGCCTATTCTGTGTACTCTGTACAGTTGCAGAATAATAAGAAATACTGTTAAGTTTTCAAACTCAAATATTAAACTCACATATTCCATTCAGTGTGTTTCACCGCAGTTTAGCAGCCTATTCTGTGTACTCTGCAGAGTTGCAGAATAATAAGAAATACTGTTAAGTTTTCAAACTCAAATATTAAAGTCACATATTCTGTGTAAGATGAAGAAGGCGGGTAAAAAGGGACGGGGAAGTGGACGTGATCCTGAAAGTTCAGGGCGCGGGTCAGGACGCGGAGAAACTGTGCCTGGTGCCAGAGCACAAGAAAGAAAGACATCCACCATACCTAGCTTCATGTGTAATTTTACAGGGCGTCGCAGGACATCACTCTCGAGGTCCGACCACTGCGAACAGGTGGTCGGTTGGATGACAGCTGATACTGCTTCCAGTCGGTTAAGCACCACCCTGTCTTCCACCAAGTCCACTCTCAGTAGCCAAGAGTCTGGTCAACATAATCCTCACTCTGATCATCCTTCCTCCCACCATACACGGTCTGGTCAAAGAAGTGATCCCACACTGGGATATAGTGAGGAGCTCGTCTCATCACCAATCCTTCATTTGACCCTCTCTCCAAGCACGCTTGCAGAGGAACATGACATCTTGTGCCCTGATTCACAACCTCTAGAGGCTACCCAATCTCAAGAAGATGACAGATGTGAACGGCATTTAAGGTCAAAGGAAGTAGTGGATGATGATGATGATGATGAGACACAGTTGCCATTAAATCAACCACTATTTCCGTCTCAAGACCTTGTTGAGGAGAATGTTATACAGTTGTCAATGACTGAGTATGTGGTGGGATCAAGACTTGAGGAGGATGATCATAGTGAGGAAGTGGAGGAGGACATGGTGGACGATGAGGTGACTGACCCCACCTGGGAAGGTGTAGAGCCGAGCGATGACAGCAGTCCTGAGGGTGAGCCATCTGCAGCACCGCAACAGGCTGGAAGAGGCAGTGGTGTGGCTACAGAAAGAAGGCGGACCGCACCAAACCGGCCCGCAAATGTTCCACGGAGCACCCCCTTGCGTAAATCTACCTTGCCAAGGGGTAGGTGTTCCGCGGTATGGCGTTTTTTTAAGGAAAGTGCGGACGACAAAAGAATTGTAGTTTGCAACCTGTGCCACACCAGAATGAGCCGAGGCATGAACACTAGAAACCTCACCACCACCAGCATGATCCGACACATGGCATCCAAGCACCGTAGTAAGTGGGAGGAACGCCTGGATCGCCCATCTGTGTCTGCAGGCCACACCACTGCCTCCTCTTCCCCTGTTTTCGGTGCCGGCCAATCGCCTGTCGAAGGCGCAGGCCCGCATACCTCCCGCCCTGCACCTGTAGCATCTGAAGCACCATCAGCGACCACATCCACTTCCCTGTCCCAGCACAGCGTCCAAATGTCGTTACCCCAGGCATTTGAGCGCAAGAGAAAGTACCCAGCCACCCACCCACAGGCCATAGCACTAACCTCACACCTTTCCAAATTACTGGCCATCGAAATGCTGCCATTTAGGCTTGTGGACACTGAGTCCTTCCGCAGCCTGATGGCAGCAGCTGTCCCTCGGTACGCGGTCCCCAGCCGCCACTACTTTTCCCGGTGTGCCATCCCCGCATTACACCACCATGTGTCCCGTAACATCACCCGTGCCCTGACCAACGCAGTTACTGGGAAGGTCCACTTAACGACTGACACATGGACAAGTGCTTGTGGCCAGGGACGCTACATTTCCCTGACGGCACACTGGGTGAATGTCGTGGAGGCTGGGAGCGACTCGGACCCTGGGATGGCACGGGTGCTACCCACGCCGAGGATTGCGGGCCCTACCTCCATCAGGGTTTCCACCAGCACCTACGTTATTGGCTCCTCCTCCTCCGTTTCCACCTCCGAATTCTCTACACACACCGCCACTCCCCCATCAGCCAGTAGCTGGAAGCAGTGTAGCACTGCAGTGGGGAAGCGTCAACAGGCCGTGCTGAAGCTGATCTGCCTTGGGGACAAACAGCACACGGCCTCAGAGCTGTTGCAGGGGATTAGTCACCAGACCGAGCAGTGGCTCTCGCCACTCAACCTGCAACCAGGCATGGTTGTGTGTGATAATGGGCGTAACTTGGTGGCGGCTTTGGAGCTCGGCAAGCTCACACACGTACCATGCCTAGCGCATGTATTTAATTTAGTGGTGCAGCGATTTCTAAAAACCTACCCCAATGTGCATGATCTCTTGACCAAGGTGCGCCGCGTGTGTGCACATTTCCGTAAGTCATCAACAGCTTCAGCCGGCCTGTTGAAGCTGCAGCAGCGCTTACAATTGCCAGCTCACCGGCTGCTGTGTGACGTGAGCACGCGCTGGAACTCCACCTTCCACATGTTGGCCCGGCTTTGTGAGCAGCAGAGGGCAGTAGTGGAGTACCAGCTGTTACACGGTCGTCGCCTCTCCGTTCAACTTCCTGTAATCAGAAGTGAGGAGTGGGAATGGATGTCAGACCTCTGTGAGGTTTTACGCAATTTTGAGGAATCGACACAGATGGTGAGCGGCGATAACGCTATTATCAGTGTAACCATCCCACTTCTGTGTCTACTGAAACGCTCGCTGCTCACAATTAAAACCGACGCTTTGCATGTGGAAGAGGTGGAAATGGGGGAGGAAGAGCTTACACAAGGTGATAGCCAGAGCACCCTCACTTCGTCTTCTCAGCGACAATTGGAGGAGGCGGAGGAGGAGGAGGAGGAGGAGGAGGAAGACACGGTTGTCTCCGCTACAGAGGGTAGCCATGGAACTTTAGTTCCATCTCTTCAGCGTGGGTGGGCAGAAGAGGAGGAAGAGGATGAGGAGATTGAGAGTCATCCTCCTGGTGAGGACAGCGAAATCTTGCCTGTTGGTACTCTGGCACACATGGCTGACTTTATGTTAGGCTGCCTTTCCCGTGACCCACGCGTTACACGCATTTTAGACAACACGGATTACTGGGTGTTCACCCTTCTGGACCCCCGCTACAAAGAGAATTTCTCATCTCTCATTCCTCCGGTGGAGAGGACAAGCAAAATGGTGCAATACCAGAAGGTTCTTGTTGAAAAATTGCTCCAAAATTTTCCATCTGACAACGCTGGCGGCAGAGTACGTGCTACCTTGGCCAACCGAGAAGGGGAGAAAAGGGGAGCACACAGCAGTTCCGAGAAAGGCAGGGCAACACTCTCCAAGGCGTGGGACACCTTCATGACACCCCGCCAGCACCCTCACCCTGATGCGCAGCCTAGTGTCACAAGGAGGGAAAAGTTTTGGAAGATGGTGAAGGAGTACGTAGCAGACCGTGTCAGCGTCCTCAATGATCCCTCTGTGCCTTACAACTACTGGGTGTCCAAGCTGGACACGTGGTATGAACTGGCACTCTATGCCTTGGAGGTGCTGGCCTGCCCTGCCGCCAGCGTTCTGTCTGAGCGGGTATTTAGTGCTGCTGGTGGCATCATAACAGATAAGCGTATCCGCCTTTCCACCGACAATGCTGATAGGTTGACACTTATAAAAATGAACAAGGCCTGGATTTCCCCTGACTTCTCCACTCCACTGGAGGAAAGCCCCGGGGGAACATAAACTCACTTTATATATGTTATTTACAATGATGGGAATACTCTGTATTCCCATTCACCCCTTCCACCCAAAAAACGGGTATATGGTTGACTCTTAATCTTCTCATCCTCCTCCTCCTCTTCCATATGCCCTGGGATATAATTTTTATATAGGGCCAGCTCACCAGCGGGCCCTGTGATATAATTTTTATATAGGGCCAGCTCACCAGCGGGCCCTGTTTGACAATTTTTATATAGGTCAGCTCACCAGCGGGCCTTCTCATATAATGTTTTATTGGGTCAGCTCTCTAGCGGGCCCTCTCATATAATGTTTTATAGCGTCAGCTCACTAGCGGGCCTTCGCATATAATGTTTAGGATGGTCAGCTCTGCAGCAGACCCTCACCCATAATGTTTTAGATGGTCGGCTCAGCGCACGTTTCCCTCTTAATCATGGCCTCAGTTCAATAAAATCAAGGAAATTTTTGGGAGAATTTGCCTCTGTGCACGTTTCCCTCTTAATCATGGCCTCAGTTCTGAAAATCAAGGAAATTTTTGGGAGAATTTGCCTCTGCGCACGTTTCCCTCTTAATCATGGCCTCACTTCCGAAAACCAAGGAAATTTTTGGGAGAATTTGCAGATGATATACAAGTAAATATACAGCAAATATTGTTTGGTAACAATTTTTCGCCTAAAGTCGTTTTTATTTTCCTTTTTGTGTGTTTTATGGTCAGTCTGTAAAAATGGCGTACTACGGGCGAAAGATCGTTCCCAGCAGCGATGTTGGAGTCCAAGATGCATCCAGACATCCTCCCTATGCTGTCCCTGAACCATTTCTGTGGTGTTTCCATCCTTTTCTGCCCTTTTCCTATGGACCAGGCACCCTCCCCTCATCAGAGCAGGGGGTGCCTGGTGTAATGCTCGAGTCCTCCCATTGACTTCAATGGGGCTCGGGTGCTCGGCCGAGCACTCGAGCCTCAGGGGGTGCTCGGTCAGAGCACCCGAACACCCGAGCATTGGGGTGCTCGCTCATCACTAGTATTCATGCCATTCTGGTTACTGCTCAACCATGGTCAGAAATCTGACCTTGCAGTTAGCACCTTTATCCAGCTACAGTTTCAGCAGGGGCACATCAGTAGCTGTCACTGTTCTATAGCTTCACAACCTATCCAGCAATCTCAAGCATCTGTCAATTGGTAGCACTCAGTTTAGTATCAGACCGTAACAACTGACTGCTTATCACAGACTGAGACAATATGATGGATAAGAGATGGGCGAAACTTTCCGCCTCAAACTGAAATTGGTGAAAAATGGCACTTTCCACTTGACAAAAAATTTCCTGTGAAAAGTGTTGATTTTCTGCTTTTCTCTGCTTTTTTCGCCCATTGAAATAAATGGGAACATAGAAGTTACACACAACACATTATAAATAATATTTTATTTCCCAAAGGCACAGTATAAAAGGGACATGAGGGTGTCTGTGTTGGTGATGTGTGGGGAAAGAATCAGTTGAACAGGGAATGTTTTTGGGGGGGTTGTTTACTGGGATTGGGGGCCACTTAATAAAAAAGAAATCCTAAATAAAATAAAATAAAAGAAAAGAAAAACCATAAGACATGGTATAAAGGGGTCTGAGGAGGGTGCCTGTGTTGGTGAATGAATGAATCATTTGAACAGGGAATTTGTTTTGGGGGGTTTCTTGACTGCTATTGGAGGGACAGTTAATAAAAAAAGAAATCAATAAAACAAAATAAGACATTTGTATTTAAAGTGACATAGACAGGAACCCCCTGGCATAAGCTGCCACTGGGTGGATTGATACTTGACTTGATAGAGTATTTTGTAGAGGATGATTTGTTTGATTTGTTGTTAGAGGCCGTTGTAGGACTTAGACTTATTAGAGGCCCAAGCCTTAAGTAAATTGATTTGTAAGACTTAAGCTTGTTAGGCACAAGCCCTAAGAAAACATGGATTTGTAGTACTTAAGCTAGTTTGGCACAAGCCCTAAGGAAACATTGATTTGTAGGACTTAGGCTTGTTAGAAACAAACCCCACAAAAATTGTTTATTTTTTTGTAGGACTATTTAAAAAAAAAAAAAAAACACAAGCCGTGAGAAAAAAATAAAAATGCCCTACTGGCCTAATACCAGAAGGTCATGTTGGCCAGTGACCACTGTCAAATGTCCTCCTAAGTTGCAACTGCTGTTTGTACTGCTGCTGCTGAGTTGTTTAAACAGCATCATGATTGGGCAGCTGAAAAGGAACAGGATCAACAATAGCAGTAACATGGAAGATGGATGATGAAGGTTCCACTTGCTACAACTGTCTCCAGTGATGAGCCTGAGGCAGTAGCAGAAGAATAAATAGCCCCCAGTATATGTGGAGAAAAGAACAAGTTGAACATTAAATCTTCTTCACCTGCCCCTCCACCAAAATCACCATGGGTGTTGTTATTAGAATATATATTTTTCCCTTGAGAACAGGAACTGTGGCTTCCATCAGGAACTGCAATGTGCAAAGTGTGTGTGTGTGTGTGGTAAATAACGTCTGGGGGCACAACTGTATCCAAACACCATGACACCCGAAACCAAGTACTGCCACTGTCACTGTACTCCTTGTCCAGACCCCGCTAAGGACACATGACAACTGACAGTTTAATAGTAATAATGAACCCTCCCTGCCAGAATCCTAGCATATTCTGTGGGATGGAATCTCCTCAGATGCCACATGATGACCTGGTATCGATTTTTCTCCACCACACTGGCATGTGTGGTCAGTGCACCACACAGTGTGCAATGGGTAGGGATGAACTGCCATATCCTAACATTAACAGAGTGGCTATCATTTGGCGGGGGAGGTAATGATGAATGAGATGGATTGGCAGACGATGTACTTGTTACCCTAGAGGAAGAAGGTGTTACGGTTTTCTGACACTCTGTCAGCTCTCTGGAAACTGTCTCCAGGCAAAGGAATGAGCCTGGAGTTTGCAGAGAGCTAGTATAATGAAAGGATGAAGGAAAAGCACTCAGAGAGTGCAAAAACAAAATCCAAGGCAGGCAAAACTATCCCAGGGGACCGAGATACAGGAGAGAGGACCGAGAGAGAGAGCGAGGGAAAAGAGGAAGGAGAGCGAGAGAGAGAGAGAGAGACCGAAAAAATAGAAACGGACCGGCGCGAGGGGAAGAGAGGCAACCGCTCCCGACGTGCTAGCTCGACAAAAGAGCACCGAGCCGAAAGGAAGGCAAGATTATATAGACCTGCCTACGTCCTGACGTCACGGCGCGCGACGTCAGGAATGCGGAAAAAGGACGGAGAAAGACCGGGCATGCGCGGAAGGGGCACAGACGCGACCCGACGAAAAACAGGTATGGGTCGCAACAACGGGACACAACAGATTCCCCCCCCCGACGGATGCCCTCCGGGCAGGCAAGGGGCCCGGACGATCAGGATAAGCCCTATGGAAGGACCGCATGCAGGCTGGGGCACGGAGATTGGTACTAGGCTCCCAAGAGCGATCCTCAGGTCCATACCCCTTCCAGTGCACCAGGTATTCTAGACGTCCTCTGCGAAGACGAGAGTCAAGGATCTCTTGTACCTCGTACTCCATAGATCCCTCTATGTCCAATGGAGGAGGGCAGGCAGGATGTCGATCAGGAAAAGGACTGGGTGTCCAAGGTTTGAGATGAGAAACGTGGAATGTAGGATGTATACGTAGCGATTCTGGTAGAGCTAGACGGTAGGTGACCGGATTAATGATACGGGAAATACTGTAAGGACCCAGGAAGCGTGGACCCAACTTGCGGGAAGGACAAGATAAGCGTACTGTGGCAGATGATAACCATACCTTGTCACCGACCCGGTATGTAGGACTGATACATCGATTTTTATCTGCCTGCGTCTTGTAAGCTACTTGGGCTTGATTTAACAGGGTTTGTAACTTCCTTTGAGTTTGTTGCACCTCTAGGATTCGGTGATTGGCAGTAGGAACTGCTGAGGTAACAGGCATGTCGGGTAAGAGAGCTGGATGGTACCCATAAGTGGCATAAAAGGGGGACATTTGGATGGACCGATGAAAATGGTTGTTATATGCAAACTCTGCTTGGGGTAGTAGTTGGAACCAGTTGTCTTGCAAATGAGTAGAAAAACAGCGGAGGTACTGTTCTAACGTTTGATTAGTCCTCTCGGTCTGTCCATTGGTTTGTGGATGGTAACCTGATGACAGATTACATTTGATTTGTAGTCCGGAACAGAAAGCCTTCCAAAACTTTGAGGTAAATTGAGATCCTCTATCCGAGGTGATAGTAGAAGGTATGCCATGCAGACGGAATACCTCCCGAAGAAAAAGGGTTGCTGTCTGTTCTGCTGTAGGTAATCCTTTGAAGGGTATAAAATGCGCCATTTTAGTGAAGCGGTCCACTATCACAAGTATAGTGTTATACGAGTTGGAATTCGGTAAGTCCACTATGAAATCCAAGGCAATGTCTTTCCAAGGACCAGTAGGAACAGAGAGAGGACGGAGCAAACCAGGTGGTTTTGAATGTCTGCTCTTTGCTCTATGGCACACATCACATGAGGAGACGTAGGACTCGACGTCTTGTTTCATAGAGGGCCACCAAAAGTGTCTTTGGATTCCTTGTGTTGTCTGCTGGATTCCCCCATGACCAGCTGAAGGAAGGTCATGAAAAGTATGAAGGGTCTCCTGACGTACCGATGGCGGAACATAAATGCGGTTTAGATGGCGGAGAAACCCATCGGTATAGGAGAGGGCATGTCTTTGTACAAGCAGTGGAGATGGAGTAGTTGATTGCTTGATTTTAGTCAGCAGATCACTATGGAGACATCGGAATAGGATTGATACTGCACGGGTATATATGATGTGCAAGGTGACGTGAAGGGCAAGGAAAGAACAGTGGTAGTATCGCAAGGCAGACAGTGGTTCTTACAATAAATGGAGAGGAAATGCATGGACGCAGAGGACCATGTAATATGTGGGTCATGAATACGAAGCCAGGGAAGGCCTAAGATAAGCGGAAATAAAAGAGAAGGCATAACATCAAAGTGGATCTCTTCCTTATGACCCTCCATGACTATGAGAGTTACTGGCATGGTCTCCAAAGTGAGGGGCCCAGATTGTAAGCGGCTTTGATCGGCCATCAGCACTGCCAGTGGATATCTTTTATTCCTGATGGGAAGGTTTAGTGTAGAGACCAATTCTTGACTAATGAAGCAGCCGCTTGCTCCGGAATCAATCAGTGCGGTTACTTTACTCTGATGACCGTTCCACTGGAGGGTAACAAGAATAGACATGTAAGTGGAGGGAAGAGATGCGGAGGTAGAACAAGATGAGAAAACAGACATATCCCTACCTGGGTAGGAACGCGGTCTAGAGGGACAAGATCTCAGCAAATGCCCATCAGCTCCACAATAAAGGCAGAGGTTGAGTTGTCTGCGTCGTTCCTTTTCTGCCCGTGAGAGAGGGCCACGAACGATACCCACTTGCATGGGTTCTTCAGTTACAGCGGAAGGAGGCGTGGCCATGGACGTAGGGGATTCTGCAAAAGTAGAAGAAGTCGGAGGATGTCTTCTTATGGGAGTAGAGACAGACGCCATTCTCTCCCTACGTCTCTCTCGCAACCGTCGATCGATCTGAATGGCGAGATGCATTAGATCTTCTAAATGTGTGGGCAACGGCCCTCTGGCGAGTTCATCTTTCAAACTCTCCGATAGACTGTGACGGAACTGGTCCAGTAAGGCCGCCTCATTCCATTCTGTATCACTAGAAAGTCTACGGAAGTCGGTAACATAGTCTTCCACTTGCCTCTTGCCCTGAACTAGAGACCTTAGAGTGTTTTGAGCAGTGGAAACCCGGAAGGGATCTTCATACAAAGCCTCCATGGCAGATCGGAAGGCAGACCAGGAATCAAGTACTGAACTGGAGGTCTGAAGTAGGTGGTGCGCCCAGGATTGGGGTTCTCCCGACAGGAGGGTAATGGCGGTACGAACCCTGACATAATCCGTTGCGTAGGTTCGAGGGTTTAAGGCGTACAATAATTCACAGGAGGTGATAAAAGCTCTAAACCGAGTCCTATTTCCATCAAAACGTTCAGGGAGAGGCACTCTGGGTTCATGAAATGAAACCCCCTCACTTTCCTGTACTCCAATACCACCAGAAGCAGATGCGGGAGAAGCAGGTTGCAGGTCATGCAACTGTTGCTGGAGACGGGCCTGATTGGCTTGTAGTTCTTGCACTGACAGAGTCAGTGCGGATATACGGCTTCCCAAGGAGTTGAGGGCCTCAATAATCCCAGAAGACTCCATCTATTTACTAGGGGTTTTTTTTTTTTTTTTTTTTTTTTTTTTTTTTTTTTTTAATACTAGCAGAGGTGTGATCTGGCTCTTTTGTACTGTCAGCTCTCTGGAAACTGTCTCCAGGCAAAGGAATGAGCCTGGAGTTTGCAGAGAGCTAGTATAATGAAAGGATGAAGGAAAAGCACTCAGAGAGTGCAAAAACAAAATCCAAGGCAGGCAAAACTATCCCAGGGGACCGAGATACAGGAGAGAGGACCGAGAGAGAGAGCGAGGGAAAAGAGGAAGGAGAGCGAGAGAGAGAGAGAGAGACCGAAAAAATAGAAACGGACCGGCGCGAGGGGAAGAGAGGCAACCGCTCCCGACGTGCTAGCTCGACAAAAGAGCACCGAGCCGAAAGGAAGGCAAGATTATATAGACCTGCCTACGTCCTGACGTCACGGCGCGCGACGTCAGGAATGCGGAAAAAGGACGGAGAAAGACCGCGCATGCGCGGAAGGGGCACAGACGCGACCCGACGAAAAACAGGTATGGGTCACAACAACGGGACACAACACACTCAGACCAGGGTATGAAGTAAAAACACAGTTTTATTGGAAACAGGATAATAGAACAGTGCCCCTAGGGGCCAGCACAGGTATAATCAGTATTGGCAAATACAGACCAAGTAAAGTAAGTGCAGTACAAAGATAGGAATATATGTATATATAGACTGGGGATAACCCCCAAAGGGTTAACAGGAGCAACTGGAGTAACTCAGTCCTAGATTGGCCAACGCCCAGGATATGATAACAGTCTCTGGATGGTGAGAAAGGAGAAAAGTGTCTGCACTGAATCACTCTCAAGGTAGTAAAATGGAGCACACCTATTGCCCAGAGCTGAGCCAATACCACCACCGTGGGCTTAGGAGGAATGCTACTGCTAGAGCTGAAGTAACCAGAACCTGAATCGCCCTTAATGTGAATTGGTAGTAACCCTGCGTGTGCCAACTGGATTGTGCCCAGACACCCTTAGGATGCCAAGATAGATGGTTGCAGCACAAGCTATAATGAGCCGGAGCACTGGGAAGTGCAGGAGATAACGTACACCCTGAGCGTATGTGAGCCAGAGCCAGGACACCCTTCCGGTGTCGCACAGAACCCACATTGCAAGAGCGGACAGACTACTAGTGCCAACCGGCGCGGTCACGGTGCACACTGAACACCGGACGGACAGTGCTCTGCGAGTGATAGTACGGCTTGGTCTAAAGGCACTAAGCGTAGCAGGCTCAAAGGGTAACCAGAGGCTTGGCAAGCGATATATGAGGCACGTAACCGGAGACTACAGGCACTGCACGGGTTAATCTGGTTCAGTACAGGAGAGAACAGCTCAGCAGACAGCGGATGCTAAAGCTACCACAGGCTACAGCTCGGAAGAGAGAGGATCAGCGAGATACCAAACAGTTCAGAATGTCGCCGGAGCGACCGGAGCTGCGCAGGAACACCGGAACAGCACACAGGACAGGAACGTCAACTGGAACCGGATCGATACGGTAGCAGGAACATCAGCCGGAGAACGGAGCAATCTCGGAGCAGGGTCGTCAGCCAGAACCGGGTCAATCACGGAGCAGGGTTGTCAGCCAGAACCAGGTCAATCACGGAGCAGGGTCGTCAGCCAGAACCGGGTCAATCACCGAGCAGGATCAGAAGAGTAGTCAGACAAGCCGGGTCGCTACACAGGAGACACTGGAACTCAGCAAAGAGGCGCAGGATCAGGAACACCACGAAAGGGCAACTGACAAGTGCCCAAGAGCCAGTATAAAAAGGAACATCCTTGGAGGGCCAATGCCTTCTCCAATGCAAAGGTAACACAGTAAAAGATTGACAGGGAATCACGGGGACCGTGATAGAAGGTGATGTTGATGGCGAGTTAGTTGTTTCACTCGTCATGGAACTTCCAATGTCTGTCTGGGTTTCTTTATTCTTCCTCCTCTTTGATCTCCACCTTTCTGGAGAGTCAGGGGGTACTGTAACAGTGGTGCTAGATTTCTGTAATGGGCGTTTGGCTTTAACATGTTTGGCGGAAATGTCATGGTGTCTGTGTTTCATGTGTGTTATCAGGGCAGTTGTGCCAAGGTGTGTTCCCTCCTTTCCCCTTCTCACTAACTTGTCACAAATTTTGCACTGTACCATTGTTGATGATGACTGCGCTGTGCCTGTCGGAAGAGAATAATAGTCCCACAACCATGACTTTGCAGGAAGGGATATGGAACAGGTGGAGAAGAATGGCCTCTTTCTTCTTGTCCTCCACATTCCCTTTCACTTTCTGTGGCAGCCGATAATATTGCTGCTGTTGCTGCTACTGCCTCAGATTTAGCACTGCAACTAGGATCAGGAGGAGTATTGCTACTGCTGGCAAGTAGAACCTGTCCTAGGCCCGCATTACTTGTTGACCCCATTTCCACTGTGTCCACGGTGGTCTATGGCACACTAGCCTGCTCCTCAGCACCCTGCTGCCCTTTCATCTCAGCAGCGGCAGAAGCTAGAGCAGTTGCAATTTCAGCAAATTCCAAAAGCTGATTGCTAGTGGTGGTGGTGATGCCCATCCTCAACCCTGTCTCCCATTCTTTTTTAGTTTCTGCTAAAAAGGCCATCAATGTCTCTTCCAGCCCAGCTTCTCCAACACCACCACCAGTCCCTACGTGCTGCTGCTCTATTCCAGACATCTCACTGCTTCTTGGAGGAGGTGACGAGCAATGTGACAGAGGGTCCCCTGCTGTCACACATGGCATAATTTTCTCCTTCCCCCTGAGTACTACAAGAAAACTAGCAGCAGGCAAAGTATTGGTGGCATCAGGTTCAGCACTGGCAGCAGGTTTAGCACTGGCAGAAGGCTCAGCACTGGCAGCAGGTTCAACACTAGTGGCAGCACATCTGACACCAGGTACAACACTAGTGGCTGCAGGTACAGCAGTGGTGGCACTGACAGCAGGGGCAGCACATCTTGCAGCAGGTACAGGCAGCTGACCTGTCCTGCTCTCACTAGTACTACCCTTTTCTCCCTCCCTTCCCATTCCCCTTTCTCCCTCCCTTCCCATTAAATTCTCCAAGATCCCTTGGGGTGATTTAGGGGGACTGGACAGCATTGGTACAGTAGTGGTCCCTTCCTCCTCAGTGGACACATAATGGTCCTTCCAGCTCCTCCATTGATTATTTTTTTACCCTGCTCATAGTGATAGGAGTCACTATGAGCCTCTCCTGTCTCACTTTTTGTAAAATATCAATATCATGTTTATCTCGCTCTGTAGCTGCTTTTATTGTGTCTGCCTTCAGCGAAAATGTCACGTTTTTATAGCGGAAGTGCGAAAACAACATAAATCGATGGGCAGAAACTTTCTAGCCATTGAAAAAATGGCAAGAAGACCACAGGTCGGGAGCGCTCACGGGACCACCCCAGCATAGAACAACCAGTATATAGTTGTAAAAAGTTGCAAGTTTATTGTAGAAAATATAATAAAAACATCAAACAGAATACAATGCTCCCCTCATGGGGACGCAAAGTTACAGACACATTTACGCCCCTAACGAGTTTCGTGCACATTAACACACTTAATCATAGGCTATGATTTTAATATATTTTCTACAATAAACTTGCAACTTTTTACAACTATATACTGGTTGTTCTATGCTGGGGTGGTCCCGTGAGCGCTCCCGACCTGTGGTCTTCTTGTCTGTGGAAAATCGCTACTACGATTTGCGGGGGCAGCGCCGGGTCCACTGACCCCCTGAGATCAGGGTGAGTGTGATCTGTATATGTAAATGGATATTACAAAATGTTGAGGCGACCGATTTTATGTCTTATGCTTTTAGTATTGAAAAAAATGGTGAAAAATAAGAACATTTTTTTTTTCCAGCGAAAAAGCGGATAACAATGTGGTTTTCATGAAATTTCCCGCGGGAACATGGCGACAACTTTTGTCCACCCCTATGATGGATCTAGTAGCAAAACTTAATTTAAGTACACCGTAGGTCTAATATTTGAAATGTACAAAGAAAAATGAGAGAAACCTGTCTACATAATGTGCCTCATATTTATTTTATATAATGGCACAAATATAGACAACAGAGACCAGTTCAGTGTGTGTGTGTATTTTACTTTGTCTCAAGCTAGATCATAAGACTATTTATTATTTTTCTTTCTTTAACCCCTTAACGACCCTTGACGGTCATATTACGTCATGGATCAATCTGAGTTAACGACCCATGACATACTATGACCGTCATGGAATTCCAGGATCCTCCCGAGGCTGTACACCGTTCGGGGAGTCCGGAACCGTAAATAAAAAAAAAAAATGCTCCGTGGTCCTTAACTGGCCTCGCCGATCGGCCAGTCGTTAAGAGGTTAAAAACAAAAACTATTTGTTTCTCTGTATAACTACAGGGCTCTCAGAAAAAAAATGATAACCTATTTCTGTATGTTTCCATATTGTAGGGGGTACCAAGTGCACTAAACTGCATTTGCCATAGTTCACACATCTCAGAAAAGTTTTTTTGTATTAAAACATATATGCTAAATAAATAAATAATCATGTCATACCATTTTGCAAACTAGAAATCCTGTTGCTCCAAATAGGGATGAGCTTTCATTTGTAGCCCTAGGTTGCAATGCAAAAACATTTATAGAATATAGTGCTAAAGCCAAAAATTTACATTTTCTGTGATTTTTCAACTATTAAGCTACTGAAAACTTAAAACAAAACACAAAATGCAAGTTGGTGTTAAATAGATGTATGTCTCACAAAAAATGGCTTAGGTCCAGAAATATTTGGACATTGACACAATTTTCATAAGTTTGGCTCTGTACGCCACCACAATGGATTTGAAATGAATCTACCGAGATGCAATTGAAGTGCAAACTTTCAGCTTTAATTAAGGGGTTGAACAAAAATATCGTATGAAATGTTTACGAATTGCAACCATTTTCATACACAGTCCCCTTATTGCAAGGGCTCAAATGTAATTGGACAAATTAACACAATGAATAAAATGATCATTTTTAATACTTTGTCGAGAATTCTTTGCAGGAATTGACTGCTTGAAGTTTGGAATGCATTGGACATCACCAAATGCTGGGTTTCCTGCTTTGTGATGCTTTACCAGGCCTTTACTGCAGCTGTTTTCAGTTGTTGTTTGTTCGTGGGTCTTTCTGCCTTAAGTTTTATCTTCAGCAAGTGAAATGCATGCTCGATCTGGTTGAGATCAGGTGATTGACTCTGTCATTGCAGAATTTTCCACTTTTTTGCCTTAAAAAACTTCTTAGTTGTTTTCTCAGTGCGTTCTGGGTCATTGTTTATCTGTAAAGTGAAGCGCCATCCAATCAACTTTGCTGAATTCGGCTGAATCTGAGCAGACAATATATCCCTATACATTTCAGAATTCATCTGGATGCTTCTGTCTTCTGTCACATCATCAATAAATGGGATTCTTCGGATCATGAGCCGTTCCAAGCCTTCTTCAAACTTTTTCCTTCCCGTCATTCTGGTACAGGTTGATCTTAGTTTCATCTGTCCAAAGAATGCTGTTCCAAAACTGGTCTGGCTTTTTTAGATGTTTTTTGGCAAATTCTAATCTGGCCTTTATATTCTTGAGGCTTATGAATGGTGTTCACCTTGTGGTAAACCCTCTGTATTTGCTCTTGTGAAGTCTTCTCTTTATGGTAGACCTGGATAATGATATGCCTACCTTCTGGAGAGTGTTCTTCACTTGGCTGGATGTTGTGAAGGGATTTTTCTTTTCCATGGAAAGGATCCTAGGATCATCCACCTCTGTTGTCTTCCGTGGACGTCCAGGCCTTTTTTGTGTTTCAGAGATCACCAGTGCGTTCTTTTTTCTCAGAATGTACCAAACTGTTGATCTGGCCACTCCTAATGTTCCTGCTATATCTCTGGTGGATTTTTTTTCTTTGTAGCCTAAGGATGGCCTGTTTCACTTGCATTGAGAGCTCCTTTGACCGCATGTTGTAGGTTCACAGCAACAGCTTTGAAATATGAATGCCACACCTGGAATCAACTCCAGACCTTTTACCTGCTTAATAGATGAAGAAATAATGAAGGAATAGCCCACACCTCTCCATAAAACAGCTTTTGAGTCAACTGTCCAATTACTAATGGTCCCTTGAAAAAGAGGGGGCTACATATTAAAGAGCTGTCATTCCTAAACCCGTCCTCCAATTTGGATGTGAAGACCCTCAAATTAAAGCTGAGAGACTGGACTTTAAGCCCATATTCATTATTTAACTGTAACTTGAATTTATTTTGGTAAGCAGCCAAAATAACAAAACGTGTGTCAGCGTCCAAATATTTTCGTACCTAACTGTATATCAAGTAGGTGCAAGGAGCATAAAAATGTATTAACACAGTATAAAGCATATAGTAACCTTTGTTTAGTTATTGGAAAAATGTACAAATGTGTTACTATGTGTTAGTCATAGCAAACAGGGAACAAAAGGCAGTAAAACTGTGTAGCTGCTGCAGAATCTTTTGCAATGGAGTGTTCCTAACCTATGTTCTTGAACTTGTGTTATATAAAACATGTTTCAAGAAGCAGAGAAATGACCAACAGATGTGCTTCACAAATATTTACGCAGCAGGGCCTCGGTGTTCGAGTGAATTTAATAAATAAATTAACCCTCTGTGTGCCAGTGAGGTATACAATGCATTGCAATGCACACTCAAAGGGTTAATCAATAAATAAAATAAATAAATAAAATGTGTTTCCTGATACCAGTGCCTTAGATCTCCTCCCCAAATGTACTAGGAGACCGGGGACTGTAAACTTTTGTGGGCAAGGATGAAGTCCCAACACATATAACTGTCTGGGGTGTTCTAATAGTCCCTTGTGGCCATCTAGCTTTATTGTAAATCTTCCCATATCTTCCTCTCAGTTTTCATAACATTTATTAATATATTTAGATAATTAAAAAAGTAAAGTATAGTATAAAAGTATAAAAATTAGTGTTTCTATTGAACCCTCTCATGTCTTTGATTCTGCCCCCCCCCAAGTCACTGATCATAGAAACAAGGGAATAAAGGTACACACTATGTACCCTGGCTCCCCCTTAATTGTAGCAGGGTTTTGGGAGTGGTGTTGCTGGATAGATGGCAGCCTTGGGCATTCAGTGGGCAGTGGCCATCAGACATAAGTAAAAGGCTCCCCAAACCCTATTCCAACTCCCAACACTTTTTATTAAACTCATTTTCTGAAGATAGAGTGAAAAGTGCTGCATCTGCATTCTCACTTATACTGGACATGGAGCTGATTCCCCAGGTCCACGTTCCTCAGCCAGAACTTCCAGGCTGTACTAAGGTGGCCTCTGTCAGCTCTGGAGACCATAGACAGCTGCTGGGGACTATCATAATGCCCCAGGTGGCTATCTATCCAATGACCTCCTCTTCACCAAAAGCCCACTGCCATTGGGGAAGGGGCACATTATGTATAATATGTCCCTTAGTCCCCTCATACCTTTGATCTCCTCCTCAGGTCGATGAGAGGGAAATCAGAGACACAGGAGTATCAAGGGAAACACTTTTTGTTTCTTCTATGCTGTATTATAAAGTATGATGTAACACTGGGCTGTCCAAGTTCAGCCATCAAGGGCCACCAACAGGCCAGGAATTAAGGATTTCCCTGATTTAGCACAGGTGAGTTAATCAGTGGCACATTCATATTGATTGACTCACCTTGCTTAAAGTGATAGTAATGTCTAAAAAAATTTTTTTGCATTTAGAAGAGCTCAAAAAGCTGATCTAAATGCAAAAAAAACATATCTCAAACTGCTATGGTTTAAGAGATACGGGCGTTTGAAGTTTGATTTCTCCTACTGACAGCTGTAAAGCTGTCAGCAGGAGATTCGTGTCGGTCGACACTGTGGCGCTTGAGAAGTGCCGGGATCTCGTTACTTACATGGAATCCCTTCAATGGAATGGTCTAAAACATGTGCCTAGTGTTCAACATGTGCCAATTCCCTCCAGGTAGTGGAATTGGTTTTCTACTCCTATGTCTGCTTAACATGAATTTACTAAGCTAAGTATGAACAAAATACTCCTCTTAATGCCTCTTCCACCAAAGGGAGGATAATGTGGCAGTCTGCGGGTGTTTTGCAGTGTTTTTCCTCTGAGCCTTGCCTACATCAATGTACTAGGCAACGCATAGGGGAAGATGGTGTAAATCTTTGTCATTTCTCTGTGTATGTTATGGGGCTGGCATACTGGGCTTGCTAGCATTAAAGTCCTGCTCTGGAGGCGTGTGTACAGCTTTCATATGCTGTAGTGTATACACTGAATTGCATCCACTTATCACAGTACCTGTGATCTCGCTATGGAGACATTGCTACTTTCTGTATGATTCCTGCTGAATTCTTATTGGCTGCTGGATCCTGTCTCCACCCAGCGCTAGCCCTTTTAACCCTAGCCCTGTCAGTATGCTGTTGCCCTTTTGTGGTGTGCCTGTTTTGTGACTACGATCCAGACTTCCAGTGTGTATCCTGTGTATGACGTGGCCTGACTGACTACTCTTGGCTGATGTTCCTGTACTGTGTACCGACCCGGACTGGCTGACGTTCCTGCTCAGTGTATCAACTCGGCTTGGCTGATATTCCTATTCTGTGTACCGACCCGCTCTGGCTGACGTCCCTGCTCCTGGCATCTACCTGTCTGGGCGTTCCTGCTTTGTATTTCAGGTTGGCCTGCCGGTCTTCCTGCCCCTGGGCATTCGGGCTACCTGGCCTTGAGTGCTGTCACCTCCAGTACTGTGCTCCCTTCTTTATACACCCGTGCTTGTCGGGCTCGCATCACTCTGGTGTTGCATTCCCCTGTGGTTAGCACCTCGGTACGCTTCACCTGTTCTCATTTATTCCTCGAGGTTGGTTGTGTTCCCTGGGCGCCTCGATTACCTCCTTGCCTGCAGTCATTATCAGGTCTGAGCGTACGATCAACCCTTGAGGGGTTGGTGCAAGTTAAGCACTTGTGGGTCACAGTCACTGAGCACTTTTCTTGGTTGGTTGCTTTGCCACTATTTCCACCATTCTTTGGGGCTGATCGTTCCTCTGCAGTTCGCTAGGGTTCTGTTGCGCTTAGTGTACTGTCGGTAGTTGCATATTGGTGCACAGAGTTTCCATCAGTCTGCTCCGGCAGCGTTGCCATACCTTGCTCAGTAAGGTTCTGATTTTAATCCACTGTCAGTATCCTGCAGCCTTGTTGCCTCACTTTGGCTGTCTAGGAGTTACTGACATTATCATTTCAGAGGGCCATCAGTGTTCCTTGTTGCCTCTGATCCAGGGCCATTATCGTATGTGTAGATAGTAGTGTTCTTATACTACCACCACACCTCAGTTGACTCAGGGCTACTTGTCTGGTCTCCACTGGACTAGGCCTGTTCGCTCCCAGGCCTGGCCACTCCCTGCTGGGAGTTGTGTCTCTCTCGTGGTCTCTGTTGCCGCTACCAGTTATACACATATTGTCTGAGAGCCTGATCCTGTGTCAGTATAGTCTTGGACTATATTGGACCCGCGAGGGTAGCAGACTCATTGAACTGTCTGTTAACCTGTTCCTGTGTCAGTGTGGTATTGGGCTGTACTGGACCTGCATGGGATACTGAAGAAAAGAACTGCCTGCTCTACCTAATCCAGTGTCCGTATTGGTTATATCTGTACTGGACCCGTGTGGGTGCAGAAGTGTCAATTATCATTATCTTTAATAAACTGTGTTTTTACCAAACCTTTCGTGTCTGTGTGTCAGAAAAACTGTAACACCACTATAGCTAGAGGCTAAAGCCAGTGTGGCTGCACTGGCCTGTTCATACATGTGGCCTAGTACCCCTTGGAATTAAAAGATAAGTATAAAATGAAGGTTACTCTAGTATAGTTCTCTACAGTTGGAAAATAATCTAGGACTGGTATTAGATTGTTTTTTTCTCTCCTTGGCCAGAGTCCATGATCATAACTACTTAATGAGGATTTGTTACTGATATAATTCAGTTGTTCTGTGCAAGTATGGATTACTCACAGTCCTTTTGATTCCAAGGATTTGACTGTAGGGGAGTGCTGTTTTCAAACAGTGGGGATTTAAACTGTTTGACGTAGGAGATTGTATCATTGAGTTTCCAAAACAGATCAGTTAAAAATTATAACTTTATTTATAAGCATCCGCTTATTCCCCTAATAAATTTATTTATTTACAGTGGGTGCAATGCTGTCATTGTCATAAAAAACATATTGTTACATAGACACAAATTGGGAGCAAACTTGTTTTTATGTACCTCAAATCTGCATCCATGGATTTAAAGTGACAGTCCACCTCCTTTTTTGACTTTACGTATTTTGCAAAAAAAAGTAAATTTGCTTATAATTTGCATTACATTTTTGGTTCACCTATTTTTACATGTTCATTATAGGGAGCTCCTTGACTTTATTTTGGTATCCTTTAAAAAATGTCACACACTATTGTGCACGTAACTAAAAAGAGCATTACCCATGTCGCAATGATGATAAGGGTGACATGAGAATCTCGCCCGCATTAAAAGGTCAAGATTCTCATGTTGCAGTAGAAGTGTCACCATGAAGCTAGAAACATTGGGGTAGATTTAAAGGCAGCCGTTAACAAAAAAAATCACTAACGGGTGCGTTAAGTGACATGTTGCAATTCAAAGATCCGTCTAAAGACCAGCTAACGGCAGTTGTACAATCCTTACGGCCGATACACTTACGTGCATTCAGACGCATGGAAAAACATACCCCAGAGCTATTCAAAGGCTTGCGGTACTGATAACGGCTGAAAAAAAGACACACCTAACGGCTAAAAGTTAAGACCCACTTTTCACACACGTTAGACACTTAACGGCCAAAACAAAACACCCGTTACATAGGAAAAGACACAAAAGGCTTACCGCACAACCATGTAAATGTGAAAATTAACCCGTGCAATGCCAAAACAACACAAAAACATGCACACACAACACAAATCACTATACACACAACAACAACCAACACCACAGGGACAACGACACACTAAAAAACAACAACACAACATGGCACGGAACAATGGGGGTCATCACACAAAGCGGACACCTGCAAATACAAGCTCACCTGGGCAACATCAACACGCCACCTGCACCCCACAACTGCATGTCCGCAAATGGCACACACAGAACAAGCACAACACACCACATCTTATAACACACACACACCTGCAAACACTTACCTGGACAAAAACAACTCACCATTGGTCAGCACTCACCTCATCACCACACCCACACAACGCCCTAGCAAGTACTTAAAGGGACAACTCAACACACTCACTTGTGGCTTGTTTTCCACTCTGGGAGGGAGAGAGAGAGAGAGAGAGAGAGAGAGAGAGAGAGAGAGAGAGAGAGAGAGAGAGAGACAGATAGATAGAGCAAACAGTATGTTGGGTTACATATTGTTGCGAAGACTGAAGAGAAGGCGTGCAAGGGAGAGAGCTAGGGAACATCAGCAACCTCCAAGCATGCCTGATCAACAGCCACCACCTGTTGCAAGTGAGGAGGCTCTGGCTCAGCAGCCACACAGGAGCCCATCCCCACCTGGAGGGCACAGGATGTATAGACGACCACCAAGGCCCAGGGTATACCGCCCAAGGGTCACCCTCTTTGGAATGACCGATGATGAGGTAATTGATCGCTACAGGTTGAGGCCTGACAGCATCATTGCCTTGTATGAGGTCATCAAGGAGCAGGTGGATCCCATCTACATCTACAACCATGCCCTAACTGGCCTGCAGAAACTACTCTGTGCCATGCACTTCATGGCAAGCGGGGCCTTCCAGTCCACAGAGGGTTACGCATCTGGCATGTCACAGGCCACATTCTCCAGGGTGCTGGCCCAGGTCCTGCCAGCCCTCAAAAGCAAGGCCAGTACCTATATACATTTCCCCACCACCGACATGGACTGGATACAAGTCAAGCAGGCCTTTTACGCCAGGGGAGGCATGCCCAGGGTCATGGGTGCTATAGATTGCACCCATGTCCGAATTAAGGCCCCAGCACGTGACGCACAGATATTCATCAACAGGAAGAACTTTCACTCCATCAACGTGCAGATGGTGTGTGACAGCCATATGAGGATAATGAATGTCTGTGCAAAGTATCCTGGCAGCTCACATGATTCATACATTCTCCAAAACTCCTCAGTCCACAGAGATTTCGAGAATGGAACTTTTACAGGGGGATGGCTTTTGGGTGAGTTCACAATACAAAATCACATCACATACACAGGCGTACACACAACGCTGCTTAGCATGCTCCTGACCCACAGCTACTACGTCTACCACACAAAACATCATTCACACAACATGTGCTCCCTGTCTCACCATGTCACTCACATTACACAGGTGATGCTGGCTATGGATGCAAGTCCTGGCTACTGACCCCACTGGCCAATCCTCGAACACATGCCCAGGAAAGCTACAACCAGGCTCATGGCAGAACTAGGAATGCCATTGAGCGGACCTTTGGCCTCCTCAAGTCAAGATTCCGATGTCTGGACCACTCGGGGGGAGCACTGCAGTATGCACCTGGAAAGGTGTGCGACATCATTGTGGCGTGCGCAATACTGCACAACATCGCAGTGGACACCAGGCTGCTGGAGCACATCCAGGCCCCCCCCATACAGGAAGTGCCCATGGACATCGGACACGTTGAGGAGACCCTGAGAGGGACACAGATCAGAGACAGGCTCATCACGGAACACTTTACATGTGAGTATAACACAGGCATGCAAACAATCCATGCAAGTCCCCCATCAGTCCTGTGACACTAACCACACTGCACATTTTGTTCTGTCTCACCCCACATGAACAGTGACACAGCACTGCACTTGCAGCGGACATGGCAAATTGTGTGTGTGGACTCAAAAACCATCCTCCATTCCACTCTCCACGTTGACATACAGACCCCAAGGATATCACGCACACCCTCAGGAGAAACAAGGTACAACACATAACCCATGTTCATCGCCTTACAGGGCTTGATTGACAGCAGCTAACTTGATTTGCCATGAGCATAGCCAGAGCAACCATGCTAGCCTTGTAGCGAAAGAGTGTTATCCAATGCTATGCATTGGATAATACTCCGTCACATCAGGGGTTAAAGGGCCATTGGACTCAATATGGAACTTGTACTGTGCTACAGCTGAGAAGAGCAGCACAGGGGTGGATGTACAGTGGTATGGGCACACAATGTAGAGGTCATGAGACGTAGATCAGATTACCAGGGACACCATGCTGACCTGTGAGTGTGCAGACATATGTGCCCCCGACATGAATACACACATCAACAAATGTGTCCTAACAGTTCCATGGAACAAATGACATTGGGCTGCCACTGTCACATTAACAGTGGCAGCCCAAATTCATTACTTCCATGGAGCTCTCAGAACACTTGTTGATGTGTGTATCCATGTCAGGGGCACATATCCATAGGGCTGGGGCACATGTCCTTAGTTCTCCACATAATTGGTTACAGATGAGTACACAACACATTGTCAAGCAATGGTTTGTGTACTCACCTGTAACTGTGAAAATTGAGGGGATCAAAAAGACTAAATTGTTGTTGCTTGATGATCAGTTCAAGTCAACTACTCCAAATCCTGTCCTCTTCTTCCACAGGCATCCGTAACATGATCCATCCTTGAACTGAAGTTCTTCTATGTGACTGGATTGATGTCTTGACATCACCTTCATGGAGATCACCCCTTGCTGTTTATGTTGATGTTGTTGGTGATGCAAAGTTTGACCTGAGGTTCACACAAACCTCTACTGGATCATTTTCATATAGACACAGAAAACACTAATTCCTGAGTTTTATAACCTGTACAGTTAGGATGCTCAGCTACAGAGTTGTCAAACCTTGTGGACAACACATGAGCTGGGCAGCAGTGTAACTAAAGTACTATTTTTTTGTTTCAAAGTACATTTAGTGTTCTCATACAGGTGTTCAATGCATATAGGCAATACACAGAAAACACATGTACATCCTAATGTACTTTGAGACACAATAAAGATGAACCATCACCATTCTATCTGTGTCTGTAGGAGGATATATTTGAGAACACAGTTGTCAATGCGTTACCACACCCAGGGTAGAGTATCCCCATACATGGAAAGGCATCACCCATATCACAGGACTCCAGCACTTGTTTGCAAGTGAGTGGACTCAGTGATGTATTCACGCTAACAGATGGTGGCAGTGATACACTAATGTGTTGTGGGAGTGATAAAGAGGTGATAAAGGGGACATACTTCCACAGTGAATTCCTGTCCACAGTTAATGTGTTGCTCAGTATAATCAATGTTCAGTGATATTGCTCCACTGGGACATATCACAGTACATGACCAAGTGGACAAGTGTTTTCACTGGGGAAGTCTGTTACACCCTTAGAAAAAACAACAAGTCAACTTACTGGAGGCCCCAATGCTCACCCCAGGATATCAATGTGTGTGCTACACATTGAAATCCTAGGTTGAAAACATTGGCTTCCCCAGTCAGTCTGTTGCACAATGAGTGTGTGAATCCAAGACAATATGGATACATGTCCCATTTATCTGTCCTGCTTGTTATCTCACCGCTAAGCCGTTTGTTTGGTTATCCCCTTAACCCTCTGAGTGCCAGAGTGGTACCCAACGCATTTCTTTGCAATGCGTTGCCTACCACTCTGGATATCAAAGGGTTAAACACTACATATGATGTAGATGAATGTTCAATGTTGTACCAAATGTTGGGCTAAGGGGAATGTTTTGTTATGCAAAATCAACACACAACATTGCCATGTAACACAGTTGTGTAATATGGCAACAGGGATGTTTTTACAGTTGATTTTGTACAACGATGTGTATGTGAACCCATGTTGTAACATCCCACAAACATCTTACCTAGGCAGGAGTTGTATTCACTGAATTGTTTGGCAATGCATTGGAGACAACTCTGCCACCCAAATCTATGACCAAATTCAAAGCAGATCAGACAGGATTCAAAAGCACAATGTTCCTTTATTCAGGGGAAATTTAACATGTTGGGCATTTTATTTTTTTTTCTTGGGGGGGGGGGGCTTAGACTGTGTGGCAGAAGTGGATAACCTGGATGATCTCCTGGTCACCCTTTGCCCCCTAGGTGTGGCTTCGGGGGTCACATTAGAGGGGGTGGTGGGGGCAGTGGATCCCTCTGTGGAGCGCAGGTTTTCCCTCTCCAAACGTAAGTCCTCCCTGCGGTTCAGCTCTCTCAACTCCACCAGTAGCTGTGCAAGCAGGTCCATCACCCCCGTGTGTAGCTGATGGAGTTGAGTGTTGATCCTCATGACCTCCGACTCCAGGGCATGGATCCTTGCCTCTATCCTGTTAGTGTTTATACGGGATTCCCTACGGCTCCTGGTGATGTTGTCATTGGTGCGGAGGCTTGACCTGAGTAGTCTCCTTTGCAGAGCCATACACTCAGCTTCCATCCCCATGGGCCGTTCACTGCTGGTGATGCTTGTGCCTGGTGAATCAGCTGCTGCTGTGTCCTCCTCTGCTGGTGCTGTATCCTCCTCTGCTGGTGCTGTATCCTCCTCTGCTGCTGCTGTATCCTCCTCTGCTGGTGCTGTGTCCTCCTCTGCTGGTGCTGTGTCCTCCTCTGCTGCTGCTGTGTCCTCCTCTGCTGGTGCTGGTTGTGCTGCAGATGGGTATGTGCCCACCACATCAATTGACCCACTGCTGCCCACCGATGTCTGTGCTGGTGGAGGTGGTGGGGTAAACATGTCCCTTCGCATAGGCTGTTGGGGCTCCCCAAGCAGGCCCAGGTGTTGGTAGTCGAGTGGCCAAGGGTCAAACCTTGGCCACTGGTATGTGCTTGGCCCCCACCTAGGATCATACCTGGGGCCATGCTGGGGAGCCATCCAGGAGGGTAGGTCAATCTGTGGGTATGGCCCGTATTGGGTGGTGGCCACATCACCGGGCAGCCATTGCCTCCCTGGTGGTGGTGGTGCTGCTGCTGCTGCTGGGGGATAATAGCTCCTGGAGGTGGTGGGGGGCATCCAGTCACTGTAATAAGTCGGTGCAGGCAGAGTTGATGCAGGCAGAGTTGGTGCAGGCAGAGTTGGTGCATCCAGCTGGCCAAGAGGTGTGGATGTCGTTGGGTACGGTGCCCACTGGCTGGTCCCCTCCTCCAAATACTCCTCACTGGGTGGTGAGGTGGCCTCCTCCATGGGCTCCTGATGTGCTGGAGACACATAACCTGTGTGGAGGATTGAGATTGTGTGATCAGTAAACTTAGCCATGATGGTGTCAAATTGATATTAATACTTGAAATGTGTAAAGGAACATATATGTTGTATGGTGTATCCCCCTGTGTGAAACAACGGTACTCCTACTGGTGATGGGTGTTGTATTCTACATGTATTGCAGCTCAGAGTTGAATTCCTTTGGTGCCACATCCCAGTGGCCTGAAATTGTACATTTGCGCTGTTGCCACATCATCCTTTGTGGATATCTGTTCCCTGGACCAAAGCTAGCCAGAGGATGGTCTGGCAACATTGGCATAGTACATTTTCAGGCCACAGTGATATTGTCCCTGGAATATTCAACTTTGAGCTGTTATACTCTTGTGATGAAACACCTTTCAGTAGTGGGGATACCCTTACATTACCCGGTGGATCAATCCTATGACATGTATTTTTCCTTTCACATTTTAGGTATTACTATCTCTTTAACGGGATAGCAATGGTTAATTTCACCTTGATGTAACATTGCAGGCATCATAGAGAGATGTTTAGAAAGATGTTGCTGTATGTGACAGCTGGAGATGTCAGTCATTTGACCACACGGAGGCTCTTCAGCAGACTCCACATTGACCCATTTGGAGATAACTACATCTTTGCCATTGTCTACTAAGTGTTCCTGGTTTGTAAGCACGCTCTGTGGACCATGTCAATGATGGATCCATCTCCAATTGTTTCAATTTTGGGTCTGCTGAAGAGCCTCCGTGTGGTCATATGACTGACATCTCCAGCTGTCACATACAGTAACATCTTTCTAAACATCTCTTTATGATGCCTGCAAGGTTACATCAAGTGAAATTAACCATTGCCATGCCAAGGTACACAGTGAGGAATATGGTCTGATATGTGTGTATATGTACCTTTCATACGGGTACAAACATATCCTTGATAGATATGAACCCAGAGATCTGTTCAGAACATGTGATTGTCTAACTGCCTATATATGTACAGCCATCACAAATGACCTTTCATAGATACAAGTGATACCCATCCAAGTAGGTGTAATATACTGGGTATATGTACTGTGATGATGATATCAATATGAGTTATTTTGTTGAGGGTGCACATATATGGGCAGTTGGACAATCACACGTACTGAAACGAACTCTGGGTTTACATCTTGTTGGGACCTATTTGTACCCATTTGAAAGGGACATATCCACATACAAATCTGGTTGTTTTTCTTTCTGTACATATCTTTTTTGAAGAGATCTGCAGTGTGATTCAAGTAGTATTCATCCCTATGTTATCAGTTCATCCCGTACAGTGCTGGATTTTGTCAGATTAGACATGTCCCTCTCTGGTTGTCATGATGGTATCCTATGCATAGCATTGTGATGCATGGGATACCACCGTGGCAATCAGGGATTGATGTACATTACAGGATTCTGTCCATGAGGTCTGTTCAAGTTGAATCCTGAGGGGCAACAATCAAGCCAGTCTTGAAGGATATCATTGATTGAGGCCTTTTTTTTCCTGGATCAGCCCATCCATCCTTCTGTGTGAGGCAGCCAGACCCGATCATAGATATCCATAATCCCTGGCCTGTTATTGACCAAACCTCAATGGTTCATATTTGGTTCCCATATTTATCCTGCAAATAGTGTCTGGTGTACCATCCATCCATGGCATCAGCACTCCTGAGGATCTATATGTGAATCAAATGTGAGCTATGTAAATTGAAGTTAGAGTAAATGATTGCATACACAACACCAAGGCCAACTTTTTCACCTTTACTTATGTGTGATTGTTTTTGGCCTGTGTGTTGCACATACAAGCATTTATTCTCAGTGGCACTGTGATTTGTGACCTGATCCATCCTGTTGGTGATTCAGTAAGCGGTTAAGTGGACCTGATGAACTGATTATGATGCTGACTTCTCCGCTGACCTCATTTCACCATCTGCAATGTTTTCTATGGAGTCCACACAATGGGGCCTGTGCAGCTTGAATCCTGTTATTGGATGTTCTCCATAGACTAACATTGTAATTGGTAAAGTGAGGGTATGCAAGTGTCAAATTCACTACATCAGCTCTTTTTCACCGCTTAGTGAATGTCCCCTATGTGTCATGTAATTGTTAACCTATCGACATGTGTTTGTTGTCTGGTTAACCCTTTGAGTACCAGAGGGGTTGCCAAAGCATTGTTGATCGATGCATTGATGATCCCTCTGGCACTCATGGGGTTATGTGCTGGATTCCCTGTGTGAACATGGGTAACACTGTGTGACAACAATTGTGATGTTTAACATACAACACTTTACTGAGCATGGTTTGTGTGTATTGTGTGTGATGAGCACAGCAACATGAGGGTTAACCAGGGAGTTGGACAGGTTTTGGCCTTGTTGAACATTGACATTTGTCCTTGTCTTGATCCCTGTTTAAACCCTCAGGGTGCTGTGTTGGTGCAATTGTGTGGTTGAATGAAGAGCAGATGTTGGGATGTGAGTGCTTGTTTGTGATGGGTGTGTGGTTTGGGGTGGTGTGTGGTTTTGGGGTGATGCACTTACCGGTGGTGTGGAGGCTCCTCTCCTCCCCAGTGTCTGATCCTCCAGGGACCCCCTCAATGAGGGTGGATGACAGTGTCTGCCGCAGCCTCTCCTCCCATGCGCTGTAGGTGATGGGGACAGGTGGCCCACCTCCGGTGGCTCTGGCGTGCAGGGCGGCATCCCCCATCTTCCTCTTCACCTGCCTTTTGCAGTCGCCCCATCTCTTCTTGATTGAGTCCACATCCCGTCTGCAGGTGGCCACCGCATTAACTCTGCTGCAGATTTGACTCCAGGCAGCTCTCCTCCTCGCAGACAGGCCAGGGAGTCTGTCCCCCGGGAAGAGGACACTCTCCCTCTCCAGCACAGCCTCCACGAGGGCCGTGTTTTCTTCCTCGGTATATCGGGGATCCCTGACCCTGTCCCCCTCAGCTCCGGCATGCGAGGAGTCAGACCCGGAGTGTCCTGCCTGCTCTGCCCCTGCCTGTGTGTGGTGGTCCCCAGGCACTACCCCTCGTCCCACTGCAGGATCTGTCCCTCTTCTTCTTTGTGTGCCTGTTCTTGTGGGCCTGGTCCCCCTCCGCCCTGCGTATCTCCCTCTCCCACCCCTGCTCTGCTGAGGGATCCCCTCCTGACCTTCCTCCTCCTCCTCCTCCACTAGTCTCCCCATCCCTCTCTCCTGTCCTCCTCTCCTGGCCATCATTCACCCACTCACACCCAGGCACTCTCACACGCCCTCACAGACACACTCGATCCCACTCACTCTCTGTCACACACTTTCACTCACGGATTCACACTGTAAAAATAAAGTTTAAAATGTGTAAGGTGTGATGAAAAAAAAAAGACTATGTGTATGTATGTGTATGTGTTTGTATGGATGTATGTGCTATGTGCAAAAGTGTGCTATGTGTCTATTTAAATGTAACTCTCTCCTCTCCAAAATCCTTCTACCTTACTCCTCTGTATGCTTCTCTCTCTCTCTCTCTCTCTCTCTCTAAATGCTATCCTCCACTCCTGGGTCCTGTGCTCTAGCTTGCTGAAACTCGAAACACAGACAGGGTGTAACCGTTATTTTGAGGTATATATAGGTGTATTTGGACATTTTTGATACTTTGGGGCCTTGGGATTGGCTGTAGGTTTGAATTTTGTTTGTGCATCTATCAGGGTTGCTAGACAACGGCAGCCGTAATGTAACATTTTGACTTAAGTTGTGTTTTAACGGGTGTTTGGGACGCACGGTGATGCAAAATCAGGTGTGACGCTGGTTTTTGTTTAACGTGTTTTTGTAGTGCCTACGCCCGATAGCTATTCTTGAACGCTTACCTTTGAATCTGCCGTAAAACATGTGTTCTTTGCGGCCGACGTGCCTTTTTTACTTAGCGGATGGTTTAACGGCTGCCTTTAAATCTAGGCCTTTGTGTCTACTGCCATTCTCCTTCCCCTCAGTGTCTGATTAGTATCTGATTTTCATCACGGCGACATGGTTAATGCAGTTTGCATGTGTGTGTGTTTGTTTCGATCTTGAATAATACTACCGTTATCCAAACAATTGTCTTCCATATGGAATGAATACAATGAAAAAAATGAATAGGTGACACTACCTGTACATCTCTCAGATGCTTCACATCAATCTGCTCTTGCCTGAGACACAATGCCTCCCGCACCAGGCATGGATTGGAATAGGAGCTTCCATCAGTTGCACACATGGGAGATGCTGTATATTTGACCCATACTTCAGTATGCACACCTGTGTCTTTGCAGATGAAGCACAATGGATTCCAATCCATGTCTGGTACGGGAGGCAACATGTCTCAGGCAAGAACAGATTGTTGATTACCATCTGAGGAGCTGTACAGGTAGTGTCATCTATTCATCTTTTCATTTTATTCATTCCATATGGAAGAAGAGTCAGGGGGCTGTGGAAGCAGAGGGAGTAAATGTAAAAAAGGTACAGTGTAAGTGAAAGTGAAACAATGCCAAAAAAGCATGTCTCTACAGCATGCAGATCAATCAGTGCTGCAGGCATAGTGTTACATTATCACTATCCCTGCTTTCACAGACCCTAACAGAAAACTCTCTGGAAACAGTAATCCAAGAAGCTCAATGTCAGGGGCATAAAGTTTAAAAAATAGCAGGTGAAGATAAAAACAATAAGAAGTATAAGCAATCTGGTTTTACATGTAAGTGGTCTAATTTAACCCTTTGAGTGCCATAGGGGAGTGTAATGCATTGTTTCTTATAAAAATATTTCATAGCTTACAAAAAATGCAGTTAACATATTTGTCATTGCTTCTAAACAATTAGCCATGCTAATACAATGTTGCATTGTTTCTAAGAAATGTTAGCAATGCTAGTAAAAAAACCCCAAAATTTTAAAATAAAATTGAAGATTATGTTAACGTAGTGTACTGATAATCTTAATTTAGTAATAACAGGAGGCAAATATTTTGCTTTAACTTCCTTTACTGAAACCCATAGCAGCACAGATCACTTACATAACCAATCAGAAAACAGTAAGTAGGGCTATAAAAGACCCTAACTGCACAAACTCCTCCTCTTTCTTTGCAAAACCCAAGCTAACAACACATGAAAACAAACACAGGAATTCGTCGACCCGAATCATCCTTGAACTATCGACACACGATACCGGGTCCATCCCATGAAACTGACATTGAGGCAGGAGTTACACTGAAACAAAAGAAATGTATGAAAGTACACATGCAAATATACAATCTCCACATATAATAACTACATAGTCTATATAATAATTCGCTAAAACGTGTGTAACACCGCGACATGCGCAGTAGACACTGCTGTGCGTGCTGCAGTCATGCGCAGTAGAGACTGCCCACGCCGCGGCTGATACAGAGCTGGACGCTTCAAAGGAGCATCCAGCTCTGTATCAGCTGTGGCGCGGGCAGTCTCCAGTGCGTGTGACTGCTCCCCGACCGGGTGGCAGTGGCGCTATGGCCAGTGTAACGGGCTGTTCAACTAGTATGTAATAACCACATTATAACAATTGAGTATAGCTAGATCAGACTCTAACCCAAATCTCAATCCTGCCACCAACCAATAATCCTAAACCAGCATCCAAAAGGGAGGGAAAGGGAGGGAAAATATTCGCCTCTTGTCATTACTAAAATTAAGATTATCAGTACACTACGTTAGCATAAGCTACAATTTTACCACATGACAGGAGGCTTTTTAACACTGAAAAAACAAAAGAAAAAGCAGCGTGAGAAGAGGGACGGAAATAGAAGACGTGAAACGTGTCCTCCCGCGACCAGTCAGCCGACCGCAGAATGTACTCAATAGAAGCCCCTGCAGACAAAGCCCATGATGCAGCCACTCCTCTAACAGAATGAGCACCAAAAGAAAGATCAACCCC
Source organism: Rhinophrynus dorsalis (assembly GCA_037306005.1). Classification (NCBI taxonomy): domain Eukaryota; kingdom Metazoa; phylum Chordata; class Amphibia; order Anura; family Rhinophrynidae; genus Rhinophrynus; species Rhinophrynus dorsalis. Next base: position 411,094,393 of record CM074719.1, on the reverse strand, counting down.
AGCCAGGGTCAGAATCAACAGATCCATCTAGCTAATGTCGTGGATGACACAGGCTTATGCGGCCTGACATATAAAACCAACAACTGACCTGATGGAAGCAAACTCAGCGGAGCAGTAACCTCCACATACCTAAGCAGAACCCCAGCCACGCACAGTTGAGAAACGTCCCTAAAACAGGGGTAGAAGACAGAAGCAGAATCCGTCTTGGTACGTCTAGAGGTGGAAAAAGACACCTCTTCCTGAGATATTGAAAACCCATTAACATCAAACGCTCTCACATTCGACACGCATCGAAAAGAAACCAGACAAAGGAGCAACATAAGCTTAGCCAAAAGCTGTCTCAAGGACAACAAATTATTTTCTGTCCAACTTTGTAAAAAATGAAAGACAACCTCAACGTCCCAAAACTGAGAATACTTAGGCACTGGGGGACGAGCCAATTTGATTCCCCTCAATAACCGACAAATCAATAGATCCCGGCCCACCGACACGCCTGAAACCGGAACATGAGCCACTGAAATAGGTGACCTCATAATGTTAATGGACTGATAAGATAGACCTAACTTAAATAAATGTGACCAAAAGTTCAAAATCACAGACACAGCTGCTGTAAAGGGATTGCAACCTCTCTCCACACACCAGCTAGACCAGGAATTCCATGCTGAAATGTAACTCAGTCTTGTACCAGGAGCCCCACAAAAGATCTTTAGCCATTTGCGATAAGCCGTCGACAGCCCAGGATCCCCTGAAAGCATCCAGGCCACGAGCGAGAGATGGCCCTGCACCACCAGAGGATGTGGTTCCCCGCAAGGACCTGTGTGAAGATGAGGGAGGCCCGGAAGAAGAAGAGGGTCGTCGCAGGACAATTCCAGAAGATCAGGATACCAAGATTGACTCAGCCATAATGGAGCAACTAGAAGAAGAATCACCCTCTGAGACCTGATGTGATGTACTACTCTCGCCAACATGGCAATGGCGGAAAGGCATACACCCCTTGAACTGGCCATACCTGCAAGAACGCGTCCACCGCTACACACCCTGGATCTGGCAGCCAGCTGAAATAAGTCCTCAGTTGGTAAGAGGTGCGTGATGCAAAGAGATCTACATCCAGAGGTCCCCTGAGTGCCAGCAGATGATTGAATACCTCCCCATCTAGTTTCCAATCGCTGCTGTCCATCCAATTGCGGGAGAACCAGTCCGCCGTCAGGTTGGAGACTCTTGGAAGATATTATGCCTGGAGTGTAATGTTGTGGTTTGTAGATATCCTTTGTGGCCTCTGTGAGATCCCCAGACCTGGCGCTCCCCAACCTGTTGATATATTGCACGGCTGAGATATTGTCCATCCGCAGAAGGATTCAACAATCGGACATGTCCCTGGCCAGACGGTGGACCACAAAAGAACCTGCAATCAATTTTAGGCAATTGATATGAAGGCCCACTTTGTCCTGAGACCAAGGACCCCCTGTAGAGGACTCCGCACAATGAGCCCCCCAGCCCCAAAGACTGGCGTCTGACTCCAGCGCAGAATCTGGTGAAGGTCCAAAAATCACCTTGCCATTCCATGCCTTCATGTGCAGCAGCCACCAACTAAGCTCAGCACGGACCTCTGGTGAGAGATCCACCAGGTGATTGTAAGAATGGCCTGACCGAAGATGTCGGGCCTTCAAGCATTGCATCGCCCGGTAATGAAAAGGTCCTGGGTAAATCGCCTGGATAGAGGATGATAGAAGTCCCACAATGCAAGCTAAAAGATGCAAAGACACTCGATCCAACCGAAGAACCCGTCAAATCTCCTTCCAAATGGCTGCAGTCTTGGATAGCGGAAGACACAGTAGACAGTTGACCAAATCTATCTTGAATCCCAATAACTGAATGACCTGCAAGGGAACTAATGCCAACTTGTCCCTGTTCACAATGAATCCCAAGGATTCAAGAAAGCTCACAATTAATCTTGTTTGACAGCACAAAAATCAATAAATAGTCCAGATATAACAGACAACGAATCCTCCGGGCTCGGAAGTGAGCAACTACTGGCTTCAGAAGCTTCGTGAAACACCACAGAGCTGAACTGAGACCGAATGGGAGATATGTGAATTGACACAGATGACCGTTCCATCGAAACCGCAGAAACCGTTGACAATCTGAATCCAACCGACAAATAGGCATCCTTCAGGTCTAGTCTTGTGAACCAACCCAACTATTCCTTGGGTTGCCTTACCCGGTATTGGCAAGGCCGGTAGAGCCTGTATTTGCCTTCTGTCTATTGGCTGCCTTGCCCAGTATATTGGCAAGGCCGGTAGAGCCTCACCTCACGAGTTCCAATTCCCCGGCTGCCTTGCCCGGTATATTGGCAAGGCCGGTAGAGCCTCACCTCATGAGTTCCAATTCCCTGGCTGCCTTACCCGGTATATTGGCAGGGCCGGTAGAGCCTATATTGCTATTGTTAGTATTGGATTCCTGTCTAATAAAGATATATGTGTGTACGTGTATGATACCCTACGGGGTTGCATTAACTTTTCAATAAAGTTGTGTTTTTATCTAACTCTGCGTCTGAGAGTCTTAACAAACGGTGACACAAACCTTCTGGCAGGGAGAGGTCAGTAAAATATAAAGTTCGAGCCAAGGACCCCAAAATGTTCAGCAACTTATTCTGCGCCATCTTCAGGCCCTTCTCAATCCCTTTGCATGGGTCACGGCCGGACTGGGACATAAAGATCAATACTGTTGGATCAAACTCCGGTGTAAAAGAAGCCTTGTCAGGTAGCAAAGGAAAAATTGGGCCAGATGATCAGGAAGGCTCCGGTCAGATGAACGGGGATGACGAATGAATCGAGGATCAAACAATGGAACGTCTTTGGCATCATATAAGCAACCATCCTGAGCTCTGTGTCCACCTGAATCATCCACCACAGATTCTTTCACATAAGGAGACTCATAATCTTCCTCCTCCGATGTTGAGGACTCCGCCCTCCATTCATCAACCTCAGCCATAGTTGGTGGAGAGAGATCTTCTTCATCTGAATGGACTGGTGGAGGAATGATGTCAGGATCCCGTTTACGGGGTGCCTTGCCAGAAACCCCACGGGATCCTGCTGAAACCCCTTTCCGGAGACATTTGTGAGCAGAGATATCACCACCAGAGGAACCCACAGATCTGAGATCTTCATCCTCCCTGACATTCCACTCGGAAGGGTCTGATAAAGGATCAGGAGAATGTTGGGAAAGACCCTAACCAGTGCCTTCTTCACAGATGCGGCCATTGCCGTGTTAATCATGAAGTGGAAATCCGATGTATGTTGAGGAGAGTCACCCATGATGTCCTGACTGACCACCGTGACCTGAAGGCAGAAGAAAACCATGTAAGGACCCATTGTATGAAAAAGGTAAACTGCCGGAGATACACCTTACAGGTACAACTGGGGCTCACCCAGAGATGAAAAGCCGAAATTAGAGGTCCAATACAAAGGGGCTTCAAGACCCGTCTGAGGCCCAGAATACGAGGGGCTCACCCTAGACAATGCAGGCCTAAGCCTGGCTGAAGAAAGGAACGACCGAGAATTACTCAGCTATGCGTGAATAATCACGTGTATAGAGGTATAGTAAACAAAGATAATATCTACAGTGCATGACATATATAGACATGGTAAGGGGATCACTCTTAAACAAATAATGCCCCAGCAATATCACATAGAGGGGGCTGCCCCCACCAGAGCAGGAGGCTCACCCCTGCGCGAGTGCCCAAAACCGAGTAAGGGACTGATAAAAGGGAGAGAACCAACCTCCACAATACCTTTTACCATGCTGCACGGGTGTACCAAGATGGCTGCCGAAACTCACGTTATTTTGTGAGATCCCCGACGGCCTTCCTGGAAACCCGTCAATCGGTGGAGAAGTACCCCGTGGATCGCGAAGCACAAAACCAAATGATCTGGGAGAGTAATCCACATTCAATACGTCCCAGGCAAACCACAACCCCAATAATGAAGCCCTGCAAAGCCGACGATCGAGACAACTGCAATCGTAGGTCACAGAGTCCAAAACTAACCCAACCAAGTAGGAATAAAAAGCAGTGAGAGATAGCAGGATGGAAAAATTCAACAACTATATAGGATATAGGGAAAGCTATACAAACAGTGTATGTACATGTAGAAGTTTGGAAATATGTCAGTGTAAAACAAGGCCTATCAGTACATTAAATATAAAACAGAATAACACTGCCCCAGTAGCTCCTTACAGTAAGATAATGACTAAACACAGATATTTAGCAACTGAAATTCACCCTAGCATGTAGGAATAAACCCTATAGACAACCAGTATAAGATACAGAAGTAAAATACTCTGACCTGTGCAGCTTGGTCTGTAGTAGCAAAGAAAGTGAAGTTTGTGCAGTTAGGGTCTTTTATAGCCCTACTTACTGTTTTCTGATTGGTTATGTAAGTGATCTGTGCTGCTATGAGTTCCAGTAATGGAAGTTAAAGCAAAATATGAAGCCTCCTGTCATGTGGTAAAATTAGCAATGCGAATAATAACAAATGTATTTCTACTAATAGAAATTACCATTGCCTTTAAGAAAAGTTAGCAATGCTAATAAAATATTTTAAGACTCTAAGATTGCATGCATTTCTATGCACATTAATGACAGATGCAATTAATAAATTTAGAGTCTTGCCTATTTGTTATGTTATTTGAGGTACAATGTATTTTTCTATTTACTTTTGATTGGAATTTTTTTTTACTTACAAACAATACTGACATGTGATAGATCATGTAATGTGAACATGGCATTTTAGACATACAAGAGTTATGTACAGTAATGAGTGACCCTGCACCAGCGTTCCAGGTCATTTAAATGAACACATCCTCCAGTACTTGAACAAAATGTCAATCACAGACAGTGCAAGCAAAAATATAAGATGGTCCTGATGGGAGTATAAGAATACTGACATACAGAACTTACAGGTGGGTCGCCAACCAGCCATAAAGGAGTCCAGCGAAACCACTGTGGCCAGATAAAAAATCTTAACAAAGTAACAATACATAGAACCTAAAACGTGCATGCTCCAAAGGAGAATGGGCCCCACCCCAAAAACATCCCATCGGTTAGAAAAGGGATAATCTTAAGGTGATATGCAAGTCACTTCTGGGTACCCCCCCACAAACACACTCATAGTAGGCATCTATGGAAGCGAGGCGCCAACTGCCCCCTCTCCATTCCCCAAAAGCATGACAAGGGTATCATCGGTTAACATCCTCTCTCCCATCTATGAGGTATATCTAAAACAATAGACACAATGTATTAACCCTTTGCGGGCCAGAGCGGTATCCAATGCTTTGTTAAGCAATACATTGGATACCTTTCTGGCACACAAAGTGTTAAGTAGACCCCTTAGGCACTTGCAGAATATGAACAGTCAAGAAGGAGGTCGACTGTCACTTTAACAAGACCAATGCGCAGGATCAATTTATACTGATTTGTACATGAACTACTGGGCCTTATGAATAAAGACAAAGTGGAGTAATTCCGGGGTAAATCAGCTGCACCATTGGGAAAAATTAAATATTCCCATTGATTTAAATAGGGCTTTTAACCCTTAGAATGCATTGGAAACTTCTTTAGCATTCAGAGTGTTGGTAAATTTAATTTCTCACCTCTCATTATTATTATCCTTTCTTTATGTAGCACCAGATTATCTACAGCACTGTTCCATAGGGAACACATACTGAGACATAAAACAGTGCAAGTGGAACACAGAAAACATAGGGATCAAAGGGCCCTGCAGTTGGTGCAGTTGTCTTTCTTCTCTTTGCTTAAATATATAGGACACACTGAATCATATGGGCAAAGTAAAATGGAGCAAATCTAGGGCAAACCAAGTACATGATAAGACTCAAATTACATTTCCCTAAAATACCCATTGATTGAAATGAATCTTTGAACCCGATGGATGTTACAGAGGTCTCCAATACATTGCTCTGCTATTGACTTTTTATATAGAGCTCACTGTATTGATGTGGCTGGAATGACTGTTGATACTGATTGACACAGAAAGCCCATTCTGTCAAGTAAGCTGAAACTGTATAATGTGTGGGTTACTGCCTCTCTACATGATAAAACTATTACAGAATGTACAGCTTCTGTCACTTCCAGAACATAGCTGTCCGATCAAATTCATGGAGGATGACTTTGTGAAGTCCATTTCAGCAGCAAAGATAAATCAAGTCTTTGAATAGAGCTTCAAAATTGTAGGAAAGTATACTTAAGCATAGCTGCCTAGATTAGAAACTGAAGAAAATAGTTGAAGACTTGTGCCACTAACCCAATTAACATTACTTATCACTGCTAAAGGCGCCCATATCAGATTGGTGAAAGATCACATCGCTGGTGATCCCCTCAACCCCACACCAACCCCATATATACTTACATACATACAGACCAAATCTAGGCTATCTAGTTTCTAAGCAATGAGACTGTTTGTTTATGTCAAATCGAGCTGATTGATCAAATCCACCAAATTAGTCAGCCTGATCTGACTTAGCTGGCCCCTACATGGGGAAATAACTGGCCAATCTGGTTGTTTTGGACCAGAATGGACAGTATTCAACCATGAAATTGTCCTGTGTATGGGCACCTTAAGGGGCATATTTTCAAAAGAGTAATTTTGGAGTGAACCAAATGCACCATAGGGGACAAATAAAAATTACAAAACTTCTGTTGATTTAAATGGGGCTTGTATCCCCCTGAATGCAAGAAGTGTGTCTAGTATAATATATTCTGAAGCAATGCACTGACAACCTCTCTTGAGGGTTTAAAAGCTCCGTATAAATAAATTCTCATTTTTAGTTCTCCCTTTTGTGCAGTTGGTTTGCCCCATAATTAATCTTCTTTTAAAAATACAACCGTTAGCAGCAGTGAAATGAGACATTGCATTGAGGTGCAAGTATTTAATTCTGGCATTAACCCTTTAAGAGCCAGAGGAGTAGCCAACACATTACTACATTCTACTCTCTCCATGGTACCTCTCCAAAGTAGTATTTTTCATCCCAGAATGCTGCAGTTCTAATCATGCATATGGTCTTGCTCCTGTAATTGCATAATGTCCAGGACATAGCCATTAAGTACAAAATGGTAGGAAAATATAGAAAGTATTTGAATATATTGTCAATATACATTTACCACTATACAATATAGACATAGCTAATAACATTGTGTCTAGATGTCTAAAATGTAGGTTGGCTTAGTGGGGATTGCTTCATACGTAGGATGCTAGGAGTGAAAATGTCATGTTCCACATATAATTTTTGTCATTCTTATCAACAGTCCAAAATTGGAAGATGGGAAGTAATTTTTACTCTCACAATTTTTTCACCCTCTGTAAAATGATAGGAATGGTACTAATTTGCTTTGAGAACCTATATTTCTTATTGCAGGTTAAGGTCCTATGCTCTATACTGGTATTGGCTCTATGAGGAAATAAGTGATCATTGCTGCAGCAGTGATGGATTTATGAATAGGAATGATGCAAACGTTCACTGTAAAAGAGAAAAGTGTGAAAAAAGGAACGAATTTCACATCAATTCCCATGAAACGTGCAGTTTTTCCCTGGTTGTTTCACCATACCCATGCTGTTCCCCAGTCTTGTCCCACTGTATTGGTAGCCATAGACCACACATACTGGCATACTGACTCCTAGTGTAATGGTTTTCAGACACTCAGACACGTATGGTTTAGTAAAATGCAGTTTTATTAAGAAAAAACAAGTACTGTAACACATACAGAACAGTAGATAATATATTGGTAAATGGGCAACTGATACAGGAACAGTTAAGTAGACAAGGAAAGGTATCCAAGGAATAACCCAGGGTCTGGACTAGTACAGCAGCAGAGAGAATCTAGTCCAGAAACAGAGAATACCACAGGGTCGTGGCATTCTAGGCCAACAACCGGAGCTAGCAGGCCCTAGTCAAGAGGAGGACCCCAATGCAATCTCCTTAGAATGCTAGGGAGTCTGTCTGGAGTAGACAGTACGGGAAAGGCAACAGGACCCCTAGAACGCTAGGCATAGCAGTGAGACACACAGTACGCTGCAAGGCAACAGGGTCCCTAGTACGCTAGGGAGGTCAGCAAGACTGACTGGAGCTGAGAGGCAACAGGACACCTAGTACACTAGGTGGTATAGCGATACTGACAGTAAGCGGCAAGGCAACAGAACCCCTAGTATGCTAGGTGGTAAAGCAATACTGACAGTAAGTGGCAAGGCAACCGAACCCCTAGTACGCTAGGTGGTAAAGTGATACTGACAGTAAGCGGCAAGGCAATCGAACCCCTAGTGACTAAGGCAACCAGCTTGCGACTGGAGTCACTAACCTACGCACCAACCCTAGATCTAGGGTAAGGGACGCTTCAGACCCCAACCAGGCCATAAGGCTGCACAGACAGGGAACTAGTGAGGCGCCCAGGGAGCAGCAGCCAACCTTGTAGTGATGGAGCGACAAGCTGTGCTGGGTCAGGCGTACAACAGGTGCTGGTAACCGAGGACGCTCACCAACACCAGAGTGTCAGGAGCTAAGTAGCACAAGGTGACCGGGAAATGCCGGATCACTAGGGAGTGGAGACACACAGTGCTGGATAGGCACTCTAGGAGCAGGAACAACGGATAGCCGAGTAGGAACTCAGAGCAGGTAGTCAGCCAAGCCGGGTCGGTACACGGAGCAGGATAGTCAGACAAGCCGGGTTGGAGCATGGAGCAGGATAGTCAGTCAAGCCAGGTCAGTACACGGAGCAGGATAGTCAGCCAAGCTGGGTCACAATGGAAGTCAGGTACTGGCGATCAAACAGGAACGTAGTCAGTCTAGCTGGGTCATACACAGGATAACAGGAACCACAGGATCAAACACAAGATACTGGTACACCACGAAAGGGCGCTGCCATAATGACTGTTCCAAAAATATAAAGGCAATCGATAGGAGGAATCAACGTAGGTCACCAATAAGAATGCAGAATGGAAAAATCAGGAAGTAGCAATGTCGCAACCAGAGGAATCAGGGGCACCGTGATACCTAGCCTTATCCCACAGTAGCCATAGATGCACATATGCTGGCCTTCTCCCAGCCTTGTTTCACAGTAGCCAAAGAACCGCACATATTTAGCCTAAGTCTTGTCTCAATGCTCTGGTAGTAATAGGTTTGGGCAATGTGTAATGCCCTTCTGCTGCTCCCAAGACTACATCTCCTATCATTCCCCAAAGGGAAAGGAAATATATTCCAATATGTAATACTGGGTCTAAAAACCCATATTAGTATGCTACCTGCCCAAGGAGGGGGTCCAAGACTCCTTTCTCTACTCTCCCACTGAGAGATAACGTTATGGAAAGAATTAATATTAGTTCTTCAGACCGCATATTAATTTACATGTGCCGCAAGGGAATGGTCATCCCAGAGAAGAGAGGCAAAACTTAAATTAACTAAATTATATTTAATTTACATGTTAAGGGAAGTATCGTGGTGTCCCATGACACAATGATCCTCTTTTCTTGTTTGAAAAATGGATGAAATAGGTGGAAATGCAAAGGAGATGTGAAATGCAATCAGTTTAATATGATCAACACAGAGCACAATGGATTTTACAGGTTTTACAGACAACAGACTAATCTAACACAGACAACAATGGTTAAAACACCAACAGTGGTAAAGGGATTAGGTAAGTAACAGCTAATCAAACCTGGACCAGCCAGTGATACACATACAATTTCTTAAAACAGGGGTCCAGCTCAATTAATAATAATTATAATTATAATGAACCATAGCTCCTTTACAGTCTGATTATAAGAGCTCAAATGTACCAGACATTATTAATTTTGTATTCTTTTCTTAAATTCATTTTTTGTCACAAAAATATTAAAATGGGGTTTAGAACCCCATCTTATTTAATAACACTCTCCATCCTGGTGTAATCAGGATGGAGAAATAGGGTAAAGTGATGTTATCACCCCACAATTTACTCAAGGACATTTTGGCCATAAATTAAAAACTGATTTAAAAGACAAAAAACACAAACAAAAAAATAAATAAAAATCACTCATGGGTTAAGCTGGAACACATTTATCATAATGTATTGCAAGTCGATCCAGCAAAGAAGAGTAAATCATAGGTCAGGTTAAGCAAGAATGCAACAGTAGAGTTTAACAAGTGCTGGAGTCCCAAATTCAGATTTCTAAAGGAACATTCACTAGAATCACCCGTTCATCAGATATCTACTCACATGCTTCAGAAGCAATTACAGCTTCTTAATACATGGCACTGGTTTTCACCTCAGGATAGTAATACCGCTAGATACTGGAAACAGCACCTTTTTTTCTACTTCCCACTTCCAGGAATGGACCTCTGGTCTCATAAGCTCAGTGTATAAGTCGCTGTATAAAGTTAACAGAAAACAGACCATTGCTAGTTATATTTGTATTGTATAAAACAACAGTATAATAGTGCACAATACCACACTATATCCCAACATTTTTTATAGCTAAATGCTACTTAACTGCAACTAACCTGATTCCCTACCCATACACACCCATTAAGATGATCAACCACTGCCATAGATGCAGCCACACCACCACCAAATCTCCGCGATTTCAATTGGACATTGATATACATTGTCTCTAGGATAGTTAAGATAGCAGGAGTTTTATTATTTATTAGAGTGTTAGTTATAGTTATCCCTCCATAGTGAGTGAGTTGTAAATGCTTTGAAGTTATTAAAGTATGTGGGAAGGGTGTTTGGTGACTCCTGGGAGGCACTTTGGTATACAACCTTTGGTGCTTAATCATCCTTGTGTAGTAGAAGCCGAATTTGTCTGAATTGGTGCCAATATGACACTGGCAAAGCCATTCTGATATGTAATTTTTGATGGGTGGTTTGACTGGCGTACATTTAGTCCCAAATGAGCTCTTCAAGTTACTTTACTTGCTTTATGGGAGAGCTAGAATCAGGTAAAAAAAAACTCAATGAGAACCTTTTTTTGAGGAATTTAATATTTATTGAGCCATTGTCCGAAATGGATGGATTATCCACACTGACAATGGGGCAGTTAATGATTTAAAATATAATGTCTCCTTAAATAATTTGTGAGGGGATAACGTTATTTCCACATCTTTTTTATTAGATTAGAATGGAGAGTGTTAATAAATTATATGGGTAGAATGTATATTAGTTTTTGGGTTCATTCCCTCTCTGAACAAATGCAACAATATAAATGTAATATATACCTGGTAGCAGGCAGGTGCCAACAGCTGAGAACGTACCTGGGGCAGCTTGGGAGCAGAAGAGTGCTGATATGCCAGCACCTGGCAGCTATCCAGGAGTAAACAGATGCCTAGCTCATACTGACAGAGTCTGGCACCAGGCAGAACTGGCTCTGTGAGAGACACTGCGACTATGGTTCATGACTATCTCTGGGGCCATGGGAATGGGACAAGGCCACCAGGGCTAACAGTGTAGCCCATATGCTGGTTTGAGGCACCAACCTTTGCACCTGCTCTCTACCTCATGATCCTTCCACTATGTATCCTAGTTCCCCACTTGAAACTCTGGTAGGCACACTTTGTATTATAACAGAAGTTCTTAATGAAATATTCTGAGGCTGTATAGAGCAACAATGTGTTTGTTATATGTAATGTACTGTAATGTATTAATCAAGATGGATGCATTTACCACTGCAAGAGGTTGTACATGTATTCAGGGTAATCACTGTTTTATGCATGTGTCAGCTGTTCTAAGGATCAGTAAGCTCAAGGGTTGGCCCAGTCAGGAGGGAGAGCAGTCTGGTCAGAGGGAAGATTGCATGCTTGCTTCCCATTAGTACATATAATGAATGGGAAACATCTGTAGCCCTCTGACTGGCTGATTTGGATCTCCCATTCTGAAACTCTGGCTCTAGACTGGTCACTAGCCCTCTGAAGCTCAGAGTGGAGAACTGATGAGGCTGGCCCAGAGAAAATAGGGTCTGTGTCACTGCAAAGTGGTAGTGTTTTCGAGTTGTTACTGCAATTGTTTTTAAGCTTAGTTTTCACTCCAATTCCCCTTGCGCCAGATTTGTTCCTGCATGCTGTGTGTTGTTGTGGTACCTCTGTTATGCTGTTCTTGCTAGAATAAAATCCTGATGCACTGTTCTCCTGCCTGATCCTCTTTATTCTCATCAGCAATAAAAAGCCTGTGGTCGAGCCCTTAGTTAAATGCTAGGGTTGTTCCTTTATGGCCACATGTTTCTTTAATAAAAAATAAAAAAAACAATGAAATATATCAATATGGTGTCCATTGAAACCCCTTAGTATAATGGTCTTCTTTTGTTTTAAAAATAGATGTTGATGAAATAAAGGTGGACTAAAAAAAAAAAAAGACATCCTGATTGGGCCAATACCCAGGCTACAATGAGCTCTGCTGTGAGCGTGGAAATGTATAAGTTTCCATACTTAAATTAGAGCTAAGCTCTGATTGGCTGTAAATCAGCAACTCATTCCTTCAGAAATCACAGGCAATCAATGGTAGGGATTGAGAGGTCATACATAGGGTCAATGGATCATCCAATCATTGATAGGCTGGGAGTTTCTCAAGCTCTTATTTGTTGATTTTTAGTCAATCAGAGCTTAGCTCTAATGTAAACATAAAAACAAAAACATTCTCACAATGAGAATTGTCCAGTCAGGATTAATATGGGTCCTTAGAACTCTATATTATTTATTAATGCTTTCCATCCTGATCCTAAGAGAGAGAGATTAACCATTCTGTTGCAAGTTCTATTGATAAGGCCAGTCTGGCAACGGAAGGGTTATAAACCATTGCAAAGCATCACAGGAGCTTGTATATTCTGAGCTGTTTCTAAGAGGGAAAAAATGGTGTCAAGAGAGTAAAGCCAGGCCATTAAAAAAGGAAAATGTCTGCTCCTGCAAATAGAAGAAGGAGCAGAGGCTAACGTTGATACTTACAGTCTTGTTTGCTAGGCTTCCTATGCCATTTCCTGTAAAATGTGCACATTGTTTTAGACACAAAATGTTACTTAGCTCCTTTAAAACTAGAAAGGTCTCCGGTACATTGCTACAAAATGTGTTGGAGACTATCTAGCATTCAATGGTTAAAACTTTGTAGCTGAAGGCATCAAAAATACTATGAAGAAAAATTTATTCTGGGATTAAATTGTGTTAAAAGAGGGAGATATGTTCAGCACTTTCCATTTCTATGTGTAATAATTACTTGTCTAATTGGGTGGATTTCATACCGATGCATAATATATTTTCTTTATCATTTCCTGTCTCATGCATTTCTAGGTCACAAGAGGCCAGTTGAAACCAATTAATTGTTGAATATGGTTTTTAATAGATTTTCATTTTACTTTAACTAGTTTGTCTTAATTATGGAAGTTCATATAAATATGCATGCATTTCAATTAAAACTGTATTTAGTTTCAACAAATATAACTGTGCACTGTAATGGAAGTTCTATACCCACTTTATTTTGCTGCAGAAAATGCTACTATTTCATTAAACGATGATTCTCATTTACGCCATTAGTATTTAGGTGTTAGGACTTCTCAACAATTGAAAGGTGACTTCTCACTATATAACAGCTACTTTTTCTGACATTCACAGCTGCGACATTCACTTCAGGTGACTGCTTGGTGTCCACAGTGTTCTACAGTGCAGTTTGAACTAGAGGATATGTTAAGTAGGCAGGTAAAAGGTCAAACCTCTCACCAGGATACATGCCTATATACATATCAGCAATATTGGCATGGCTTTGTCCATGCAGTTAATAACACAATGACTGCTTTAATGAATGGCTTATTGAATTATCAGTGCTTAGTCATGTCAGCTCCAAAATGTTGTGCAATGCATTGCAAAATACTACTTTACATCAGTGAATGTGTGTGTTTGAGCATGTGTGAGCATGTGTGTGAGCACTTTTGAGCATGTAAGAGTGAGTATGAGCATGTTTGAGTAAGAGCATGTATGAGCTTTTGTGTATGAGCTTGTGTGTATAGCGTTGTGAGCAGAGTATTGTGCGCAGAGCATTTAGTGTATAGCATTTTTCCAATTGCATATAGCACCTTGCACATAGCATCTGGCATATAGCATTTAGCTAGGGCGTTTGGAGTTTTGATTATAGCGTCTTGCGTATAGCTTTTGGAGTATGGCATTTTGCTTATATCGTTTTACATATAGTGTATTGTGTTGTGCATTGTGTATATAGGCGTATTGCTTTAGCGTTCTGTATTTGGCTATAGCGTTTGGCATATTATGTATAACATTTGGTGTATAGCCTTTGATGTAGAGCATTTGGCTTATTGCATAAAACATTTTGTTTTTGGGATAAAGCATGTTACTCATTTGTGTTATAGCATTTGACGTTTAACGTTTGGCTTATGGTACATAGTATTTGGCATATTGCCTTTTTCTGTATAGTTTTTGGCATGTAGAGTTGAGTGTATTGAGTATAGAGCTTGGGGTATAGCTTTTGATGTTTGGAATACAGCATATGGAGTATGGAGTATAGCACATGGAGTACTGTATATAGCTTTTAGCATATTGTGTATAGTGTTTGGCATATAGCATTTTGCAAATAGCTTTTTGAATACCCAGTATAGCATACGGCGTTCGGCATTAGTGTATGGCGTTTATCGTATTAAATATAGTGTTTGGAGTATAGCATGTGGCATATAGCATTTGGCATATTGTGTGTGGGTATGGCATTTAACATATTGTGTTTAGCATTTGGCATATTGTGTTTGGCATATTGTCTATAGGTGTGTTTTCGGTGGAGGGTGAAGTCTTTGCAGAGACTTTCACAGGAGTGGGCGGGGGGGGGGGTGTGCCACTCCTGTAAAAGTCTCCCTATGCTTTCTCATATATATATATATATATATATATATATATATATATATCCTATATAATAATTTGCTAATTTGTGTGTAACGCCGCGACATGCGCAGTAGACACTGTTGCGCATGCTGCAGTCATGCACAGAGAGAGTCCAGCTCTGTATCAGCCGTGGCGCGAGCGTACACCAGTCCCCAGAAGGCATGTTAAGCAAACCTGTGATTGACATTGTGATCTCTTGGGCCTCTGAATCTGCTAAGATGCTGGCCCTAATTGATTCTGGTGCAGCCAGGTATTTCATGGACAAGAGTTTTGCGATGATGCATAACATTCCGTTGGTAAGCAGAGACTCTCCTCGGCTTATCATCCCCAAACTAATGGGGTCGCTGAGCGTGCCAACCAGGGATTGGAGCAGTTCTTGCGTTGTTTCATTTCCAATCATCACGACAATTGGGATGACTTGTTGCCGTGGGCAGAGTTTGCCAGGAACTCTGCGGTGTACAGCACACCCAGCCAGTGCTATCCGGTCACTAAGCGGTTACTGTTGCCTTCCCACAATACGCTCAGCCTGTGACTATCTGTGGCCTCCGTTAAGCACACCCAGTCAGTGCTATCGGTCACTAAGCGGTTACTGTTGCCTTCGCACTATACACTCAGCCTGTGACTACCTGTGGCCTCCGTTAAGCACGCCCAGTCAGTGCTATCCGGTCACTAAGTGGTTACCGTTGCCTTCCCACTATACGCTCAGCCTGTGACCTGGTAGAGCCTCCTCAGTTCCTTGTTGCACCAGATATCAGGCTGCCTTATCCGGTATTCGGTAAGGCTGGTGGAGCCTCCTCAGTTCCTTGTTGCACCAGACATCAGGCTGCCTTATCCGGTATTCGGTAAGGCCGGTAGAGCCTCCTCAGTTCCTTGTTGCACCAGATATCAGGCTGCCTTACCCGGTATTCGGTAAGGCCGGTAGAGCCTCCTCAGTTCCTTGTTGCACCAGATATCAGGCTGCCTTACCCGGTATTCGGTAAGGCCGGTAGAGCCTCCTCAGTTCCTTGTTGCACCAGATATCAGGCTGCCTTACCCGGTATTCAGTAAGGCCGGTAGAGCCTCCTCAGTTCCTTGTTGCACCAGATATCAGGCTGCCTTACCCGGTATTCGGTAAGGCATGTAGAGCCTCACTATTATATTGCTATTTTGTATGCCCTGTCCTGTGTCAAACTTTATTACTGTTGTTTGTAGAGTTTGGACCCGTGAGGGGCCTTGTGCGATTTATTTTGCCTAATAAAGCTTTTCTATTTTATCCTACCCAATTGTCTGAGTGTTCATTAAAACCGTGACAGTATATATATATATATATATATATATATATATATATACATATATGTGCGTGTACTGCTTATATAGATATTTTGCATATATATAGATAGATATTCAGTATATAGCTATATATGACTGGTTTGAACATTGTGTCTACAAAGGCCAGCTGCTATCTGTAAATGCTACTTTTCAAACCAGGCTTAGGTCTAAATCGGATTACTGTTTTGATAGCCCAGTAAGGGCTTTATACCTGGCATATTAGAAGAATATTTAACTTGTTTTATGTTATAGAAACAATTCTTTGAAGATGTATGAAAGAAAAGGTGACTAGATATCCCTTTATATATATGGATGCTTACGTAATTCTGCAGAACTGTACAGAAATCTGTGAACTAGAATGAACTTAAAACAGAAGATGAGGGATATAGGACTGTGGCTATCCGCGTTTCGATGAAGCATGTGTACGGCAGATTCGTTAGAACCACCCCAGCAGCGCTTTAACCACTTGGCTGCCAGTAAGCGGAATATAGCCATTGTGATCAAGGGGTGAGGGACGTGGTCTATTGTGTAAAAAAAAAATACCTGGGCTCCGTCAAGGCAATTATAGGGGATCTATGTTGGCTCGTTAATTATGCACCGAGTATTTTGATCACAGAGTCTCCATTACTTCTCGTGGCAACCTGTGTGATTGCAGTTCTCAGTAGCACATTGAAAGCAAGGTAACTGGGCGGGTTTATTTTGATAGACGGTCAGTACATACAGTTGATAGTCACACAGGCAGAACTATAACAACATTGGTGGGGAAAGTTGCTTAGAGGCATCATTGGACATGAGAGAACATTACGTCCTGAGTACCAATAATACTTAAGTGTATAATACAACAACTTTCTTAGGAAGATGTCATTCAGACAGCAATCCAGCTTATCCTCTTACAACATGTAAGTCAATATTCAGTGCACAATCTATCAGGGTCACTCAGGACTCACAAATATATTTGCACACTACACATAGTAAATATTACCAGTCTAAATTCATAAGAATTATAGAATTACCAGGCATTGTATTCATGTTACAATTTACTATGAATTTCCTCGATTGGTATTAGCTTAAGAATTTCCTTGTTTTGCTCCTACATTTTGTTCCTATTTTCTGACAACCATAATTGTCAGTGCTCAGAATTTCAGCATTGCTTGACGCAAACCAAGGACTGAACAAATTCAGGCTCTTTAAACAATCGTTTAAGACACTTCAGTTATTTCCTCTTTTAAGGGATAAAGGCTGGTATTAAAAAAACAAAACAAAAAAAACACAATTTCTCGCTATTTACAAATGTTGCATTTATGTATCAGAAGAAAATAATATTGCGAAACTCAAAGTAAGTTGTCACAGCTCAATCACAGTTTCAATTACCACCTCCCTTTTTCACTTGTGTTTGTTTGCAATTTCAGGGCTACCAGCATCAGGATAATAGGCTAGTTCCCTTCCAGTATTCAACCCCCCCTCCACCAATTATGATTCTCTCTTCACTAGCCAGCCACTATTGAGCTACCTCTTCCTTTACATTTCTCCTCTTTTAATGTCAAAGCCAGTATATCTCTATTACCCCTTCCCCTCCGGGGGGTTCTTCCCTCTCTCATAGGGGCCCGAAGACACCCCCCCACACAAAAAATTAAACCTTTGAGTGCCAGAGGGGTACGCAATGCATTGCAAAGCCTACCTTCTGCCCCCCCCCCCCCCCCGCTGGGGGTCTTACCTCTTCAGAGAGGCCAAAGACCCCCTCCTCCGTATTGTAACCTTACCTCCTCGCAGAGGCAGAAGGTTTCTCCCTAAGTCAAATCAAGGCAATTATCACTGTAGTCTCAACTCATAAATTAGATATATTACAAGAGTGATAATACCATTATAGTAAGAACCAGCAGGATCTCACACCAGAGGCAGATTGGGTGGGTACCCACATGTCTTACCCTTTCTCACAGTGTGGCCCCGCACTCCGCCAAAGCATGCTCTTGGCTTATCTGTACACATGCTTCAATGAAACACGGATGTACCACCACGTACCCCCAGAATGTGTCTACATACATAATCCTTTTTCCTATCTTCACCAACAACCTACTATTTTTCTTTTCTTCAGTTTCAGTTTCAATATGGATAGTGCTGAAGGAGGAATCTTAGGAAGCCCAGGTGTTTCTCCAATCAACCAACCAGAAACCTTAAGGCTTCGTACCCCCTCCATCAGGGACTGGACAGTGGCAAAATTAATGGCGGAACTCACCCGCCGCCATATGCCCTACCCAGCCTCAGCCCGTAAAGCTGTACTATTTTGTTTGATTTTCTTACCAAAAGGGAGCACTCCCAGATCCATTCCATCCCCCACCACCTCCACTCCCAAACTGATATCAGGAGAACTAGCACACATTCTGTCCAACATGGGCTGAGCCCTGACAAATATACAATCTCGCCTTTCAGAACTAGAAAGGGTTATATCCACTGGGTCTCCTGTCATAACAAGCAACACCCTGGGACCACAGCCAGGTACTTCGGGTTCCTTTTCCCCACATATTAGCCCAGCTCACTTTTTGTGCCACCCCACATACGTAGGGACATTATTGATGGGAAATACATAATATAGTGTCCCTCCTCATCACCCCTCAGGATATGGCTGAGCACAAGATGGTCAGCTGTGGGGACATCTCTGTGACAGTATCTACAGGGACATCTTGTGCTCAGTCTTCCACGAGAGAAGGCAAGAACTGGACACTTACCTCTACCTAGTATCAGACTTGGCATACAGGTATGATGGAACATCGTTTTACGACTATCACCACTCCTTATCGGCCAAAGCGGCAGCAAGACTGGCCCAGTTTAATTTCATCTTGGACTGGGGTGTGTTGGACAGTGAGCTCTTCTGCTGTTACTTTGCCGACATCAGGGCTCCTACTTGCAACACATGCCAGTGAGCTTACCACTCACCCATCCTCTGCCCGGCTACCACGGTCCAGCCAAATCCACCCGCCTTAGCCTCACCATCCACAACACAGGGCCGTATTCCATCCCTTACCTCAAGCCTAACGACGAGGGACAAATTGGCCAGAGTTATCCACTACCTAGGGTCTTCCCCCATTTGTAACAATTTCAATAGCAAAGGCTGTTTCTACGGTGGTTGTAGAATGAGTCACATGTGCACCCTCTGTAAGAATGCTCATGCTAGGCCTATCTCCCCTAAGGCTTTCATTAATAAATCACTAAGTAACATCTTTATCGAAGTACTGGAATCTTTATTGTCTACTCACCCAGACTCAAACCTTGTGAATTATGTTATTACAGGTATCAGAGAAGGTTATCATACAGGGATAGTGGCCACCCCAGACTCAGCTGTCACTTGCCCAAACCTACTTTCAGCCAAATCAGACCCCCAAACTGTTTCACACCTACTCTCCCAAGAATTTGAAAAGGATTTTCTCCTAGGACCTTTTCCATCACCGCCTTTTCCCTCATGGAGAATCAACCCCATCGGCCTAGCAACACATACATTTTCCAACAAAAAAGGCTAATAATTGATTTCTCTGCCCCCCATTCTTCCAGTATTCTTAGCATAAATTCACTCATCCCACCCATTATTTCACAATAGACAATGCCATTTCTCTCATTAGACAGGCAGGCCCAGGGTTCTGGTTATCTAAAACTGACATACAAGATGCATTTAAGCTCCTGCAGTCCACCCCTCCCTATGGCACCTGCAGGGAATACGTGGGAGGGCCAGTTCTATTTTGCATCCAGGTTGACATTTGGGTCTAAAAGCAGCCCAAAAATTTTTGACTCATTGCGGAAGTCCTGTGCTGGATTCTGCTCAACAAGGGTAGATGCCCATCTGTCATCCATTACTTGGATGATTTTCTCTTAGAACCAGAGTCAGTCTCCCTTCACAGCCTGACACTCTGTCACATCTGTTTAGCAAGATAAAAATTCACCTGTCAAGCCACAAGACTGTTGGGCCCACCAAGACAGTAGAGTTTCTGGGTATTAACCTGGATTCTGTTACATTCAAAGCCAGCCTACCGCCAGTCAAGGTAACCAGAATTCAAGAACTGGTACACCAATTCTTAATACATAATCACGCTACACACAAAGGTGGTCTTTCATTTCCCATATTCTCTCCCTCTTGTCAACCCAACACACATCCAACACATGCCACCTAGACATTTCAGCATTAGCAGACTCTCACAGTCTCCCTTTGTGGCCTAAGTGATCCTGTGCTCTTACCTTTGTATGACCGCCGGCCTGCATGGCCTCCGGCCACTTCCTCATTGCTAAGTCATGTTACAGGCACTGGCACGGACACCTGTTTATGGGCCTATTCTGTTGGGGCTAATTGGGTCCCACCTCCTTCTGCTGCTTTATAAACCCCATTGAGGCTAGGACTTGTTGCCCTTTCATGGTGTTTCTGTGCATTTCTTCAGTGTTGCTCTCGTTTGACCCTTGCTTGGCTGCCGTGTTTTCTCCTGATCAATCCTGTGGCTTTGTCTGACTACCCGATCTGTGTATGACCCTGGCTTGTCCGACTGCCTGCTCTGTTTTGACCTTGGCTGTGGCTGACTACCCGATTTGGCTCTCGACTGTGGCTTGTCTGATTTACGCTCTATGCTGTCCTTCGCTCCAGTCTGACTACCACCTGCCTGGGCTAGTTGTGGGCTTGCTCCATTGGTGTAGTGCAAATACTAACTCTGTGGTAGAGTTGCTGGTTGCCTCTCGATCCATTGACTCCATCCTGTGCCACTGTATCTGTTACCTCCTGAGCCTGTTGCATAACCCTCCACTCTGTAGCCTACATACATCTACTGCCTTCACATACTTACTGGTGTTGCGGCTGGCAGAGTTCCACACTCTTGCCTCTGCCCTTTGCCTACCTAGTAGGCCAGTTCTGTGACTCTTTCGGAGTACTAGTTCCTCTCTGTCTCGCTCCTCCTACCACTCCGTGGTAGAGTCACTACTTCGAGACATCTTTCTGCCTGCCTCGTGTCTGGGAGTTTACCTGTCTCTCCAGTGATCAGGTTTCCTGCGGTTCCAGGTTTCCATTTGCTAGGTATAGAACCAAGCCTGGTGCTGCTCCCATCTATCTCTATAGGCTACTGAGAACCGGTTACAGTTCAGTGTCAATCCTTGGGTAGTGGACTCGGCACTGTCCTCACACCTGTTCCTACTAAGGCTGGGTAAGTGCTTACTCTTGCTTATCTTAATAAACTGGTTAAACTTCACTGTACCTATGTCGTGTGTATTATTTACTCTGGTGTCCGTGACACAGACCTCAAGATATAGGACAACTTCTTGTCCCACTGGAATGGCCGAGCATTGTTGCTCCCCTCCAATTTCCCAAGTTTCACCTGTCATTTTCTCTGAGGCTTCCCCAGTTCATGGTTTTTCTGCAATCTGGGGTAGTGAATGGCTTGCAGAACAATGGCCTGCAGACATTTCATCTATTCCGGATTTCCTGAAAACCTCCCCTCTCTTTGAGATATATGCAATGGTGGCAGCTGTCTGGGGGAGTCAATGGTCTGGTTCCACTGTCACATTTCGTTTGGACAACTTGGCTACAGTCCACATAATAAACAAAGGCAGATCCATCAACCACTCAGTCATGTTATTTATGTGCAAACTAACCTGGCTGTCGTTGTATCATAAGTTTTTCATTCCCAGCAACCACATTCCCAGTCACCAAAACACAGCTGCTGAAGCCCTGTCTCGTTTTAAATTTCAGGACTTTTTCAAACTCATGCCAGACACAAAACCACAACCAGTCCAAACCCCGTCCTTCAAAGAGCTAATGATGCCATGAACCACTTTATGAGCCAAGCAGGTGTCATCATTCGGGCCGCCATGGCTCCTAACACGGTCAAAATGTACTTCACAGCGTGGAGTACATACAAAAATGAATTCACCTAACCCAACAAACCTTGTTCTCACCAGCCTCAGTGCTAGCTTTTGCTGCCTACTGTTATTCTGCCCTCTTCCTCTCTCCAAACACGATCAGAACATATTTAGCGGCATTCAACACCACCTAGCCATGCTCAATCCAACCCTACCTTCACTATTCAACAATTCTCATATCAAACTATTCCAAAAAGGACTCACTAAGTTATACCACCAACCACCCAGTCACAGGGGAGCTAATACGACAAATGTCAGACGTACTATCAAATAACCCATACGGTTTACATATCAGTACAGTAATGGCGGCAGCAATCTGATTAGTGTTTTTCGGTTTTCTCAGGCCTGGGGAATTTACAGTCAAATCCAAGAAAGAATCATTCATAAAAATAAACCAACTCACTTTTCACAGCAATCACTTCAAGCTAACATTACTCAAATAAAAAAACAGACCATGCGGGAAAGGACGCAATCATTTCCTATTTTCCAATGGCGGACTCACGGTGCCCCGTAAAGTATCACCAGAACCTGGTCACAATAACAGCTAGCTATTCAAAGAACAGCCCGCTTCTACCCATACACAATAGGCCACTATCAACCTCAACTTTCACTAAATATGTCAGAACCATTCTATCACGCCAGAGTCAAAACCCTTATATATTCTCAGGTCATTCATTCCGTATTCTGAAATGAGTGAGGCTCAGATAAATGCTTATATGTTCACTACAGGTTTTTGGTTATTTTTCGGCCTCTAAATCAGGCTAACCTCGGTACGATCTATCCCCAAGGGTCTAGATACCCCTGGGGAATGCCAAACTTGAGTAATTCTACGTTTCAATCAGCCTAAGGCCTGAGTACAAGTCTGAGGCTGGGCCTGGATTTGTGGGAGGAGCTGCTGGCCGTATTAAAGGTCAGCAACCTCTACCACTGTGTCTTACATCTTAGGCCCCACCCACAAACCCGTCCCCTTAACTCAATCAGGTTTCAAAGGTGGCCCTCTAAATCAGGCTAACCTCGGTACTCACTTTTGTTGCCAAGGTTTAGACATTAATGGCTGTGTGTTGAGTTATTTTGAGGGGGACAGCAAATTTACACTGATATACAGGCAGTACACTCACTACTTTACATTGTAGCAGAGTGTCATTTCTTCAGTGTTGTCACATGAAAGATAAAATAAAAATATTCACAAAAATGTGAGGGGTGTGAGATACTATATATATATATATATATATATACTATAAAACATAACTTGAGGGATTCAAAAGATTACCCTAATGAGCTGTGACACAATGTACTAGAGATGTTGAATTGTTAAAGAATTTGATCCTCAAGGGCCTCTAACAGACCTAGATTTAAAGATTTCCCTAATTAAGCCCAGTTGAGTTAATCAGTGGCTCAATCATTTTAATTGGCCTACCTATGCTCAGAGAAATCCTTAAATGCTGGACTGTTAGTTACTCTTGGGGACTGGAACTAGACGCCCCTGTATTAGACCATAGAACAACTTTGATAAGTAGCCATGTCTTCTAAATTATCTAATTGGTAACTCAGGATATGGGTATCACCCCTGGCTATTGCCCCCTCTATTAAATCTACCTATGGTACAGTGAGGCCCAGTACAGAAGACAGTCTGTAATCGAATGCACCTCTGGCATATTAAATGACATAGCTATGTTTTTGGACAAATATCTTCTTATATCTATAAAGTCTCAAATATGATCATCATTTGCTGTTTAGTACACAATCTAGCTATATGCATGATGTGTAGTGCAGTGATCGGGCACCTGATGAGCAGGGTATCAATGTGAAGAATACATTGCATGGAAGGATAGGCTGTGTCCAATTAATAGCATCACATTTCCAATGTAAGTACCAACTTGTAAAATTGCCAGATTCAAATAGATAAGTATAATAATTTTGAGATTACAATTTTCTAAAAAATAATTTCATTCTGACAGAAAAAGTTTATTGCCTCAAATGTGTTCTCTTATGCTGCATGAATATATGTATTTTATGTTTCAAAATAGATATATGTTTGATAAATGAGTGCTGTCCCATGCATTGAATATTAATGAATGGGACACAACTCATGATGTCCTTCATGTTTCCTTGGTATGTATGATGGGCATCCTATGCATGGTATTTAATAGAAATTAACATAACTGTAAAACAAGTGTCTCACTCTTGTTTTCCCGGTTTAGTTTTTTTTTTTTTTTTTGTATATAGTTAACTCTCCCCTTGTTTGGCTCCAGACTGCAAAATTGCTATTGTATTTCTAAGTTCAGAAATGCTTCCTCTGCCATGTAAAATTCCGTGATGCAGGGTTTGAAAAGCAGTGTTATCGTGACAGTGCAGCTGCATGTGTTGCAGTGAGATGCATGGAAAAGAAGTATTCCTTTCTGGTTTCCTTTGAATGGCTGGTGGGTTATGCATGGCACTGCCATGTTTGAATATCCACCAGATATTTAAAAGAGAGATTTACATTTTTCTAAAACTTGTTCCTCAGTCTGTCATAGCTTACCTCCTGGCAACTTCAAACAAGTGAGTCTTATGTCAGTAGTGGGAAAATAAATGGAAACCATCTTAAAGGAAAGAATTGTTAAATATCTGAATTTAAATTGCTTGCAAGATGTTCCAGAGGTTTGTTAGTTGTTATACTAATCTGATAGATTTTTTTTTTGACTAACTAAAATAACAAACCGGAGGGGAGTAGGAGATCTTAATTTATCTAGATTTCCTTAAGCATTTGACACTGTCCCTCGCAGAAGGTTCATTAATGAATTGCAGTGTTTGGGTCTGGTTGTAAAAATAGTTAGATGGATAAGGCAGTGACTGAGTGACAGGATACTGAGGGTTATGGATAATGGGGACTATTCAGAGGAACGTTGTGTTACTAGTGGGGTACCTCAGAGATCTGTACTGGGGCCCATTCTTTTTAATATTTTATCAGCGATATTTTCAAGGTATAGTATGCCTTTTTTTTTGCAACAGGGTAGACATTCCTGGGAGAATAAGCCAAATGGCTAAGTATTTAGGTAAATTAGAAGAATGAACAAGAGTGTGTCAGCTGCAGTTTAATGGTGATAAATGTAAAACAATACATTTGGAAAGTAATAATTCAAAGGCAGAATATAGTATTAAGGGTACTGTGCTTTGTGGGACAACAAAGGAAAGGGACTTACGAATAATTATTTCTGATGACTTAAAGGTGTGGGGGGGCAATGTAACAAAGTGCTGTATGAAATAGAACAAGACAGAGAGAGCAAAACACCTCTAAAAGCAATCTTAGAGAAAAGGAGAGACCAAAGAGACTTACAGGACTCTATTTTGGGACTGACTAAAGTATATTTTAACATATTACATTTTTAAGTGGTTTAGCTCACTATTGGAATTTGTATATATCGGGGTTGGTGGGTCACCACCCGAGATATCCATCTGGTATCTAGTTAATGTAACAAAGTGGTGGGGAATGCAAGCATGATGCTGGGTTGTACAGCTAGAGGCATTAGTAGCAGAAAGAGGGAAGTGGCCCCATCTCCAGAAGGATATAGATATTCTGGAGACAATTAAAAAAAAAAAGGCTACTAAAATGGTGAATGGTTTACAGGATAAAGAAATATCTGGATACTCTCAGTGATACAAACATGTGTTGCTTGGAGGAGAGAAGAGAGAGAAGGGATATGACAGAAACATTCAAATAAATAAAGGATTCAACATAGTACAGGAGGGAAGTAAATTTCAGAGAAGTAGAAATATTAGGTCAAGAGGTCATAATCTAAAATTGGAGGGACAGAAACTTAGATGTAATGTAAGTAAGTTGTAGTGGTTAATACGGTGAGGGCATTTAAGCATGCATGGGTTAGGCATAAGGTTGTCCTGAACATAAGACAAAATCTAGGACCAAATAAGTTTTTATATATTTACAAAGCAAATGAGCATACTATATGGGCCGAAAGGTTCTTTTCTGCAGTCATATTCTATGTTTCTGTGTTTATCAGCATAGCGGCTGTATTCATCCTGGGCTTATGCCAGCTAAAGTGGAGTCACTCATTCAACCTTGTGATCAACTGCAGCAAGAGTACACTTGTGGCTGACCACTCACATGTTCTCAAGCAATACTATTTAGTTATTAACAAAAGCAGTTTACTGATATTTCTCTATCTCTCTTAAGGCTTCTGGCTATTGGGATCTAGTCCCCTGTCAGCAAATGTAAAGAACAACTAAGCCATTACTATGGACTGCACAAGGCTTGCCCAGACTTTGAGCAATACCACCCAGAAGTTGAAAGTTCTTTTGCAGGCAGTGTGATTTCCGGTGGGCAATAGTTCGGCTCCACACCCAAGTTCAGGAGCTACTCTCCACTGGGATGAGGTTTCCTCTAATGTTACAGAAAATTCTCATCCATCTAATTCTGACCCAGTTCTCTTGGCTCACAAACCTCAGATCCATCTACTAAAAATGTTTTCCAGTGACAGGGAGATTATCTGGAGTTTCATGAATTTCCATAATATGCTATTTTCTTTGAAACCCAGGACCTACCATTCTGAAGGGGTCAAGGTCCATATTCTAATTTGTCTTCTGACTGGTGAGCCTGCTAATTGTCTCATTGTCTTCTCCAAGGCAATAGAACTTTATTGCAGAAACTATCTGCATATTTTAATTGTGGGGGGAGATTCACTAAGAGGTGATAAATAGGTGATAAAGTGGAGATGATTTCTCCAGTTTATCACTTCTCCAATTCTTACGTTATTCTATGGATCCTATGCTCTACGATTTCTTCAGATTTGAAGATCTTAGTGAATAGGTTGTACAGAATAACACAGGAACTGGAGAAGTGATAAACTGGAGAAGTCATCTCCGCTTTATCACCTTTATATTACCGCTTTGAGAATCTCCCCCTTGGTCTCACTAGTCATCCACATCGACCAACACTTCAGAAATATATAGCAGGAGGTTCTAGGGCTCTAGCCCTTGTCTGACAAAACTCTTTTCTCTAATGGAGCCACTTCCTACCAAGCTCATGGAGATAGGCTTGGCTTAAGCCACCCTCTCAGTGGAAGAGAGACTGTGAAGGTGAACCTTGAACTTGTGCCTCTACTGGGGTGGAGAGGGTCATCTGCTTTATTCCTGCCCATGCATCACTAGTGAGATATGCCAAAGCCTCTTCAAGAATCTTAGCCCATTTTTCCTGTAGGCAAGCAGTTCCTTTCGCCTCAATGTTTTCTACTCTTGTCTTATTACAGGGCTCAAGAGTATTTAAAGTTCTGCTCTTGTTAACTCAGGAGCTACCTGCAATTTGATGGATGCCTGGGTTTGCCAATTCCGTATCTCTTCTGTAGATTCCAAGGACCCTCCTATTTCATATGCAGGTGTTTGCTGGATCTCCTATACAATCTGGTCTTGTGACCCTTTCAGCTTTACCCCTTCAACAATTCTGCCAATAAACATGCTCAATCATTCTCTTTCAATCTAGTGCACTTTTGTTTGTTACTACTCATCTTTGGTCTTTCTTGGCTTCATCAACACAATCCTAGGATAGACTGGGTCCAGGGCTGGATTTGCCATTAGGCAAAGTAGGCACACGCCAACGAGGGGCGCCTGCCATTTGTTTTTTGTTGTTGTTTTTTTTTTAAATAATAATAAAAATAATA
Source organism: Rhinophrynus dorsalis (assembly GCA_037306005.1). Classification (NCBI taxonomy): domain Eukaryota; kingdom Metazoa; phylum Chordata; class Amphibia; order Anura; family Rhinophrynidae; genus Rhinophrynus; species Rhinophrynus dorsalis. Next base: position 411,066,647 of record CM074719.1, on the reverse strand, counting down.
AAAAACTAGCCACCTCTCTGGCTGCGCTGGCGGCACCCACTCACATTGCCCCCCCCCCCCAGTCTTGTACCTGATGGAGCTCCCTCGTTGGCTCTGTAGGAATGCAGAGCGCTGGGAGATGACATCCTCTCCCAGTGCTCTGCATTCCTGAATAGGAGACCGCGCGGGAGCTCCATCAGATGCAAGACTGTGCAAAAGGAGGCACATACAGATCTCCTACCACGGAGGTAGAAAACGGAGAAAGGGGGGAGGCAATGTGAGGGCAATGTGGAGCTAATGGGGGGCAAGTTGGAGCTGATAGAGGGCAATGTGGAGCCAATGGGGGGCAAGTTGGAGCCGATGGAGGACAATGTGGAGATGGTGGGGGCAAGTTGGAGCTGATGGGGTGGGGGGCAATGTGGAGCTGATGGGGGGCATTGTGAGGGCAATGTGGAGCTTATGGGGGCAATATGGAGCTGATGGGGGGCATTGTGAGGGCAATGTGGAGCTGATGGGGCAATATGGAGCTGATGGGGGGCATTGTGAGGGCAATACGGAGCTGATGGGGGGCAATGTGGAGCTGATGGGGGCAATATGGAGCTGATGGGGTGCGTTGTGAGGGCAATGTGGAGCTGATGATGCAATATGGAGCTGATGGGGGGCATTCTGAGGGCAATATGGAGCTGAAGGGGGGCAATGTGAGCTGATGGGGCAATATGGAGCTGATGGGGGCATTATGAAGGCAATATGGAGCTGAAGGGGGGGCAATGTGAGGGCAATATGGAGATGATGGGGGGGCAACATGGAGATTAGGAGCATTGTGGAGGTATCCAGTGCATATGGTCCACGGGGGTGGGGGACGCTTCAAATTTCTGTGCCTACAGGCTCCTGAGATGTAAATCCAGCCCTGACTGGGTCAGGGATGAAATTTATTTCCATTGTTTCCAGAATTGTTTTCCTTGATCTACCAAGGTCAAGCAAAGAACCTGCTTGGCACCAGTTCTTGCTGAGGACTTGCTTGTCCTTGCTGCTTACAGGGACTTTGCTGAAGTTTTCAGCAAATGAAAAAAGCTGATTGTTTACCTTTGCATCAAATTTATGACTGCCCTGTGGATCTGAGGGGGTCTGAGGTTCCATTTGTCCACATCTTCTTCATCTTTTCTCCTGAACTTAGATGTTTTAGAAGGTACTTCAAGAAAACTTGGACAAAGGTTTCATTTGTTCAAATCCCCACCCTATGACAGGATGTGCAAGCTTTTGCCTCTGCCTGTTCATCTTGAGTCAGATTTCAATCCTCTCATCAGTCCCCTGTCAGGCTGCTCCAACCCCTTTCCATTGCCTGAGGTCCATGGGTCCACATTGCCATGGATGTTATTGTGGATCTCCATTTCCAAGGGCTGTTTGGTGGTGATGGTCATTGTGGACAAATTCTCCAAGCAAGTCCTCTACTCCATTTTTTAAGATAAATTTTTCATCTCTGTGCGTGTCCATTGCAGATTGGATGTCAATTTATTTTTCAGTTTTGGAAGGCCAATCCATGGACTCCTTCCTTCAGTATTTTCTCACTAAGGAGCAAGACATTTGCGTAGATCTTGTACCTCAATCAGAACTTTCATTTAATAATAAATGTGTAGTTTTGTATTATTTTTTCAGGTATTAATAAATTATTTTTATATAACTTTTCTTTTACTTTATCTTAATATTGTTCTATGGCACCCCATATGGGATATATATGGTTTAGCTCAGAACTGTTACGTATGTCTGCTCCTTAATTGAAATATGAGAATATACACCATTGCTCACCATACATTGTTTTACAATACTTTCTAGGCATGGGTGTTCAAACAATTTCATTACAATATGTTGCACATCTTTTATTTTAATTATTTTATATTTCAGTAGACAAAAAACAATAGTAATTCAGCTAAATTAATGAATTTAAAATAAGATACAACAGTAGAAAACTGCTTCTAAAATAATTTTTATTTCAGCTGTTATTTTTTTAATTTGCAGCTTAATCAGGCAACGTTAAATGTGTAGGTTTCAAGAATATTTGATAAAAGTACAAAAGTGGAAGTTATATTTAGCCTTTAGTTTGTTTTCTTGTTTGCACTACATTTTCAGTAAAGTAGTGGCTTGGCTAATTCCTATCTATAATTTGGAACTTTCATCTCCTGCATAGTTTATCTTAGCCGATTGTTCTATTAGCAACGAGAGCTAATATGTAATTTTTTTTTTTAAGACTAACCATATAATATAATTGGATTGGATTTAAGTGCTGTTGCAATCCACCTCAGTGCAAGCTGTACAGCATGGCTTGCAATTACCTCCCCCTTCTTGGTCTCCAATCTCTCCCTTAGCCATTCGTCATCACTTTCTAGCCAACAATGAAGCGTATTTGGTGTGTGGGAGAGGGGCAGTGCTGCCAATCAAACACTGATTCATCAACATGGCAGCGCTCACCCCTTACTTCCATGGAAAGAACATAGTGGCCAAATTGTTAGTTGGTGTTGTGGATAACTGTCTCTATCTTCTGTATTCTCTGTTTTGTATTTTCCCCGGGGACCTTGGACTCCCACACTGTTCCTCCGAGATATCCTAAGTCGCAGGCCTGGGAATAAGAAATGAATACACGCAGACACGAATCTTGTGCTATAACTTCTTATTCAATTTATTAAGCGAAATTCACCAGTTTATATAATGCAAAATCATTGGGTGGTAGGCATGTTAATTAAGGGGAGAGATTTCCCCTCCCAGGATATATGAACAGATATGGACATTGTCGGTCATTTAACCAATGGGAATACAGAGGGAAGTTAAGTGTTAAAAGGCTTCGGACATGTTTACACCTACAAATTACTTCATTATTGGCAGAATGCCCCTTACCGCAATAAGACAAAACAAGTTATAAAAAGAATTGTTCTGGACATATTGTTCACAAATTCAAATGTCATAAGTAGATATAGTTTACTAAATTAGTGCTTATCAAATTATAACTAACAGAACAAACCATAGCTAGAAATATTATATTTTGAGCAGAGCATAGCTAATGCGCATCTGTAGGCCTTGCAGAAGCAAAAGATTTTCCCTTACAGTCCCCTCTTTTGTTCTTATAAAAAGAACAATCAACCAACCCTTAATTGTTACACAAAGCCCCCCCCCCCCCCCCCAGGTTGTTTGGTAATTATTCTGTCAATCATCTTAAAAGGAGGGGGTTACTGGCAATGATGGAAAGGGGCGGACCTTTTCATAGACATCACTCAGTACTAGTGCTTGGAAAGGAACATCATAAGTGGGGTCTAACTTTTAGGGGAATGTCTTCATACTGATTTTACCAACTGAGGGCGTAGTGAAGCGGGCACAATTAATAAGAAATGGGCCGCACTGGGCGAAACAGCAGGTCATGAGAAGGATGGAAACACAAAGGAGAAAACCTGTCACCAGTGTCTTGAGCCAGGCAAAGTTAGGAAGCCATGACCACAACCAATCCCACCACCCATCTCCTATTGTACTCTGTTTAATATTTTTAACTATGTCATGCAATCCCTGGATATGATCATGTATTGACTTAGAATGGTCAGACAAATTGAAGCAACACATTCCCTCAAATTCCTCGCATCCATGGTTATGCTTCAATAACAGATAGTCAATGGCGGCCCTGTTTTGTAGTGTCATGCCCCTCAAGCTCTTGACATCGGCCAAGAGTTCTTCCATAGCAATAGAGGTGTGGTTAATAGCCTTGACCATAGCACAGGCGAGTTTTCTAACAATCTTTGCAGTGCCTACTGCCAAACCAGGGACCCCAATAACTGAAATGCCTAGAGATAAAATTTCTGCATCACTCATTAGCCTGATACTGGAATCACAATCCTCTGGCAATTGTAAGGCCTGCCGTTTGACCCGCCCTATATCTGTGATGGGTGTTCTTGTTGGTGGGTCAGATCTAGAGGGTAGTGATATGGCAATCCTACTAATAGCACATGGGCCACCTGTGGTGTTCCCTGGAATATAGGAGTAGGAAGTATTCCCACATGAAAGGAACCATCCTTTGGATAGCTTGACAGGGTAATAGGCAGTTTGGGTGGTAACTGTAAAATTACAGGTCATTCTATTGCGGGGTACCTGTGGTAGAGGGGCTTGATGCCACCTACCAGTTATCTGTCCTCCTGGACCGAAAAAATGACTAGGGAACCCAGAAAAATACACACAATAGTCTGCTGGGGCAACAGATATAGTACGTATGGATGTCATATTTGGCCACAAATTGTTAGCAGGGATAAAGTTGCGGTTATGATCCAAATCTGAAATACCTTCCACCAGAGTCCAAAAGGAAACGCCACTTGGAGAAGTATCAAGTGGGAATAAGGTAAAATTGAGGAGGGTTGAGAGTGGAGTCGGGATACTGATAAGGCAGGTGGTCATAATGCTTGTAACACTTATCATGCGAGATAGACAAAAATTGGGGGTCTGCATTATGTCTATGGCCATATGTGACCACACATTTGGAGTCTCTATTTCCCCAAAATGTCTGCGGGCCCTAAGGAGGACAGATCTGGTCTCATTGCGAGCCAGCAGAGTTTCAGAATGATACACGTAGTAAATCATAGTAATCATAGTAGTGATCATTACAATGCTCAAAATTATCATATAAACACGTTCAAAGATTCGATATGGTGGATCTGGGGTACGTAACCCGAATCGGATGTAGCTCCTCCCACCAACAGAGTCATTGTCAGAGTGTTCTTGAAGAGATTGTTCTTGTTGGGTTGGTGGTAAGTGTTCTTGTTGGGTTGGTGGTAAGTAAAGAGCAAGAAATTCATCAATAAGTTGCTCATCAATGGATGGTGTTATTTCATCATCGGAGTCTTCTTGACACGACATGCGTGTATCCATGTTGGACTATTTTCAGTCAGAACAGCAGTCCGCGTTACAGCAAGGACAGTAGTTGGTTCACCAAATGGAGGGTCCAAAGTCTTGTCCCTGACGAGCTGCTTGATCAGGACCTGATCACCTGGTCGAAAAGGATGCGTTGGTTTACCTGTAGGAAAAGGTAGAGAGAGAGACACATCACCATAGATGCCATTCAATTTATCAATCAATTGTGATACATATTCCTGTTTAATACATTCCAAATCACCAAGTGACTTTGGTGGACCATGTATCTTAGCCCATGGGGTTGGGAATGGCCTCCCCATTAACACCTCAAATGGAGAAAACCCAGTGGTTTTATTGGGTGTCATTCTCATTTCTGCTAGTACTGCAGGTAAATATACTGTCCAATTCACAAAGGTGCCCCTTGTCCCTTTCCTTAATTTCTCTTTAATGGTCCTATTTGTTCTTTCAACCTGACCAGAGGACTGTGGGTGATATGGTATGTGGAACTTCCATTCAATACATAATTTCTGACAAATTAATTGGGTAATTTGGGCCGTGAAAGGTGTTCCTTTGTCACTGTTGATCACTAGTGGACATCCAAATCTAGGGATGATTTCTTTACATAGTATAGTAACCACGGTTGCAGCATTTTCCTTGCGCACTGGAAAAGCCTCAACCCATTTAGAGAACTGATCACAGATGACCAACAGATATTGAAACCCCTTTGACTTTGGCATATGTGTAAAATCAATTTGTAAATTTTGCATAGGTCCATCAGGGGGCGGCAAGTGTCCATGTTTACCATATTTTGCACCATTTGGGTTGTTCCTAGCACATGTCAGGCACCTTGATAGTTGACTGTCAACTAATTCTGTCAATCCCTGTATGACAAATTGTTTTTGTATTGTGCTAGTTGTCTGTTTCTTGCCTATGTGTCCAAAACCGTGAAAGTGACTTATGAAGATGGGAGCTGCTGTTCTGGGAATGCCTATTCTCCCCTCTTTATCTGACCATAAGCCGTCAGGGTTCAAGGTCAGATCATTACGTATCCAAAAGTCTTTGTCAGAGTCAGAGGCTAATGCCTGTAGTGCAGCAATGTCCACAGTGGGGGTAGGTGGTATCATGACCATTGTAAGCTGAGTATTGATAGTAGAATTGTAATCTTTATGTGAAGGGCCTGAGAGGGCTGCGTCCCTTGCAGCTTTATCTGCTAAGGCATTACCTTTGGCTATATCAGTGGTGTCAGAGCTATGTCCTTTACATTTGACAATAGCTAGCTTTCTGGGTAATAGAATGGCATCAAGTAAATCATTAACAAGTTGTGCATGGGATATACCCTTGCCATCTGCAGATACAAATCCCCTATTTCTCCAGATAATACCAAAATCATGTACTACACCATATGCATACCTAGAATCTGTGTAAATGGTGACATCTTGGTCTTTAAACAGTTTACAAGCTTGTGTCAAGGCAACCAATTCAGCTGCTTGTGCAGAGACAAATGGTAAAGAATTAGCCATTAAAATAACATCTGGCAATTGTACAACAGAGAAACCAGTGTGATATATCCCATCTGCGGGCTTAGAACAAGATCCATCAACAAAAACCACTTCTCCCCTACCCAAAAGGGAAGTAGATAAATCATGCCTGGGCGAAGTGTCAGCTGCAATGGTTTGCAAACAATCATGTGGCTCTTCATCTGTGTATTTTTCTTCTGGTTGTGAATGTGCTAGCATCTTATGCAATGCCAATGAGGGGCCCATATGTGAGGGATAGTATTTGATGGATAAATTCTGTGTGGATGTTAATATTGTTTCATATCCTGAGCGTCGTTGTGCGGTCATGTGTTGAGTGGTAATGTTGTTGAGTATGTGTAGGACTTGATGGGTGGTATGTAGGATGGTGGGGTGGGAGAGAACAATGGATTGAGACATCTCAACTAACAGAGCACAACTAGCCACTGACCTTAAGCATGCAGGCATGCCCTGTACTACTGTGGGGAGAACCTTAGAGAAATAGGCCACAGGCCTTATCCCACACCCATGCTCCTGTCCCAAGACCCCTGCAAAAGTGGACCCTCCCTCTGTACAGTACAAATGAAAAGGCAGAGCATAGTTAGGTAGTCCCAAAGCTGGAGCAGAGCATAATGATGTTTTCAATGTGGCATAAGCATTGTCCATTTCTGGAGTCCAACAAAGCCTTTCTGGAGCATCTTTCAGAATGCTCTGTCGTAGAATATGGTCATAGTGTGAACAGTCAGGAATCCATTGTCTGCAGTAAGTAATCATTCCCAAGAAGGACATCATGGCTTGCTTAGTCTGTGGCTTGGCCAGTCCTGCAATTGCCTGCACTCTGTCTGAGGATAATTGTCTCTGTCCATGTGACAAAACAAATCCAAGGTATTTTACCCTTGGCAGGCAGTATTGGAGTTTCTTGGGCGACACCTTGTGGCCATTTGTGGCTAAATGTAGCAGCAGACTGTGTGTGTCTTCCTGACATGACTCTTCATCTGGACTACAAAGCAACAGGTCATCAATGTACTGTAGTAGCGTGGAACCCTTCTGGGGGGGCCAGTTTTTCAGGGTCTTACGGACAACAATGGAGTAAATAGTGGGACTATGGCAGAACCCCTGGGGTGTGCGCCGCCAAGTATACTGACTCCCTCTATATGTAAAGGCAAAAAGTGGTTGTGTGTCAGGGTGTACCGGTATGCTAAAGAAAGCACTGTTTAAATCAATGACCGTAAACCTAGTGCTAGTGGCTGGGATGGCTGACAATACGGAATTAACATCAGGCACTATGGGTGCCAGAGGTTGTACTATGTCATTGATACGTCTCAAATCCTGGGTCAATCTCCATGTATTAGTCCCTGGTTTGGGAACTGGATTTATAGGAGTGTTGTAAGGTGATACTGTGGGTACAATAATGCCTTTTTGTATTAATTCCTGTATAATAGGTTCTATTCCAATCTCTTTTTCCCGTGATAGGGGATATTGTTTAACATATACAGGAGTACTACCTGGTTTAAGAGTTGCCTGATAAGGGGAACAGTCAATGTACCCTGGGTCAGTGGAGGATTTGGCCCATAATGTGTGTGGCAGATCAGCCAGTGCCATTGGTATGTTGGGGTCAGAATCTAGATGTGTGAAAGACATGGTAGTGATAGGGTCCAGGGGAATGTAAATTTGTTTGCTTACCAGACAACTGCCTTCAAGCCACAGATAAGCCTCTAAATTCGTAATAATATATACACATGATTCACTGAACCACAAACCATAGATCTGTTCCGTACCAGCTTCATGGGTAAACCCCAGGACACATCCCGGTGTCCAGTGTCGCACAACAACAGTGGCTTTGGGTGAACATACCCGATTGAAAATGTTGCACAGTACCCCAATGATGTCATCCTGCAGCAACAAAGATAAATGTTGAAAAATAACCCTGGCAATGCCAGCTGGTTCTGTGTTAGTTATAAGGGGAAGTGAAAATGCAGAAGTACACACTACCCCTCCCTTTTCAGTGATTTGCAAGGTCATTTGTAACTTACTCATTAAATCTCTGCCCAGCAGATTAACAGGACAATTTGGTATGATTAAAAAGGCATGTTGTAATTTATCACCATGGTCACTGACATTAAGGGTTAATTTAGGAGTGACCTTGCACTCAATTTGGACCCCTCCTACTCCAACAGAGGACATGCTTGCAGTTGTAAGTGGACCTGTATAATTCTTAGCAGAGATGCTTGATTTTGTGGCCCCTGTATCCACAAGGAAATCGTACACTTGTCCCTCAACCTCTAAGGTTAATATCGGGAGAGTGTCCCACCTCTCAGATAGCTGAGCAACAAAGCAAGCAAGGGGTTGTGTCCTCTGGCAGCCCTAGTGGGGTTGCGGTCTCCATTGTAGCTGATGGGTAGGGGGTCCCATGTTATATTGTGCAGTCTCATTCTGTGTGTTAGTCTGAGTGGATTGTATTTGTCCATTGTACAGGGTGTTGGTCTGATCTATCCTTGGGGGTACCCAGCATTCCCTCTTCCAATGTCCTATCTTACCACAATTGAAACAGGCTCCTTTTGCAGGCTGCCTGTTTCCTGATCGATTTGATTTATTTTTAGGGTCCCCATAAGGGCCTCTTTTACTTCTGTCCTTCTTCTTCTGCCATTTCCCTCTATACTGCCTTCCATACTGATCTCCACCTTTCCCTCCTCCCTGCTGGAAATACATACTCATTTCTGCTGCAGGTTGTTCTGTAGTAGTAAATCCTGCAACAGTTCCGGTCTTAGCCGGGAATACCCCTGCTGCATCCTTAATCCTAATTGCTTCTTCAAATTCCTCAGCAGTTAATTTGTGCCAGCTATCAATACACATTCTGACAGTCTGAGCTATCTCAGGTTTCATATTAGTAAGCAGATGTTGCACGTATAGTGGGCCCAGAGACTCATTCTTTTTATCAAGTCCACAGTCATTTGCCCAGGTGTCTCCAAAACGGGTTAAAAAATCAGAGACACTTTCTGATACTTTCTGTTTACAAGCAATGGCTTTAGTAATATCCTTCAAATCACCCCCTAGTTTCACTAGCTTACTTTTAACCTGTTCCCACATGGCATTTAAATGTTCAGTTATTAACCACACATTGTCAGTCACTGTCTGCGGGAAGTCATATTCAGTGCCCAATGTTGCACATTCCTTAGTCCAATCAATCCCCATGTGTTTAGTACAAGCATCTAGTAAAAATCTGTAGTCTGGCCCGGTCAGCTGCGCCCCTAGGGTGCATCTTTTTAAATAAGCTATTGCTGCGCTGGGGGATTTAATTGGGTTTGGGCAATCTTTAGCCCATGCATTCATAGTCAAAACATCAGGGGGTTTGTTTATGACCTGATTGCCTATGGTTATAAAAGGCATAGCCAGGTTAGTCTGGTTAGCGAGGGTAGGTGGTTGCTTATGTATGTCAGCTGTTGTTATAACCTTAGTTCCTTTCTGATCCCTAGGTGTCAGCTGTATGTCACCTACCGACTGGGTAAGGGTCTGAAGTACTTGTTCTTCTGCATATGGCTCAGTCTCTAGGTTTTGTTGTCTCTGTTGTGCCTCTGAAGCCTTGGTCATCTGTCTTGTCTGAACTCCTATACTAGTTGTGTTTGTGTGTCTATAATCGTCTTCAGAGGTCGGGTCCAAGATCTTAGTGAGTCTCCTGAGCACGTCCCTTTTCTGTCCTTTTGTAAGTTTTGGCGTACTGGGTGTATCAATATGTGTCAATCTATCAGTAGATAGACTGTGAACCTCATGTAGGTATGGTCTTGTATGTAAGGGGGTTCTGGGGCTATCAGTAGTCCACATGTCATCTGTGAATGGATCTTGTCTGCTAAGATTTGGAGATGATTCCAGTTTCTCATGTTCTGTCAACAAAGGCTGGGTCCCTTTTGTAAGACCAGTAAGGTGTTGGTTGAGGCTGGGGGTGAGTGGGAGATTTGGTAATGTGTTCGGATATGGGACAAATTGCCTTCGCTCCTTTTGTAGTTCCTGTTGTGCTTGTGCAGTTATCTTAACTCCTTCCTGCCTAGACTGAATGTCTGTAACCCTTGCTGAACCTGTTGGAGTGTCTGCCAGTGTTATATCAGAATATCTAGGTATAGTGTCCTTTGTCTCCTTGTCTCCCTGCGTAAATGAGGGTGGCATGCTTGTGACATTCTGAGAGGGTGTTGCTGTGTGTATAGTAGAATCTATTTCACCTTCTTGTTTAATGTCTTCTGTCTTAGGGGTTATACGTCTAGGAGTAACAGCTAACAATTCTAAATCATCATCTGAATTCCGAGACACAGTCAGGGAAGGGTACAAAGTGTTAGGGGTCTGGGAGGGAGGACAAGGAGGTAGTAGTGAAGGTGCAGTAGGAATAGGGGTAGATGGTGGTGGAGGGGGTGGAAAATTATACGGAAAGGTGTCCTGCATCATAGTCTGAACACATGCATAAGGGGCTAAATCTATCCACACTTTACCACATGCAGACATATATTCCATATCCCAAGATGGATCTCCTTCATACCATATCCATTTAGGGTCACTTAAACAAAGTCCTTTAATCATGGCTATGTGCCAAGGATCAAACCCACCTTCCCGAGGAAAGGGGTTTGAAGAATATAGACCCTCAGTCCATCCTGCCATGTTGTCACAGAACGGATTCGCATAGAAATTCCCTGCCTGTTCTGTGACAAACTCTTTAGGGGTCTGGCCAGGTTTCATTTTACATACTTGTATTTTAACATTTTTGTTACCCTTCTTAATGGTTATGGTAGAATCCTTGGGTTTCGATTGATTGGTACCCATAGTAACAATATCAAAGTCTTAATCAAAAATAAACAACGCTTGTCAAACAAATATAGATTGGTATATATGCGTATACACCTGTATATACAAATTATACTATCACAAGTTTAGAATGAAACTCAAATGATTAATAGTTTTATATGACAGAAACATTCACCAAGGTCCTTTAAAACAAAACAATATCATGCACAAGTAAATTATAGTAGACAGAGATGCAAAAATAAACAACCAAACAGATAAACAAGCAAATATTATATTAACATTATTACACACACATCTCTTAGCATCTATACTTATATATATATATATCCCTCAATCACTTCTATTCACCTCTCATCCAATTTCCCAGTTCACAAAACAATAAATATTTAACACAGCAAATGCAGCTATGTTATCTTGAAAAACTGGTACACTGCGAACAAAAAAGATAGGGAAAGGAGTGAGGGAGGGGTAGCAGCTGCGAGGACAGAAAAACTATCTTCTCATAAAATTACAAGTATGGCGTCCTTAACATCTTCTCTGCCATCATCATGTGAATAAAGTATATAAATATCACTGGAAGCCTATTTCTGGTTCTCTAACACCCTAATTCCATTTACTTCTGCATTACCCACATTCTCTGTATTTTTCTTAAAACAACCTGGCACATCCACCACTCTTATTACAATTTCCAAGACTTAATTTTCTTAATTATGCAAATCATCAAATTCTATCTCAAATTCAACAATTTCTCCTCTAACTCCTTTTTAAAAAAAAATGAACCTATTTCTTACTCACTTAATTATTTGGACTCTAGTAATGTTATATACATATTATGTTGCACACAGTTTTTAACTCTTTATTGTCTTACCAGTATTACACTTCTTAATGGTTATTATAGAATTTCTAGGCTTAGATTGATTAATTCCCAAAGTAATAATATCAAAGTCTCAGTCCAAAATAAACAATGTCCGTCAGGTCAGTATAGAGTGATATACAAATACATACATATACACATGAACAACACAATTATAATTTAAGTTTAAATGGTATCCGTATATAAATATACAGCGAGACCACTTACCAAGGTCAACAGAGCAATAAAAATAATATCATGCAAATGTTTTAGTCATAACAGACAAAAATACAAGGACAGACAACAGAACAATATCACATATTCATATTACAAGTCCCTTGTTTGTGTATTTGCGTTTTTTTTTTTTTTAGATTAACTCATTTTCCTTCTGGTCAATAGGGTGTTCATATACGCTGCCCCTAAAAATCACGAGGTAAAATATTCAATTCTTGTCTCCATAGGGCAGATTATCTACTCATACCCGCATATATATATATATCTCAGGGATAGACCCGGACAGATCATCTACTCTGTCCCGTACATATATCAAGGGGACAATTTAGAATTAACTATGTGGTCTAACCCCGTAAAATTATCTGGAGACAAAGTTATTGTTACTATTAATTTTTATTTTTGTGAAACAAACAATTTACTTATGGACAAATTATCGGGTACATTTTGTACAGAAGAATTATTAGTGAATAACAATTATTATAACGGTATAGTATCCAGACATTGTTACCAGGAAAAGGAACCTTCTCATGCAGACTTAAACATATGCATTCAAGTTACATTAATAAGTATTATATGAAAGTGCAGGGAAGTGCAATGCCATATACATAACATAAAAAAAAATGGTTAGTAACAGTTATATAACAAACAAGGACTGAAATACATATAATTTTGTTAGTATAACAATATGACTTATTCAATCTCGAGGAAGGGTGTGTGTCCGTATTTTACAGGAGCCTGGTTACCCTGTAAACACTATTTCACTATATTGAGGTCAGGACTCGAACCTGCCTCTTAACCAGGTGCCTAAACCACCTGGTTACGTTGGGCCTGGTTACCCAACTAAAATATTTATTGAGGTCAGGACTCGAACCTGCCTCCTAACCAGGTGCCTAAACTACCTGGTTACGTTGGGCCTGGTTACCCAACTAAAATACAGACCAATCAGGTGCCTAAAACTACCCTATCAACCCACACATGACACTTTAAAACACTAAAAAAAAAAAAATCCTAAAATCATGTGTGTCACCTGATTAAGTTGGGCCTGGTTACCCAACTTCAATACAGACCAGTCATCCACAAATAATAATAATAATATCCTCAGAGACAAGTGAGCAGACCATATGTATAACAGCATATATATGAAAACACATATATATAAAAAAAAATATAGTCAACTCACCGTCTGTGAAGATCCTGCCGACTACGCCAAAATTGTTGTGGATAACTGTCTCTATCTTCTGTATTCTCTGTTTTGTATTTTCCCCGGGGACCTTGGACTCCCACACTGTTCCTCCGAGATATCCTAAGTCGCAGGCCTGGGAATAAGAAATGAATACACGCAGACACGAATCTTGTGCTATAACTTCTTATTCAATTTATTAAGCGAAATTCACCAGTTTATATAATGCAAAATCATTGGGTGGTAGGCATGTTAATTAAGGGGAGAGATTTCCCCTCCCAGGATATATGAACAGATATGGACATTGTCGGTCATTTAACCAATGGGAATACAGAGGGAAGTTAAGTGTTAAAAGGCTTCGGACATGTTTACACCTACAAATTACTTCATTATTGGCAGAATGCCCCTTACCGCAATAAGACAAAACAAGTTATAAAAAGAATTGTTCTGGACATATTGTTCACAAATTCAAATGTCATAAGTAGATATAGTTTACTAAATTAGTGCTTATCAAATTATAACTAACAGAACAAACCATAGCTAGAAATATTATATTTTGAGCAGAGCATAGCTAATGCGCATCTGTAGGCCTTGCAGAATATTATATTATGTTTTATGCATTAAATACAGTTTGTCTCAGGCAATAATACATTGTTTTGTCTGAGTATTTCTAATCCCATTGCTCTGTACCTGCATTTTTTATGCTTTCACCTCAATTACCTTTGTATGTCACAAAAATGTGTTTTCATGTCTTCCACTGCCATTCATGCATTTGACATTGATGTTTTGGGGTGTCTCACTTTCAGTTATTTTCTCATTTATTTTAATATTTTCTTGTTTTATTTCTGTAGGGCTTTCACGGTATCATTTATTTTCTGCAATGCATCATTTGGAAAACCATCCACTGGAGTTTGAACCTCCTCTTCACTACGCTGATCTTGAACGTCACTATGTCGATCTTGATGGCTTACACCAACATTGCTTAAAAACAGAGTGACTGATAACCTACAGAATAATTCCTCTATTTCTCTGGGGAAAAAAATGAACAGGAGGCTGGCCGCTATATCAATAGCATATTTACTGACATTTAAAACTTTTCTGGGGGCACTTTGCTGAGGTCAGGCATACAACAGGGTAATTCTTCTGATCCTTAGTACTATACCCCAATAAGTCATAAAATCATGGGGAAACTCATAACTGTGTGGAGTATTTGGGGTTTGAAATTAATCTTGGACAGTAGATATGCATTAGCATGAAAATGATTGTATTTTAGCAGGCATATATATATATATATATACCATAAAAAATTTGCTGATTGATTCCAGGAAACTCCTCTGTAGCTTCTTCCACTACATTCCCAATAATAATGAGAAATCTGGAATTAGAGAGTTTTTTTTAAAGTTATCGCTTTATTTGTCAAACTACATGTACAATTCGTGAGCAAACCAATTGAAACTTGGGGAAAATTAATATTTGCAAATGTCCTTAGCTTTATTGAGCTTTTAACACCTTCAGTAATAGAAAGGTCTCCTCTAGCATTCAAAGATGTTAAAAGCCCCATTTAAATCAATGAAAATTTGGTTCCATGGTATGGTGCAGTTGGTTTGATACATGTATACACATCTTTTGCCTGAATATGCAAATTTCCTGCATAATATTTTAAGATTACTTTTTATGCTGTTATAAATACCCATAGTTCATGTGGTCCATATATTAAAAAACAAATAAATGGCTAGCGCACAGGAGACTCACCATTAAAATGTCATAAAATCCCAACTTGCATAATCAGGTCCACTATGCTTAGCTGATATTTCTTACACCAGATCAGTGTCATTCATTTGGGAAGCAGTAGTTTGGCTCAAGGGAATTGCTTGGCCTTGCATTTTCTGGGAAGCTGATGGAACTGAAAAACAAGGAGAAATGTGTTAAATGACATGACAATTTTTCACTGTGTCATGCCACAGCATAACATTTTATTAAATATTGCACTTACTATAAATTCAGCCTGTACCAATGTGTCCTTCTATCCTATCCACATCTAGACCAATAACTTTGTTTCATTTGTCCTCATTAGGGATGGGCGAAACTTTCCGCCTCAAATTGAAATCAGCAAAAAATGGCACTTTCCACTTGTCGAAAAATTTCCTGTGAAAAGTGCAGATTTTCCACTTTTTCCGCACATTGAAATCAATGGAAACATAGAAGTTACACACAACAGATTACAAATAATATTTTATTTCCCAAAGGCATTGTATAAAAGGGGCATGAGGGTGCCTGTGTTGGTGGGGTGTGGGGAAAGAATCAGTTGAACAGGGGATGATTTTTGGGGGGATTGTTTACTGGGATTGGGGGGCAGTTAATAAAAAATAAATCCTAAATAAAATAAAATATAACAATAAGACATGGTATTAAGGGGTCTGAGGAGGGTGTCTGGGTTGGTCAATGAATGAATCATTTGAACAGGGAATTTGTTTTGGGGGCTTTCTTGACTGCTATTGCGGGGACATTAAATAAAAAATAAAATAAGAAATTTGGGATGGACTGATACTTGACTTGATAGAGTATTTTGTAGAGGATGATTTGTTGTTAGAGGCCTTTGTAGGACTTAGACTTATTAGAGGCCCAAGCCCTGAAGAAACATTGATTTTAGGACTTCAGCTAGTTTGGCACAAGCCCTAAGGGAACATTGATTTGTAGGACTTAGGCTATTTTTTTTTTTTTTTCAAAACACAAGTCCTGAGGAAAAAATAAAAATGCCCTACTGGCCTAATGCCAGCAGGTCATGTTGGCCAGTGGCCACTGTCAAATGTCCTCCTGAGTCCTGAGTTGCAACTGCTGTTCATACTGCTGCTGCTGAGTTGTTTAAGCAGCAGGATGATTAGGCAGCTGAAAGGGAATGGGATCAAAAATAGCAGTAACATGGAAGATGGATGATGAAGGTTCCACTTGCCATGACTAGCTCCAGCGATGCGCCTGAGGCAGTAGCAACACAATAAGTAGCCCCCAGTCTATGTGGAGAAAAGAAGAAGTTGGCCAATAATTCTTCTCCACCTGCCCCTCCTCCAAAATCATGTGTTTTGTTATTAGAATATACATTTTCCCTTGAGAGCAGGAACTGTGGCTCTCATCAGCAACCGCAATGTGCACAGTGTGTGTGTGTGGTAAATAACATCTGGGGGCACAACTGTATACAAACACCTTAACACCCGAAACCAAGTATTGCCACTATCACTGTACCCCTTGTCCAGACCTCGCTAAGGACACATGACAACTTGCTGACAGTTTAATAGTAATGATGAACCCTCCCTGCCAGAATCCTAGCATATTCTGCAGGATGGAATCTCCTCAGATGCCTCCTGATGACCTGGTATCAATTCTCCTCCACCACACTGGCATGTGTGGTCAGTGCACCACACAGTGTGCAATGGGTACAGATGAACTGCCATATCCTAACATTAACAGAGTGGCTATCATTTGGCGGGGGAGGTAATGATGAACGTATCACGGCGCCCGTGATTGTAGCGACATTTTGACAGGCTTATTTCCTGGTGCCTTTTCATTGGCTGCACTGTACAGCTCCTCCCAGTGACAGCCTTTATATACTATGGGCTGTCACTTAGGGGTTGCCCTTTCGTGGTGCACCTGATGCCTAGCGCTTGTTCTGTTTGTTTGATACCAGTGTATGACCCGGACTGCCTGAGTACACTATTTGCTACTGTTCCTGCTTCTGTGTACTGATTCGGATTGGCTGACGTTCCTGCTTCCTGTTCTGACCTGGCCTGGCTGACGTTCCTGCTCCACGTACCGACCCGGCGAGACCGACGACCCTGCTCCGTGTACCGACCCGGCAAGACCGACGACCCTGCTCCGTGTACCGACCCGGCTTGGCTGACGTTCCTGCTCTGTGTACCAAATCGGTTTGGCTGTAGTTCCTGCTCCTTCCGTGCCCGGCTGGCCAAGATTCTGTCAGTGCCTGTTGCTGTCATCTGTGCACTTCACTCACATTATCGTGCACCACAGAGCTATGGTACTCCGTTACAGTTTGTAGTCCAGTCTGTGGGTTACAGTCTCATTGTGCCATTAATCCTCCACACCGTTCACTTGATCGCTTGGTCTTCCGCTATTGGGTTCAGTTGGGCGCATCCGGTTGCCTTCCGTATTCTGACCATAGCGTTCATTAACCCCTCCGGCGGTGGTGCCTTGTGCAGCTACTTGTTTCACCACTGTCATCCTCATCACCGGTATACTTGTTCGCTTGGCCTTCCGCTCTTGGTTCAGTTGAGCGCTTCTGGTTAGCCTTCCACATTAAGACCATAGCATACATTAACCCCTTGGGGGTGGCACGGACACACGGTGGTGGATAGTCTCAGTTGGGCACGAGCACTGACTCACGCAGTTGTAGTCTCCAGTGGGCGTCCACCGTTGCAACCTCCCGTTCAGGTGATCTTGCCTGCTCTTTGCTGCCATACTGTCACTGTCGCTATCTCTGTCTATAGGCGACATTGGGCCTCCGCTTATCTGGGCAACTGAGTCAGTGGCTTCACTGGTATCTCTGGACTCTGTTACACTGTATCAATCATATTTACCTGACCTGTGTCAGTATTGTATTCTGTAGTACATACTGGACCCGTGTGGGTTAAACTTGCTAATGTAACCTGTCCTGTGTCAGTTATTAATGTGCTATATACTGGACCCGTGAGGGTTACGTTATTCCTTGTGTGCTTTAAATAAAATTGTGTTTTTACCAACATCTACAGTTTCTGAGTGTACTGAACCGTAACAGAATGAGGTGGATTGGCAGGAGATGTACTTGTTACCCTAGAGGAAGAAAGTGATGTTGATGGCGAGCTAGTTGTGTCGCTCGTCATGGAACTTCCAGTGTCTGTCTGGGTTTCTTTATTCTTCCTCCTCTTTGATCTCCACCGTTCTGGAGAGTCAGGGGGTACAGTAACAGCTGTGCTAGATTTCTGTAATGAGTGTTTAGCTTTAACATGTTTGACATAAATGTCATGGTGTCTGTGTTTCATGTGTGTTATCAGGGAGCTTGTGCCAAGGTGTGTTCCCTCCTTTCCCCTTTTTACTAACTTGTCACAAATTTTGCACCGTACAGTTGTTCATGATGACTGCACTGTGTCTGCTGGAAGAGAATAATAGTCCCACACCCATGTCTTCTGGGGGGAGGGATAGGGAATAGGTGGAGAAGAATGGCCTCTTTCTTCTTGTCCTCCACATTCCCCTTCACTTTCTGTGGCAGCGGATAATGTTGCTGCTGTTGCTGCTACTGCCTCAGATTTAGCACTGCAACTAGGATCAGGAGGAGTATTGCTACTGCTGGCAAGTGGAACCTGTCCTAGTCCCGCATCACTTGTTGACCCCATTCTCACTGTGTCCACGGTGGTCTGTGGCACACTAGCCTACTCCTCAGCACCCTGCTGCCCTTTCATCTCAGCAGCAGCAGAAGTTAGAGCTGTTGCAATTTCCGCAAATTCAAAAAGCTGATTGCTAGTAGTGGTGGTGATGCCCATCCTCATCACTGTTTCCCATTTCTTCTCACTTTCTGATAAAAAGGCCATCAATTTCCCTTCCACAACACCACTAGTCCCTACATGATGCTGCTCTATTCCAGACATCTCACTGCTGCTTGGAGGAGGTGACGAGCAATGTGACAGAGGGTCCCCTGCTGTTACACATGGCATAATTTTCTCCATCCCCCTGAGTAATACAAGAAACACTAGCAGCAGGCAAAGTATTGGTGGCAGCAGGTTCGGCACTGGAAGCAGGTTTAACACTGGCAGAAGGTTCAGCACTGGCAGAAGGTTCAACACTAGTGGCAGCACATCTGACAGCAGGTACATCACTAGTGGCAGCACATCTGACAGCAGGTACATCACTAGTGGCTGCAGGTACAGCAATGGTGACACTGGCAACAGGGGCAGCATGTCTTGCAGCAGGCACAGGCAGCTGACCTGTCCTGCTCTCACTAGTACTACCCTTTTCTCCCTCCCTTCCCATTCCCTTTTCTCCCTCCCTTCCCATTAAATTCCCCAAGATCCCTTGGGGTGATTTAGGGGGACTGGACAGCATTGGTACAGTAGTGGTCCCTTCCTCCTCCTCCTCAGACTCAGTGGACACGTAATGGTCCTTCTAGCTCCTGCATTGATTATTTTTTACCCTGCTCATAGTGACAGGAGTCACTATGAGCCTCTCCTGCCTCACATTTTGCAAAATATCACAAGAGAACAGCACGTCTATCTCGCTCTGGAGCTGCTTCTATTGAGTCTGCCTTTAGCTAAACCGTCACGATTTTATAGCAGAAGTGCAAAAATAATGTAAATCGATGGGTGAAAACTTTCTAGCCATTGAAAAAATGGCAAAAAATTTTGGCCAATGGGTGAAAAATGCAAAAATTTTAACTGCTAGTTCTAAAGCGGATTTTCCCCCGAAAAAGCGGGTAACAATGTGGTTTTCACAAAATTTCCTGTGGGAACACGGTGACAACTTTCGCCCCTAGTCCTCATACTTTTCAGTTGTTGTACCTCCAGCAGTATCTCTTGCCTGATATGACTCTTAGACCATTTTTTTTAAATCTCATTCAAATATATATTTTTTTCAACAATGTAAGTATGTGAGAATGCAGAATTTACTGCCTGGCATATTTTTTACCAAAATGTGCTCTTTTCTTATCATTGGCGTTTTGATGCATGTACTCCAAGTATAAAATCATAGCAAATTACTACTCTATTGAACAGCGAGTTTGGCCACTGCTCTAATTCCCAAAAAAATAATAGGCAGCCTTGGCAATGTGGAATGCAGCAGAACACAGTATTCTGCTATGGGTAAATCCAAGTTGCAGAGTGACTGATCTGCACAATGAACTAAGGGCTGCCTTGCAGATCAATACTGGAAGTTTAAAGGCTCATCACAACTGCCAAAAACTGAATATGGCTGATGCTTGTGTAGGCTAACCAAGACCCACACCACTGTAACAATCAGAGGTAAGTAAGCCTGAGCAGCTTGGCATAAGCACTTAAGAAATGCAACAATTAATTTTAAAGTAAAATGGCTACTACAACACATGGGTGTAATTTAATGGGGAAACTTCACCAGGAAAGTAATGTTGTGTTGAACTGTAATATAACTGTACATAATACATATTCAACCTAGTTATGTTATTTAATTAGATTTATTACTAATTTCTATCTTTTTATTTAGCTTTATTTCTACAATATTCTTCCCCTCTGTCCTGCTGAAAAGCCTAGTGTAACGGGGTCATTTTCAGGTAAACTACACAATACTCCACCCACCTGGGGTGGGAGCGGATAACATACAAACAAAGACAAAGTGGAAGGGTAGTGAGTGGCAAAGAAGGATACAGTGTTACTTGAATGCCCATTAGATGTTACAGCAGAAAAAGAGAGCTGTGCAGACAATGGCTAAGTGGGGGAGGGCGACAAAGTAATCTGCACAAGAACCCAAGTCCCACAGATCATAGGCTCCTACAAGAAAATCACAACACACAGAAAAAAAAATATTCCAACACTAGTATAGTTATTTCAGCATGAAAGTCTCCCAAACAATATTTGTACACATTAAAACAAAGACATACAGGGGCAGT
Source organism: Rhinophrynus dorsalis (assembly GCA_037306005.1). NCBI lineage: Eukaryota > Metazoa > Chordata > Amphibia > Anura > Rhinophrynidae > Rhinophrynus > Rhinophrynus dorsalis. The sequence continues at coordinate 411,045,612 of CM074719.1, read as the reverse complement.
ACACGCTTATAAATATACACATATACTGTTAGACTTACCCTCTGGAGTAGATACTTCATTCAAAACTGAATAGAGTGCAAACAATTTTTGAGTTGAACATGTTTATGGCTTTCACGGTGGCACTGTTGTTATTGCTATTTATTGTGAACTTGTGTTAGGATTAAAACAAGTTAAAAACAAAATCAATGTGAAAACTTGAAAAGCATTGCTTTCAACAAATTCAAAGGAAAAAAATACATAAAACTGGTAACGTTAATTAAACAAGAAAATTATTTCAACTTACAATATTCTTTTCCTGGTCATTGTCCATAGCAAGCTTACCAAAGGATTATGATACCATTATATAGTAGGACAGGAAACGAAAGACAAAATGATTAAGCTCACCCCTCATCTTGCCCATGTCTTTGTTTTGGAGCTGTACCCGGACCACCAACAAGGTCAAGAATTTGTTAAATGCTGCCTTGAACAATGACCCAGAAAGGAAAATAACAATAACATGAAATTATTTTCTCCTTTCCTGGTCATATCGGACAGCTGATCCATCAGTGATTAGTACCTAAACAGTACCTAAAAAGGGTGGGAGAGACCAAGTCATGGGACAGGAATCTCAGACTGATGCAAGAGAGATAAGAGCATATAATTATGGCCTGCCACTGTTTCCATGATTCTGCAAATGAACAACCTGCTCAGAGAAGAGTTAGAATATACCTGCCCCTTTCCGTATCCAGATAGTCCCACAAACAACCTGGATGATTGACTGAAAGAGAGAGGTCTTTCCAGATATTTCCTTAGATATCTAATCATGCTCACAGTAGATATTCCTTCTGTATTATATTCTGGATGAAAAGCGGGGAGAAATATTTTCAGTATCAGATGTAATCTAGACATGACCACTAGAGAGAGTAATCAAGTCAATTGTTATACTGTATATTCTTTCATTCGTTTTCCAGATTTCTCCCTGAATATTGAACTATTCTTTTCTGATGATTCACCCCACAGAAGAAAAGAGGAGTTTTTTAATTATCAAGTAAACTTAGATGGCATAAATGAAAAATATCTGCTTACATTTTAAATATTATTTAGCTGTTCCATTGATCAATGATTCATATGGCATGTCACTGTAGATCTCCTGAAGTGCAATTCAACCCTCAGGAAAATATACATAGTATCCTGGTCAGCAAACATTCTGTTTACACAAATAAAAGGGCAATATCTGCTCACATTTGGGTAACCCATATTTTGGCTCTGTAATAGGTAATCTCTTCATTACATTGATCCTGCTCAGGTATTGTCTCAGTTTTTCATTTTCCTGGGTTTTTGTAGAATGTTTGAAGGACAGAAATAAATGTTACTCCGTAGTAATTTTATCCCACGCTTTCATGTGATTTAGGATCTCACTTGATATACATCTACCAGTCATGATGTAGCTTATAATAAAATATGCTGAGAGGCCCAGCACTGAAAAAGTTAAAAAGAGTGATTAAAACTTAGCAGGACTGCATAGTGCATCTGTTTTTCCAAAGCAACCCAGCAAAAGCAGTCTTCTTTAACCTCTTAAAGTTGTTGCTCACCTGTGCTTACCTTAGAGGTACCACTGCACTGACAAAAACTGATGATATTTATGTAATAAAATGTGCTACACTTCTTCAGGGGTATCAATGAGTAATGTGGGTCAATGCAAATTTGAAAGGAAAGTACAATGTTACAGAAATGTTTTCCACTGGTTCTTATGCAAACAATCCATTAGTCATGCCCACTGCACATAATGTAACATACATGCTCCCTCTGTTAAGAAGTTCATCCCCAGTAAGATTGTTGAATGAGAAAATTATCACTTCTTGGGTTGTTACATTGATAAATGCATCCCATTTTCATTATTTGAAAGAACCCTGGAAGTTTACTCTTGCTGTGAAACCCAAGGAGCATTCAATGAGTGTCTCTTAATTGTTATTCTGTACCTTGCTGCTCACTAGTGTTAATGTATAATAACATGGTTTCTCAAAGCCTGCCAAGTTGATATCTTTACTCATAAAAATGTCATCCACTAGACAACCAACAGTGCTGCTGCCCTCCCTAAACTAGTTGAAGATTCCTCAACCACATGATGCTGAATTAGTCTGAGAGGGCTACTCGGAGCGAACACTGTTATCGAGCAAACCTCTTCTCTGCACATCTCTGCCATAGTGAGTCTCTGCCAAACCCAGTGCTTCCGTGGGTTATAGGATAAGAATGAAAACTTGTGACTGTTCTTGAACCATCCAATATCAAGCATCTGCTTTAAAACACTTTTACATTTCTCCTCCATATCTCAACAAATATCGGAGAAATTAAGGAAATCAGAGAGGTGGGAAAAAGCATTAAGGAAGAGATCAGTTCTACTAGATCATATGTATTCAACTGCCACACCTCCAGCTGTTGGGGGACTACAATTTGCAATTTGCCCAAAGGTAAAGGAAGGGTTACATGTAGTTCCTGGAGCACTTTCTTGACCACAACTCCCATCAGTCTCATCCTGCAACTGACTGGTTGTTGCTGAAGGGATAGATGTAAAATAACAAACGAAATAAGTATCTTGTAATACCTTTTTTATTGGACTAACAGAATTTTGGATTGAGAAGCTTTCGGGATAACCTCCCTTTCTCAAGAAATGCTTTAGACTTGAGAAAGGGAGGTTCTCCCGAAAGCTTGTCAATCCAAAATTCTGTTAGGCCAATAAAAAAGGTATTACAAGATACCATTTCGTTTGTTATTTTACACCTGCATCACTGGACTAATACAGCTACAATCTCCACTCTAATATATATATATATATATATATATATATATATATATATATATATATATAAATAAATCTGAAGAACCACATGTTACCCAACCCACTGGTACTTAAGAGGTTGAGAAGAGAGATAATATGGGTGTGGTCAGGTGTGAGGGTGGGTGTTGTCAGGGGCAGGATTTATAGGGTCCCTACAAATCTAGATGTGCACACCCCTATAATGTGGCTGATTATGTATGAAACAATGGAGGAAATCTGGAGAAAAACAAAATCATCGAGGATAAATAAAAATTCCCATACATTTCCAATTATTTAACTTTACCTGTTCTGCAAGAGCATATTATTTAACGTCAAATTGCCTATACTTTGTATTTATTTACTTTTGCACGTTTATGTCCCAGACAGTGAGGTTATTGAATTTCTGAACCCAGGGCATTTTCTGTCTGTGACAGAGGAAGCAGGGATACTTATACAATGTTGTAAGTCTCCCTGCAGTACTGACTGATCAGTAGGATGAAGAGGCAGGCTTTTTGTACATTGTATCTTTTTTACATTGTTGCACTCTGCTTTCACAGCTCCACACAAAATACCATCTGAAAGAAAAAAAATCAGATAGCTTTCATTCATGGATATAAAATGTAAATAAAGGTGAAGATGAAAATATTAATAAAGTATAGGCAATTAACAGGGCAGATGCTTCCTAATATAAGCAATACATTTCCCTTATGCTTATTGTATGTATAACTACTTAACTACTGCACGTATTGGATCCCTCTAGGCTAAATGTAACCTGTAAAGCATTAAGTACACGTATTGGCCCTACATAAAATATCAAGCAGATAAAAAAAGGTTACTGTTACTTTACATGGCACATTTAACCACTTAAATGCTAGGTCAATAACCCGTTGCAAAGCAATGTGTTGAAAACCTCACTAGTATTCTAGAATTTGTCCTAATTTCTTTATTTGTTGTTAGGCAGTGACATATCTAAATTGTATTAAACATTCTTTGCAGACTGACTGGATCACCTCTGGGTTAGAGCAAACAGGTACACTGTATAACATCTAGGTTTGGGAAAGCTTTAAAGGTTAATATTTCAAAGCTCTCGGGGTGAGTTCATCTTGAAAATTCCCACATATGTGAGTTAGGTCTAATGTATGCAGAATTATCTGCTTCTGCACACACATGCACTAAGTCCGCGGTATTTGGTAGTAAAAATCCCATAACGATCTGTCAGGTACTTCCGCACTTATATCCACCACTGCCTCCCCCATTCCTGCCTATTTCCTTGTTTCAACTCATTTACTACGTCTCCCCACCCCCTTTTACACTGTTAGTCACATGACTGATGATGTCACCAAAGGTCCTTTAGCCCACTAGAAGCTAGTCACTACAATGATGATGGCAGCCACCGTAGATGAACCTTTCCCTTTGCATGGACTATTGCCCAAAAAAGAGACGGGCGCTGCGGCATTTCTGGGACGGTATCCACAGTATGATGGCCGCGGGGTGCTCATCGCTGTGCTAGACACGGGAGTGGACCCAGGGGCTCCAGGCATGCAGGTAACCGGCCCCAAGGGTCAGGAAATCAGCTGACCGGTTATACTATAATCGTTACAGTGTGTATGAGAGGAAACTTTGTTTACATCGGGTATCTTTTATAGCCTTGCATATCACATTTGTGTACGTGGCCATTATTTTTTTTTTCCCCAAAACAGTTTTATGTCAGGCGTGGGGGGAGGATTCCCTGGTGTTTGGACTACAACCTCCATTATCCTCTACCAGATGGCGGAGGAGAATGAGGGTTGTAGTCTCAGTAACGTGAGACCCAAAGGTTGTCAACCCCTTCACCTACAATTTTGTTTTTTAATATTTTACATAGATACATGTCTAAAGCAGACAGTGAAAAGTACGTTTCCCAGAGGGTCAGATTGCAGTGTGCTTTGCAGGTGATTGTTATGTAAATATGGCTTGATACACTGACTGGTTTTCTCAGACCTGTCTTTCTCTACCAAGGATGACTTGGCTTTGTTTCCACTTTCACATATCTTGGCAAGTTGGCAATTGCCGACAAAGAAGCAGACACTAGCGAGCTGGCTGCTGTTTTCTATTAACCCTTTGATTGCAGGAAAGGTACTTAACGCATTGCACTGCAATGCTTTGCGTACTCCTCTGGCACTCAAAGGGTTAAACAATTAGCACAACGTGTATAGATAAGGAGTAGCCAAACACGGTCCTCCAGCTACTGATACTGCTTGTCTTTAACCCTTTGAGTGCCAGATGGGGGTACGTAAAGGGTGAAGATATCTCATTTGCAATCCAGCTGGGATATCCTGAAAACACACTCTTATGTTAGCGGAGTACTTGAGAGCTAGGATTGGCTACCTTTGTTGCAATTATACAATTTTTAATGCTTTAAGTGCCAGTGGGATGTACAGCGCACTGTGGGGCACACTCCTGTGGCCCTCCTAGGGTTAATGTAACACTTTTTTATGTATATATAAAAGCATGTGCACCTGTTTACAGTAAATGTATAAATTATGCATTAAAGTTGCATTCAGGCATCTGTTGTTTATATATTTCTTTGTGTAAACCTTACATAAGTAGAATTCATATCTTAAAGTGGAATTGTCGCTTTTTAACAAATGTCGTATATTTGTTAGTTTTCTCTTATTTTAACAGTTTATTATATCTGGCTTTATTTTATTTGTTAGGTTATGCAAATGAGCTAATACTGACCTTCAGAGAGTGGGGGTTATTTGAAAAGCCCTTTTGGACATGAAACAGTTAATTATTGTGGGAGCTTAATGGCAACAGAAATATTTTTGCCTATATACAGTGAAGTTGATATACTAAGGACAACCATGGGATTCTGGAACAAACCATGGCACCATAGGGTGCAAATACAAATTTCCAAAATTCCCTTTGATTTTAATGGGTCTTTTAACCTCTTGAGTGCTAGAGATGTCTCCAATGCATTTGTTAGCATTTGTGCATCCTTATGAGTGGAGTTGGTGAAAGCTCCATTCATACAAATGTATAGACGCAGAGAGGCCTGTATGTATTCTTATGAATGGAAACATGATTTTCAGCTTCATTCATAAAATAACATACAGGGAACAGACCAACACCATATTCAGTTCTCCAGCTCCACTGAGAAAATATGCACTTGGAAGGGGTCCTCCAAATGTCAGGAATGAGGTTTTGAGGATCCCACTGGTACGCTATTCTGGATACAGAGCACTGAGTGACAAATGAACTTAAAGGGATAGTAATGTCTTTTAAAAAAGTAACTAAATATCACAGCTATTAAAAAAAAAAAATAAACCAAACAATCCCAGTCCCACCTCTCAAACCTTTATGGTTTGAGAGAGAGAATGTTTTAAAGGGATAGTAAAGTGTAGTAATAATAAATTGTAGCTAATAAAATAATAAACTAAACAATGTTAGTCCTATCTCTCAAGCCTTTATGGTTTGAGAGATAAATGAAGATAAAGCCCCCCCCCCCCTTCTGTGACATAACCTGTAAAGCCAGTTCCAGGATCCCCTGGTCTCAAGACCAGACGGAGGCTCTTCAGCAGAGCCGAAATAGCGTGATCGTGAAACTGTCTACAAAGTGTGCCTGGTTTGTTGGACCCATCATCCCTAACTGACCAGTGACAGCTTGAGGGGGGCAACTGTTACCTAACCCTGGCTTATACCTTGGGTAATTTGTGCTCTGCTGGGCTTTTTTCATATATATTTTAGCTAGAGTGATGACATGGTAGAGGAATCCACTTGTAATGATTTTTAGGCTTAAAAGTTTACTTTACAAATTAAAAAAAAAAAAAAATGCTTTTATGATTTAAAGTAGATTATTTTATACATTTATTTTTTTTCTTTCTCAGCAAACGACAGATGGGAAGCCCAAGATTATTGATATCATTGACACAACTGGAAGCGGTGATGTGAATACAAGCACTGTGCTTGAACCAAAAGAAGGTGTAATAGTCGGACTTTCTGGAAGGTCATTAAAGGTAAATATCTATTCTATAGGTGTTGCCAAATGCTTATTGCACAGTACTGCGCCATTGCTAAACTACCAGATATACAGGTTGGGTCTGTAACAGAGCTGCATCATATCTAGGTTACAAGTTGAACTGAAGCCTAAGTGGAACAACTGTGGGGCAAACCAGCGGCATGAAAGGGGAAAAATAAAGATGCCTTTTGATTTAATTCGGACTCTTTACCCTTAAGATGGTAGAGAGGTATCCAAACATCCTTGGAGGCCCCTAGCATTCAAGAGGTAAAAAGCCCAATTTAACCGTTTGAGGGGGCAAGCAATACTTTGCTGTGCAATGTGATGCTTGCTCCTCTGACATTCAAAGGTTTAAGTGAACAGAAATTCTGTATATTATTATTTGTCTCCTATTGTTCAGTTGATTTGCCCCATGATTGTTCCACCCTTTCATTGTTCATATAGCCCATTATGAATGCTCTTCTCCTTTACATTCACAGATTATTTTCATGTCTAGGTAAAAGATGCAAGAAATCAACATGAAAATAGGACTTTTTGGGCTGTACGCAGAAGGAAAAAGATAAGAAATACTGGAGCATACCAACTGCATCATATAAATAAATTTTCAAATTCACCTTTATTCAAATGGGTGTTTGACCCCCATGAGTGCTAGATAGTTCTCTGGTCTGATGCTTTGCAATGCATTGGGAAATTCTAACCTTCAAGGGGATACAAGTCCATTTAAATCAATGGGAATTTTCATTTCTCCCATATAGTGCAGCTGGAATGCCCAAGAACTGTATATGTTTTCCTGCATTAAGCTCTATGAGCCACATTTTAGCCCTTTAAGGACCATGGTTAAGCGGCAACTTTTAAAATGTAGCTAAGTTGCATTTGTTTTGTTTCTGAGATTAAAAATGACATTAAGAAATGCTTAGTAAACGAGAGCACAGTGAGAAAGTAGCATATTGGTGTAATTTTGTTTACCTCAACAATGCCATTGTACCATTATTTGTAAGACTACATGAATGCCAATGGAGAGACTACATGAATGCCAGTGGATTTTTGAGACTAGTATGAAAGCCCAAGTGCACAGCGTAAAGTGCCACCCAGCGGCCTCGGCTGCTGCTCTGGAGCGGAGACAGGAGGTGGGCCGTTTGGAGCTCCCTGCTCCAGATCATTGATTTTGGCCAGTCTCTAATGAGCATGACTGCATCGTTCCGGCAGTCTCTATTGCGCATGTGCGTGTTACGCACACAGTGAGTTTCGCAACCTAGCAAATTATTATAATAGAGATGATGCTAAGACTTTTTTTTTAATCAGCAATTTGTGTTTGTGATTGTTTTTGGACACAGTGCACAATTTCCTTTGGAAAGCAACAAAATCTTGAAACATCATTGGTATATACTATTAGCAGATAAAGATTTATCTCAAGTTATCTCCCATACTCCCAGGGTCATCTACCGCAGAGGCCACAATATGAATGACCTCCTAGTGCACAGCCATTATGAAAGAAAGAAAGAGAAAATACCTACCTGGCTTACCACAAACCTAAAAGAAGGTACCTTTAGATGTGGTAAATGCCATGCTTGTGAGTACATTGGTGGTAATAAAGTATTTACCAATCAGCAAGCTGATCATACCTTTGATATAAGAGAATTCAGTAACTGCAACTCTGTAGGGGTAATATACCTGATGGAATTCCTATGTGCACTATAGTACATAGTAGGCTGACCATACCTCACCTTTAAAAAGGGACACATAGGAAATAGGCATATTTCAGGAGTGCACCAAAATCAAAGCAACCCTGTAGTATGCATTTTTCATGTGTGTCCCTTTTTAAAGGTGAGGTATGGTCAGCCTAGTACATAGGAAAAATCAAACGCAGATTTAAACTACGAATTCTGTAAATCTTAGGTGATATATTGCTCCATATTTTAGTTCAAAATATCTACTTTGCTCTAATGTGTCTTCAGGAAAGGGAATTGTGATTATTATTTAACCCTTTCAGTGCAAGAGAGATACTGAACGCATTGCCTCTAGACTGTAAGACGAGCAGGGCCCTCTGATCCTTCTGTTCTCCACATCTGATTGTACTATTTAACCCCTTTCTGACAATGGATGTACGTGTACGTCCTCTGTGGCTGTCACTTAGTGACAGAGGACATACATGTACGTCCAGGAAATCCGGATCCCCGCGCGGCTGCACACCGTTTGGGGACTTCCGGATTCATCTAAAAAAAAATGTTAGATGGGCGTTAAGTGACGGCTGCGTCTGCACGTGGCCGTCACTAAGGGGGTAAATACCTCTGTATGTCTATTCCCAATTGTACAGCGCTGTGGAATGAGTTGGCGCTATGTAAATAAAGAATAATAACTCAATAATTCCATCAATGCTGATATTGCTGAACACATTGACACTGATGTACCAAGAAGAAATGTGAATTTAGGGATTTTTCTTTTTTGTCTGCAATGGTGCAGTTGCAGACAAAAAAGAAAAATCCCTAAATTCACATTTATTTAACTTGGGATTTTAACCCCTGAATTCTATAGCTGTCACTCATTACTTTGGTGACATTTTTCAGTGTTCAGGGGGTTAAAAGCCACTTTTAAAATGAATGGGATTTTTTTATATTTGTTTCCTCTTGAGCATTAGTTTGGCCCAGAATGACTCAACTTTTCTATGTGCATATACCTCTTTTTAACCCTTTAAAGACATGGGGAGTGAGCAGAGCATTGCTTTGAAATGTGTTGGGCACCACTATTCTTAACGCTTTAAAGGGATAATAATACTTTGTTTTATCTTTATTTCATTTTGTAGGCATTAAAAACATGAAGAACGATATAAGTCTTATCTCTCAAACCTTTATGGTTTAAGAGATATTCACAAGCAAAGTACCCCCCCCGTTCAGCCAGATCAGAAGGAAGGTGCCCAGGAAGACTGCAGAGAGGGACAATCTTCAATTAAGATGAGGGAAAAAGCTGAAACATTTGTCAAGGGGGGCAGGGCTTTCATTGTTCTCATAGGAAGAAGATTGTCCCCTTCTGTTATCTGTCTGGTCTATGGACTGCATTCCACATCTGAGAAGAGATGGCTTACACTAGGAAAAAGGGGCGGGAGGGGGAAACTTTGCTTGTGAATATCTCTTAAACCATAAAGGTTTGAGAGGTAAGACTTATATCGTTCTTCATGTTTTTTTAGTGCCTACAAAGTAAAATAAAGATAAAACGAAGTATTACTATCCCTTTAAGTTCTATCAAGACATGTAAAGATTTACATACATCTTTCAGTGTTACAATATGCAGTCTTGTGTAAGTACAGCTTTAATTTTAAGAATGGTGTTAATTTAACCCTTTGAATGCCAGAGAGGTACACAATGCAATACGTTATGCACCCCTCTGGCACTCAGTGGGTTAAGTGACACCTGGCAGCCACATTTTAAAGCTAACTGAATTGTACTATTGAATCTTACATTGAAATGGCCCTAAATGTATTTGTCCACTGGTACAAAATGGACACCCTGAGTGTCTGGTGTTATTCCTTATTAATGAAGGTTAGAAATTGAGAATTCACACCAGTGGGGACTTGTTCAGACTTCCAATTGGCACCTTTTCCCGCCTACACAATCTCTATGTACTGTATTTTAATGGCCTAATACGGTAAAGAAAGGAGGAGCAGTTTGGGGCAAACAAACTAAACAACAGCAGACAAACGTTCCCATTCAATTAAAAGGTGCTTTTAACTCTGAATTCTAGTGGTCACCAGTACATTGGTTTGAAACATATTTGAGACCTTTGCATTGAAGGGATAAAAATCAATGGCATTTTCATTTGTCCCTAGTGGTGCAGTTGGTTTGCCTCAGTATTGTTCCTCGTTTAAACATGGAATTTGACTGCAGGTGGAACCATTCGTCCCATTTTTCCTACTGTAAAAACCTCAAACATTATGTGGCCCTTTGTTCTTGTCTTATGCTCAGGTAGCCTTATGCCTATCCCATGCTTGCTTACATTCCGTCACTGTATTAACCCCTGCCACTTCTGCATATTGTCTATTCCACTTATCTACCAAACCCTCAGTGAAGGAAAACATTCTTACATTATAACTAAGCCTATCTCCCTCTAGTTTTAGACTATGACCTTTTTTACTAACATTTCTACTCCTTTTAGAACACATTTCCCTCCTGTACTTTGAAACCCTTGATGTATTGCGCTATATTCTTGGTGGATGCTGAATAATGTAGGACAGGAATGGCCCTTGGGTTGCCCCCACTTATGAGTTAGAGGGTGGAAGCTTCTCACAGCACAAATACTCATGGTTTATGTTTACTAAACGTAGAGGCAGTTTTACTTGCTTTATATAGGGGTTAAATAAGAGAATTATCTTTCAGTCACCATTTTGCGCTATTTACTAGGTGATTATTTGCAGGGTGGGACTCTCCATTGTAAGCTTTGGGACAAAAAGTGTTCCAGCTTGTATTTAGTGGTGGAGCCGTGCACAAGTGGTTACAGAGGACAAGGCTGTGTTAAGCTATTGAGTGCCAGAGAGGTATGGAACACAAATGTGTCGCATACCTCTCTGGAACTCAAAGAGTTGACCCTTTAAGAACCAGGGGGATGTCAGCAACACAGTTACAATACTAGGTCTGTAACACATTTTTTCACTTGCCGATATGCACACAGAAATGCTTGTTTACATTCTAGTAAATAAGAGACTATTAGTTTTTTTGCTAAAAAAAATAGTTCCATGGATATTTTTACCTCTTGGTAATAGTGACCTACACAACATCTTTGTAGAAATTATACTGGTTGGCCCACCTGGGTATCTGCCAGCAAAGCTTGGCTAACTCCTGTGTGGCTCAGTCATGCACTCCCTCACAAAATGAGAATCGCACAAGAAATGGAGGTGGACTTAGGTTTACAATGGGTGATTGGACCATGTCAGCATAATCTCCCTTGTGAAAGATCCAATAAACCTATTCTTTGTGTCACCATCTAAGGCAGACGTAGTTGTCTATTGGTCCTCCTGCTGTTGGAGACTAAACTCTCATCAGCCATTGGCTGGTTGGGGATTATGGGAGTTAGTCTGCTTTCTGATGCTGCAGTACATATTGAAAAGGATTTCTAGGTTTAACGGGTGTTGTATTAGCCTAATTTATTCTCCGTGTCTTTGCAGATCCCCACAAGCTGGGAAAACCCAACTGGCAGATATCATATCGGTATAAAGAATGGCTTTGATTTTTACCCCAAAGCACTGAAAGAGCGACTTCAGGTAATGTTACCAGATACGTCTTTTTTTAATATGTCTGTGTATATTATTCATTTTACTTAAAGGTTCAAACAAAAAGTTGAGTAACAATAAGCCTCCACTTACCTTAATCTGAACAAAAAATTTCCATGGTCAATACAAATCAATTCTGTATGCATCGGGTGTCCAAAATGAATCTTTAAAGCGGAACTACCACCTAATATAAAGTCGCCCCCCAATAATTAGATATATGGCAACGTGCTTCAAAATAGTATTATTATCTGCTACAAGTACCACGATCTGAAGTAATCCTGTTTCTTCAGAGACAGACAGCCATGCTTGCACGCAGACCTCTTGGCTTAGAGACATCAATGCTGTCCATTCCGATCTCCTCTAGGAGGCATTGCATGGAGCAGAAAGGCACAGCAAGAAGCCTGGCCGTCGGTCTCTGAAGAAACAGGATTAGTTCAGATCGTGGTACTTGTGGCAGATAATAACACTATTAAGAATCTAGTCGCCATATGCCTAGTTATTGGGGGGGTGACTTTATATTGGGTGGTAGTTCCCGCTTTAATCTTTATTTAGTACTGGATATCAGGTTCATGCAGACAGACATGATTCTTCGTTAGATGACTTAAGGAACTCAGACTCCTCCCACTGTAGGCTTTCTAAGTACACCTTAATGGGAGGAGTTTGTAGCTCTGGAGTCCTGCAAAAAATGATCATGTCTGCTTCCAGGAACCTGATATTCTATACTAATTGGAGATCTATTTTGGAGAGCCAGTCCATACAGTATAATTCATATTGGCCATGAGTATTTTAAAGCTAAATCTAAGATAAGTGGTTATTCATTATTAACCCCTTAAGGACCAGTGCGCATGCACACGGCTGGCACTTAAGGACCCCAGAGCAACTTTTTTTTTTTTTTTTTTTTTTTTTATAACCCATTAACAATCATTGTCGGTCCTGGCACGTCATGGATAGATTCGCATTAAGTATCCATGACGTGCCAGGACCGTCATGGAATTCAAGGCTCCTCCCGCGGCTGCATTCCATTCGGGGATCCGTGAACTGGACGAGGAAAAAAAATGGTCCTTGGTCCGTAAGTGACGGCCACTTGCACGATCGGCCATCCTTAAAGGGTTAATCTGATTCAGGGCTCCCCAAATGGCAAACATGTATAGTGCACAACATTGCCCATTCGACTGAGCGCATCATGCACATAGGGAACCTACTGGACTGCTATAGCATCAAGTTTCTCTGCAGCAATTTTCACAGGAGTGGGTGTGTGTGGCTCTGCCTTCCTGCCCACTCCTGTGAAAATCTCCGCTCCTGTGAATGTTGCTGCAATGATTTTCACAGGAGTGGGTAGGGGGTTTTGCCCCCTGCTCACTCCTGGGAAAATCATTGCCCCACTAAGTGAGGCTGATCTCCACCCCCTTTGCCACCCAAGGGTGGGAAGGACAGCAAGCCAGAAACAGACTTTTTTCATAGTAGATCTAGTGATCCATTGTAAACCAGATGACACAGTGTTCAGTGCTACAAAGAGAGTGTAACATTGTATTACATCCTGCTTTAATGTGTTCTCAACAAGGAAACTCTGGAAACATAACCAGTCAGCTCACGGTCAGGGACATAAATAATTTATGGATCACTAGACCTACTTTCGAATTCTCTGACAGAAAGCTCTCTAAAAACAGATACAGGGATCTAATTGTCAAGGACATGTAAAATTAATTAACTAAAAAGTGAATAGAAGGGAAGTAATATAAAGCATATTAGGCATATGTCAGCAGTGCGAGTCTTGCTTGGCAGGAAAAGCCCTACAGCAGGCTTAGGCAACATTTAGGTCTCAAGCTGTTGGAGGCGACAACTCCCATCATTCCTAGCCATCTGTATGCTGCTTTGTGAATAAATGTGAGTTGTGGAGAGCCAAAGGTCCCCTACCCTTTCCCTACAATATATGTGTAATACATATTACAAAATACTTTTCCTTTAATTTTTGCTTTTAAATCCTTCCACTTTCAGAAATTCTCTCTAATAAAGTGTCTTATGTCTATTATGTCTTTTATTGTTCCAGAAAGAGCGTAAGGAGAAGCTGTGGGATCCCATCCATCGTGTTGTACTTGCTGAAGCCTGCAGGAGGCAAGAGGAGTTTGATACCAGTCCTAATACTCAGACCCAGGTTAGTAATAAAAGTATGGTATCTTAACCCGGAACATATTCTACCTATAGAGCCCTATGTTCAAAAGATAAGTGGAGTAATTTATGGGGTAAACCAACTGCACCATAGGGAACAAATACAAATTGTGGGCGGACCTCGCAAGTACCCGAAACGGAGGCTGAAGTGTGCTCCTAGCCGCCGTAATCCAGGCCTTTTGAGAGGGCAAAAAATAAAGTAAACCACATACACAGTGAATCTTAACCTTTATTAAAGTAATACAATACCCTAATATTAAAGAGCTAGACAACGGAAAGCCTGTCTCATTTCAATGGCAGGGGAGGATATGTAAGTCATATAACAGGCAGAGGCCCATCTTCCCAAATACTTGATAATATGGGCCGGTACTTTATGGCGAGACGCCGAAGTAGCGGCCCCAATACGGAATGTGTGCCCTGAGAACCCCATGGGGTCCAGACCTAATCTGGATAAGATAATCCTTACATATTCAATACATTTTGACGTAGTGAGGGGTTTCTCGTAGAAAGGAAGTAAAGGGCTATCCCTAGGTTGTCCCTGAAGGGTGAGTAAATAAGCATCAAAATATGTAACAGGGCACCAGGCATTGAAAGTTGGATAGAAATATATTAGCGTAGGTGGTCCTACTTGATTAGTTTTGGTAGACACCAAGGATAAAACATAATGATCTGAACAACGAATTAAAGCAGATATGGCTACAAACTTTCCTGAAGTACTGGACACAGTGATTTACCCTGGCCTCATGAATCCATAAAAGGCCAAAAATATAGCAGCCAACAAAGTATTGTTGATCTCAATAGCAAATGGGCGAGTATGTAAGACTTGGCATATGGCTCTAAATAATGTCCCATCAATAGATAATCTAGTTTTGGCCTTGTGATGTTGCGATTTCTTAATGCCCCTTAAGGCTTATTTAATAGATAGACAAGACAGTAAAGATTGATGTTGAAAATCTAACAAAATTAAGAAATGTTGAATACCCACCACATATAACTTGATAGTATTGAAAGACAAATGAAGTGTGAAATGGCAGTAAGAAATAAATGCAAGAATAATGCTAATGTCATATGGACTGGCAGACCTAAAAGAGCTAATAAACCTTTGGAATAAATTCCAAGCTCTAACATAGCTTCTCCTTGTGCTTGAAGCTAGCCCCTGATGTATCAAAACTTGTGCACCTCGTAAATGAGTCCCTACTCCATCCTCATTGATGCTATGTCCGGACATGGCACCGGGGCTGGATCCGCAGTAGGGTGCAGGAGAAGGAAATCCTGAAATTTCAAACGAGATAAAGCATCAGCTTGTGGACAAAGACCTGGGTGGGAAGATTTCACAAATAATAGCAAATTTAAAGTATAGGGAAAGTCTGATACCAAACTCTGAACTAACAAGAGTTTATCCTGAGGTAAACTAGCTTCCATCCTGACTGTGTCGAGCTGACTACCCAAGAAACAAAGCTTAGTGACTGGACCCATGGTTTTATTATGAGATAAGGGAATATTGAGGTTGGAAAACAGTTTATAGATTTCCGCAAGGCCTGACGGTTTACAATGGCCAGGTTCTATGATGAGAAAGTCGTCCAAGTAATGAATCACGTGATGCACATGATGTTCGTTTAGCAACATCCAACACAGGGCATCTGTGAAGATATCGAACAACTTAGGGCTACTCTTAGCCCCGAAGGTAAGACGTGTAGCAAAATAGTATGACCCCCGCCACTTGATACCATGCAGATTCCACAGTGATGGATGTAAAGGTAATAATTTGAAGGCATCAGCTATATCTGTCTTGCTCAACCAACAACCCCTTCCAGTCTGAATAATCATCTGAATAGCATCGTCCACAGAGGAATAATGCAGAGAGGACTCCTCAGAGGGAATGAGGGAGTTGAGACTAGGAATAGCTATAGCATGAGGTGCTGATAAATCATAAATCAAACGTGCTTTGTTAGAAGATTTACTGTGAGCCACCCCTATCGGGTTAATACGCCAATGGGAGAACGGCGGAGTTACAAACGGCCCAATGATGTACCCCTTAGATAATTCTACCTTGACTAAATCATCCACAATGTCTGGCTCTAGTACAGAGGACAGCTGGTTTTCACATTCCAGTGTGCCCCCTGGTAGAGTGACAATGCCGGAATGAAAACCTTCCGTGAAACCCTGAATCAAAAACTCCACCAACCCCGTCGAGGGATGAGACCCCAAGTATCTCTTAAGGTTAGAAATATTCACCCTGTCTAGTCAAGATTTGGGAAAAAGCCTCTGTGGACAAATGGAACGAGGGTGAGCTCGCTTGCAAATGGAGCATAAATGAACCAGTCTGCATGCATTAAAACCGCAACCGTTGTAATTGTAATTATTACAAATTTGTGATTTCCCAAAAAATACTATGGGTCTACCCAGGAGGTCCACCCTGGGGGAAGCGGATGGATTAGCCTGACCAATGTTCTGGTTCTCCGGCAACGAAGGGGATGCTGTAGCCTGAATGAGATTAGGACACAAGTTGGCAATATGTTCTGCAGATTGGCACAAGGAGCACACTAGCATGCGAAGACCAGCAAAGTGACGGCAAAACAGCTCTGAGTCCAGCTGGCTCCAATCCAAAGTGACATTGAACTGTGCTAGAGCTGCTGCCGCTTTAGCTGAAAAAGACCGGTGATAATCATAAAAACTATAACCACCATACCTGTGCCCAAGCTCCACCACTCTGTATAAGTAATGATCCAGCTCTTTCCTTCGTTGGGGGTGAACTGAACAGACAACGTCCCTATAAAGGCTAAAAGCCAACACAAATTCAGTAACAGACAATTTTTTTCCTAACCTAGGATCCTTCGCTTTTAACACTACCGAAACCTGTTCACAAGAAAAGGCTTTGTTTTCCACATAATCTTGTGAGGAAATCAACAAGGATACAAGGTTAACATCCTTGCCTTCAATAATATCTTTCTTTAATTGCCCGGGGATGAAGAGAGCAGGAGTGATAGCTGGGATAGAACACCCCGCAGAGGAGTGCCCTGGACCCTGGGAAATACCTGGGCTCCCTGACTGGGTCCCCTGAAAACTGGATGAATAATTCCCCAGGCCATCCAATCTAGCATGAATAGAGGCCACCGATTCTGCTAAAGTGGCTACTGAAGCCTGGAGATCTGCCAAGTCTGAGGTAGACTGAGAAACCGAAGGAGCCGAACTGTGGCTAGTACTAGGTCTAGGAGTATTGGTAGGGGAGAACAGGAGTTTAAACAGTTCGGCTTGCAGTTCCTTGATGATTTTGGCCGCAGTCCATGACCTGTATATATTAGGGGACTGTGGTTCCGACATCAACCTAGGAGTGTCATGCGTTTCTGGGACTTCCGAGAGACTGGATGTGACAGACACGCTTGAAGATCCTGACCCCTGTAAAAAATGACCAGTGTGAAAATAAAGCATCTATTATGTGCTGTCAGTCTCCTGGATCTCTGTCTTGCTAGAGAAGAAAAGACAAGAAGCAATGAACCTGACTAACTTGAACAGGGAAGATGAGGCCCTTGCTATAATACACCGTGTCAGCGCTGACTATGATTTGGGTCGCGGGGACGGTTGCCTAACCCGGTAGGCGGGGATCGAAGCTGAACGGTGTGGGAATATGACGCCCTGTCTAAACGAAACCGGGAGGAATTGTGCTATCTATGCGTTGGGCTGAGGGGAAATGAACTCGAAATTTCCCGGGGAACTAGCTATTCCTCCCTGCCCTGACTAAAAGACAGGGACCGACAGACTTCAGAAAAATAAAAAAAACCTAAACTCCTCAACTATCCTCTAGATAGCGTAAATCACAGAGATCAGGCCAACCTTGCGAAGTGTCCCGACTGAGAAACAAACAATGAGAGAACTTCAAGGCTGATGTAACTTGCTTCTGAAACCGATGATCGAACCATGTAATATTTAACTGAAAAATAAGAAGACACAATAACCGACTAAATGTATCTTATACTGAACTAGTCTAGCTATGTCCATGGCCAACAAATCCTGAAATGTATCACAGCGCCACGATGAAAGCTGTAGCACCATAAACACCCCCCAGGATCCCTCAACTAAAGACAAGATACAACAAAGGCCGGTAATAACATATCTCTACCCCCCCCTTCGCCCGGACCTGAATAAAATCCGCCCTAACCATCGTGGCATCCACAGCAAACCAGTGGTCCTTTTGAGCCCTAGGTATGCCATAATGCACGAATGACTAATTATTAACCCTTACCTTATACACATACAAGTGTGTTGAAATAAACTAACAAAACACTGGCGAGCACAGAATACCAATTGTAAAAATATATACATAGTAGCCATCAATCGATCCATGTATGGTAAGAGCTTGATGTACAATAAGTAGTAAGGCATAAGCGTCTTAGAAAGGAGAATTTAAACAAATAAGTAACTATATAAAATAAGCTACTACAACACATGAAAATGATGACTAGAGACTTAAATGGTAAAGATAGTGTCATAAAATGAAGTTCCAGTCACATAAAGCACTGTAAATTCCACATTTATTCAGTAGCATGATTAGTACTTGTAGATAAAATCTGCCAGTGTAATAGATGTCACACCAATGCAAAGGAGGCGAGAGTGTGTCTCCTGTATAATTTGGGGACCTCCAGTGTACAGGAAGACTACGATTTTTGCAGTGGACTAAAGTCAGTAATCACTGTAGCAATGTTTATACTTCCTATTGATATTAAGCAAAACAAATGGATTATTTGTATGTATGTATGCATAATTTATTTATATAGTGCCAACAGGTCTACTTGGCACTTTGCAGTATAGATGTATATAATAAGTGCAGCTGTTAAGTGGTCATACAAACAATTATCCTAACAGAAACACTGATCAAACATTGGTAACGGAAGCCCTCAGGAGCAGCAGATACTGGCCGCGGTGCCGTCGGCAAGCCACTCCAAAAACAGCCTGTGTCGCAGACGGCCTCCACCGCGCACAGCTGTACCAGGACCGGCTAGCACCATGACCCGTATGACGGGCCTCCAACCAGTATTGCTCCCCTGACTGCAATGTAGTGCATAGTATAGTGGAATGTAAAATCAGTCCCATAGTAGCTGTTAAGCCACGACTCAAGAGAGCCAGGCAGGGATTTGATTTTCTCGTAACATTGCATAATGGCTGCACAAGTCACCGGTAATGCCACTGTTGAAAAGAGTTTCAAGGTGGTAATAACACTTTGTGATGCAATAGCAAACTGCATCCGACCCAGAAACAATAATGTAACCCGAAAGCAGACTACGAAGAAGAGCTTGTATGTAAAATTCTCTTTGTACGTACCCCACCGAAAGTCGAAGAGGCTGTTCCGAGAGCGCTTGCCGCCGGATAGTGAAGCGCTTACCAATGACGTACCAAAAGTGGGACGACTCTGCGCCCAAAGAAGCGTCAGTACCATGCTCCTGGATGCCGCTAATGTAACTCCCGGTCTGCCCACAATTCCAGGCTAACCAATAGCCTTAAGATTTGCCATTGAATGCATTGGGGCTTTTTAAGGCCTTGAATGCTATGGAGTTCTACAAAGCAAATCAATCTGGTAGTTATTTGGCATAAAATCCACATTGCAGCAGCAAACTGTCTTTATCTCCCAGGCCCAAGCTGAAGCTTTGTACCTTACATCGGCCCTGGTGCTGACACAGTCATCAGGACAGGAGTCCATTCAATGCCCACTGCCACCTCCTAGACTCTTTCATTCACATCAGGAGATCAAGAAATTCAGTGAAGCCACTGGGAACATTGACTGCTGTCTCCAGGACTCACCGAACACAGTACTACTACTGTGAGCTCAGTGGCCTGGACAGCAGAGATAACTTCCAGCTATGGACTGGACGTGTCAGTGCAAACTTCTAAAACAATACTGTGAAAACAAGAGGATAATTATGAGGAAAAGAAGCAAATGTTGATGGAGAGATTTGCAGTACCCTGGAGACTTACTGTTCCCAGTTACCAGACCTCCAGAATGCCCAAGCACACCTTTACAAAAATTCACCACCCATCTGGTGCATGTCTATCAAAGCTATTGAACCACCAGTTGGGCCTAATCTTGCAAAACTGCCTACCAGCTTGTTCACTTAGAGCAATGTAACCACTGGTGTCCCAGAGGAGTGTGAGAATGGATTATTTAGCCCACCATCCAGGAGGGTGCAGCCTAGCTGGCTAACAAATACAGATCTAGAACAGCAGCCTGGCAACTAATAATACCCCTTTGGGTTTTGTCCTGCTCTAGTGAATCTGACCCATAACCTTTCCTTGTCCAGGAAACAGAGAATTACTTATATTTCAGTAGGCTTATGCAAGACTTCTGCTGGCACAATCTATATTATGTCTGAGGGTGGGACCAGTCTGATTATGAATATGGAAATTTCCTCTCTGCAATGGCACAATGGAGTGAAAAACGTGAGTTGTAGCACCATTGAGCGGCTACCATGCCTAGAATAAGGCACTTTACCTTGTGTGCGCTTGATGGTTGCTTGTTACAATTGTCTTGTCTCCCAAAGTATAAGTGCATCCCAGGTATAGGCCCTTGCTTCCGTGTTCCTAGAGGGAGTCAGTTGCACCACAACGACGAGGCCCACATAGGCCGAAACGTACGCCTGTGGTTTTGCTGATTCTTTCGTGTGGAGAGGATTTGCCTGACATTTCGGAGCTGGACTGTCTGAGGGAGGGACCAGTCTGATATGAATATGGAAATTTCCTCTCTGCAATGACACATGGGAGTGAAAAACGTGAGTTGTAGCAACATTGAGAGGCTACTATGCCTATAACAAGGCACTTTATCTTGTTTGCGCTTGATGGGTGCTCCTCACAACTGTTTTTTTCTCCCACAGTCTATATTATTACCAATGATGTATCATTAGTAACCAAGGTTTAGCACATCTCCTTCCACTTTTGTACTGTGATCAGCAAGGATAAGTACATTTATTAATGATGCATGATATACTTAAAAAATCTTAGACTTAAGCCCTTGTAGAAACACTGACGTCTTTTCTGCTTGTCTTAAGTAGGTATGGCTTCCCACAATCAGTCTGTAGCAACAAATGAAAAAAACAGCAGCACAGAATATCCTTTAGCTGTAGAATATAAATGTTATTGAACTGTCACCTACAACCTAATGATCTCTTTCAGGAAATGACTCACATTTTTCAGAGGCATTAGAACCACCTGTAGGATTTTATATTTGCTCTGGTGAACACTCCAGGCTGTTCTTGTCCATGCTGATTATTCCTCAGCAGAATGACATACGAAGACTGTGAGTCATTTTATTAAAGAGAACACTAATGAGGAGGTGACAGTTCAATAATGCATTTTAATACTACACCTAGAAGGGTCTTCTGCTCCTCTGCTCCTTTTTGCTTCTACTGATATGATAGAACCTGTCTAATCTATTAGGAAAACTGTTTAGTCTCACAGTAGTCAATTTTGCCACTTGTTATCTTTTTTGGCAGTGACTCTTTCTACAGTAACAGTTGAAAAGGTAGCCAAAGTGCTGGCTACTATTTTCTCCAAGGTAGGCTTCTCAAGGTTGTTTTTTGACAAATGCACCCACTTCATTCTGCTCGTATGAAATATGCTGTTAAACCCTTTGACAGAAATGTGGGCTTGAACCACTCTGGTCTGTTACCATCCTTATGAGTGGTTCAGTTAACTGTTAAAAACATGATCTGTCTTCTCTGCTAGCAAGCGGGACTGGTAAAAATAGTATAAGAAAAAGAGAGATAAAATGTGTATGTTTGGTGCACTCTAGTAAAATGTAACCTTTATTGTATCAGACATATATCACAGGCAATTATTAGAGGGGGTATCTTATCAGAACCATAGATCAGACCTCATACTACCTATGAGGTAAGGGATGATCTCCTTCGCACTACTACAGTAGTTGGCAATATTTCCAGTACACTATGTGATTAAAATACATTCAGCACTGAGTAGTTTAAATTGAGTTGCCACTCAGTACTGCAGTATTCGGGAATAACTTGTGTCTCCCAGCGTAATCAACATAAGAATGTTCCATTCAACAAATCGGTCAGTGATACCAGCACTGCAGTTGAAGCTGGAAGGGGTTCTCCCTCATGATGCAACACTACCTTAAAGGGCATATATTCGAGAATGGTAAATCCTAACTTGGTGGCACTGTGGTGTATACAGTCATGTCCCTAAATCTGTGTATATTCATCAAAATCAAATCCAAAAATTATTAGCATAGCCTGCAATGCAAGGAGACAACGAGTCTCCCTCACATAGCTGTGCTCCAAGAAATACAGGTAGGATGCCCCGAAGATAGTAAATGATATTATTATTATTATTATTATTCTTTATTTATATAGCGCCAACTAATTCCGCAGCGCTGTACAATTGGGGAATAGACATACAGAGGTATTAAATAGTACAATCAGATGTGTAGAACAGGAGGATCAGAGGGCCCTGCTCGTGAGAGCTTACAGTCTAGAGGATACAAAATTAACTCCTATTGAATATACCATTTGTTACCTGAATACACAGACTTATATAATCTACTGATAGTGTGATTTCTAATTTGCTGGGACTGGTAAAAATGATTAACCCAATCTCCTTTTCTCATATAGCACAGTGCCTTCAGGAGTCATCTTGGTTCTCCCCCCTTTGAACTCTAGTGTAGTTACAGGGTCCAAATTCCACTGTACTTACTAAAGTAACACTGGGAAGGCGATTACTTGGCCAGTGGCCTGCCTACAGTTCCTTATATCCTCAAGATATTAGGGTGAGGATCTAGCCGTGATGGCCTAGTCATACGTTGAAGCTATCAGAAAACATAGTACAACTGCCAGTCAAGGCTCTAGGAATTTGTGCTTGTATTTTTGAGGATTCATTTTATTATTGAACAACTACAGTGCTCTCCGTCAATCCAAAATGTTAAGAAACCTTAAACCTGCATATTTAAAAAAGTAAAAGTGGGGTTTTGGCTTTCTTAGGAAAATATTTATGTGTGCAGAATTATTATGCAACTAAATGAAAAACAATAATTTTCCCATCTTGCGTGTTTATTTTCATCTATGAAAGTGAGAATACTAAATAAACAACATTTGTGACATTTCAAAAAATAAAAAATCAGTGACCAATATAGCTACCCTTCTTTTCGATATCAGTCATAAGCTTTCCATTCATGGAGTCTGTCTGTTTCTTGATCTGTTGACGATCAACTTTTTGTGCAGCAGCAACCACAGCCTCCCAGACACTGTTCAGAGAGGTGTACTGTTTTTCTTCAGCATAAATCTGCTATTTAAGAAGGGCCCACAAGTTCTCAGTAGTGTTTGTCAGGTGAGGAAGGGGCCCATGTCATTATTTTATTATCTTTTAGGCCTTTACTGGCTAGCCACACAGTGGAGTACTTCAGTGGAGCATTGTCCTGCATAAAAATCATGGTCTTCTTGTAAGATGCAGACTTTTTCCTGTACCACTGCTTGAAGAAAGTGTCTTCTATAAACTGGCAGTAGGTTTGGGAGTTGAGTTTGAGTCCATCTTCAACCTGAAAAGGTCCAACTAGCTCATCTTTGATAATACCAGCCCATACCAGTATCCCTCCTCTACCTTACTGATCCAGCCACGGGCCCATCCATCTGGACCGTCAGGAGACTCTCATCTCATCAGTCCATAAAACCTTTGAAAAATCTGTCTTCAGATATTTCTTGGCCCAGTCATGACGTTTCAACTTATGTGTCTTGTTCAGTGGTGGTCAGGTTTCAGCCTTCCTTACCATGGCCATGTCTCTGAGCACTGAACACCTAGTACTTCTGGACATTCCAGGTAGGTTGCAGTTCTGGAATATGACAGCACTGGAGGATAATGGGTTCCTGGTAATTTCATGTTTGATTCTTCTCAAATCTTTGGCAGTTAATTTGCTTCTTTTTTTTCTCAACATATTTCTTGCAACCCTGTTGACTATTTTCAACAAAATGTTTGGTTCTGTGATCACGCCCCAATATATTCAAGAGTGCTGCATCCCTCTGAAAGACTTTTTTTTACAATGTTTGACTTTTCAGAGTCCGTTATATCTCTTTCTGCCCATTTTATCTGAGGAAATTAAGCTCACTTGCCTAATAATTGTGCACACAGTGCACTGTCTGGTGATCGTTGGGTACTATGGATGCACGAAGGAAAGACCCATATTCCTCTTGTCACAGTTCCCTATGGTGCATGAATTTTGCCCAAGCATCACGTCACTTTTCTTTTGCTCATGGGGTGCGTAGATGAACTGGCTCTTAATTTAGCAGCAGTCTACTTAGGTAGGAGTCATTCATACTGCAGCTAGATACAGCTTGTTATAAGCTGCTTACATCAGGGTTAGCCAGCCCTGGCCCTTAAGAACTGTCAACAGTGCATATTTTCATTATATCTCTAATTGAGCAGTTAAATTGCTATTCAACAATATCCTGATAATATGCATTGTTGGTAAGGCTTGTGGACAAAGGTTGAGATCACTTGATTTACATAGTATCTGCAGTGGTGGTGGTGGGGGGTCTCTGATCATGGGTTCTACATTCTTTAATGCAGAATCTGCTCTGGAGCTCTAAAATATGCCTCAGAGCATTTCTTGCTGTATATTTTATATGAATTGTAACCATTAGAGCATGGCTAGGCAAGATCTGGCTTTTTTAGCTGTTATGGTTAACGATGATCGGTGTTTTAATAAGAGCTAGGTAGCTGCAGCTGTCTACTAATGTATTCACAATGTTATCTTTCTGTCAGTATGAAATTGTTTATGTACATTAAAGCTTTAGAATAATTACAGAAAACAATGTTCTTTTCCCTAAAGGTAAGCAAATTGATCAAAGAAGACCTTCAAAGCCAAGTGGAGTTACTGAACTCATTTGAAAAGAAATACAGTGACCCCGGACCAGTTTATGACTGCTTGGTGTGGCATGATGGGGAAACGTGGAGGTAAATAATTTTATCTTGTCAGTAGAATCTAAAATGAGAGTAGATGAGCAACATTCAATTGTATATTTTTACTGTGTTTTCTCTTACACCCACTGGGGACAACAGGACCATGATGTTAAGTCCCCTCCCACTGGCATACAGGGAGATAAAACTGCTCTGAAAGAGGTAACATCCTTACAGCTCTGCTTAACCCCTGCCCTTCTAACTCCAGTGTTTAGTATTCTGCTTCACAAGGAGAAATTGGGGGATGGTCTCTCTGAGACCATAACTTGTGTGTGTGTGTCTGTGTGTGTATATAAAATAATGTGTGTGTATTTTTTTTCTCTTTGTGTAAGGAGAGGACTGGAGGGAATTTACCACTGTTTCCCTGAATTGTCCTTTCTCCTTTGATGAATCTCACTAGCACTCTCTTACCCACCTTTCTGTCCTGAACTGCAGTGGACTCTGATGTTGGCTTATCAGTTACCAGCTCAACTAGGTGATGGAATCGCTGGCTGTGAGAGTGTCTGCGGAACAACAGGGAAGTGAATATGCCTGTTCTGTGTCAGTCTGTCATTTGGTCACGCTGTGATGTCTGCTGGGCAAACTATTGGGTTTTGGCACTTATTTGACAGTGACCTGCATACGCTGAGTTACACAGGGACGTGCACTATTTGGATAGGTACAGATCGGCCGTACTCCTGTGGGAGAATGCAGTGACCTCAAGTGATTTGCTACACTTTAATTGATTATCTGACTTCTGTTGACATAGCACATAGGGATCTACTATCAGCCCTGTGTCTGTCTGACTCTCCTAGCTTATCTGGTCCTGATTGGGATGGTGTTGTGGCGACAGTTTGTTAAATCAGTGGATCCAGCTTATTCTCTGGAGCAGCTGTCAGATCCAGAAACCCCTCAAACCCCTCCGGGTTGAAAGGGAGAGAAGAGAGCAACATGGTCCCCCCCCCCCCCCCCCCGAAGCACGTGATGGCCTGGGGAAGGGTCTAAATGGGGCAGGGTGAGTCCCAGTTCTTTATTTTGCTGTTTATAGTGTGTGTGTGTGTGTGTGTGTGTGTGTGTGTGTGTGTGTGTGTGTGTGTGTGTGTGTGTGTGTGTGTGTTTTTAATTAGTCACAATGTTAGAGCCCAGGGAATCTTCCAAGTCAAAGAGGGGGATAAAGCTTCAGCTCCCAGCAACTATGACCTTATTTGCCTCCCAGATGTAATTGTCCTTGTTGTGCTACAAGCCCTTCACACAGTTCTTACCCTGCCACTGGGGGATCTCTGTCAGAACCAGTATGAGTTAAATCCCCTATAGATTTTATTGCATCTTTGTCATACCTGTGTTCCTTGATTTAATGGACTTACAGGTCTCACTACCATGTCTTTCTTTCTGGAGAATATTTTGTCTAAGCATGCATCAGACTATCCTCATTCCATTAGGAACCAGGCATAGTTGCCTAGAGATGACAATAACAAACAGGTTCTTACCCCAGGTGAGGGGTTTTCCTTTGAAAAAGGGTAGACGGGTAGTGATGATGAGGAGGACCATTCTTCCCTAGCTGCTGTGGACATACAGTGGGGGAAGTCTCGAGGGACTCTTTATAGAGCTGTTGACGTTTTACACATATCCGATAGATATGTTGTTTATCCGGCCAGAGACATTCTTTAAATGTCAGGTCTTTCCTGCCTACGTGCTACTGGACCAGATAGTTTGGGATGAGTACATGCATCCAGATAGAAAGGTGTCCTCTTCCTGTTTTCATGTACGTATCATATTGATAAGGAATGCTTGGACTTGTGGGGTTCTTCCCAGTGGTTAATCCACCCATTTCATGCTTCTCTAAGAGGACAACATAACCTGTGGCGGATGATGGAGCATTTAAGCACCTGAAAGCTGAAATCTGAAAGCTCTCCTTAGAGTGTATTTTATTCCCTGCAGAGCATCTCTTCACCCATATTTTGCTGTAGCATGGATAGGCATCGACAGTAACCAATGATGTGATCCAGGAATGGGCAACCCAAGGGCCTCCAGCTATGGGGGACTACAGTTACCACCTGGCCCAGCCAACCAAACACTGGCTGAGGATGATGGGGTTGTAGTTCACCTCAGGTTATTCACCCCTGGTATGATTGCTTAACATCCAATATGCTAGCTTTAGTAGTTTCCTTTGGTTTAGAACTGGACAAAACTCAGTTATTTGACTGTTGGCAAAAGTATCTCTTTGTCTCAACCAAGGTCTTGATTTCTTGACTAGCATTTTTTGCCTTAAAGGGATAGTAATACTTAGTTTTATATTTTATTTTATTTTGTAAGCATTAAAAAACATCAAGAACGATAACCATAAAGGTTTGAGAGATAGTCACAAGCAGAGTTTCCCGTCCCGCCCCTTTTACCTAGTGTAAGCCATCTCTTCTCAGATGTGGAATGCAGTCCATAGACCAGACAGATAACAGAATGAGACAATCTTCTTTCTATGAGAACAATGAAAGCCCTGCCCCCCTTGACAAGTTTTTCAGGTTTTTCCCTTATCTTAATTGAAGATTGTCACTCTCTGCAGTCTACCTGGGTACCTCCCTTCTGATCTGGCTGAACAGTAAAAGGGGCGGGAGGGGGATACTTTGTCATTGAATTACTTTTGAACTACAGCTCTGACAGTATTGAAATAACACTCTCCAATGCCCAAATACTATGATGATTAATTAGAGCTGCTTTTATTATGAAACATTACTATCGCTTTAAAGTACTACTTTCACCATGGCCATTTCTTTAACAGATTAAGACAATCTCCACAGAATTAGCCTGAGTTATCCTGGACAGCCAATAAGTCTGCTCAGAAAGCAGCCTTGGACAAGACCATTTCAGCATGGCTTGAACTCCATGGAGGCTGCAGTTCTTCCAAGGGGCATGGTTACAGTCGGTATGAGACTCAGGGGGTTTCAGAATAATTTCTGTTGATTACAGAATTTATTTCATGTATCTCTCATCCTTGGCATTTCTTTATGTCTAGTGTCCCGAGAGACCCTGTAAAGGCAAGGTCTTTTGAAGCAGCAATTGATTCTTTGCTGGCTTTGGGGGTTGAATCTCCTCTGAAATTGAAGACTCTTAACACATTTTTGAACTCCTTGGTTCAAAATGGTGTTCCGTCATTGCTGGCATGTGCACCAGAAAATATTTGGCAATTTGATCAGTATCACAGGTTTCTTGGTGTGTGTGCAGTCAGACAATGCCAGAACAGTGGAATCTGTGCATGGATTTGAACTTTCTGTCTGGTTCTGAGGCTTTAATTCCACTAGTTGACAACTTGGAAGCAGACGTTCTGTTGTCTGGTGCCAGTTGTGGGAAAGCGGAATCTCAAGCAATCCATCTTTGACTCTATAACAGTTAACTGGGGTCTACCAGAGGAAGATCTGGTCACTTTGTGAAAGACTTGCAAGTTACCAAACTTCTGAGCAAGAACAAGAGAAATGTGGTCCTCCATAGAATTTTTGATCAGGTATGTGTTTCCCATTCTGCCACTAATGCTCAGGGTGACTTGCAAGAGCAAGATGAACAGATCCCAATGCCAGTGTTATGACCCAAGAAAGAGCCTGGTATATGGATCTGCTCAGTCTGTAGGTTGTAGACACCTGGCAACTACCTCTTGTTCTAGGATAACTGTTTCAATGCCTATTCTGTCATCCAGATCTAAAAAAGGTGGCTATGATGGCATGACATTTAACCCTTTGAGTGCCAGAGGGGTATGGAATGCATTGCTCTGCAATGCATTACGTACCCCTCTGGCACTCAAAGGGTTATAACCGAAATCTTGAGGCTTGTTGTATTAAAGGTTATTCCTTCTGCACATTATTTATTTATTTATTAATTTATTTTATTTTTATTTATTTATTTTAGGCTGTGCTTCAGGTACGTAAAACAGCTTCATCCAAGATCTATAATAAAATGTATCTATTTTTTAATGGTATGAGGCTCGCTGGGTTTCTTCATGACCTTTTTAATTTGCCAATGGTCTTCGGTTTCCAAAAAGAGGGTCTGCAGAAAGGTTTAAGTCTTAATTATACTGAGGTGCAAAGTTCAGCTGACAGTCTTGTTTCAGCATTGCTTTGCTCCTTGATGTTCATTACACGTTATCTGGAAAATCTCTTTGATTCTGTCCCAATCGCTGGACTTTTTTGATGAAATGCAACACACTGTTCTTGTCATGGGACAGGGTTTAGTTGTTCCACCTGCATATGTCTCAGGCTTTGGCTTTCACATAAGTACTGAAACTCGTGTGTTACAGCACTGGAGGCAGTGCCGTATGCCGATTTCACACACATACCCTGCAGCTGGACTTTGAGAAATTGGTCCAAACCACAGTGTCATCTTTCCCGTGTGATGTCCCTTTCCTCCCAGATGAGCGTAGATCTTCATTGGTGCATTCAAGAAACCCATCTGATATTAGGTAGCCTGTTTGTCATAGTGGACTGGTCCATAGTGATTACAGTTGCCATTCTTCCAGGTTGGTAGGCCACGTTCTGTATTTGTGTGGCACAGGGCACCTGGTTAAGCAGTGTTGACCGGTTTTTGATCAGTGTGCTGGAATTTTGGGCAGGGATAAACTGTGTTGGCAAACTATTTCAGCAGTCAATGCCTGGATCCCCGAGAATGGGAACTAAGCAGTCTGTTTTCGACTTCATTGCTTGAAACTTGGGTGTGCCAGTGTGGACCTAATGGCCTTGGATGATCCACAAGGTCTGTCAGTTTTGCTCCAGGCCCATGGATGCTCTGGCCTTTGCAGCAGACACAATGGTCATTCCGTAACATTTCCCTCTGGCATATGCGTTTCCTCCTCCTAGGTTTCTGAGAAAGATCAGGATGGACTGACGCATGTAATCCTGTTCATATCTTATTGGTCTCGCAGAGTTTGGTTCTCAGATCTGATTAACCTACCAGTAGGCAAGCTGTGCCATCTACCTCTGCTTCCAGACTTCTTGTCCCAGGGCCCTATGTATCATCTAGATGTAGAGAGGCAAGCTTTGACTGTGGTACTCTTGAAACCAATATCCTGAAGAGGAAGGCTTTCTCTGAGCCAGTGACCATGACCATGCTTGATGCCCATAAGCTAAGTTCTTCTAAGGTTTATCATAATGTGTGGTCATTGTTCTTCATGTGGTGTGAAGAACATGGCTCACATCTGCATCCTTTTCATCTTCTGATTGTGTTAGTCTTTCTCTAGGAAGGTATCCACAAGAGCTTTGTCTTAGTTCTGTCATGGTCCAGATCATGGCCTTGTCAGTGATTTTTTTTTTTTTTTTTTTTTTTTTTTTAAGAAGCATAGTGCTCTGTTTCTGGATGTTCAGCCTTTTCTGCAAGGTGTGACATATCTTAACCCCATCTTTAGGGGGATCCCACATCTCCATTACATCTAAATCTGGTACATGCTGTGCTTCAGAAGGATCCATCTGAACCACTGGCTTATGTGTCTCTCCATTGCTTGATCTGGTTGATGGCTTTCCTTGTAGTGATTCTGTCCAGCTGAACTACAGACTTTGTTTTCTATAGCCAACTTTCTGATTTTTATTTATTATGCAGTTAAGGTCCTTCTGAGTACTGTCACTCGGTTTCTCCCAAGGGAGTTTCTGCTTTCCTTATTTAACCATGAGATTGTGCTTCCTTCTCTTTGTCCTGCCATGTCTAATAGACTAGATGTCCTTTAGTGTCTTAAATAATACGCTCATTGCACCAAACCCTTTCGCAAGTCGAATATGCTGTTCATTGTTACTGAGGGCATGCATGGGGGCCAAGCAGGATTTAAGGTGACAGTGGCTTCTTAGCTCAAGGTGACTGTTCACCAGACCTGTGTCCTTAGAATTATTCCACTGCCTTTATATACAATGCCTTCTTCCACCAGAAGGTTGGGTGCTTCCTGGGCCTACAAGAATCAGGCCTCTGTGGAGTGATTTTGCATGGCAGTGATTACAGAGACAGCATGCTGGTGCCAGATTTTGGAGAAGAGTCCTACAGTCTATAGTGCCTGTGTATATCCTTTCTGATAACTTGTCTACTGTTAATTATTTTTTTATATGGTGGTGTCTGTTGGCAACAGAGTTTCATGGTTTTATCTGGTTTGTCTCTGAATGGGTTTTATTGTTGGGATCCTGGTTGGGATAGCTTTAGTATAGCCCCATGATTTATGTGTTTCACAGTGTCAAAAGAGAAGGAGATTTATATATTTTTTTTCCCAATAAATCTTTGAATGAATGAATGAATGAATGAATGTTTATATAGTGCCACAAGTGTACGCAGCGCTTTACAATTTAAGGGTTTAAACAATACAGGGTTACAGGTGCTTTGTAGAGTGAAACATTGGGTGGGAGGTCCCTGCCTGAAAGCTTTCAATCTAAAGTGGTAATGGGAGTCATACAGAGTACATAAGGGTCAAGTGCTGAATACAGTGCTAGTTCTGAAGATGATAGAGGACATCAGTAAAGTAAATAATTTATAAGAGCGTTCATTGTACAACATCGGTGCCTTCTAGCATGTTGAGATTTTATCCATGAGCTGTGTTTTTAAGTGAGATTTGAAGGTTATCAGAGAGGTGCAGTGGTGGAGGTTGGATGGAAGAGCATTCCATAGATATGGAGCAATGAGAGAAAAAGGTTTTGATACGTGACAGGGCTGTAGACACAAAAGGAGCTGAGAGAAGACAATCATTGGCCGAACGTAAGTGGCAGGATGTGGTATAATGGGAGATCAGAATGGAAATGTAAGAAGGAGTAGAGGAGAGAAGTGTCTTGAAAGAGAGATTTAAGATTTTGTAAGATATCCGGAGTTTGATAGGCAGCTATTGGAGAGTTTTGAGGAGGAGTGGGGCAGGGACAAACCTAGGTGACAGAAGAGTAATTCATGCTGCAGCATTCTGTATAGTTTGAAGTGGATGGAGATGGGAGACATGAATGCCAGACAGAAAAATGTTGCAGTAGTCCATGCGGGAGAGGATGATTGCGTGTATAAGAATTTTAGCTGTGGAGGAGCAGAAGAAGGGATGGATTTTAGTAATGTTATGCAAAAGAAAGCGACAGGATTTAGCGATGGCATTAATATGAGGGGAGAATGAGAGAGACTTGTCAATTATCACCCCTAGACACCACACTTCTGATACTGGGTTTATGGTAGTGCCATTTACAGTCACCTGAAGGGCACTACAATGCCAGGACTAGGTGGGATGAGGAGTAGCTTAGTTTTAGACATATTGAGTTTGAGGTGCCTATGAGCCATCCAGTCTGAGATAGCTGAGAAGCAATCTGTGACTTTAGCCTGGATATCAGAAGTCAGTTGAGGTGCAGATAAGTACATCTGGGTGTCATCTGCATAGAGGCGATATCTGAGACCAAATAAATTAATAAGATCACCAAGTGTTATTGTGTAAAGAGAAAACAGAAGCAGTCTTAGTCCTTGTGAAACGCTGGACATGCCTACTGGGAAAAACCTTGTAGTTTGAGCTGTTCAGTCAGGGTGTTCTCAGGTTCTCTTGCATAGTGACTTCCTTCCTGACCTTTTCCTTTGTTTTTGTTTTTTTCCCTTATGTCTTTGCTACACATAAAAACTAAAGGCTGCTTCTGTTGGGTAGGAGTTAAGTGGAGCTGGGAGGGGGTCTCCAGAGAGCTTTGATTTTAAGAGCCCTCCAAATGGTAGCTATTTAACCTATAGTTCCTATGTTCCATGAGGACTAAGAGAAAAGGATTTATTGGCAAGTGCACAAGTCCTATTTTTTTTTTCCAGCTAATTGCCAATATAAATGCTTAGTCCATATGGGTCACAGAGCCTCCCTCCCAGAGATAACTCCTGTCTTTGCTCTGGCTGGAGTGTCCTGCGATTTTTGCTTTTTTTTTTTTTTTTTTTGAATGGTAAATTCTTCTCTATCCTTTTGCTTTTGGCCAAAGTTTGCCTTTGCTATACGTAAACTGAGGCTACATGAGCTTGTGTAAAAGGGCGGTGTTACATCCTCCAGAGGTCTCTGCTATAGTGTTCCTGTCTCCATGTGAAGGGAGCATAATTCCATGTTCCCTATGTCCCCCTTGGACTAGTGAAAAGGTTTTATAGGTAAATAACAACAAAATTTCTGTTATATGGCCCTAGCTAATAAACTACTGCCCCCAGTTACATTTCTCATTTTAAAGTGGACTTGTTACCTACACAACTTTTACTGTAATTAAATGTGTTTAAACTGCCTACTTTTTTGCAAACAGGTTGTTACTGAGATATCTATTCTCCGCCTTGCTAAGCATCTCTCTCTGATAAGTTTGTAACTCCATTTTGCATTTTAGAGCAGTGGTTCTGAACTTATGGTCTCGGGAACAGGCCAAGAAATTGATGACTAACATTAATAGAGAAGAAAAATGACTGAGCCTCTGAAATCAACTGTACTCCTTTAGGAAAATCCTCAAGACCTTGCTTGTTAATGGGTCATGAGGGAATGTGGCAAGAACCACTTCTCTAGAGAGATAAAGGAGACATGTACTTGTAGAAATTCAAGGTCCTTAAGGTGTTAAACAACATTAATACTTTTTAATTATTAGGTGATAATGTGCCTTTAACCCTTTTGGATGCCAGGTCCTCACAGACACACAAGCGTGTGTGCTAACATGCATACAAAAATGTAGCTTTAATATGTCATTTGCCATATATATATTTTTATACTTCTCCATGTCGACCTGGATGTCCCAAATTACTGTTTATCTATGCATGCATGGGATGTTCTTAGTTTATGCCAGCATTTGTAAAATTGGCAAGAAAGTTAAAAAAAAAAAATGTTTCATAAATGAACGTGTAGGATGGCAGCTCAGGGCTCAAAATTTCCACTCGCCACTAACCAATGGCGAGTGAAAATTTAGCCCTGGTGAGTAGAAATTTAGCCCTTGTGGTTATGTTATGACTTGCAGTGGCGAGTAACTTTTCAGGTCTGGCTAGTAGCAAAGGACTTCCAATTTTAAGCCCTGGGATGGCTTATAGATAGGTTTATCATGCTTGGTAAAATTATTAAAATCTTCTACCAATAATTGCTTTCAGAATCCAGTTGAGACTCTGTCTCCTCTTTGTTAGCTTTCCTCAATTATTACATACCTTGCATTTGGTAAAGCCTTTTGATTGATGATTAAACTCTTCACAGAGCATGTATGGACACGAGCGAGTGTGGAGACCTGGAAACTTGCGTTGTACTGGGGAATTACAGAGAGACACAAGAGTATGGATCATTTGGTACATCTGAAATGTTGAATTATTCAGTAAACATTTACGATGAAGGAAACTTGTTGTCAATTGTTACAAGTGGAGGTAAGATATCTTATTGATCTAGATCTGGCATGTCAGACTGAAATTGAGGCCCACATACTTGACATTTGAATTAAAGAGGGCCTTAATATTAGAGAGACACACAAACATACACAAAAGTTAACCTAGTCTGTCCATGGCTTTGGTTTAACCCATTAACGACCAGCCATGCAGACACGTTGCAGTCACTAAAGGACCACGGAGCATTTTTTTTTTTATTCGCCGATCCGACTCAGGGCTCCCCAAACGGCATGCAGCCGCGCGGGAAGCCCTGAAATCCATGACGGTCATGGTACATCATGGGTCATTTAGTCACTCTTACCCACGACGTACCAGGACCATCAAGGGTCGTTAAGGGATTAATGGGATAATGAGGGAGAGAACTGAGAATATGAGGAACTCAGTGGCTTAACAGTAAAAGTGCTGGAGCCTCCTGCAAACGAAGTGTTGGACTGGGGCACTGGTAGTCACAGAATGGCACCCATTCATAGTCAGCCTTTTCCTGCTGGTAGTCAGAGAACCACACATGCATTGTCTTACACCTAAACCTTGTTGTGCTGTACAATGGTAGTAGCAGAACCGCATATACATAATCTGTAACTCCAGCTTGTTACAATGTCCACTAGCCACAGAGCCACTCATTCTGTCTGATGTACAATGCATTGCCCATACTTTAGGGTCCAAAAAGTTAACTGGATTATTCGGGGTCAGTCAAGGCCAAATCCCAATTCCAGCCCTTGCAGTAGGGCTCATCCTTGGGTTGTGGTGGGCAATGGCTGGAAGGATAGCCCAGCCAGGCTCCTTTCTTATGTCATTGCCAGGAGAACAGAGGAAGAAGCACAGGTGCTGGGTCAGGCTGCTTTTCCTTGTTAAACTGCAGTCTCCTTTTCCATATGGTCACAGGCATCATATTTGAAATGCATATTCTAGAGGATAAAATACAAATGTGTTATACTGATCTATGAATAACTGGAGCAAACCAACTGTACAATGTGGAACTAATAAAAAAAAAAAAAAATCCTAAATTCCCTTTTATTAAAATTGTTCTTTTAACTCCTTGAATGTTAGAGCTCTCCAGTGCATTAACCCCTCCCCTTTCAATTTAAATCTGTCATTTTTTTCTTTTTTTTCCCCAGTTGATGGTTTGGTTGCTCCAGTTCTTCTTACTATGTCCGCTTCACTCTCTTTTCACTTCTTTAACTTGTTTGGGGAAAAATACATTCTGAAAATCATGGCATTCACATCAAATTGTAATGTCATACAAGGGTGATACCAATAACACAGACTTTTTTTATATATATATATATATATATATATATAATTTTTTTTTTTTTTTTTTTTTTAATACAAAGTATAAAGAGCAATATTCATGAAAAACAAAGTCTCAACCGCAGTAATTTATTTATTTATTTTTTTTCTCATCTCCATCTATTTTTGTTCACTTTTACCCCAACGTTGAGCTCCCTGTTCCAGAGAGGCTTCTGTTAGGGACTGTGGAAGAAGGGAGACCGGTACAGTGTTACAGTATTGCTGCAGCAGAAAAGCCTTTTTCCACTACAGCATACAGAGCACTAAGTGCTGCAGTGCTAGTGCTTTATTGTATAATAATCTCATTGATCAACAAATCAGTGTGTTGGACACCTCTTTTGCATTCAAATGGTTAAAGACTGCAAGGACAGAGCTCCCCAAGTGCCTTCTTTCCGGTCTGCTACAGGCCTTGTGGCACATTGTTCCCCTATCCCTGTTGCTTCTGTCACCAGTTATGGTGTCTGTTCAAAGACAAAACACAAATATCAAAGCCTGGCACAGAAATTAAAAAAACAAAATAATAGAAATATCTTATAGGTATTTTATCCTTATATATTTTGCACTTGCAGAATATGTTTAGTAAAAAAAGTTACTATCTTCTTAAGGACCAAAGGGCAGAGCAGATATGCTGCAAGCCACTGCAGTGTTTGAATGGTAAAGGTCCAGCCTAGTTATACTTGGAGAGGTTTGGGAACCCCTGCTGAAGTTTTATTTGTATTACACATGTCTGAATACCAAGTTTGTATTGACTTTACCCATCTGATACTAATTACTTTAATTCTGACACTACAGGTGCTCACGGCACACATGTTGCAAGCATTGCTGCTGGATATTTCCCAGATGAGCCTGAAAGAAATGGAGTGGCACCTGGTGCCCAAATCCTTGCCATAAAAATCGGTGACACCAGACTGAGCACGATGGAAACCGGGACAGGACTCATAAGAGCGGTAATACTTGTCTGTTAAAGAGGAATACTAATACCTAGAGCAATACAACTGAATAATGCCAGTTGTCTATTTGCTGTGCTTGCTCTCTGTACTATATCTATATACATTAAGTTACAGATTGCATAAAAAGATCAAGATCAAAACAAGGGTTTATTCATTGAATGTTTCCTCTTAAAGCTTCCCCAGTTATTGGTGTTTGTAGAGAGGCCATAGTGCTTTGATAGTCTGGATGGTGAGTTGTGGCACAAGCTAACCTGACTAGTATAAATGGCCATATTCAGGAAGATAAAGAAGAGTAATTCAGCTGTACAGTAGTTGACAAATAAAAACTTCCCACAAATCTCACTGATTTAAAAGGGGTATTTTAACCCCTTCAAGGCTAGAGAGATTTCAACTCAATTTTTTGAGACCAATCTAGCATTCATGGTGTTAAAAGACTCATTTAAATTAATGGGACGTCTCATTTCCTTCAGAGTCTCTTGATAGCACAGAGAGCTGTGCTAGGACACCCCCCCACCATCCCTAGAGTGTCCAGCCTTTCCCAGGTCAGGATGGATATTTCATCTTCCAACATCATTTTGTACAGGTTCCAGCTGGGTACCTACCTCTGACATCCTGTGTAAGACCTCTTAGATGCAGTCATTACAGGGGGGCTTGGCCTATTTAGCCATCCCCAGTCTTCATTGATACCCAGTGGGTTCTATTACTTTTTGGCAATAACAGAAGCTGCACCTTCTTTCTCATGACACTTCAAATTCAGGGCCACAAGCCTTTAAACCAAATCTGACTTTCATTTTTGCTTGCACCTCACCGGAAGACAGTTGGTGGCCATAGTCCAGGGGGTTGGGTGGCATGGAGTTCAGCTCTACTGAATCCTTCTCCATGTCATCAGGATATTTATTTTCCCATACTTGATCTTTAGAAGGAGGAGAGTCTACATAAGGCAGATGTTGACACATGTCTAGATACTGTAGGTCAGCCATTTTCTGGAAGGGTTTCTCACGGTTAGTAATCTATTTTAGGCCTTTCAAGTTACTAGTGCAAGATGGTTACATATAGCATTTATACAGAGAAAAAAAAAATATATATAAATATATATATATATAATGTGTATGTGTGTGTATATATATATATATATATATATATGTGTATGTATGTATGTGTATAGGACAACATTAGCAAAGTACTAAGTACTCTGATAAAGGACCACCGAATACCAGTGGTCCGCAAACAGTGTGCAGAAGAGAGAGCAACCACACAACCCAACCCCCCAACTATAATTGATCCACAAAAAAAGTGAATCAACCTCTGATGTGCCACCCTGTAACCCAGTTGATAACAGTATACAGGCAATACAAAAAAAACTGGAAATATGGCAATATATGTACTACAGCAGTTAAAAAGTTAACAAAAAAAAGTGTAATCTATACATAGGTATACAAGCACCAGTATTATTTTATTTATATAATATAATGTATATATTACACTCAGTCCATTTTACCAAAAAACATCAGAGGAATCTTCGCTGCTCATCTACTGCAAGTAGACCTCTCACATATCACCAACTACAGCAGAAATACAAAAAACATTCTGCCTCTAAGAATCGCGCCTTCCCAGGAGGAAAAGAATACCCCTCCCATGATATATATTGGGAAGGATCTTGATTCTTGGAAGCAGAATAAAATCCTCAGATATAAGTGAGTGTAATACCTTGAGAGCACAAGGGTCCAAATGAGTCACTAAACGCGCTGTGGAATTTGTTGGCACTATATAAATAAAGATTAATAATAATAATAATAATATTGCACTCAGAAGATATCTTCTGAACCAGCTTCTTTGTTTTTACATTTACCATTTATGCTGCTTACAGTTCTCGGGAGAAATAACTCTCAAGTTGATTAAAAATGATTCAGCTTGTGCCATGGACGTATCTTGGGCTTAAAGCCTTCCATGGAACAGCTTTGTATATCCACCAGCTGCCGAAGCAGCCATACTTTTTTATGAAGCTACTTTACATTTGGCCATTAACGTCTGCAGGCTGTTGCTTCTTAAACCCTTGCATAGTTTAGCTCTGATCTGTGTATGTGTTACAATGAGACCCTGAAAGAATCACACAATTTTTCTTGCCTGTCCATTACTTTTCCCTTGTTTGGTAGAGCAGAGATTCATACCCTTTGTGGTGTCATTAAAGTGAACTAACTGGTCATCCATAAAAGAGGGCTTATTACCCTTTTATCTCCTCCTCTCAGTTGGAGCTTCCATCTGGAAAGTATTTTCTTGGTTATTCATACTTATCAATTTATGTGACCCCCCCCCCCCCCCCCACACACACACACACACACCACCATCCTAAGACATTGGAGAGAAGTGATTTTCTGGACAAATTAGTAATTATGCTGGATTAACTGACCTACTTAGAGAACAAAACCCTGCAGAAATTAGATTTCCCAACTGCCAAATCAAATCTCTAAAATTACCATTTACAAAGCATAAGTTATAAGCAGTTTAAGTAGACACATGTATTGATACTACAAGCTGTGTAAGTAACTTGTCCACTTTAAAGTATTTTTCATCTTCAATTGTTTTCTGGTTTGTTCAAAACACTAGGGATGGTGGAAAGTCCTTTTTATACATTTTCCTGGTCTACCTGTTACCAAAAGAGACCTGAAGGAAAGCTAACAAAAATTCTTTCTCCCCTGTGGCTCATTTGGTTTACTCCAGAATGTCTTCTCATTAGCTTCCTAAATACTGACCACGATTTTACTATGTCCCTGCTGTGTACATCCACCCAGCTAATATAACCAAATTTTTATAATCCGTTCAGTGTAAATAATAACTCCAAGGATAACTGGGTGAATATTCAGTTTAGAAATAAAATGAATGTGTCTGAGTGTTACGGTTATGTTTTATTTTAATTGGTGGATTACTTTTATTTCTGTCCACCAGATGATTGAAGCAATAAAATACAAGTGTGACCTCGTCAACTATAGCTACGGTGAGGCAACACACTGGCCGAATTCTGGGTAGGTCAAATAATCTCTGCAGTGCTTCTAAATCAGATTGCTTGTAAATATTGCCACTGCAAAAAAAGAACTGTGTATGTATGGGTATATAAATATAGTACTGTGCAGGTGTGGAAAAAATGCTGTAAAGTAACAATGCTTTCAAAGAATAGACATGTTAATAGTTTATTTGTATCAAATAACAAAATGCATAGTGAGTGAACAGAAGAAAAAGCTAAATTTAAATCAATATTTTGTGTGACCACACTTTGCCTTCAAAACAGCATCAAGTCTTCCAGGTACACTTGCACAAAGTGAAGGATTTTGTAGGCATGTAGTTAGGTGTATGATTGCACAGGTGTTAACGATCATCAATTTAATATGTGGGTTGAAACCCAAACATTAACTGAAACAGAAACAGTTGTGTAGGAGGAATAAAACTTGGTGAGGAACAGCCAAACTCCAATAACAAGTTGAAGTTGCTGAAGACAGTTTAATGTCAAAGTCATACACCATGGCAAGACTCGGCACAGCAACAAGACATAAGGTATTTATACTGCAGCAGCAAGGTCTCTCTCAGGCAGAAATTTCAAGCCAGACTGGGTAGTTTCTCAACTTTCACTGTGGCCATGAGTTGCACCATATGACTTCCAAGAAATCTTTGGGGTCTTTTGAACTGGAATTAGACAAAGGCATCAACCATGCCACTGGCTTTTGTTGCCTCAAATTGCACTTAAACGTTCCACGGAAGATGTGTAGCTTTCTGTACACCCTGCCCATACTGGTATAATCCTCGGGCACAGCCTTCCTCGCCAACCCAAGCATATTCCACCCGAAAACCCAAGCAGGTTCATGTGGACAAGAAGCCCATGCAGAAGCCCAAATCTGACAAACCTCCGTCTGTATGAGTTAGGGGATCTGTTCTGTCATAAGCGATAGGTCGTCTCCGTTTTTTTTCCACGGCACTTGGGCTGCTTCCATGACAGATCAGTGGGTTTTGGAGTCTTTTTTTCATAAAGTTATCTCGTAAGTTTGAAGTCTCTTCCTCCACATCTTTTCTTCATGTCGTCCAGAGTTCTTCACAGTGCTAAGCAAAGCCATCTATTTTTTAGTTGTCGTCCTCCTTGCTGGACTTGCAGGTGTTAGTGAAAGGTCCTTCTCAGGAAAGGTTCACAGGTTCTACTCTAACTTTCATTGTCCCCAAGAAGGATGGTGGATGTTGTCCTAACTTGTTTCATGATCCCTCCATGATTCAAGATGGAATCTTTGTGCTCAGTCATTGCTGACTGGCTTCCCTAGACAAAAAGTATACTTATCTGCACATTACCATCCATTCAGGACATCATTGTTTCCTGCAGTTTGTCTTCCAAGATCGACATTATCCATCCACTGCTCTGCCCTTTGGACTGGTATTTGCTCAGCGAGTGTTCACAAGGGTCCTGTTCTCTCTGGTGGTTCATATCCTCTCTCAGGGAACTTCTTTGACTCCATACATGGACAACCTTTTACTGAAGGCCTCTTCAGATTACTTTTTTTTGCCCTCAGATTCACTCATTTGAGTCTGTTCTTGATATTGAGTGCCCAACTGTTGTGGTCCAGAAGTGTCCTCTGGTTCAGTCCCAGGTCCTCCACTTCCTCCGAATGAAGTTCGACACTCTCCAGGGGAAGGTCTTCCTACCAGGCGACAAGTTTTGTTTTGTCTCTTCAGATGTCCCTGGCAATATACTGGCCATCTGCGGAAGTACATGCAGGTACTGTGAGGCAGTAACGCTTGCCTAGTTTCACACGCAGAAGGTACAAGTTCTGGCAAAGAGAATGTTTTAATAGTGAATTCTGTTTTCTAATACTGCACAGAAACGCGCCTTTATGTAGCTTTCAGTATTTGTGGTCATTTTAAACCTTCGGATGATGCAGATGTCTCTAGCATGTATAGCAGGGGTAGTCCATTCATTCCTACTGGGACTGCAACTCCCATCATGCCCCAACCAGCTGTTGGCTGGTTGGGTGTTGATGACAATTGCAGACCACAGCAGCTAGAGATATGGCAATTGACTAGGCTTTATCTAAGGTACAAAGGAAAACTAACACCTAAACCATGAGATCTATAATCTGCTGATGGAGCAGACATTCCTACATTTTCCAGGGCTTCCATTGTTCAGGGTTTTTCTGTGAGTGGCTTGAGAGAACATCTTTTCTGAATTCAAGATCAATGGGCACTAATCACAGTCTGTTAACAAACTTTAGCTCTTCTTACAGTACAAACAGCACAAACAAATAAAAAAAAGCTAGCTGAACACGATTTACAA
This sequence comes from Rhinophrynus dorsalis, assembly GCA_037306005.1. Classification (NCBI taxonomy): domain Eukaryota; kingdom Metazoa; phylum Chordata; class Amphibia; order Anura; family Rhinophrynidae; genus Rhinophrynus; species Rhinophrynus dorsalis. Next base: position 411,003,594 of record CM074719.1, on the reverse strand, counting down.
TTGCATTAAAAAAATAAATGTAGGAGTCTGTTTTAGAGATTTCACATGAATAGTTAGTTATTTTTTACATGCTAGCTGTAAGTATGTGATATTTAATGTGATATCAGCTTGTTTTGAATGTTGGTGTTCCTTTAAACAGCAAATAGATCACTTCTTTGAGGATGGATTATAGATGTGGTTCAACTGAATGCAGTACAGGCAAAAATTGATTCTGTCATGTGGTACAGTGAAGTAAGTTGTAGAAAATAATGTTGTTAATGCAGATTCTGCATGAAATAATTTGTTATGAAATGTGTTTTACTCAGGAGGATATGTGAAGCAATTAATGAAGCAGTATGGAAAAACAACATCATATATGTTTCAAGTGCTGGGAACAATGGTCCGTGTCTTTCAACTGTGGGCTGTCCAGGTGGAACCACATCTAGTGTGATAGGTATGATGTTTATTTATCAGCTATGCATTTAGTGGCTTTAGTTATCTCTGACCAGTTTATGCAGGAGCCTAGAAGAGTGAAAGTGATGCATTTTTATTGGTGTAGTAGCTCCAGTGGGCAAACTTTTAACCATATGAGTGCCAGAAGGGTGTGCAACGCATTGCTTTGCAATGTGTTGCATACCACTCTGGCACTCAAAGGGTTAAGATCACTTAGATGTCTTCACCAGGCAACTTTTTTGTCAGGATTCCAGACAAAGAGACCTGAGTGATCTTGAAAGCTTGTACTCTAGAGCTCATCGAGCTAATGAAGGTATCACCTTCCATATGCTTTAGTCACAATCAATAAAGTACCGCCCTTTACATATAACAGATTAATGGAATGCTTACCTTTTTATTGGAATAATTCATTCTCTTTAGGTTTCTTTGTTGCTGTAAAAGTCAGGATTAGTTGTTCTTTCAGTGTTTGGTAATATTTCATTCTTCCTTTTAGGTGTTGGTGCCTATGTTTCGCCAGATATGATGGTTGCAGAGTATTCTCTTAGAGAGAAATTGCCTGCCAATCAGTACACTTGGTCCTCCAGAGGTCCCAGGTATGCTTCAGAATGAGATTATTTCACTGTCATTCTTTAATCCTTTGAATGCTAGAGGGGTTATGCAGTGCATGGCAATCACAGTGTTAAACTTGTATTGCGCCTCTGATTCTTGTTCAATAACCATGATTTTATATTTCTTTTAAGCGGTGCTTTAATGGAGTCGTGACATTTTATTACAATTTTTTTCCCAGCTTGGTATTAAAGCTTACAGCTCAAACCTTTTTTTTTTTTTTTTTCCTCCCCATTCCTTTAACCCTTTTAGTATCAGATGGGTATATGATGCATAACCCCTCTGGAACTGAAAGGGTTAAACCAAGCTGTTGGCAATATCTGCCCTCTGGACACTGAGCACTTTTTTTCTCTGTAGTCTAATAACCTATTGAATGAAGCGCCACTTAAATAAATGTAATAATATGCTTCTTGCACTTGGTATTAATATCTTCTAACAATATATACAGGTTAATAGAGACCAATCCAAACAGACTTACTGCTGTAATCCAAGCAAAATGTGCTTCTACAAGTTTTTTTTTTTTTTTTTTTTTTCCCCGGTTAATTCTCATAGAATTTTTTTGTTTGTTTTCACTTAAATATTGTTTGTTACAATATCTTATGAAAGGTGAAAAAGGTCTGACATGATTTTGTCTTGATTTCAGCTTTTACATCAACAAAGTCTGAAATTTCAGTATGTGTGTGTAGACTTTTGAAATCCACTGTATCTGTTCATAATGAAACTTTCCTGCCCCTTAAAGGAAAATCTCACTGTTTCCCATTTATCATCGTTGCATATTTGGGTGTATTAATCTTTTGATGGTGCACGTTAGACATGTAGCTTTGTTTATATACAGTTTCCCCTGAAATCTTGCAGGCATGCTAATGTGCTAAAACTCCAATCAAAAGTACAAAGGTTTATAGTGCTTGTTCACTGGGAATTCTATCACAGCCCTAAGTGGCTCTTAACCGTTTTAGTGCCAGAGGGGTACTTTTTTCTTTCTTTTTTCTTTGCTAATAGGCTATAACTTGCCTCTGTTTTTATCTATGAAAAATGTAAATTCATGAATTTCTGAGTGGGGAAAAAAACTTGAGCGTCCCCTGTCCTAGGACTAGGCTGTTAATGTGATTAACAGAAGCATTTATATGCATAGGATTCCTTAATACATTAGTCTGTATAATATATATATATATATATATATATATATATATATATATATATATATATAAATTTTTTTTTCATTGTGTCTGCAGGTGTCTGTGTTAGCTGTACAGTCATTTTAGGTCTGTATTTAGTTTTCAACTTCAAACAATATCAATAGACTTTATCAGTCTGAAAGACCTCAGCTGTACAGACATTATCTCCTCCATGATTCTAAAGGGCCACGAGAACCATCTTAAGGTAGTAATAAGTCCCTGTAAAGAGATTAAACACTCCCCACTTACGTTGCTATGTCCAGAAAATCCTAATAACCCTTATGAATTTTGCCGTTGTTATCTCTTGAACAAAAGCACATTATTACTACCTTAAGATGTTCTCATGGCCCTTTAGAATCATGGAGGAGATGATGTCTGTACAGCTGAGGTCTTTCAGACTGATAAAGTCTATTGATATTGTTTGAAGTTGAAAACTAAATAAAATCATGGAGGAGATGATGTCTCTAAGCATATCTTCTATATGCTGATGATACCCAAATTTATATCTCCACTCCTGATCTTTCGTCTCAAATCCAGCTGCAAATTTCAGACTGCCTTTTGGCCATTTCCTCCTGGATGGCGCAACGTCAGCTGAAGATAAACATGGCCAAAACAGAACTGCTAATCTTCCCACCAAGACCTTGCCCAACACCTAGCTTCACCATTACAGTTGATGGAATTGATATTGATCCGGTCAGCTCAGCACGCTGCCTTGGGGCCATATTTGATTCCTTTCTTTCCTTCTCCCCTCACATTAACTCCGTGGCTAGATCCTCTCGCTTCTTTCTCCGCAACATTGCTAAAATCCGCATGTTCCTCTCCCAACAATCTGCTAAAACTCTTATACATGCCCTCATTCTGTCCCGCTTAGACTATTGCAATATCCTACTAACTAGCCTCCCTGCTACTCATCTTTCACCTATGCAATCTGTTTTAAACTCAGCTGCACGAATCACCACACTCTCCCCAAGAACTGAACCTGCTCACATAATTCTCAGACATCCGTCATGGTTCCCGATTCAACAGCGCATCAATTACAAAGTCCTTATTCTTACCTTTAAAGGGATAGTAATCTTTGTTTTAATTTTATTTTATTTTGTAGGCATTAAAAAAACATGAAGAATTATATAAGTCTTATCTCTCAAACCTTTATGGTTTATGAGCTATTCACAAGCAAAGTTTCCCCCTCCTGCCCCTTTTACCTAGTGTAAGCAATCTCTTCTCAGATGTGGAATGCAGTCCATAGACCAGACAGATAGCAGAAGGGGACACTCTTATTCGTATGAAAACAATGAAATCCCTGCCCCCCTTGACAAGCTTTTCAGGTTTTTCCCTTATCTTAATTGAAGATTGTCCCTCTCTGCAGTCTACCTGGGCACCTCCCCTCTGCTCAGGCTGGAGTGTGACATCCGTAAAAGGGGAGGGAGGGGGACACTTTGTCATTGAATTACTTTGGAACTACAACTCTGACAGAATTGAAATAACACTCTCCGAAGTCCAAATACTATGATGATTAATTAGAGCTGCTTTTATTATGAAACATTACTATCCCTTTAATGCTCTCCACACTGCTACCCCTCCTTACATCTCTTCCCTCATCTCCTCTTACGTTCCTGGCCGCCTCCTTCGCTCAGCACACTACGCACTTCTTGTTGCACCATCCACACCATCTGCCCTCTCCTGTCTCAAACCTTTCTCACTTTCTGCTCTATACCTATGGAACTCCATACCCCTCTCCCTATGTCTTGAAAAATCCCCCTCTGTCTTTATGTCTACCCTGATATATTATCTTCTGGAGCACTAGGACCATGCACTGCCTTAGGCCAAACTCAGCACTTGTAATCTCAGCACTTAACACCCTCTTACCCCATTGTCTGTCTCCTTTTACCCATTTAGACTGTAAGCTCCTTGGAGCAGGGACCTCTCTCCCATTGTTTCTATGAATGTCACACTTATTTGAACCCCTCTTTTTTATTGTAACATATGTCTATTGTAAGGCGCTGTGTTCACTGTGTGGCGCCATATAAATAAAGATATACATACATACATACATACATCTTCAGTCAGTCCTGAATGAGATGTCCATGGAGGCAGGCATGATAATTGCTCTCAGATCCCCCCCCTCCAAGAAAACTTAAGCTGGCAGGAGCTTAGTTAACCCTTTAACGGACCATAGGGTTGTGCAGTGCATTGTTTTGTAATGCATTGCACACCCTTCTAGTCTTTGACCCCTTAAGGACCAGCTGCGCACGGACGCGGCCGTCACTTGAGGACCAGGGACCATTTCCCCCCCCCCCCCCCTTTCTTTCTTTCCTTTTTTAGAATCCGATTCCGGCGTGCAGCCACGCGGGGAGCCCCTAATTCCATGATGGTCCGGGACCATCATGGGTCCTTAAGGGGTTAAAGGTTTAATATCACCATGTGCAGTGGGCATAGTTTAGGTCCTGTGATCATGCCCATAACGGTCCTGCCCACCACCATGGACATCTCATTCAGGACTGATACAAGATGTTCTCTCTTGAGCAAATAAACTAGGGAAAGAGACTTAGTGGCCATTAAGATTGTCTGGTCATGGTAAGGCAAGTGGGGGTGTATTATTAGTAGCAGTAGGTGTTATTTCTCCTTTAAGTTATAGGCTACAGCCGCGTTCAAATGCAGAAAGCAGTAACCAGTTATAACTGACCTAAGCAGGCCATTCTACTAAATAAATGAAGATCTACTTATTTCAATGTAAAGTTCCCATTTAACATATTAACTTGCTTAGGCAGTCCGTTACCTGTCTAGACTGAATTAAGCTTTTATGCTGAGAGAGACATACGCACGTGAACACACACTTTGCAATGCGTTACATACCTTTTTGGAGCTTGAAAGGACTAAGCACTGAAAATTCAAAAAGCCAGTCATTAAACATTGCCTCCTTTTTGGGTTTGCCTGGATGTCAGTGGAAAATAGTCTTACACATAAACCCACTTTTAATTTTTTTAACTCTATTAGTTAAAAATGCATTAGGCTGCAATGCGGTGGATAACACACACACAGGGCTAGATTCTTTTGCAGTTGCTAAATGTTAACACCCGTTTTATCAAACATTTTCCTATTGAAGTCTATGGGGAAAAGATAAAAGCAGTGATAAAAATAGCACCTGTAATAGAATCCAGCCCATAATGTCTACTCCTGTTTAGGAGGTCTTCTGCAGTGTCTGTCTTCATAACAAACTTCCTTTATAAATATTCTAGGTTTATTTAGTTATACTTACAACTGCATGGGACTTTTGTTTTTTTAATTTGTTTTATTAACTGTATGGACAAAGCCATGTCAGTGTTAGTATAATCTAATATCCTAAACATTTTGTGGTGTTTCATTGTGATCAATCCATGGAGCTTAGTGACGTAACATAATGGAGGTCATGTGTTGTACCTGACAGATGTCATGGAGGATCAAAAGGATTACCCCTTTCTCTGCAAATCCTTTTAAAAATGCAGGGCTTCTAGTCTTCAGCTGCACTTCTACCAGAGCTGCCACCTGAAAAGTCTTTGGACAGAAGCTTTTTTTAGTCTATTAAATCAATGTGGAATTTGTGGATCTCCATAGTGATAACCCATGGGGTCAAGTGTCATACTTACAGTGACATGAAAACGCACCATCTGTCCTCATCCAAACGTAGGACCCCATATCCAAAAGAAAACTGGAGCAATTATGGACAAACTAAATACAACATAGGGTACAAATATGTATTTCCAAAATGTCCATTTATATAAGTGGTGCTTTTAACTCATTGAAAGCTATTATGAAGCAAATGGTTGGAAACCTCTGTAGCGGTAAAGGAATTAAAAACCACATTTAAATAAAAGGTTCCTTTTATTTGCCTCCTTTGCTGCAGTATGTTTGCCTCAAAATAACTCTTACTTTTGACCATAGGGTCATTAGTGTTGCTGGTTTAATAAAATAGCATAGGTTAAACATATTTCCATGATTTGTTATCTTCTTCCAGTACTGATGGAGCCCTAGGAGTTAGTATAAGTGCCCCAGGAGGAGCTATTGCTTCAGTACCAAACTGGACGTTACGTGGGACCCAGCTGATGAATGGAACATCCATGTCCTCGCCTAATGCTTGTGGAGGCATTGCACTGGTATTATCAGGTAATAAGCAGGAGCAGTAATACAACTTGTGTATATCTCTGTCACTCTCTCGACAATTGAATCTATAAGTCTCTAGGCCTGCAAGGAGGAGACTGGTAGATAATTGATGAATGTGTATTTAACACTGTCCTTGCAATTATGAACAGTGTGTGTCTATGCACACACAGTTTCTTTTCCCGCTACCTTTTAGACCAATTAGTAAATATGCATACACATGCCCTGGGTCTCATTTTCAGAAGAAAAGTGGCATACCAACTGTAGCATAAGGTGAGAGGAATAAAAATTCCCGTTGACTTAAAGGGTTAGTAATGTCTAATATATATATATATATATATATATATATATATATATAATATATATATATAATAAAAAAGTCATATTGCAGCTATTAGAAAAATAACCTAAACGACACCAGTCCCATCTCTCAAACCTTTAGGTTTGAGAGATATAGAAGTCTAAATCCCCCCCTCCCTCCCCTTTTCCTGATGTCAGCTGTAAAGTTGACAGCAGGAGATTTGAGGCGGCTCTTCAGCAGAGTCAAAATAGTGCAGTGTAAAAAGAAATACTTCATTGAAATGGTTTACAAAGTGTGCCTGGTTTGCAGGCACACTTTGTAGACCGTTCCAGTGAAGTATTTCTTTTTACATTGTGTTATTTTGGCTCTGCTGAAGAGCCGCCTTCTTGTTCCGGTATCAGGATATCCTGCTGTCAGCTTACAGCTGATGTCAGGGAAAGCAGAGGGAGCGGGGAACTTTAGCCTTCTATATCTCTCAAACCATACAGGTTTGAGAGATGGGAATTGGGTCGTTTAGTTTATTTTTCTAATAGCTACAATATGACATTTTGAATATATTGACATTACCAACCCTTTAAAGCATCTGTTGAAAGGACAAATGAAGAAAATAACATTTAGGGTATTCAGTTTATATATTTATAAGCAGCATTTTTAGGCCCACAACCAGTGAAATTACTATATAAGAAAGAGGCCTAGTGTAAATTTCAAATAAATCCAGAGACTTCACAATAAAAAGGCATTTAACATTTGAAATATAAAGCAATAATAATAATATAGGGCCATTCAAACGTTATTCTTGCAGTAAGGTTCCCCCACCCACCCCTTCTGGCTGCCTCCCCTAAGATCTTGAATCCGGTAGTGGGACCGGACGGATTCAGCGAGGGACAATCTTAACACAGTAAGTATAAGGAAAACCCTGCCCCCCTTGACAAAGGAGTGCCGCTTTTTCCTCTGCTTACTGAAGATTGTCCCTCTCTGTGCTCCATTCGGACCAGCAGAGAGGACCAGTGATGAGGTCATAAGGGGCAGGAGGGGAAACCTTTCTTTAGGAATAGCGTTTGACCTACAGCATTGTTAGTAACTAAATATAGTGCTATGGGTTTAAAAATATATAGAGAAGACTCGGAGCTGCAGTTTAATCGAAGTATTACTTTAAGGACCAGGGTTGTGTGCATCTAATGGAGATGCAATGTATTTCACACCCCTCTGGTCCTTAGACGATTAAAAGATCAGTCAGTGTTATCTAATAGTTGTATAACATCTTCACAATGAAATGTACGTTATTATGAAGCTATTGCTCCACCATAAAAAGTAACTTTGGAAATAATGAACATCCACTTCAAATGCATTGTTTATTGTTTGTCATTATGATTTGTAACATAAAAATCGTTACGTGTTTCATAACTCAGGTCTCAAAGCTAATGGCATCCAGTACACAGTGCATTCTGTGAGGAGAGCACTGGAAAATACTGCTATGAAGGATGAAAACATAGAAGTATTTGCCCAAGGACATGGGATTATTCAGGTACACAAATTTTTCTTTCACTGTCAAAATAATATTTTTTTTATGTGCATGAAAAATATATTTCTCTTACATCCTATATAGAGCACAGGAACCATGGGGTGTTGAGCTCCCCTCCTCCATAGGGCACTTAAAAAAATGGCAGATCCTTTGAAGCAGCGACTCCCCCCCTCTTCTTCTAGCTTTACCCCCCACCTCAGTTTCAATTGACCTCCCTTAAGATGAGGAGCAAGTTGGCAGTGTTCTTACATTTTAGACTAATTTACTTTTAGTTTGATATGGAGTAATATAATTCCTCATTACTTGGGCTGGGTTTCTCAGTTCATATGTGTATTTCAGGACCATTTACCTGCAGTGGTTGACTTTTTATTACACCTTTAAACCACATTACTGAATTTATGTGAGGTTCTACACTTTATAATGGGAGCCTAAAGTAACAAGACTGTTAAGTTAACCATTTGAGTGCTATATTTCCGATTTAGTTCTTGGCACGCACTGGATGTGTTGTTTCTGTCTAATTTGCACTCAGTCGTTCTTTATAGCATTGCATCCTTTGAGATAAAGGTGACTGATATTCAGATTAAGGCTTTAGTAACCCTGATCTGCCTTTTTCCTGCTCTGTACTGGTCTTTATCCTTTTCCTATATTGACCGTCTTTATTTCAATTGTTTTCTTACATTTCGCTATGTATGTATGTATGTATGTTTTTATACTTTATTCTTTGTTTTCTCTGTGTTTTATTTTAACCCTTTGAATGCCAGAGGGGTATGCAACCCACTGGGTGAAGCACTCAAAGGGTTAAGGTACACAGCCCATTTAAGAACAGGAGCCAGTGTTGCAGCCATCTTTGTTACCTAGAGATCAATGAGAAATCTTCTCTGGAACATATCTCTGCACCCGTTTCTCTATTGCATGGTCAGCATGGGCAACATGTTCAGACGCTTGTATTTTGCAGTTTTTCAGAATTTTTTTCCAGAATTTATTTTTTTCTATGTTTGCTGATTGGATAGGGCGGTGCCTTGGCCATCCATCTATGCCATTACATATTCTAGGCTGGCTCTCATCTCTTCCTTACTAGTTTCACCCACTGCAATCAGATAAGTCCCTTTCTGGGTAACTTTGGATTGCCTTGTCCTAGTTTGGGAGTGGTGGGGGTCTTTTTTCTCTGAACATGTATGATCCCAACGGGAGCATTTGGAAATCCAAACCTAAGGATTCAGGATCCCCCTTAGTTCATTTTACTTATATCAGACTGTGCTTCCACAAAAATATTCTGGCACCCTATGTCTCTCTTGCACGGTGGCCCCTTCTACTCCCCAGCAGCCCCTCACTGCTGAACAAGAGCCAGTTTGGGTGAAAACAGTCTTTTGTTGCCTCATCCCTTCATCTATCCAAAGGTTTCTCCGTACATAGCTCCCCATGCCCCCAGTTAGACATATTGATCCTGACGTTAGGGACCACTCTCAGTTGGTTGGTGATTCCTTTGGAAGAGGAAGTAGATACAGACGGCGAAAGCATGGGCTCTTCCTTTGGTGATTCCTATGAGATTGACACTTGTTCCTCAGCGGAAGGGCTTATCAGAGTGGTGTTAAGAGACCCTTCAGGTTTCTGAGGCCTCTGATGCAAGATCTTCCTCACGAACATTTTCCAGTGGTGCAAGACAGCCGCTCCCATATTTCCTGCCAAGCAAACCTTAGATCAGGCTTTGCTGGAGGATTGGAAGACACCAGAGAAGAGGCTGTTCCTTACTAAACATATTTCCAACTTATATCCATAGCACTTCCCCACATGTGGTTGAACCCCTATATCTCAACTAGCCAAAAATACCACTCTGCAGTTGGCAGATGCTGCAGCCCTTAAAGATCAGCCTGATAAACACCTAGATTCCTTATTGAATGAGAACTTTGTGGCCAGTGGGGCTGGTCAGAGACCCATCTCTGCTTCATCTTTTGGCCACCAGAGCTATAGCAGTGTGGGGTGAACATCTTTAAAGGGTATCCGTGGGAGTGTTCCTATTGATGAATTTCTAATTATGTTGGACAATATTTTGGAGGCCAGTACATATCTTGCTGAAGCTTCCTTTCTTTCTGCCAGATTTTTTTGGTAAGTCCTCAACTCACACGTCACACTCTGTGGCTCGACGTTTGGTTGGCTGACGTTCATTTCAAGGAATCCTTGGTGTCCTTTTGCTTTTGTGGGCAAACACCTGTTTGAACCTCAAATGGGTAAGGTCATCAGTGATGTCACAGGAGACAAGAGCACTCTGTTGCCTCAGATTTCTACAAAATATGTGCCCCCCCACCCCACCCCCCAGGAAGATATATGGCTTTTGTTCCCCCTGTCAGTTTGGGGTGCATAGGATTCAGACCTCTCAGGCCCTGCCTCACAGACCAAAAAGGCTTGGCAGAACAAGAAGTCTGCTCAGAAGCCTGAGGCTGATGAGCCAGCCTCTGCATGGTTTGTGAAATTCTGGCCTGTCCCTGCCTTTAGGGGGCCACCTCTGTCTTTTTCAAGACATACCGAAGTCTACTGTGACTGACCAGTAAGTTTTGTGGGTTGTTTTAGAAGGGTACCACATAAACTCCCAATCCCTTCCACCTCACTGTTTCAATGGGTGGAAGCCCACATACCAGCCATCTCGGTGAGCTGTATCTCAGGCATGGAAAATCATAGTCAAAGACTTCCTAAGCCATCCAGAGCTGGATCCCGAAAATATTGTCCACTGTAGGGGGTCTTCTATCAGTGGACCTCATGGTATCGTGTGAGAACAGGAAGGTTCTTCTGTCTGTGCCAAGACGAAGGATCCCCTAGCGTTTGAGATGGACTTGTTGTCCATCTCATGGCACTGTCATCTATCTTATGCATTCCCACCAATTCCCCTGTACGCCAGTGTGTTGCGGAAGATCAAAATACAGAACACTCAGATCATCCTTGTAACACCCTGTAGGCCCCAGTCAGGCCTGGTTCTCAGATCTTCTCAACATGTCCGTTTAGGAACCATTTTACCTCTCCCCTAAGACCAGATCCCAGGGTGCATTCTGTCCCCAAGTGGAAAGATTGGCCTTGACAGCAAGCATGTCTTGAGGCAGACGTCTTGAAGAGAGAGGGTTTCTCTGGCGCTGTTATCTTTACCATGATTCAAGCTTGGAAGCCTGTATTTTTTAAGGCCCATCATAGGATATTTTTTACCGGTGGTATACTGATAGGGATGTGCTTCCCAGATCCTTCCGATAATTTTGCCTTTCATTCAAGATGACGTTAACAAAGGCCTCGGTCTGTACTCTATTAAGGTCCAGAACTCGGCACTCTCAGTTCTCTTTCAGAAGCCAATTGGCTTTTTCCCTGAAGTTAAGACCTTTGTTCAGGGGGGTGGCTCACACCTCCCTTTCTTTTAGGCATCCCACTAGTCCGTGGACCTTAACTTGGTGTTGGGCATTCTTCAGAGGGCTCCCTTTAAACCTCTTTAATATATTCCCTTGCGTTTTCGACACTTAAGATGGCTTTCTTTTTGGCTAATATTTCTGTGCGAAGAGTTGCCGAGTTACAATCTTTCAAAACCTTTCCTGGTCTTTCACCAGGACAAGGCAGCCCTTCGTACTCCTAGAGGGTTCCTGCCCAAGGTTGTTTAGGATTTTCACAATAACCAGGACATTGTTTGGTGTGTTTTTTAGTCTACCAATCAGGAGCAGGATCTTTACCTGTTGGGTGTGGTACAAGGTCTTAAGTTCTATTTACATAGCATGCAGCTTTTTGAAAGGCCCTGAAAGAAGTGACCTTTACCCCATAGTTCCTGTGTTCCATATGGACTAAGAGCAAATGGTTTAATGTGTTGCTAAAATCCTATATTTAATATAAAATTTTATCTTTGGGCAGTAATAACTTAAAATGCAGCATCCTTGTTTTACTCTGTTTACATTAACCATTACTTTAAAGTTAACTTCTTTTCACCTGTAATCTAACATTTGAAAAGTTCATTCAAAACTGCCTATGTGTTATGATAGCCAAAAATAAAGCAGGTACATAGTTAAGGCAATTTGATACTTTTTATTTCTGAAAAAGTGAGCATCTACATGCTGAACAGAGCTTAATTAGTATATGAAATTGCACTGAGAGCTTCATAAAAATAAACAAGCATACGATACTGCACTCGGCTCTCCATGCAAAAATTTATGAATATCTCAAAAGTGTGCATCTGGTTGTTATTTGGCTATCATGATATACAACCGTGTCTAGTTTGATTATTATGTTTTAGCATATTTCCTTGTATGATCAACTAGAGAAATGTGTATTTTTTTCTTCTCTGTAGGTTGACAAAGCCTATGACTACCTCATGCAGAATTCAACAGTAATCAGCAAAATCGGGTTTACAGTCACTGTGGGAAATGGCCGTGGAATCTACCTCAGGGATCCCATCCAAGTTGCTGCCCCTTCAGACCATGGTGTGGGCATCGAGCCAGCATTTCCAGAAAATACAGGTGAGCAAGAGTAATGCACTGGAAGCAATGTTTGCATGTAGAAGGGTTTACATTAAACCTGGCTGGAAATCAAAACACACACATATATTTTTATGATCCCGGCTTTAGCTGCATATGGCATACTTTCAGAAAGTGCTACTACTGTTTTGGCACTATTAAAATGGAATGTTTATTGCTTGTTATATTGTTTATGCTTTTTCTAAACATTAAGACCATTGTGCTTTGCTTTCTGACAGAAAACACTGAGCGAATTTCCCTACAGCTTCATTTAGCTCTTACATCTACTGCCTCCTGGGTCCAGTACCCTAGTCACCTAGAGTTGATGAACCAGTGTAGGCATATAAATGTCCGTGTGGATCCAAGAGGTCTGCGAGAAGGAGTACATTATACTGAGGTAGGCACAGACTATATCCTCTTGTTCACTTACTCCTCTTCAAGATTTAGCCAGAGTAGAAGGATTTGCATACATCCCCCCCCAAGGCCCAGCGTAACTCAGTACAGGGGGGAAAAACTGCGATAATATGTTAACAGAAAATAGTCACAATGCCACATATATACATCCTTATTTAAATTACCATATTCAAAGTGTCCATACTCTATTTACATATGACCAATTGGATGATTATTTTACAACCCCACCAGCATGCATATGTGTAGCTTGTTTATTGTTTAAATGCAAATGCCATGGGGTGATGCATGGCAGAGCAAATGCGTTGGACTCCTGGCATTCAGAGAGCTAAAGTGACTGAGAAAAAATTCCTTTGATCTAAATAAAACTTTGAATTCCTTGATACTGGGCTTCAGGGCATATGGAGGGCCTCACACTGCATGTCCGCTGGCCGCACATTTTTGCTCCGTGGCAGCTTGTTTGAAATATCTGGTCTACATAGAGGTCTCCATGCAGACTTTCTTTGCTGAGATGGTCTCTGGGAAGTTGCAGCATGCGGCATCTTGGGTGACTGTCTCCCAACAATGTCACTCCGAGCTCCATAGGGTGCAATAAATGCTGTTTTGGGGCAAATTTGCACAGTCACCAGTATGAACAAAACCTAAAAAAATGGAGATAATTAATCCAGGCACTTTACATAATGGCTACCTTGCTTTAGATAACCCATTATATAGACCAGTGGAGTGTACAGTGCATTGCTTTGCAATGCATTTGTGCATTCTTCTGTTCCTTAGGGCATAGGCTAAATACACATACTACGTAGTATAGAGTGGATAAATGTGTGACAAGAAAAAAAGGTTTGTGTGAGTAACCGCATCCTATATTATAATTCGCTAAGGATGTTTGTCAGAAGCCGTCATGCGCAGTAGAGACGGCTGCTCACACTGCAGTCATGCGCAGTACAGACTGCCCGCGCTGCGGCTGATGCTGATCGGGGCGCTCCGAATTCAGTCTGGAGTCCTCTCTGTGCATCTTTGGTCCCAGGAAGGTGCTTAGAGAGGACTACGGTCTGAATTCCGAGCGCCCCGCTCCGTATCAGCCCTGGTGCGGGCAGTCAGTACTGCGCATGATTGTAGCGTCGCCAGTGTTGTCCCGTGTACATGGGCTTTAAAACTAGTTTTGAATAAAAGATGATCTCATTTGGCACCTCAAATGGTTACAAACAGTGCTATTTAATCTATGCAAATACGATGATTTAGAAATCTCATGTTAAACTATTTTTTAGATAACAAAAAATAATCAGTGTGATAAATCTGTGTGGATTGTTACTGTTACATTCATTTCTAAGAGATAAGATTTGTCCGTTTTAAAAATATTGCTTGTATTCTTCCTCATTTGTCCACTGTGGAATACTGGGACCATGGTGGTAGACTTCCCTCCATTAGCAGCCGGGGCAGTTTAATATAAAAGTCCTCTGTTCAGCTTAACCTTTTCTCAGCTTAGTCTTACTTCAGTTTTATATTGTCCTACTACACATGAGGTAATCAGGGCAGATTTTTTTGTTTTTTCTTCTCTTTACACGTCAGTGAGAACTGTATATAGTGTATTGCTTTTTCCCTTAAATGTCCTTCCTTCTATGCAGATGTGTTCATGCTTTATCTCACTCTCCAGACATAGAGTATGTGGGGAAAATGCATATAAGGTCTCCATACGAACTGGGAGATGGGCTTGCTAGTAGTGTCTGTGCTTTGTGTTTTGGGCCACCACCTGAGGTCTCCATGGAGGTTCGTGGGGCTCTATTCAGGACTTGGTCATTTTTAAGTGTACCTGTTCTTAGCCTAATGGGCCTCTGGGGCTGTTCTTTTTGACCAAGCCACTGGTCAGTAGGTGCAATCCCTCTTGGGCCTGTCTTCATGGCTAGTGAACAAATGGGAGATGGAATTTATTTTGCTGTGCAAATGACATGGATCTACTGTGTGACCACCATTAATGTGCCAGAGGCATATTTTTTCCCTGCAGGACATGCATTAAGTGATGTGTGGCCCTGCCTGTGAAGGGATCCCCTGGTACGTTTCTTTCTGGCACTTTTCTTTCTCCTTGAGTGATCAACTGAGGCAGTTTAATTACCCAGTATTTAAAGAAGCTATACTTGCAGACTGAACACTCCTACAGGGGTTGACACATGACGCAATTAGTTCCTCCAGGAGAGACTACAGCTCTAGTTTGCAGAATGGATAAAGGAGACAGGCAGTGGCATATTAATCTGCAACACTACTATTTTGATAGCAGAATTGCAGAAATATGGGACCATGGTATGAGTCTGTTCTGTTCTATCTTGTTCAAGATGGCACACTCTTGTTGGGGAGAGGGCCTTCATAGTTCTAGATTGGCTGGCATTGTCAGACTCTGGCATGGGTAGGTGAAGGTTCTCTACCTGCTTCCTTTCTTTCCACCTGGTAGAAAAAATAGAAAATGTACCTGCGATAAGACAGGGTTCTACGTTCTGTTTGATACAGTGGTGTTCCTTTGTCTTTTGCCATGATGTCAAAGTACAAAGTGTTTTCCAAGTCCAGGGGAATGGATCCCCAGCCCAAGTCATTTTTTTTTTTTTTTTTTTTTTTACCAGGCCAACTTCTTGATGGGCATTCTGGGTACCGCTTAGCCTTTCTTTGCAGACTTCTCCCAGGACACTTCAGGGGTCCTTTGTTTTAACCCTTTTACTGGTGGGGCACAGTCGGAATTTGTTTGACTATTGCGTGTGCTACAAATTCTTGCTACCCTGTCTTCCTTTGTGGGAAAGTTTTTCATAAACTTAATCCCATCTTTCCTCGTCTTTCTAGGAAATAGGCACAGCCTCTTAGAGATAATTATGACCTATCCTTTGCACCTGGGGACAACTCTTTTTACTTGAGTAATGTCAGACAGGCAATGATGAAGAGGAGGATCTTTCTTTTCTTGCCTCCACAGAGGTCCAGGTGGAAGCTTTGGGAATCATCTGAGGTTCTCATTTAGGGCTGTTAGTGTCTTGCATATCTCCATGGGAGACTCTGGGAAAGGGCCAACCCAATACATTTATAAATGTAACCAAAATGTGTCTGTCTCATTCCCTAATTAAATTGAGCCTGTTACCTGCACCACTTTTATTTTCCTAAAATGTACATATTTAAACTGGCTATAGCTTGTGTTTTGTTTTGTTTTCAAAACAGGTTAATTGTTGAGGTTCTCCAATAACTAAATTAAAGTCTCTAAAACTAAGAATCTCGGCATAGCTTTGTTCTCTGGCTTTGGGCATATACAGAGTGCATAATTGGCTACATGTCCAGGAAACTACTTCTCATCACCTTCTAAGGCTGCTAAAATGTAACGGTTTCCCTCAGATGTGTGGAATAACTGATAATGAGGAATAATCCTGCAAATCTATTAAAGATGAGGGAGGACTTACAAAGGTAATAATCCTCTTTTAAAATAAATAAATAAATAATGAAGAAAATGTTGTATCCCTTTGCTAAGGAATGCTTAGAATTGTGGGGATCTCATTCAATGGTAGTTTCACCCATTTTTCTGTATTTCAAAATGTATTGTTTTACTGGTGGCAGACACTGTAGCTTTTTAAGAATGTGTAAGAAAAGCATCTGGGGATTTCTCCTTAGGATGTCCTTTGCAACCCATGGAGTGTCTCTCTATCAGGCCTTTGCAATAGCAAGGGTTGGTAGAACCATTGACTGGTGTTGTGACTGTCTGGTACAAGTTAAGAAGGATGCCTTTAGGTAGGATCTCTTGCATACTGTGGCACAAATTCAGGAGGTGAACCTTTTATTCTTGTGAATAAGTTCCAGGTCTGCTGTCTCAAGGACCATCTCACGATCCAGATCTACAAATGCTGGTGTTAATGGCATGTCTGATGAAGCCAGCATTTTGAATTGCAATGGTTCCTCTATTGCAGAATTCTTGACTATGCTTCAGACACACAAGTTGCCTTCGTCCAAGAACTATCCTATGACACTTTTTTTTTTTTTTTTTTCTTCATGTGAGGAACGGAACATTTTGCCATGATCATTTCATCTGCCTAGGGTGCTCCATTTCCTACAGGATGTTTTACACAAAGGTTTGCTCCTAATTTCTTTTAAAGGTGCACATTTCCGCTCTCAGTCCTATTCCAGCTCTGTATTGCACTTGTCCCTGATGTAAGCAACACCTTGAATAAAAGTTGAACTTCACTCCAAACTCTAGCTCAACTACATCACCATGGTTTCTGCACTTGGTTTCTGCACTTCTTTGAGTCCTTGAGAAGGGACAGTCTGAACCTCTTGCGTCGGTGGCCATTTTTTGGCTTACTTTGAAAACTGTATTTTTGGTGGCTACATGCAGTAGCTTTACTGTTTTTAGAATCTAACTTGTTCCCTGGTGTCACAGTGGAAAAGGACATATACAATTACAAGTGTACTAAGTGCCAAGTATTTAGTTATTTTTTTGTTGCTTAGTCTGTTCTTTTTGTTTGCTTTGTTGCATTATTGATTGACCCTGGAAGTTCTGCTTTAGGCTCCGTTGTGCCACGGCAGCAATTTTATGAGTTTTCTGTCCTTCCTTGGAGATGTTTTGAAATTACATTGGTGTGTTTGCCCAGTCCCTGTGTCCCCCAGTGGATAAAAGAGAAAATTATTTTGTGCTTCTAAATGTCCTCCCCAACCCTTGGTTTTTCTGTTATGCTTTGTTTTGTTTTTTCTTTTTCTTGTCAGCCTTTAACTGCTGTAAGTAAACTAAAGGTAGACTTAGCTGGTTGTGGGGGGGTTAAGCAGAACTGAGTAACCCCTGCAGAGGACTTAATTATAGTGCCCTGCCTCCTAGTGAAGGGTTCATTACACCAAGGTTCATGTGTCCCCACAGACTAAGAGAAAAATAGTACAAAAATCTTCTTATGTAATGTGTATAATGTATATCTTATTTACAGATCTGTGGCTATGATACATCTGCACCTGGTTCTGGTCCTTTATTTAGAGTTCCTGTAACTGTTGTAATTCCAGCACGGTGAGATATTTGTGTTTAATGTAACACTTTAGATCAGTGGTGGGCAATGAGACTACCTCCAGCTGTTGCTGGACTACAACTTCCATCATTCTCCAGCAACCGAAGGGAGTTCTAGTCCAACAGCAGTTGAAGGGGACTCACATGGTGCACCACTGCTGTAAATGCTATAGAGCAGTGGGGGCAGCAGGCTACCCTGGAACCATGTGGGCCTCAGAGGCTTTTCCTGCTATCCCTACTCCGTTATTTGATGGGAGTGGGAAGACAATCTGATTTCCTTCTCTGTAATCAAACACAATCCATTTCAACCATTTTCCATTTTAAAGTGGAACTTCCAGATCTTACTAAGTCGCCATGCTTTCATTAAACGCATGGCGACTAGCTTTGAAATAGATGTTCTACCTTTAAAAAATGGCACAGTGTAAAGAAATCCTTCCCGTTTGGGGACTGACGGGCAGGTTAGTGCGGTCTGCTCGCCTACCCAGTCAGTCCCTTCCGGTAACCACATGGTGCACTGCAGTGCTATTCACTGGAGACCAGGACTGACGGCGAGGCGCACAGATAAGATGTCTGTGCTGTAGCTTTGGTTCTGGTCTCCAAATGGGAAGGATTACTTTACTCTGTGCTATTTTTTTTAAAAGTAAGACCTCTATTTCCAAGCTAGTCGCCATGCGTTTAATGAATGCATGGCAACTTGGTATGCTCTGAAAGTTCCACTTTAACCCGATGGGTGCTAGAGAGGTCAGCAGTGTATTGCGAATCAATGTATTGAAGTCCTCACTTGCAACCATTAATTAATATACCTTTTTTGAATTTCAGACCATAAAGTTTGGCTCTTTTCAAGGTTAATCTGGTTGTCTGTTACTGCTATATAGAGTCATCCAATGCATTGTGATATGGAGATCTCTTTAGCATCCTAGGTGTTAAAGGGATAGTAATGTTTCATAATAAAAGCATCTCTAATTAATCTTCATAGTGTTTGGGCCTTGGAGAGTGTTATTTCAATTCTGTCAGAGTTGTAGTTCAAGAGTAATTGAATGATAAAGTATCCCCCTCCTGCCCCTTCTACTGATGTAACACTGCTCAGCTTAGAGCAGCAGGGAGTGTCCAGATAGATTGCAGAGAGGGACAATGCTGAAAAACCTGTCAATGCGGGCCGGGTTTTCATTGTTTTCACAGTAAGAAGATTGTCTCTTGGTGTGAGCTGTCTGGTCTGTGGACCAGATTCCACATCTGAGGGGAGGTGGCTTACACTAGGTAAAAGGGGCGGGAGGGGAAAACTTTATCATTCAATTACTCTTGAACTACAACGCTCACAGTAATGAAATTACACTCTCTATGGCTCAAATACTGTGAAGATTAGTTGGAGCTGTTTTTGTGAAACATTACTAGCACTTTAAAGTGGACCAGTTAACTTTGGGAAAGATTTTATTTTTCTGCATAAATAAGTGCCTATATGTTTTTCTAGACTTTGTCTGTAAATAATTTGTTCTTATGAAATTAACTTTTATTTCTCTATCATCATTGAGGGATGCAGGGACCATGGGGTTAAGCAGCGTGCCTGTAGGATATAAACTGTTCCCAATTTCTAGATTCTAACCCCATCCTCTGCATAACTGTCTTCAGTTTTTTTAATGTGTCCCTGAAGGAGGTCCAGGGCAACTTATTCTTGAAGACATCTTAGTTAGGTAAAATAATAAAAGTCCTAACTTCCTCCTCAAAGCTTCTGAGCGCCCTCACTTTGTGAGGAGAGTCCTCCTGTTTAACTCTTAGATTCCTAGCTTCCTTCTTTTGGAACCGCTTATAGAGGCATGAACTCAGCCTTTGGCTTTTAAGGGGGGAGAAGCTTTGTAGTTAGTACTGATTTTTGTGGGACACATACAATTTTATTTTAATATTATTTATTTATTTGGTATTAAAGGGATTGTAATGTTGTAAAAAAAAATAGATCTCAGAGTCTTCTTTATAATATAAGAAATACATTGTGCTATTTCAAACCACTTGCTTGTTTGTAGTTCAAAAGTTATGAAGTGGAGAAAGATCTCTCACCCGCCCCTTTTGGCCACATCACTACTGCAGCTCATGCAGGTCTGGACAAATGCGGTGAGGGACAAACTTCATTATGCAGAGGAAAATCCTGCCCTTCTTTGTCAAGGGGGGGCAGGGTTTTCCTAATACCTACTTGCTGAAGTTTGTTCCTCACTGCATCCGTTGGGTTGCACGACACGATTAGAGATTCGGTGGGAGGCGGACAGAAGGGGCGGGTGGGGGATCTTTCTCCACTTCATATATTTTGAACTACAAACAAGTAAGTGGTTTTAAATAGCGCAATGTGTTTCTTATATTATAAAGAAGACTCGGTGATCAAAATTATTGATTTATTTCATCTTCATTTACTAGTTGTGTTATTATAATTTATTATATTTATTCTATAATTGCTAGTAAATTTACCTCACTGCAAAGTACTTTGTGGTATCCATGCAGAGCACTATGCTTTACTAAGGCATTGCTGGTTTCCTTTTCCTCACTTAAATTTATCTCTTAAGCGTGCAGTTGCAAATTACCTCATTCCTTCCAACAGCTCTGAGGGTTCTCCCGATAGCAGCTTCTCTACAACTTCAGAGTGGAAAACGGGACCTTCCAGGTTATACTGCTTCATAGGAGCAGGGCACGAAATATTATTGTTAGCGTTTATTTGGCCACCTGTTTTTTAGCTGATTCTGGAGATGCAGCCCTACACTTTATAATTCAAAATTTTAACCCCTTCAGTGCCAGGTCCTTTGGGGCCAAGGTCTATTCCTTCTACTGTTTTTTTTTTTTTTTTTTTTTTTTTAACGTGAGGAAATAAACATGTCCATTATTTAAACATCAATGGTCATCCGTTTGGGTACACACTATAACTTTAGTGTTGTTGAACCAAGAATATGTAGAATGAAGCTATTGGTTGACCAGTTGTGCAAGGCGGCTACATGATCACCTGTTCACACTTTCACTAAGATTTATAAGGTTAACATTCTTGAGTCCCAAGGTGCTAGTTTTGGCCTTAAAGTTTTACAGGCCATTGTTCATTAGTTTTCTTGCCTCCTAGTTGTTTGGGGTAGCTTTAGTACATCCCCATGTTCCCTGCATCCCTCAATGACGCTAGAGAAGATGTAGAGTGTTGTTATCATTCTCTATGATGTGTAGTTCCAGAGTAATTGAATCATAAATTGTCCCTCTCCTATGTAAAGCTGCAAGGCAAGACCGTCTGGATGGATCGCAGCAAGGAACAATCTTCTGTGAGCATAAGGAAAAACCTGCCCTCCTCCTCCTTCAAGGGGGGCAGGGTTTTCCTTATGCGCTCAGCCAGTAGATTGCCCGTCGCTGCGAGCTGTCTGGTCAAGTGACCAGATTCCACATCTGAGGGGGGTTGGGTGGTTTACAATAGATAAAAGGGGCGGGAGGGGGACACTTTATAATTCAATTACTCTGGAACTACACATCGTAGAGAATGATAATACCGCTCGACATGGCCCAAAAACTATAAAGAATAATTGAGCTGTATTTATTTTGAAACATTTACTTTCTCTGTCGTACAATATAGGTTACTTGTAACTTTGGGTAGGCGATCCGGCCCTTTAATTAGGCAGGAACAATTCTACAATTGAATGCAGGGGGTGGAGCCTACCTTCCCTCCTTGGCTGCAGCTAGCTAATCAGCTCCTGTAAGATTTGTTCCTTGTATGAAGATAGAGGCAAGAGAACAGTTCTGCTATAGTTTTAGCAAATTTTTTATTTTTCTGTTAGAAATGGAATACCACCATTAGGTGGATTACCATAACTGGCAATACCCTTAAATGTAGCTAGCTCAGTATCCAGGTGCTTTTTGAGGACCTTAAGCCCCGGGGGGAAAATCTTGGGCTGCTTCTTAATACATGGCAGTCTGAAGACAGAAGATCTGCAGGAAAGGTGAGCAACCCTTTGAGTGCTGCAAGTCCACATGCCCCACAGTGCCCCTCAGCACAGGGGTTTTCCTTTGTAGTTCTTATTGCACACTCTGGAATTCATTGGGCTTACCTGTATGTCTGTTTTGGAGCAAGTTTATGTGGTAACTTAACCCTTTAGCTGCTGGTTTTGCATCTTTTGGGGGGTTATTGGCACTTTCCCTAATGGGCTGTGTTTTTTTGGGTCTTCCAACATGTTCTAGTGATGTTTCATGTACTTTTCAACTTTGAAAAAATAGTGTTCTGCGCGATTTACCGCACAGACGCCATTTCTCCATTCACTTCTATGGGACATATCTCTGCAACCGTTCAACGCAGCGACTTCAGGGATGGCTCATTTTAATTGTCTGCCCTTGCTCTGTCATCCAGTTAATGTTTTAAGTGTGTTGGAGGGCTCAGGGGGCTTCGGGCACTATTGGGGTACTTTTTTCTGGAAAAACGTAATTTCCCATGAGCACTTTCTTCGTGCTCTCGTTTCTGATTGGCTCCCCCCGCAGCAGCCATTTTGTGCTTTTTCCAGAAAGAGTATCTTACTCAGGGCTTGGACTCTCCTTCTCTCCTCTGCACATTAACCCTTTGCCTGCCAGATAAGTGTATTGTAGCGATTTCTGGGGGGAAATTTTAATATTTCACATTGTATTTGGGTGATTCATTATACTTCAAACGTTTTTGACACTGTGAGAACGTCTAATCCATTGGAGCTTGGGGCCAGGCCTAAGACTAAGAATGCTGGGGTCCCTGTGTCCCCTATTGAGCATTGTTCCTCATGTCATTCAGGGTTACCTAGAGAATTCTCAGGTCATTTATGCCCAGCATGTTCTGATGTCCCTGAGTCTGTGCCAGGGACCTCCAGCCATGCATTAGAGCCAGTTTGGGTGCAAGAGTTCAAGGCCGCTACTAGAGACCTGCGGTCTACATTGCAACTCTTTCCATCCCAGTTACAGGGGTTCTTCCACTCATGGCAGACCCCTTCTTCCGTCAGATCTTCCCTGACGAAACCGCAGGGAGTACCTGACGTATCAGATTCCTCTGAGGAGGAACTCTTGGTGGATTCGGATGTTGAGGAGTGTTCTGCTGTGGGCTCCTCTCGGTTTTTTGGGGAACCCCTTTGAGGCTGATCCTCAGCCCTCGGCTGAAGGCCTGATCAGGGCTGTCTTAACCACTCTAAACATTCCCTTAGTCCAAGAGGTTTCTTCAGATCCCTCTGATGTTTTTCAGGAGCACTTGTTTTCCATCTAACCCCACTCTTGACCGCCTTGTGTCTGAGTGTAAATCTCCGGACAGGAAACCTTCTGTTTCCAAGAAATTTGCCAAGCTTTACTCCTTCTCTGAGGCGGCGCTTGTTCAGTGGGTTCATCCCCCCCCCCCCCCAAAGTGGATGCTCCTATCTCCAGGCTATCTAAGTCTATTGCCTTTCCAGTTTCTGATGCGTCCACTCTGAAAGACTGGACTGACAAGAAACTTGGTTTCCCTCAAGTCCATTTTTGCCACTGCTGGTACTGCCATGTGTCCAGCATTCACTGCGGCATGGGTTAACCAGGACATTGCAGTCTGGACTGAACATCTCACTCTGGCTGTCCATCTGGGTGCTCCTACTTGCCAACATTTCTAAGGCCCAGCACCATGTTTCTGCTGCCTTATTTGATGCCATACGTTTGGTGGCAAGGGTTTCCACCATGTCTTTTGGTTGCCAGACGAGCTCTTTGGCTCAAGATCTGGTCTGCTGACACTGCTTCCAAGAAAACCTTGCTATACTTGCCTTTAAGGCACATCATTGTTTGGGCCAGATCTTAAGGATGTGAGGCCACAGGGGGTAACAGTACCCTTCTGCCTTTGATCCCCAGGAAGAAAATGCCTTTCAAGCGTAATCGTTTTTTTCATTCCTTCCAGACTGAGACAAGTCCGGCGAACCAGGTGGTTCCCTCAGCTCCGTGTGCCTCCTCCCAGCCCAAACAGCAATGGAAGCCCAAGGTCTCTTCCAAGCCTTCTTCGGCATGACTCGCCGAACCCAAGTCCCCAGTCAGCTGTGGGTGGCCGTCTGCATCACTACCACAGCATCTTTGAGGATTCAGTGGTGGACCCGTGGGTTTTACAGGTGGTGGCAGAAGGGTACAGGATCCCTTTCGTCTCTCTTCCTCCCTTTTGCTTTTTTCCCTCTCATATGCCCCAGGGCGCAGAGAAATGCCGTCTGTTCAATGGAGCTATCCAGGCTCTTCTGGCCAAGGATATTCTGGAGCCTGTTCCAGTTCAGGTTTTTATTCAAACTTCTTTGTGTCTCCAAGAAGGACGGCAGTTGTCGTCCCTTTTTGGATTTGAAGGATCTCAATTCCTTTGTGATCAGGACTCATTATCACTAGGAGTCCCTAAGGAAGGTGATTACTGCTGTGTCCCATGTGGGAATTCCTTGCCTCTCTGGATCTTCAGGACGCATATCTACACATCGCCATTCATCCAGAGAGCAGGCAGTATCTCAGATTTGCCTGCGACCAAGGGCATTTTAAGTTTGCAGCTCTTCTCTTTGGTCTGACTACAGCTCCTCAAGTCTTCAACCGTGTTCTGGGAGCTTTAGTATCCGTCCTCCATCAGGACGGCATCAGAGTTACTCCATACATGGACGACCTGCTTCTGAAAGCCCCCTCTGCGGAACTTCTTCATCAGCAGGTTCAGGACTGCATTCATGCTCTCACCCATCACGGGTGGATCATCAACATGGACAAGTTGGATCTTGTCCCATCCCAGCATCTGGTCTTCCTGGGCCTTCTCTTCGACACTCAGTAGAGCATGGTGATTCTCACGGACGTGGTGGCTCACCAGATTACCCACAGGGTTTCTGCTGTTCTGGCTCACGTTCGAGTTTCGGCCAAGATGATGTCCTCTGTAGTGGGGAAATTCATCTCCACTATAGAAGCGGTCCCATTTGCCATGGCTCACACCAGGGAACTCCAGAGGTTTGAGATCCAGGTGTGCAAGGGTCAGCTGAACCTTCTGAAGACGTCAGTATCCCTCCCTGTTCATGTGGAACGGAGTTTGTCATGGTGGCTCAACCTCTCCAATCTGTTGAAGGCCAAGTCCTTCCCGGTATCCTTCTGGACCATGGTGACAACGGATGCTAGCCTCTCCGCCTGGGGAGCAGTCCTGGGTCGCCTCAGTGCTCAGGGTCGGTGGTCTCCGGAGGTATCACTCCTTCCCATCAACGTGTTGGAGCTTCAGGCGATATTTCATGCCCTTCGTCATTGGACACCCCAGCTGGAAGAATTCCCAGTCCGGGTTCAGTCCGGCAACACCACAGCCGTGGCTTACATCAACAAGCAGGGCGGAACAAGAAGTCTTGCCACTTGGTTAGAGGTCAAGGCTATTTTGTCCTGGGCAGAAGAATACGATCCTGCCATATCCGCAGTGCACATTCCTGGCGTAAATAACATCATGGCAGACTTCCTCAGTCGATGCACAGTGGACAGCAGAGAGTGGGAACTGCACCCAGATGTGTTCACCCCCATTGTTCAGAAGTGGTGTCTTCCTTGAATCGACCTGATGGCGACAAGACACAACAGGAAGGTTCCAAGGTTCTGCTCTCGCTGCAGGGATCCCCTAGCTATAGCGGTGGATGCCATGTCCATTCCTTGGTTATTTCCTCTAGCCTACATCTTTCCTCCCCTCCCCATGTTGCACAGGGTGTTACGAAAATTGAGACTGGAGCGCTGTCCAGTCATTCTGATTGCTCCGTACTGGCCTTGACAGGCTTGGTTTCCGGAGCTTCTGAATCTGTTAGTGGAGGAGCCATTCCGGCTCCGGATCTTCTTCTACAGGGTTACCCGTGGAAAGAGGATGTTCATCGGCTAGCTTTGTCGGCTTGGAAATTGAATCCTCAATTTTGAAGAAGGGTTTTTCTTCTGGTGCGGTGGCTACTATGCTCAGTGCCCGCAAACCTGTTTCTTCTAAGGCCTACCATCGTGTCTGGTCGACCTTTCTGTCTTGGTGTGCTGATAGGGACCTGTCTCAGGAATTTAATCTGCCTACGGTCCTGGCCTTCTTGCAGGATGGTGTGGATAAGGGCCTCAGTTTGAGTTCCCTCAAGGTTCAAACTTCTGCTCTCTCTGTTTTCTTTCAGAGACGCATTGCTATTCTTCCTGATGTCAAGGTTTTCTTCCAGAGCGTTGCTCATACTCGTCCTGCTTTTAAGAATCCCACTCCTCCATGGGATCGTAACTTGGTTTTGGGCGTCCTTCAGTGCTTTCCATTTGAGTCCTTGGCTACTATTCCTTTACGACTGCTGAAGTGGAAAATGGCCTTTCTCCTGACGATCGTGTCTGTTCTCCGTGCCGTTGAGTTACATGCTCTGTCTTGTAGACCACCTTATTTTTGGTGTTTCACAAAGACAAGGCGGTGCTTCGCATTTCTCAGGAGGTGGTCTCTGAGTTCCACATTAATCAGGTGATTTTGGTGCCTTTCTGCCCTGACCCTACCTCTGACAAGGAGAGAGATCTCCACTTGTTAGATGTGTTGTCTCAAGTTTTATGTACATCGCACAATCTGATGCGGTGTTCGTCATTTCTGAGGGCCCCAGAGCAGGAAGACCTGCATCCAAAGTGACTATTGCGTCCTGAATCAAGTCCACTATTCGTAAGGCTTACTAGCTGAGGAAGAAGCCTTTTAGGTCATGGCTCATTCCTACTAGATCTATTTGGGCTTCTTGGGCTCACAAGAATCAGGGCTCCGCTGATCAGTTGTGCAAGGCTGCCACTTGGTCATCTGTGCACACCTTTTCGAAGCACTAGCGTGTTGATGTGCTGGCATCGGCTGACGCCAGTTTTGGGAGGAAGATCCTGGAGGCAGTCTTGCCTGTCTAGGATCTTCTTCGGTTCTTTGGTGCTTCCTTCACATTTGAGCCCTGTTTGCTTTAGTTCAGTGTACTGTGTATCAGTTCCTGGGGTGGTGTTATCCGTTGATACTTAATTTGTTTTGTTGGGCTATCTCTGATCTGATGGTTCAGATCTGCTCTGGTGACTTTGGGGGCCTTGCGCCTGATCCTTGCCTTACTTCCCGCCTCTGGGAAACTCAGTGGTTGGATATCCCAAAGTTACCAGTAACCTGTATTGGATGACAGAGAAAAGAGGATTTTAGTCTTACCTGTTAAATCCTTTTCTCTTATTCCATACAGGTTACTGGTCTCCCACCCTGTCAAGAGACCATGCTTGGCTCTCCTGTGGCAGACCGTGGGGGTCCTTCGGAGTAATGCTCACAGGAGTCGTCTTTCCCTTCTATCTAGTCAATAGTTAGTGTCTCAAATCTTACTGGAGCTGGTTGGCTAGCTGCAGCCAAGGAGGGAAAGTAGGGTCCACCCCCTGCATTAAATTCTAGAATTGTTCCTGCCTAATTAAAGGGGTGGATCGCTTACCCAAAGTTACCAGTAACCTGTATGGACTAATAGAAAAGGATTTAACAGGTAAGACTAAAATCCTCTTATCCCTTTAACCCTTTGAATGCCAGAGGGGTACGCAACGCATTGCATAGCAATGTGTTGTGTACCCCTCTGGCACTCAAAGGGTTAACAGTTTAAATCGTTTAAGTGTTTTTCGTTTTTGTCTTCTTCAATTCTTGCGCTCATCATGTATATGCTCTCATTTCAGACTGAGTGATGCTGAAATGTGTGATGTGGAATGTAAAGATGTACATTTTCGACCTGGCCAGATACGACGGCACTTTATTGAAGTTCCTCAGGGAGCCACATGGGCAGGTATGTTAAAGGAGCAGTAAATTTAAAAAAGTACTTACATTATATAAGTAGATTAAGTGATGGTGTATTCAGTGCTGTCTTTTTTTTTTCTGAGGGATTTTTGGTTAAGGAGTAATTCCCATTTTAAGTTTGTGTTTTTTTAATCATGAGCTCCCCCTAGTGGCATCATTTAGGTTAGGAAATTCACGTCGTCGACTTGGAAAGGTCAGTAGGAGGATCAAACTTCCTGAGGCATTTAGAAATCAGCTGTTGGTGGCTGGTGCTGAGGGGGAGTGTCTGCTAGAGGAGGAATAGGCTACATGAAGGAGCATCAGCTGAAAATTTACCTCAGCAGAGACAGGTTGTTTTTTTTCCTGAAGCCTGCTGTAGTTTGAAAGATTAAGAGACTGTAATTTGAAGGTTTGTTTGCAAGATAGACAGACTTTACTGTTATATATTGGTTAATGCTGGGAGTTGACATTTTTTTTTTTAAACTATACTTGTAAATGTAAAAAAAAACAAACTAATTTTGTATAGATGGGGAATGTACAGTATGCTGCACTATTAACCCTGTGAGTGCCAGAGGAGTACTTACTCCTTACTTACTCCTTACTTGCTTACTCCTCTGGCACTCACAGGGAGTGCCAGAGGATGAGTAGTTCATTACGAAGCAATTTGTTGCATACCCCCCTGGCGCTCAACGGTTAAAGGAAAACGAACCTAAAATAAAGTTTGGTCATTTGAAAAGAGCTTTCAATATCATCTATATGTTGTATTAGGTGTTTTTTTGTTTTTTTTTTGTGTAGAAAACTAGTTTTTGAGTTTAGATTTATAAATTATGCTAGTAAGGCATGGCATGCAAGCACTTCCCGTCTTAGCCCTTCCTTACCTCCCCAGTTCATTGGCATTACTCAGTTGTTCATTCCCCACCTCTCCTAGCACTGAAAGTGTTGAGCATCAGTGAGTGGGGCAGGTAATGTCAGGCTAAGATGGCATGCCTTAAAGGGATAGTAACACTTAATATATAGTAACATAACATTTATTTTGCGGGGTTTATCCTCCTGAGTACAATAAAGGTACTCCCACTGCTGAGAGTTATTTTATTAAAAAGTTATACCATCTAAAAGTTGATTTTCTTAGGTGCAGTATGTCAATGGCCTGAAATTGTACAGTGGTGGTGTTGCTACATCATCCTATGGAAAGTTCTGGTCAGTTTCAGACCATTGAGATACTGCACCTAAAGAATTCTGGTTTGAGCTGCAGTAACATTTGAATAAAACACAACTCAGCAGTGGCAGCACCTTTGTTGTACTCAGGACGATAAACCCTATAATATATATTTTACTATATATTAAGTGTTACCTAACCCTTTAAGCATAATCTATTTAGCTCCAAATAACTCAGAAACATGTCTTCTTGGGGAAAAAAAGGCTAATACATCATATACGTGATTTTCAAAGTCACCAAAGTAGTTAAGTGATAGTGTCCCTTTACAATATATTACTAAATTACATTAATTCATTTTTAAAGCAGAACTACCACCATTAAAAAAATATTGTACCAAATAATCCCCCATCTGGTGACTAGCTGCTCAGTAGTGCTAGCCGCCAGGGCTCTTACCCGTTCATGAGAATGAGCCTCTACTCCGGGACTGACAGACGGACATCTTTACATAGTGACGTCCGCCCATCTGCGTTGTCAGTCCCTTTTGGTGCTGAACGGCTCCTAGAGCCGGATGGGACTGACGGCGCAGGCGCATGGATGTCACTATGGAAAGATGTCTGCTCTCCGCCCTGCCTGTCAGTCCCGGAGTAGAGGCTAATTCTCATGAACAAGTAAGAGTTCTGGCAACTAGCACTACTGAGCAGCTAGTCGCCAGATGGGGGATCATTTGATACAACATTTTTTAATGGTGGTAGTTCCACTTTAAGAGTCAATTTTTGTTTAACTTTTCTATATATTTTTAGTTGTACTTTTCATGTAATCCTAGAGCTTCTTGACCGTTTAAAGAGGAATGTTCACTTTTTCTCAGGATATTTTGTGAGTCATTTCAAGATCACCCATATTTGTTTGCTATCCTTTAATTTCATACAATACTTTGTAAGATTTATTTTTATTTGTAATTTATGCAAATGAGCTAGAATTATCTGGATTGGGGTGACAGTTGGCATAGGGAGCATTGTGAAATAGTAGTATCTAGCTGGCATGTCTGCCAGATCTTCATTAACTTATAAATATATAGCTGTATAATCAAACGGTTGCAATGCAAAAATTTGCTAATGTAAATGTAATTAATTTTGAATGCTGTTTCAAAATCACCAGTTTGTCAGTAAGTGACATTTGCAACCCCCTCTGGTCTTATAGGGTTACAGCATTACTGTGCATTGGTACTTTTGCGGTAGGTCTGCTGAGTTCCTCCCCTACTGAATTCCGAGGGACAGTGAAGCTGTATAAACCAAAGCGTTTCTTTGGTCTACGACTCATATAATTATTTTTTGAGCATGATAAACTCCAAAGAGACTTGTTGCTAAGAGCAAGGTAGATTAAAACGTAAAGTGTAAAGATGTAAACCAAGAACAGTGCATATAAATTACACAAAACCATTTCTAATGTTTATACTATTCTTATCTCACCTAGCCTCTTAAATGGGAATATTCACATCTGAAAAACTTTTTAGCATATTTTTAACTATGGAACCATTATTAGGAAAAGTGTTTTTTTGCTTCATTTCGTGTTTTTAAGATCTTTAGTCTTCAAGCTGTTAACTTCTGTATTATGAGGCACGCTGAATCTTCGACACAGCTCTTCAGGATTTCCCAGTGCTATTTAATTCTCCTCCCACCTCCCTACCAGCTGCCCCAGGGAGTGTTCATGCTTCCCTTCGGTGTTGTGTGAATTGCCTTTATCGTTACAGCAAGCTCCGTTTATCATTATACTGTGCTTGCAACCTCAGTATAATGATAAAATGAGCTTTCTGTACTAGTTCCATTGTTAAACATATGGTATAATGTTTTTCAGATGTGAATGTTCCTCCTTAACAAAACCTCTCCAAATATGCCTAGTTCAGAAGGGTGACACATGTTGTACAGAGTAGGAATTTATGTTTTATGGTATCATTTACATTTATGATTTGAAGGCTTCATTGATACCAGTGCAGGGATGGTATGTTTGTTGTGTCACCGTTGCTGAAAGAGAAGCAGCTGGACTATGGTGCCTTTTGATTCAGGCAAATATAGTACTTCTGCCATCCATGTGAACAATCAATTTAATTTGCAACCATGTGTTGCTGCAATATCTTGCATCAAAGTCCCTAATTTAAACCAGACCTATATCTGCAAACCATATATAATGCATGTGTCTATGGCCAGACAGTTCAGTGCCCTTTCCATTGAGCTTCATTGACCTTGAGTGTCAATAAAGATCTGTGGTGAAATGGCTGAACAATGTTGCCATAATGCATCAGCACGTTTTGTGCTAGTTTGGGTGGGGAAGTATTTATGCTTACTTCAGGAATTTGCACAGTAAGGGCAAATGAAAATTCCCATTGATTTAAATGGGGGCTTTTAACCCCTTGAATGCAAGAGGTCTCTGAAGCATTAGAGACCTCTAGAATTCAGGTGCTTAATCCTTTGAGGACCAGAGGGATAATCAATGCAAAGGGTTTAAAGACTCAGTTTAAATAATTGGAAATATTAGTGCTGCTGTCTTTCCCCAGACACACTCTTTAGCTTCCTGAATATGCTCCTATTTGATATACCAGAAATAAGGTCCCTCAGGCAAGTGGGGCTACAAAGGTAGTTTCAATGTAAAATACCTAACAGAAATGAAAAAATAAACATTTGTTTCCTCAGAGGTAACGGTCTCCTCCCGCTCGTCCGATGTTCCCTCCAAGTTCGTTCTTCATGCAGTTCAGCTGGTGAAACAGAAAGCTTACAGAAGCCATGAGTTCTATAAGTTCTCTTCTCTGCCTGAAAAAGGATCAGTAACTGAAGCCTTTCCTGTATTGGTGAGTTTTCACTGCTCTTTTCCAATAGATTTTTTTTTTTCTTCTTCATCTTGAATGAATGAATATGTTTATTTATATGGCGCCACAAGTGTACACAGCGCTTTACAATGTAGGGATTTAAACAATACAGGGTTACAGGGTGTGAGGTCCCTGCCTGAAAGCTTACAATGTAAAAATTGTATAAGGACTACAGCCTCTAATAAATACGTTATCAATGACTATGCCTTTAGGGGAACAATTGCATTGAATGGGCAACAAGGGGCAGTAATGTCCCATAAAGAAATATTTAGATTTAGGTAGATATTGAAAAAAGAAACTATTTGCTACAAACCCCAGCTGTAAAGCTGACAGCAGGAGAATAGAGTCGTATGACTCGAGGAGGCTCCGCAGCAGTGCCAAAATCATGGTACTTAAAAAGAATTAATTCATTGGAACTCTCAGCAATGTGTGCCTGGTTTGCAAGTACACTTTGTAGACCTTTCCAATAAATGAATTTCAGCTCTGCTACAGAGCCTCCTGCTGGTCCCCGGACCGGGATCTCCTGCTGTCAGATAGATGCTGACGTCAGGAGAAGGGGAGGGAAGGGGGAACTTTGAATCCCTATATCTCTCAAAACGTAGGGTTTGAGATATAGGGTTTGTTGCAAATAGTTTATTTTTTCTACCTAAATCTAAATATTTTTTTGGGGGGTATTAATGACCCTTTCAGAACTACCCAGTCCTTTTTACTGCATGAAGTTGGATGATGTCACAGTCCAGTTGGTGTTCATTACTTGCTGTGCCTAATACTTTTGCCATTAATACCACTGTTGTGCACATATGCATTTATTGTGACTTCATCTTGTAAACGAGTTCTGCTCTTCCAGTGTCATGGACCTTGTCGACAAAAGAAAAGAGGAACAGTCATAGGGCCAACCCCCTGAATCATAGAGGGGAGATATAAAATTCACCAAATACTCTCAGATTTAAATGTGCCTTTTAACCCATTTAATTCTAGAGAAAAGCAATGCCTTAGAGACCTGGCATTTAAAGGGTTAAATGCCCCATTCATTTATTGTCTGCATAGTAGTATATTTGCCCTGAATCGCTTTTCTGTTGTATGTATATTTTTATTAATATAGTATTAACAGGTGTGCTTAGCACTTTACAGTTAATTTAGTATAGGGGGATACAATAAGCGCATCAGTTATAGATATCATAATGGGAACATTAGGTATGCATTATTAGGATAGGAGGTCCCTGCCCATGAAGCTTACAATCCAAATATGGGACCTACATGCAAATACAGTCACATAGAAGATGAAGTGCAGTTTATGACCTTTCTGATAGTGAATTTGAAGGCTTACATATTACGGTACTGCTACATTTAAAAGGTAAAGAGAAGAAAAGTAGGGGGAGCAGTATCTAGTGTACCGTATTTGGTAAACCCAAGTGACTGAAAAGTAATCAATGAGTATTATACTCACATTGAATATATGCTACATTATGATCGCAGTAGCAATAAATGCTTATGGAGGATACTGTAATGCCCCCACACAGGTGTTTGTGGAACAGCGGCTCAATCCTAGATATCGAGTTCCTTGCACAGGCAGTCGAAAAGACGCAAAGAAAACCAGAAAACTAGGAGAGTGCTAATGTTCAACTGGAAGCATCAGTATCGCAAACAAAATATATAAAACAGGAGTAAGTCCACTTACTTACGAGATTTATGACCGGTAGATTACACAGTCAGGATAGCTGCCTGATGAAATGGTCAGATGATCATGAAACTCATTGAGGAATGTATATAATAATATATTTCTACCCCCGTATTCGTATAAACCTTTTTTAATGTTTACCAGTAAAATGTATATTAGAGATTTTTACTGTCACTGTGGGCTGCTGCATGATATATAAACATCAATCAAGAGTACAGCATGCTTTTAGATCGGTTAACTTTGGAATCCACTGGACATAAATCTCACAAGGAAGTGGACATACTCCTGTTTTAGATTTTGTTTGAGATATTGATGCTTCCAATTGAACATTCGCGTTCTCCTAGTTGTCTTCATTACATTTAAAAGGTTTTCTTATAACTTGGATTAGTTTGGGGGTTCCAGAGGTGGAGAGCAGCAAGGAAAAAAAAAGCCTTCATTTATGACTACAGCAATAGGTTAGAAGAGCAGAGAGCTGTCCACTATGCATGGAACGTAGGTGATGTGGAGGTACATGGCGGGATATCAAAGATAATCTAGAGGATGGGGATGAGTTTTGGAGAGCATTGAAGGTAATGAGGAGGATTTTGAATATATGTTTCTTTACTGGAAGCCATGACAACGATTTTAGTAGTGTAAGGTAAGTACTGTTCTGGAGGAGAGGAAGAGTATTCTGGTGACCAAGGTCTCCGAGTATAAACATGAATTGTATAATAAATACATACTTAAAGGGATAGTAATACTTCATTTTAACTTTATTTTATTTTGTAGGCATTAAAAATTATGAAGAATGATATAAGTCTTCTCTCTCAAACCTTTATGGTTTAAGAGATATTCACAAGCAAAGTTTCCCCTCCCCGCCCCTTTTTCCTAGTGTAAGCCATCTCTTCTCAGATGTGAATCTGGTTGTAAGACCAGACAGATAACCGAAGGGGACAGTCTTCTTACAATGAAAACAATGAAAGCCCTGCCTCCCTTGACAAGTTTTTCAGGTTTTTCCTTTATCTTAATTGAAGATTGTCCCTCTCTGCAGTCTACCTGGGGACCTCCCTTCCTCTCTGGCTGAGCAGTGTTACATCAGTAAAAGGGGCGGGAGGGGGACAGTTTGTAATTGAATTGCTCCTGAACTACAACTCTGACAGAATTGAAATAACACTCTCCAAAGTCCAAATACTATGATGATTAATTAGAGCTGCTTTTATTATGAAACATTACTATCCCTTTTAAACCTCTCCTTAACCCTCCCTCCCCTATTAACCGTTTGAAAACTAGAGATCTCTCGCACACTTTGGTTTGCAATGCACTTGAGATCTTCCTTAGATTTAAAGCACTCAATATAGCATTCTACTCCATAAAGAAAACTTATTAAACGTCATTGCTTATGTATTATTTACCCTTTAACCCCTCAAGGACCACAGGAATGTGCAGCACATTGCTTCTCTATGTAGCACACACCTCTTGTCTCTTAATGGTTAATTAGAAATGTTAAATTTGATCCTTATGTTTATTTGTTGCAGAGTGGCAAGACCATAGAATTTTGCATTGCACGTTGGTGGGCGAGTCTCAGTGATGTCCATGTTGATTACACGATCTCTTTCCATGGTCTTGTCTGTGGGCTGCCTCAGCTAAATATTGTAAGTCGTCCCCCCCCTTTAATTTGACTGTTTAAAATGTGTGTTTAACAGTAAAATTAGGCTTTATTGTGTGTGTGTGTGTGTGTGTGTGTGTGTGTGTGTGTGTGTGTGTGTGTGTGTGTGTGTGTGTGTGTGTAAGGTTACGTTGTTCTAAATGTAACTGCAGGTTAATATGTATCATGAGTAAAAACAGGATGTTCAGAGGAGATTGTCCAAAATAGGCATGCAATAACAATAATAATAATGCCTAAATTTGTTTGTGTAATTCAGCATGCAAAAAGCGATTTGCCGATCCCTAAGCATAGGCCAGGAATGGGAAACATATGGGGTTCCATCTGTTGTTGGACTACACTTCCCATCACCCATTAGTCATCTGGGGATGATGGGAGTTGTAGTCCAACAACAGCTGGAAATGGGCTTATTTGCACAGCCATTGCAAACATATTGTGACGGTACCAGTGGACACCCAGCCTTGGTGTCCCCGTCAATGGTCACTTCTTCCGCTATGAGCCAGATGGACATCCAACAGCATACCGCAATATACCCCAAAACTAGGCAAAACTAGTATCAGGGTAACCAGCACACACTATGCATACAGCAAGCTTTACACCACCAGACAACACCAGTGTAGGTTAAGACAAGAACTCTCTTTATTGGAACAAACCACACATATTTATACTCAAACCTTACATTGAAATATATGGACCAAGCAGATACAATAGGAACATAATTCAATAACGATATAGTAGACAAAAGGTCAACAGCAAATGGTCTAACAAATACAATGACTCAGACTTGATTACATTTCAAATACAAAAGGGTTGATGAACTCAGACAATGGACACAAAGACTTGAGGGCTTGAATGAATTAACATACGGCAGGGGGTCTCAGTACAGTCCGCAATACATTGGCTTGAGTGGCTACAATACACATTGAAAGTAACTTTAACTAAACTCAAATTGACCCCTAACGGCCCAGTTCCTTGGAAGCAAGTCAGCAGTCCATGGTTGTCAGTCTCTTTGGGTCCAGAAATGTCCAGTCTATGGGGTTCCTGTGACACATATGTTTCATCATTCGGGTGCTAAAATGTTGTTTCCTTAATATAATGGGACAGGAGAGTCCAAGGAGAATTTCCGGACATTGGAAAACATCCTCTCAGTTTCTCTTTGTGTATGGTCTACTCTGAGGCAAAATACTCCTGTATAAATATGAATGAGAACTTGAGAATGGCTTGTAGCTTTATATTCTATTCTTTGGGACTCTTATCAAAAAGCTCTTACATACAGTGCTCAAACTAGATTTGTGTGTCCCACTTGAATTGAAACTAAGAGTATGATGAAACTTGTTGAGAGCCTTCAGGCCCAGCACAGGGTGAAACCCACTGTCGTCCTTTGGAATGGGCAGACTAGATGGGCCAAAATGGTTCAGATGAGAAAACAGGATGGTGAGACCTTACAGATCAGCAATCAATGATAAGCTAGCAGAACCGACAATAGTTAGAAAGTGATTTAACCCAAACTGGTTTTGACAGTGGTACCCCAGTAGAAGGGTAGAACTGGGGACTTCTAAGGTGCCTTGAGAGGGTTCTGCTTCACTGCAGGGGCAGGTAGTGCCATGGTGCCCATCCGTAAGTGATTATGGTTGCAAGTCTGGTATGAAAAAAGGGTCATAGTAGCCAGAGTAGGTACTGGAACTGATGACCTGTTGCCCCTTGATTTAGAAGACTCTGTGGACTCTGACATGGTGACTACACACTCTACAACTGTGAATGAAAGAAAGCAATGACACAAGAAATGTTAAAAAGAAAGAGGCAATTATTTTAGATCTGAGGACTCCATTCTGCACACAACTGTGAGAATTTGATAAAGGAAGGAAACAGCAGAAGTGGACATCTCCTTTTCATTGCCCAGAGCCTGGGAGTCCTCATCCAGTCTGGAGCTCAAAAGACCCCACAAAAAGCTCACACCACGATGTGGAAAAAAAAAAAAAAAA
The DNA here is from genome assembly GCA_037306005.1 of Rhinophrynus dorsalis. Taxonomy (NCBI): domain Eukaryota; kingdom Metazoa; phylum Chordata; class Amphibia; order Anura; family Rhinophrynidae; genus Rhinophrynus; species Rhinophrynus dorsalis. The sequence goes on along the minus strand of CM074719.1, from coordinate 410,966,518 downwards.
ACGGCCACCATATCCAAAACTCTGCCATTAGTATGGCTGATAAATGTATACTGTGCATGTCTCAGATGCATTGCACAACACAAGGGATTATATTGTTCATAGGTGCTGCACATGCATCTGTGTATTGCACAGCACCATTTAGACTCTCTCTCTGCATTATATTGTGCTACTTATCTATATAGCCTGGGCAGTGTAAGTGGATCAGTTGTATATAGTCTCGCCAATGTAATTGGCTCCTGCAAAGTCAGTCCACTGTAGTCAAATGCCTGTCTCTGTCGTACCAAAACCTAAAGAATCCTCAGTTAGGTAAGATACCTCAGATGGTGCATAGAGTCCAAGAACATCCAAAGAAAGCACAGACTGTGGCCTGTGACAGAATGACAGACTGGTAAATAGAAAAATAAACCCATGGTCTTGGGGAAACCAGCTGTAACACCTCCTGTGAAGAGAACACTGAAAAACTGTAGCAGGCTAAGCTGGAGAGGGGTTAATCAGGGCTCAGAGGGAGTTACCTTTCCTGGATGACATTTTTGTAATAAAGTGCTCTTTCTTGTAGTGGTGGTATCTTAAACCTTAGAGTGCCAGAGGGGTACTCAATGCGTTGCATACCCCTCTGGCACTCAAATGGTTAAAGGAGCAGTATAGAGTTCTCATAGCTTATAACTTGCCCAGTCTCATTGGTTTCCCCATGCAAATCACAAATATCTGCATCAGCCTTGGTGCTCATGAGATTGACAGTAAGATT